>CM051264.1:53589197-54206697 GCA_027921565.1 Artemia sinica
CGGCCTTATTGATTGACGCATATATACTAACCCGATAATGCATGAATAAGTGGGAGGAGCTTTTTGTTCGCACCGAGAATGAAGAGCCAGAAATCATCTGCGGTAAACTTACTGCCTAATTATATATACAGTGTGTCATACTAAGTAATGGGCTACCTACAGAAGCCTATCTACCTATTATATAGTAGATCATAAATATATAAAAAAATATTTTAAGCTAAGCATTAAAGGCCATAATGTTTCAAGATGTCGAGTAATTCCAGCTTGGTCACTTCTTGAAACATTCCCTATAGTGACATAATTCCTTAGCTTTCTTTAAATAGCTTTTCAGGTTCAGAAACGACACAGAGACAGGCTCACAGGTAGATTTTTCCAGAATATTCCACTCTTTCAGTTCTTTTTCCAGAATACCTCCAACAGAGTGTCACCTATATTATATGATCTCAGTGAATATTCCAAAAGACCCCCGAAGACTGCCACCAGTTGTTTGCGACCTCTCAGAGACACACCTACAGCGAGACCATTTACATTTTACCGTGAAAAACCTTCACATAGAGACAGACCTACATGGAGAATGTTAACGGATTACCACAAATTTCCCACATATAGAGACAGACCTACAGGGAGCTTATTTACGAGATAGGAATATTCCAAAACACCTCCCACAGAGCATTCCCTTTCAGTTACATTTCCAAAACACCTCCCACAGACTGTCACCATTTGTCTACGCTAGGACCGACAGCGACAGAATATTGTTAGGTTGTTTACGCTACCATAAATTACTCCACAAAAAGTGTTTTGAAAAAAAACATTTGATTATTCCAGACAAGGTGAATAAGTTTACTGGAGATTTGAACTTTATGCATATTTAATCTGATTGCGGCAAACATTTAACAATATTCCGAAGTCTATAAATGTTCAATTTTAAAGTCACATTTCCATGGGTTCAGATTAAGGGCAGGCGAGATAAACACGCTTGGGAAAAGCGTCATTAAGTTTTAGCATTGCAATTAATTTCTAATTATTGCCAGTTTCTATTTATTAACGAATACCTTTTTATTTAAGCAATCTAGTTTTAGAGCTACTGTTACCCGTCTAGTGAATTCTTACGATTACCCCTACCCCCTACTCCAACCTTTGATTCTTATAGGTTGAAGCGCTTAATTTTTGATATTATGTTTGCTAAGGTTATTACAATTTTCTTTTAAGACTAAATTTCATGCCAGCCCTCTGAAAACTTCAATTCGCAATCTCTCGGGTACGAAAATTCACGGCTTGAGGGACCCTGTTGAAACTTTGAGGGAGGGGGGTGCGGTTAAGTAGATTTATATTTTGAATGAGGTGACCAAGGAACTTCTCCAAGAACAGAATTTTGAAGCAAATTGCGCTGGTATTGATTCTTAGAGGGAAATAAACCAATAGGTTTTTTTTTTTTTTTTTTTTTTTTTTTTTTTTTTTTTTTTTTTTTTTTTTTTGCAGATCTTCTTTAAAATTTCAGGCTACAAAGACACCTTATTCAAAATTTCAGAACCAAGGCAACCTCATTCAGAGAAAGAAACTGTTTGCATCGATTACTGACGTCCTAACTTTATGTTTATTTTTGAACAACAGAACAGGATTCTTTTTAATAAATGAGCTCAAAACGCATTTTTTAAGCAGACGTGAAGTTAAAACAAAATAAAATACAATGAGATTCTTATAATA
The DNA here is from genome assembly GCA_027921565.1 of Artemia sinica. NCBI lineage: Eukaryota > Metazoa > Arthropoda > Branchiopoda > Anostraca > Artemiidae > Artemia > Artemia sinica. Next base: position 53,590,902 of record CM051264.1, read on the forward strand.
AACTAAATAAAAAAAACAAGTTTTTTTTAACTAAAAGTAAGGAGTGACATTAAAACTTAAAACGAACACAAATTATTCCGCATATGAAAGGGGCTGTCCCCTCCTCAACGCCTTGCTCTTTACGCTAAAGTTTTTTATTTAAAAAAAATAAAGTTGTGAGACAGAGTCAAACTTTAGCGTAAAGAGCGAGGCCTTGAGGAAGGGACATCCCCTTTCATATACGGAATAATTTCTGCTCGTTTTAAGTTTTAATTTCGCTCCTTATTTAGTTAGATAAATTGTTTTTTTTTATTTAACTTCTGAACGTTTTGAATTAATGCAGCTTTGATTTTGGCTCACCGTACATGAATAATTAAAACGAAATTTGCATATCAATTTAGACTCTTTTTTGGCTAAATAGCTTTCTCGAAATTATGATCTGACATAACTTACGAATTGACGTACGTAAAGAACTTCCATATTCGTAAATTTTTATTAAGTATATTAGGCGATTTGCCCCCTATTCAATACCTCGCTCTTTACGCTGAAGTTCAAATTTTGTTCCAATTCTTTAAGAATGACCCCTTAATCACCAAGGCCGTTAATTAGAACAAATAGCTGTGATGAAAGTTTAAAAAAAAAAAATTGTAGCGTAAAGAGCGAGGTAATGACTAGGGGGCGAACCCAATCATATACTTCATAATTTCTGTTGGTTTTAAGGTTTAATATTGCTCCTTACTTTCAGTTGAAATTTTTTTTTGATTTGATTTCTGATCTTTTTTTTTACAACTAGGAGATCCGGCGCCCCCTTCATAGCAATGACCCTTCCCCCGTGAAAACTTCCTCCAGGGAAGGATCTTCCAAATTAACACCCAACCCATCCCCCCAACTACCAGAAAAAATCCCCTGAAAAGTTCTGAATACTTCCCAATAACCAACACTATATGTAAACATTGGGCAAAGTTCATAGCTTGCAGACCTTCCCCCGGGGACTTTGGGGGATTAAGTCACCCTCAAAGACATAGTTATTGTATTTTTCGACCATGCTGAAGAAAATGGCTATCTCAAAATTTTGATCGGGTGACTTTGGGAAAAAAATGAGCGTGGGAGGGGGCCTAGCTGCCCTTCATTTTTGTCACTTAAAAACGCACTAGAACTTTTAATTTCCGTTCGAATGAGCCTTCGCGCGATTTTCTAGGACCACTGGGTCAATACCATGACCCCTGAGAAAAAAAAAACATAAAACAAATAAACACGCATCCGTGATCTTTCTCCTGGCAAAAAATACAAAACTCCACATTTTTGCAGATAGGAACTTGAAAGTTCTTTAGTAGGGCTCTCTGATACGCTGAATCTGATGGTGTGATTTTCATTAAGGTTCTATGAATTTTAGGGGGTGTTTCCCCTTCTTTATAAAATAAGGCAAATTTTCGCAGGCGCTTAACTTTTGATGCGTAAGACTGAACTTGATGAAACTTATATATTTGAAATTAGCATAAAAATCTGATTCTTTTGATGAACCTATTGGTTTCAAAATTCCGTTTTTAAGAGTTTCGGTTACTATTGAGCCGAGTCGCTCCTTACTTACAGTTCTCTACCACGAATTGTTTGAAAATAGTTGATTCTTATTGGTTCACATTCAATATTGTAACAGGATGGAGGTCACGATAGCTTCAGCCTTATAAAAGGCAAAAATTTGAGCAAATTTTTATTACCTTTGAATAATATCCTTCTCCCATCTGTTAATATAATATATGTATATATATATATATATATATAGATATATATATATATATATATATATATATATATATATATATATATATATATATATATATATAGATATATATATGTATATATATATATATATATATATATATATATATATATATATATATATATATATATATATATATATATATATATATATATATATATATATATATATATATATATATATATATATATATATATATATATATCTAGAAAAATAAAAAATAAATAAAACATTTTGCCAACATCGTTCTTTGCTTAGGCAGCGCTACTGCGCTGCCTATGATGTATATATATATATATATATATATATATATATATATATATATATATATATATATATATATATATATATATATATATATATATATATATATATATATAAATATATATAAATATATATATATATATATATATATATATATATATATATATATATATATATATATATATATATATATATATATATATATATATATATATATATATATATATATATATATATAATATATATATATATATATATATATATATATATATATATATATATATATATATATATATATATATATATATATATATATATATATATATATATATATATATATATATATATATATATATATATATATATATATATATATATATATATATATATATATATATATATATATATATATATATATATATATATATATATATATATATACATATATATATATATATATATATATATATATATATATATATATATATATATATATATATATATATATATAGATATATATATATATATATATATATATATATATATATATATATATATATATATATATATATATATATATATATATATATATATATATATATATATATATATATATATCCTATAGATGTTGTTGCTGACGTTTCTGGTTTAAAACGATACATTCGGATGAGAGTAAATGACACCTATGATAGTGGTAATAAAACTTACCTGATCAGGTGAAATTGACAGGAAGAAAATTTTACACTTTTGCTTGAGTCTGGCATTAGTATACACTTGACCAAATTTGACTGTTCAAAAAATCTTACTCCTTTAAGCTTTGCAATGAGGCTAAAAAAGAATTTAAAGAACAAACGACTAGAGAATATAAATCAGATTGGCGCTGACAGAGTTGTTAACCTTCATTTGGTATAAATGAAGCGATGTTTTTGTCTAGCTCTACGATAGATAGAACGTAGTTCTGACTACGTTCTTCAAATTATATGAATTTGTCAGGGCTTCTACCTAAAAAGGAAGAATCTAATCTGGCGTGAGGAGAATTTAAGCTATTGACGGGATCAAATCTAAAACGAACGCAGAATATCATGATACTGAGGAGCTAAAGCATAAAGCAGATCATCTTAAAGATGCTGTAAATCTGAATTGAGCTTTAAATCTTCATGTAGAATACGGATCGACAGTTATATAGCAGATTTCAGTAGAGGTGGGTTTTCCTTCATAGGCAAATGACGTGGCAAAATTGACGACATATATAGGTATTTCATAGCGCTAAGAAATACGGAATATTTGCTTAATGAACTGGACATGAAATGTCAAAAGACTATAACATACAACGAGGAGCTCTTCTGCCGGATAACTATTGGCCAGCACAAGCGAACTCCCTTGTCTAAATTGAGAGAAGTGTGTCTGAAGTGACACCCTTCAGAGAATAAGCCTCGTTTCCAAAACTCTAATGTCAAAGAAAGAAATATTTCAGTAAAATTCAGGCTAATGGCAGTAAGAACGTAGTGCATGAAAGACAATGAAGACAGCTTGCCCCCCTCCCAACACTCACCTCAAAACAGTTTCAACCTAATTCTATCAGAGGTTTGAAATTGTTTTCAGCAAACCTCTTACGCTTATCCCTCTGGTGATTTTTCTTCTTGAGAAATGCGCCCATATTGCAATGGTAGTCTCATTCCCACTAATAAAGATATGTTGCCATTTCCATTGGTGTAGAATAATTTTGCGTAACAGATATTTAAGAATTACACTAGTCGCAAATTTTTTATAACGATGGATCTGGACAAAGTAGGAAAGCGGTTTGACTGCATGTATCCATTCTATGGAACTTTAAATTTCCTTCTCTGAAACATTTTAGGGCCGTTTCATAGAAGCCGTTTCAATAAGAAGCTTTTTAAGGCTGTAAAAAAAAATTGTGGAAAGACCGGGGTATTGAGGAGGGGCAACCCCTTTGATAAATGGAATAATTTATGGGCATTTTGCTTTAATGGTGCTCCTTACTGTTGGTTGAAAAAAGTGTTTTTAATTTTATTTCTGATCGTTTTTCAAATAAGGTACAACATAACTACAACAGTGAAATACTATTAGTAAGAACAGTAAGGTTTCAAAGCACTGAAAACCAGCTCATTTGCTGCAAACAACTGACGTTGTGTGTGATAAAAGTTAATGACAGTAGTATACCTGTATGCAGTTAAGTGGGCCCATAGGGCATTACTTTAAGCGGACCTATATCCCATTATTTCTATGACAGCCCCATACAATACAAGCGCAGTCATATTTGAAATGCTAGTCCCTCTACGAGATCGAAAACTTTTTCAGACAAATTTATTCTGAACGAAAACTCTTCAGTCTGTTCGAGCAGACACATATCTAACCATACAAGCGAGGTCTTATCTTAACTTCATGGATGGTAAGGTTTCCATGAAAATTTTCTGTAGCAATGCAGAGGTTTCAGAGCGGACCTATTGCGTTATCTCAAGCAAACGTTTTGATTTAATTTTCGGTAAAATAAGCATTTGGACATAAGCGGCCAGGCGCAGATTACGCATCACATGATCATTGATAGAAGAATTCCTGTTTTTTTTGTCAGGTATTCCGCAGATTACGCATCACATGATCATTGATAGAAGAATTCCTGTTTCGTTTGTCAAGTATTTTGTTCAATATTTTGAAGTGAATTTGAAGTGACAAGATATCTAACGAATGTAGTTTTGATATGGATTCTAATATACAATTGGTAGAGATCTTTTCGCATTCTAATGGTATTGAATTGATTAGTAATTATGACTGCAATCGGTCAGGTGCTATTCTTTTAATGTAATGGTCATGAGCACATCCTTAGTTGAGTAAGGTCAAGAGGAAGGTTTAACTGCGATTCCTCTGTTGCTGCTGACTACACAGTCAAAGTCATAGATAACGTTATTGTAAACTATAGTTATAGATGGTGACATGTTTTCTTTTCCAAGGATACATTTTTTAGCTTCTAAGCGGCTTTCCATTGATTTAATGAAATTTAAGTCTGAGGTATGAATCGAACGCGACACCAATGATCTCCTATGGTAAAAGAACGAACAAGAGCCAACAAGTCATAATGAAATTGTATTCTTAGAAATACATTCTAAGGCGGTAAATGAATTATTTGCGGCACGTGTGCCGGAAATAATAACTGGTGTTAAGCTTCACTACATCGTAGCAAGTTATTTGCGCAATCGATTTCTCAATTGGATATATGGTAAGTATTATCAGTGATCTGTTTCTGACCTCCTTTTTGGCATTATCCGGTGAATATGCATACCACGGTGATTTGAGATGTATACTTGACGGATATATTATTTTGAAGGTTAATGAAACAAGTTTCGATCTTCAAAAATTGTAATACGTCCGATCACACCCATTGAATTTATATTGAAACTATTTTTTATATTTTTGTATATCATATGTCATCTTTGGTTTTAAAAAACACTGTTCCCTAATATCCAGTCTTGAACTGTTGATTCAATCAGTGAAATGTTTTTGAAATTGGACCTTAAGGGGACGGTAAAGAGAAATACAAAAACTAAAAAGCCCGTGAAAACTACCTTCGGGCTGTGAGCTTAGCTCTTGAGGCGAATCTTAATCCTTTTTTTCTTTTTTTTCAGTTGTGTTTTAATTTAGAATTTAGATGTTTTGTTTAGTTTTAGTTTAGAGTTTTAGTTTACATTTTTAGTTTAGTGTTTACTTTAGAGTTTTGTCTAGGGTTTTAATTTAGAGTTTTAGTTTAAATTTTTAGTTTAGAGTTTTAGTTTAGAGTTTCGGTTTATTGCTTTTGTTTAGAGTTTTAGTTTAGAGTTTTAGTTGAGATTTTTAAATTATTTTTAGTCTAGTTAAGAGTTTTAGTTTAGATATGTAGTTTAGAGATTTATTTTGGATTTTTAGTTAAGAGTTTTAGTTTATAGTTTTAGTTTTGTTTTATTTTAGAGTTTTAGTTTAGAGCTTCAGTTTAGAGTTTTAGTTTAGTTTTAATTTAGAGTTTTAATTAAGAGTTCTAGTTTAGAGTTTTAGTTTGAGTTTTAGTTTAGTGTTTCTGTTTAGAATTTTACTTTAGAGTTTTAGTTTAGATTTTTAGTTTCGTTTTAGTTTAGAGTTTTAGTTTAGAGTTTCAGTTTAGAGTTTTAGTTTAGTTTTAATTTAGAGTTTTTAATTTAGAGTCCTAGTTTAGAGTTTTAGTTTGGAGTTTTAGTTTAGAGTTTCAGTTTAGTGTTTCTGTTTAGACTTTTACTTTAGAGTTTTAGTTTAGAGACTTAGCTGAGAGTTTTAGTTTAGTTTTTATTTTAGTTTTGAGTTTTAGTTTAGATTTTCAGTTTAGAGTTTTAGTTTAGAGTCTTAGTTTAGTTTTAGTTTAGAGTTTTTGTATAGAGTTTCAATTTAGTTTTAGTTTAGAGTTATAGTTTAGTTTTAGTTAGAGTTTTATTTTTGTTTTAGTTTAGAGTTTTAGTTTAAAGTTTTAGTTTACAGTTTTAATAGAGTTTCAGTTGAGGGTTTTAGTTTAGAGTTTTAGTTTAGATTTTTAGTTTAGAGTTTTAGTTTAGTTTTAGTTTAGAATTTTAGATTGGAGTTAGATTAGAGCGCAATCAATTTTTCAATTGGATATATGATAAGTTTTATCAGTGATCTGTTTCTGGGCTCCTTTTTTGGCATCATCCCCTGAACAGACATACCACGGTGATTTGAGATGCACGCTTGACAGAAATATTCTTTTGATGGTTAATGAAATATGTTTTGATCTCCAAAAATTGTAATACCTCCGATCACACCAATCGAATTTATATTGAAACTATGTTATTTGGGTTTTTATATCATATATCATCTTTGGTTTTAAAAACACCCCTCCCTAATACCCATTGTTGAACAATTGAAATCAATCAGTGAAATGTTTTTGAAATTGAACCTTCAAAAGACGGTAAAGAGCAATACAAAAACTAAAAAAACCATAAAAACTATCTTCTGGTAGTTTGCAAGCTTAACCCTTGAGGAGAATCTTAATCTTTTTTTCTTTTTTTAGCTGGATTTTAGCTTAGAATTTAGATTTTTAGTTTAGAGTTTTAGTTTAGTTTTAGTTTAGATTTTTAGTTTAGAACTTTTTTTTTAGTTTTAGTTACGAGTTTTAGTTTAGAATTTTAGTTTAGTTTTAGTATAAAATTTTAGTTTAGAGTTTCAGTTTAGAGTTTAGATTTTTAATTTAGTTTTAGTTTAGAGTTTTAGTTTAGAGGTTTAGTTTCGTTTAAGTTTAGAGTTTTAGTTTAGAGTTTTAGTTTTTTAGTTTAGAGTTTTAGTTTTGAGTTTTAGTTTAGTTTAAGTTGATAGTTTTAGTTTATGGTTTTAAAACTCTAAACTAAAACTCTAAACTAAAACTCTAATCTAAAATTCTAAACTATAACTATAAACTAAAACTCTAAACAAAAACTCTAAAATAAAACTCTAGACTAAGACTCTAAACTAAAACTTTAAACTAAAGCTCCAAACAAAAATTCGAAAGTAACACTACTAAAACTCCAAACTAAAACTTTAAACTAAAACTCTAAACTAAAACTCTGAAATAAAACTCTAAATTAAAACTCTAAACTAAAACTCTTAATTAAAAACTAACCTAAAGCTAAAATAAAACTCTCAACTAAACTCTAAACTAAAACTCTAAACTAAAACTCTAAACCAAAACACTACACTAAAACTCTCAAGTACAACTCTAAACTAAAACTCTAAACTAAAACTCTAAACAAAATCACTAGACTAAAACTCTAAACTAAAAACTCTAAACTAAAACTCTAAACTAAAACTCGAAACTAAAAATCTAAACTAAGACTCTAAACTAAGACTAAAAACTAAAAATCTAAACTAAAACTCTAAACTAAAACTCTAAACTAAAACCCTTAACTAAAACTCTAAACTAAAACTCTAAACTAAAACTCAAAACTAAAAATCTAAACTAAAACTCTAAACTAAAACTCTAAACTAAAACTCTAGACTAAATCTCAAAATTAAAAAATAGAAACTAAAACTTTAAACTAAAACTCTTAACTAAAATTCTAAAGTAAAACTCTAAACTAAAACTGTAAACTAAATTTCTAAACTATAACGCTAAGCTAAAACTCTAAACAAAAACTCTAAACTACAACTCTAAACTAAAACTGTAAACTAAAAACCTCTAAACTAAAATTCTAAACTTAAACTCTACTAAAACTCTAAACTAAAACATTAAACTATAACTCTAAACTAAAACTCCAAACTAAAACTCTAAATGAAAACTCTAAATTAAAAGTATAAACTAAAACTCTAAACTAAAACCCTAAATTAAAACTTTAAACTAAAACTAAACTATAACTCTAATCTAAAACTCTTAACTAAGACTAAACTAAAACTCCATACTAAACTTCTAAACTAAAACCAAATTAAAACTCTAAACTAAAACCCTAAACTAAAATTAAACTAAAACTCTAAACTAAAATTGTAAATTAAAACACTAAGCTAAAACTTTAAAATAAAACTAAACTAAAACCCTAAACTGAAAACTCTAAACTAAAAATCTAAACTAAAATTCTAAATTTAAACTCTAAGCTAAAACTCTAAACTAAAACTCTAAACTAAAACTCTAAACTTAAACTCGAATAAAACTCTAAACTAAAACTTTAAACAAATACTCTAAACTAAAACTCCAAACTAAAATTCCAAACCAAACTAAACTAATAATCTAAACTAAAACTGTAAACCAAAGCTCTAAACTAAAACTCTAAACTAAAACTAAAGTAAAACTCTAAACTAAAACTCTAAACTAAAAGTTTAAAATAAAACTAAATTAAAACTCTAAAAATAAAACCCTAAATTTAAACTAAACTATCACTCTAAACTAAAATTTTAAATTAAAACACTAAGCTAAAACTCTAAAATAAATCTAAACTAAAATCCTAAAAAAAAATCCAAAATAAAACTCGAAACTAGAAGTCTAGACCAAAACTCTAAACTAAAACTCTGAATTATAACTCTATACTAAAACTCTAAACTAGATCTCTAAACTGAAAATCTGCTAAAAATCTAAACTAAAACACTAAGCTAAAATTCCAAGCTAAAACTCTAAACTAAAACTCTAAACTAAAACTCTATAGTAATATCTAGAAAAAAAATAAATCTCTTAACTAAGACTCTAAACTAAAACTTAACTAAAAACGAAGCTAAAACTCTCAACTAAAACTCTAGACTGAAACTCTAACTAAAACTCTAAACCAAAACACTTAAATAAAACTCTAAAACTAAAACTCTAAACTAGAACTCTAAATTAAAACTCTAAATTAAAACTAAACTAAAATTCTTAACTGAAACTTTAAACAGAAACTCTAAACTAAAACTCTAAACTAAATTTCGACTAAAACTCCAAACTAAAACTTTAAACTAAAACCCTAAAACTAAAAATCTAAACTAAAACTCTATAGCAAAACTCCAAACTAAACCTTTAAAATAAAAACTCTAAACTAAAACTCTAAATTAAAACTCTAAACTAAAACTCTAAACTAAAACTAAACTATAACTCTAAATTAAACTCTAAACTACGAATAAACTAAAACTCTAAACTAAAATTCTAAACTAAAACTAAATTAAAACTCTAAACTAAAACTGAACAAAAAATCAAAATTCTAAACTAAAACACAACTGAAAAAAGGAAAAAAAAAAATTAACATTCGCCTCAAGGGCTAAGCTCGCAAACTACCCGAAGGTATTATTTGTGGGCTTTTTAGTTTTTTGTATTGCTCTTTACCATCCCCTGAAAGTCCAATTTCAGAAACATTTCAAAGATTGAAATCAATAGTTCAAGGCTGGGTAGTAGGGAGGGGTGTTTTTAAAAACCAAAGATGACATATGATATACAAACATATAAAACATAGTACCAATACAAATTCAATTGGTGTGATCGGACGTATTACAATTTTTTGGAGATCGAAACATGTTTCATTAACCATCAAAATAATATGTCTGTCAAACATGCATATCAAATCATCGTGGTATGCATATTCTCGGGGTGATGCCAAAAATAGTCCGGAAACAGATCACTGATAAAACTTAATATACATCCAAATGAGAAATCAATTGCGCAAATAACTTCTTACGATGTAATGACGCTTACCACCAGTTGGCACACATATCGGAAATATTACATTAAGCGCCTTAGAATGTATTTCCAAGAATATGATTTCATTAATGACTTGTTGGCTCTTCGAGTAATGTGTTCGTTCTTTTACCATAGGAGATGATGGGTCTTACGTTCGATTCAAACCTCAGACTTAAATTTCATCAAATCAATGGAAAGCCGCTTAGAAGCTTAAAAATGTATCGTTGGAAAAGAAAACTTGACACTATCTGTAATTATAGTTAACAATAACGCCAACTACGATTTGGACTAAGCAGTCGACAGAATAGGAGGAATCACCATTAAACCTTCTCCTTTATCTTAATTCACTAAGAATGTGCTCATGACCATTACATTGAGTTGTAAATGATACCTGAGTCTTAGAGTCTTAGAGTTCTGAATTTAGAGTTTTGGTTTATAGTTTTAGTTTAGAGTTTAGTTTAGAGTTATCGTTTAGAGTTTCAGTTTTGGAGTCTTAGTTTACAGTTTTAGTTTAGTTTTAGTTTTGAGTTTTAATTTATTTTAGTTTTGAGTTTTGGTTTAGAATTTTAGTTTAGTTTTATTTTAGAGTTTTAGTTTAGAGTTATAGCTTAGTTTTAGTTTAGAGTTTTAGTTTAGAGCTTTAGTTTAGTATTTCAGTTTGGAGTCTTAGTTTAGAGTTTTTAGTTTAGAGTTTTAATTTAGAGTTTTAGTTTAGAGTTTTAGTTTAAAGTTTTAGTTTAGTATTTTAGCTTGGAGTCTTAGTTTAGAGTTTTAGTTTAAACTTTTGAAGCTCTAAACTAAAACTGAATTAAAAATCTAAACTCTAAACTAAAACTCTAAGCTAACGCTCTAAGCTAAAACTCTAAACTAAAACTTTAAACTAAAACTAAACTAAAACTCTAAACTAAAACTCGAAACTAAAAACCTTTAACAAAACTCTAAGCTAAAACTCAAAACTAAAACTCTAAACTAAAACTCTAAACTAAAACTAAAATAAAATTCTAAACAAAATATCTAAACTAATTTTAAACTAAAACTCTAAACTAAAAATCTAAGCTAAAACTCTTCACTCAAAATCTAAACTAAAACCAAACTAAAACTAAACTAAAACTCTAAACTAAAACTATAACTAAAACTAAACTAAAAATCTAAATTCTAAACTAAAACACAAATAAAAAAGAAAAAAGTTTAAGATTCACCTCAAGGGCTAAGCTCGCAAACTACGCGAAGGTAATTTTTGTGGGCTTTTTAGTTTTTGCATTTCTCTTGATTCACAAGTTGTTTGCGCAATAAATTTTCAATTGGATATATGGTAAGTGTTATCAGTGTTCTGTTTCTGGGCTCCTTTGTTGGTATCATCCCGAGAACATGCAGATCACGGTGATTTGAGATGCATGCTTAACAGAAATATTCTTTTGGTGGTTAATGAAACATGTATTGATCTCCAAAAATTGTAACATGTCCGATCACACCCTTTGAATTTATATTGAAACTATGTTATTTGGGTTTGTATATTATATGTCATCTTTGGTTTAAAAAAAAAAGCCACTCCCTACTGCCCATTCTTGAACTATTAAAATCAATCCGTGAAAGGTTTTTGAAATTGAACCGTCAAGGGACGGTAAAGAGCAATACAAAACGAAAAAGCTTATAAAAATACCTTCGGGTAGTTTGCCAGCTTTGCCCTCGAGAAGAATCTTAGTTTTTTTCTTTTTTAGTTGTTTTTTTGCTTAGAATTTAGATTTTTAGTTTAGTTTTAGTTTAGATTTTTAGTTTAGAGTTTTAGTTTAGTTTTAGTTTAGATTTTTAGTTTAGAATTTTTTTTAGTTTCTGTTTAGAGTTTTAGTTTAGATTAATAGTTTCGAGTTTTAGTTTAGAGTTTTAAAACTCTAAACTAAAACTCTAAACTAAAACTCGAAACTATTAATCTAAACTAAAACTCTAAACAAGAATTCTAACCTGAAACTCTACTAAAACTCTAAACTAAAACTTTAAACTAAAACTCTAAACCAAAACTCTGAATTAAAACTCTAAATTAAAACTATAAGCTAAAACTCTAAACTAAAACTCTAAACTAAAACTCTAAACTAAAACAAAACTAAAACTAAACTATAACTCTCAACTAAAACTCTAAACTAAAACTCTAAGCCAAAACACTAAACTACAACTCTAAACTAGAACTCCAAACTAGAGCTCTAAATTAAAACTCTAAATTAAAACTAAACTAAAACTCTAAAATAAAACTTAAAACTAAAAATCTAAACTAAGACTCTAAACTAAAACTCTAAACTAAAACTCAAAACCAAAAAATCTAATTTTAGCTTAGAGTTTTAATTTAGAATTTTAGTTTAGAGTTTAGTTTACAGTTTTAGTTTAGTTTTAGTTTAGAGTTTTGATTTATTTTTAGTTTTGAGTTTTAGTTTAGAGTTTTAGTTAAGTTTTAGTTTAGAGTTTTAGTTTAGAGTTTTAATTTATTTTTAGTTATGAGTTTTAGTTTAGAGTTTTAGTTTAGTTTTAGTTTAGAGTTTCAGTTTAGAGTTATAGTTTAGTTTTAGTTTAGAGCTTTATTTTAGATTTTTAGTTTAGAGTTTTAATTTAGAGTTTAAGTTTAGAGTTTTAGTTTAAAGTTTTAGTTCAGAGTTTTAGTAGAGTTTCAGTTTGAAGTTTTATTTCAGAGTTTTAGTTTAGTGTTTTAGTTTAGAGTCTTAGTTTAGAGTTTTCATTTAGAGTTTTAGTTTAGAGTTTTAGGTTAGAGTTTTAAAAATTCTAAACCAAAACTATATACTTAAACTAAACTAAAACTCTAAACTCACACTCTAAACTAAAAATCTAAACTAAAAATTTAAACTAAAACTGTTAACTTAAACTAAACTAAAACTCTCAACTAAAATTCCAAACTAAAACTGTAAACTAAAACTCTAAACTAAAACTAAATTAAAAATATAAACTCTAAACTAAAACTCTAAACTAAAACTCTAAACTAAAACTAAATTAAAACTAAACTAAAACTCTAATCTAAAACTCGAAATTAAAAATTTAAACTAAAACTCTAAACTAAAACTCTAAACTAAAACTATAAACTAAAACTCTAAACTAAAACTCTAAGCTAAAACTAAATAAAAATCTAAATTCTAAACTAAAACACGACTTAAAAAGAGAAAAAAGTTTTAAGATTCTCTTCAAGGGCTAAGCTCGAAAACTACGCGAAGGTAATTCTTATGGGCTTATTAGTTTTTGTATTGCTGTTGATTCACGAGGTTTTTTGCGCAATCAATTGTTCAATTGGATACATGGTAAGCGTTGTCAGTGATCTGCTTCTGGGCTTCTTTTTTGACATCATCTCGAGAACATGCATACCATGGTGATTTGAGATGCATGCTTGACAGACATATTCTTTGAAAACTCTAAACTAAAACTCTAAACCAAAACACTAAACTAAAACTCTAAACTAAAACTCTAAACTGAAACTCTAAACTAGGATTCTAAATTAAAACTAAACTAAAACTCTAAACTAAAACTAAAAACTAAAAATCTAAACTAAAACTCTAAACTAAAACTCAAAACTAAGAAATCTAAACTAAAAAATCTAAACTAAAACTCTAAACTCAAATTCTAAAGTAAAACTCTAAACTAAAACTCTAAACTAAATATCTAAACTATAACTCTAAGCTAAAACTCTAAACTAAAACTAAAAACTAAAAATCTAAACTAAAACTCTAAACTAAAACTCAAAACTAAGAAATTTAAACTAAAAATCTAAACTAAAAACTCTTAACTAAAATTCTAAAGTACAACTCTAAACTAAAACTATAAACTAAAACTCTAAACTTAAACTCTAAACTAAAACTCAAAACTTAAATTCTACTTAACTCTAAAGTAAAATTTTAAACTAAAACTCTTAACTAAAACTCCAAACTAAAACTCGAAATTAAAACTACTAAACTATAAATCTAATATAAAACTCTAAACTAAGACTAAACTAAAACTCCAAACTAGAATTCTAAACTAGAACTAAATTAAAAACTCTAAACTAAAACCCTAAACTAAAATTAAATTAAAACTCTAAAAATAAAATTCTAAATTAAAACACTAAGCTAAAACTGTAATATAAAACTAAACTAATACCCTAAACTAAAAGTCCAAACTAAAACTCTCAACTAAAACTCTAAACTAAAACTAAACTATAAATCTAATCTAAAACTCTAAACTAAAAATAAACTAAAACTCTAAACTAAAATTCTAAACTAGAACCAAATTCAAACTCTTAACTAAAACCGTAAACTAAAATTAAACTAAAACTCTAAACTAAAATTCGAAATTAAAACATTAAGCTAAAACTGTAATATAAAACTAAACTAAAACCTTAAACTAAAACTCTAAACCAAAAATCTTAACTAAAATTCTAAATTTAAGCTCTAAGCCAAAACTCTAAACTAAAACTCTAAACTAAGACTCTAAACGTAAACTCTAATAAAACTAAACTAAAACTTTAAACTAAAAATCTAAACTAAAAATCCAAACTAAAGCTCTAAATTAAAACTCTAAAGTAAAAGTCTAAACTAAAACTGTAAACTAAAACTCTAAACTAAAACTTAAAACTAAAACTAAACTAAAACTCTAAACTAAACTATAAACTACAACTCTAAACTAAAACTAAAAACTAAAACTCTAAACTAAAACCCTAAATTAAAACTATAAACTTAGACTCTACTAAAATTCTAAACCAAAACTTTAAACAAATCTCTCAACTAAAACTAAACTAAAACTCCAAACTAAAACTCTAAACGAAAACTCTAAAGTAAAACTTTAAACTAAAACTAAACTAAAAATTCCAAACTAAAACTCTAAACTAAAACTCTAAAGAAAAACTTTAAATTAAAACTCTAAACTAAAACTCTAAAGTAAAATCTATAATAAATATCTTAACTAAAACTCTGAACTAAAACTTTAAACTAAAACTTAACTAAAACTAAACTAAAACTATTCTCAACTAAAACTCAAAACTGAAACTCTAACTAAAACTCTAAACCAAAACACTCAACTAAAAATCTAAACTAAAACTCTAAACTAGAAGTCTAAATTAAAACTGTAAATCAAAACTAAAGTAAAACTCTAAACTGAAACTCTAAACAGAAACTCGAAAATAAAACTCTAAACTAAAATTAAACTAAAACTCGAAACTATAACTTTGAACTAAAACTCTAAACTAAAACTCTAAAACAAAACTCCAAACTAAACCTACTGTGAAACTGAACTAAAAAGGAAAATTCTAAACTAAAACTCAACTGAAAAAAAAAGAAAATAAATTAAGATTCACCTCAAGGGCTAAGCTCGCAAAC
Source organism: Artemia sinica (assembly GCA_027921565.1). Taxonomy (NCBI): domain Eukaryota; kingdom Metazoa; phylum Arthropoda; class Branchiopoda; order Anostraca; family Artemiidae; genus Artemia; species Artemia sinica. The sequence continues at coordinate 53,606,395 of CM051264.1, forward strand.
AACCCGAAGGTAGTTTTTATGGGCTTTTAGTTTTTTGTATTGCTCTTTACCATCCCCTGAAGGTCCAATTTCAGAAACATTTACCGGATTGAAATCAATAGTTCAAGACTGGGTGGTAGGGAGGGGCGTTTTTTGAAACAATAGGTGACATATGAATTATAAGAACACATAAAACAGAGTACCAATACAAATTCAATGGGTGTGATCGGACGTATTACAATGTATGGAGATTGAAACATGTTTCATTAACCATCAAAATAATATGTCTGTTAAGCATGCATCTCAAATCATCGTAGTATGCATATTCTCGGGATGGTGCCAAAAAGGAGCCCGGAAACAGATCACTGACAACACTTACGATATATCCAATTGAGAAATCGATTGCGCAAATAACTTGTTACGATGTAGTGATGCTTAATACCAGTTGGCACACATGCCGGAAATTAAACATTAAGCGACTTAGAATGAACTTCAAAGAATATAATTTCATTAATGACTTTTTGGCTCTTCGAGTAATGTGTTCTTTCTTTTGCCATAGGAGATCATGGGTCCATGTTCGATTCAAACCTCGGACTTAAATTTCATTAAATCAATGGAAAGCTGCTTAGAAGCTGAAAATGTAGCTTTGGAAAAGACAACATGACAACATCTATAATTATAGTTAACAATAATGCCATCTATGAATTTGACTATGCAGTCGGCAACATAGGAGGAATCACCGTTAAACCTTCTCCTTGATCTTATTCCACTAAGGATGTGCTAATGACCATTACATTAAATTTAAAATTATACCTGAGTCTTAGAGTCTTACAGTTCTGAGTTTAGAGTCTTAGTTTAGAGTTTTAGTTTAGAGTTTTAGTTTAGAGTTTTAGTTTAGAGTTTTAGTTTAGAGTTTTAAGACTCTAACAAAAACTATAAACTTAAACTAAACTAAAACTCTAAACTAAAACTCTAAACAAAAAAATATAAACTAAAACTCTAAACTAAAACTCTATACTTAGCCTCTAAACTAAAACTCTAAACTAAAACTAAACTAAAACTCTAAACTAAAACTCTAAAGCAAAACTCCAAACTAAACCTACTGTAAAACTGAACTAAAAATGAAAATTCTAAACTGAAATTCAACTGAAAAAAAGGAAAATAAATTAAGATTCGCATCAAGGACTAAGCTCGCAAACTACCCGAAGGTAGTTTTTATGGGCTTTTAGTTTTTTGTATTGCGCTTTACCATCCTCTGAAGGTCCAATTTCAGAAACATTTCACGGATTGAAATCAATAGTTCAAGACTGGGTGGTAGGGAGGAGTGTTTTTTGAAACAAAAGATGACATATGATATACAAACACATAAAGCATAGTACTAATACAAATTCAATGGGTGTGATCAGACGTAATACAATGTTTGGAGATTGAAACATGTTTCATTAACCATCAAAATAATATGTCTGTCAAGCATGCATCTCAAATCATCGTAGTATGCATATTCTCGGGATGATGCTAAAAAGGAGCCCGGAAACAGATCACTGACAACACTTACAATATATCCAATTGAGAAATTGATTGCGCAAATAACTTTTTACGATGTAGTGATGCTTAACACCAGTTGGCACACATCCGGAAATAATACATTAAGCGACTTAGAATGTATTTCTAAGAATATAATTTCATTAATGACTTGTTGGCTCTTCGAGTAATGTGTTCGTTCTTTTGCCATGGGAGATCATGGGTCTCATTTTCGATTCTAAACTCGGACTTAAATTTCATTAAATCAATGGAAAGCCGCTTAGAAGCTGAAAATGTAGCTTTGGAAAAGAAAATATGACACCATCTATAATTATAGTTAACAATAATGCCATCTATGAATTTGACTATGCAGTCGGCAGCATAGGAGGAATCACCGTTAAACCTTCTCCTTGATCTATTCCACTAAGGATGTGCTAATGACCATTACATTAAATTTAAAATTATACCTGAGTCTTAGAGTCTTACAGTTCTGGGTTTAGAGTCTTAGTTTAGAGTTTTAGTTTAGAGTTATAGTTTAGAGTTTTAGTTTAGAGTTTTAGTTTAGAGTTTTAAAACTCTAACAAAAACTATAAACTTAAACTAAACTAAAACTCTAAACTAAAACTCTAAACAAAAAATCTAAACTAAAACTCTATACTTAACCTCTAAACTAAAACTCTAAACTAAAACTAAAACAAAATTATAAACTAAAAATCTAAACTAAAATTAGACTAAAACTCTAAGTTAAAAATCTAAACTAAAACTCTTAACTATAAATATAAACTAAAACCATACTAAAACTTTAAACTAAAAGTAAACGAAAAATCTAATTTCTAAACTAAAACACAACTAAAAAAAAAAAAAAAGATTAAGATTCTCCTCAAGGGCTAAGCTCGCAAACTACCCGAAGGTAGTTTTTATGGGCTTTTCAGTTTTTGTAGTGCTCTTTACCGTCCCTTGAAGGTCCAATTTCAAAACCAGATCACAGATTGATTTCAGTAGTTCAAGAATTGGTAATAGGGAGGGGTGTTTTTTAAAACTAAAGATGAAATATGATATACAAAACCATATAACATAGTTTCAATATAAATTCTACATAAAAAATACGTCTGTCAAGCATGTATCTCAAATCACCAGGGTGTGCATGTTCTCGGGATGATGCCACAAAAGGAGCCCGGAAACAGGTCACTGATAAAACTTACCACATATCCAATTGAGAAATTGATGGCGCAAATAACTTGTTACGATGTAGTGACGCTTAACACCAGTTTGCCAACGTGCCGGAAATAATACATTGACAATAAAATGATACCTGATCGGTTGTTATCATAAGAAATTATCAATGATCAATAATTAATAATCGACTCGATACTATTAGAGTACGAACAGATCTCTACCAGTTGTATATTAGAATCCATACCAAAACTACATTTATTAGATAGGTTGTCACTTCAAATTCACTTCAAATATTGAACAAAATACCTGAAAAGTGAAACTGGAATCCTTCTATCAATGATATTGTGATAAATTCTGCGCCAAGCCGCTCGTATCCAAATGCGCATTTCACCGAAAAATAAATCAATACATTTGCTTGAGATAACGCAATAGGCCCACTCTGAAATCTTGGCATTGCTACAGAAAAATTTCCATGAAAACATTATCATCCATCAAGTTGAGATAAGACCCCGCTTGTATGGTTGGATATGTATCTGCTCGAACAGATTGAAGAGTTTTCGTTGAGAATAAATGTTTCCAAAAAACTGTCATATCTCGTAGAGGGACTAGCAACTCCAATATGGCTGCGCTTGTATTGTATAAGGCTGTCATAGGAAAGATGGGAAATAGGCCCCCTTAAAGTAATGCCCTATGGGTCCTCTTAAATTGTATACAGGGATACTACTAATGACACAGAAAATTTACTGTAACAACACAAACACGCCAGTTAAATGATGCTTATAAACAGAATAATGTTCCAAAGCACTAATGAACACTAAAACACTAATTTTACTAATTTGTGTAATAATCCCCAATGAGCAATAAAAACAATAGCCTAATAAAATGCGTTATTTTAGACCGTAGCTGCAACATTGCTGTTGATGTTTTAAAAAAGAAGATGCTCGGCTTTCGCGCTCGATGTCACAAAAAAAAAACATACACACATTTAATGTAGAAGCAGTACTGCAATAATATTTTTATTTTTTATAGGGTCGGGGGGGGGGGGGGGGTAACCCCCTCATATACGAAATCCTTTCTCTTCTTTTTAGTGTTGCTCCTTACTTCCAGTTGAAAAATTTACTTTATTTGCGACGGGTTTCCAAATAATGCCAGAAAATACCTCCCCCCCTCTGTACAATTTCTCCCGGAAAGCTGCCCTAGAAATTTTCCTTCCAATAGAAAACATTTCCTGAAAATCTCCCCCCCCTTCTTGCAAAAATTCCACCCTAAGAAAATGTCCTTAATATTTCCCAATCATAGGCAGCGCAATGGCGCTGGCTAAATAAAGAATGATGTTGGCACAATATATTACTTATTTTTTTGTCTCTTTGTCTTAGAGAAGGGCACTTCGTATCGAAGGAGTTGTTGTAGAAACCTCGAATGGGTTCATTCAGGGGCGTCGTTTGGGGGTGGGAAGGGAGGGGGGAAGTTGCCCCCTCCCCCCATTAATGTGGAGAAAAAAATGTTATACATCCCATGCCCTTTGACTATCTAGATATAGACCCCAGATATGGACTCCCCTGGGTTCATTTGTAAATTCTAGTGGACTTTTTAATGCTCGAAAGCGATTGGAGGGCAACAAGCTACCCGCACCACCATCATTTCCCCAAATTCATCCAATCAAAATATTAAGATAGCCAATTTGCTCAGCGTAGGTGAAAGGTCCTGTAAAACATGCTTTTGAGGATGAACCCCTCCCCCAAAGCCATCAGGGCAAGGGCTATAAGTTATATTCATTGCCCATTGTTAACATTTAAGGTTCTTAAAGGAAGGGGTGGTCATATAAACTTCGTATGTGGCTCATTCAATTAGAAATCAGAAGTCCTAGTGTCCTTTTTAAGAGTCAAAGAGATCGGAGGGCAGCTAGCCCCCTCCCCGTCCTCTCTTTTACCAAATGTATTCGATAGAAATCTTGAGAGAGCCCTTTTGTTCAAAACAGTCTAAAGATCCTATAACAAGGCCTTTGTAGTTGAAACAACCTCTCAGAATCTGGGGGCACGTGTCGTAAGTTATGCTCTGAAGGAATATAAGGTTTTTATGGAAGGGGTGGTCATATAAACTTTTATATGCCCTTCTAAGCTCCCCTATAGACTTACTCTTCTAAGCTCCCCTGTAGACTAGGTTGGGTAGATAAAGGTTGCTGTTCTGCCCCTAGAGAGGGTTGTGGGTCTCTGGGGTGCACCACAGGCACCTTCTTCGTCCCTAGCTCTTCTGGGAGAAATTCAGCTGCGTGGCCTAACCGTGGCAGAAGGGTGGCAACGGCCCTGCCAACCTAAACTTGGCGGACGCCGGCTATTACGCAAAAGGGGCGCTGTCGAATTGGGGACCCGTTGGTTAAATATATTCCCACGAAACGAAGGAAATGGCAGAAAGAATTAGAAAACCAACTTTGGCTACGGCATTCCCAGCAAGCGATGCGTCGGAGGCTAAGGCAACCCTGACGAAAAGTGAACTAGCCGACCACCTGCTGAAACATCGACAATCCATCAGTGTGGGGTGCTGGAACGTATGTTCATTGAAATGCCCTGCGACCCGGACCTTCATTGCAGGCGAATGCGAAAGATATTGCATAGACATTCTGTGTGTATCCGAAACCTGGCTAAATGGAAATTTGGAAGACATGCCCGTCTCCGCCCCTGGTGGAAAATCCAAATTCCATTTTTTCAACTCCGGACCTAATGATGGCTCTGATAATGCGGGGGTTGGTCTTTTCCTCAGTACTAAGGCAGCAAAATCCCTAGTTGAATGGCGGCCCATCTCACCTCGTTTGGCTAAGGCCCGTCTTGAGGGTCACCTGTTCAACATCACTGTCATCTCAGCCTATGCACCAACCAGAGCCGCAGACGAAAGTACATTTGATGAGTTCTACGATGCTCTGACCCAGTCATTGAGAACAGTCCCAAACTGTTATCTACTCATCCTAGGAGGTGATATTAACGCTCAAATTGGAAGCCGCGAGACAGACCGCGAAAGACCTGTTGGAAGATTGGGATGGGGCGACAGATGCGAGCGTGGAAGGAGGCTCCTAGAATTTCCCCAGCAGCATAATCTTGTATTGGCAAATACGTTGTTCCAACACAAACCATCCCAGAGACCTGGCGCTTTCGAGGTGGAAGAGCCCAATCCCAGGTTGATTACTTGCTAATATCCTCCCGATGGCGAAGCTCTATACAGAACTGTACAGCCTACCGTGGAGCCGAAACAGGAGTGAAGAATGGCTCCAACCATATGCTGCTAAGAGCTTCCCTGACCATAAAGCTAGCCTCCAGGAAACGAACGCAACCTCCTCCTAGATACGATGTAGCACGTCTTCATGATAAAGCAGTCGCAGAAAAGTTGCGCTTGGAATTATCTATCCGTCTTGACATCTTGTCCGCGGACGATGATAGCGGACGAGGCAGATTGAAGTTGTCAATAAATTCAAGTATCTCGGATCATACATTAATATTAACGGTGGATGTAGCGAAGAAACCCAATGCCGCATTGCATCAGCTTCCGCTATCTTTGCACAGCTGTGGAAGCCGCTATGGAAAAGGAAGCAAATACACCGGAAAACAAAAATTCTTATTTAAGATGCCCTAGTCCAATCAGTCTTACTTTAAGGCTGTGAGACGTAACCATTAAAAGTCACCGAGGCACACGCCCTCTACACTTTCGAAAACAGATGCCTGAGGAGCACATTGGTGCTACGAATCAGCAACCGAATCCCAAATACGATAATTCGCCAACGATGTGACCAGAAGTACGACTTCAGATCTATCATTCGACGCCGCCGCCTGTCCTGGTTCGGCCATGTTTGCTGAAGACCATCGGAGACTTTCACAAATCAAAGCCTACGCTGGAAATAGAGCGTTCTTATTCCTTTTAAGAGTCAAAAATGATGGAGGGTGAAAATCTAACCCCCTCCCCCTGACGCCTTCTTTTCCGCAAACATATCTGACCAAAATTATGAGATATCCATTAAAAAAAAAAAATAGTCCAAACAACATATAACAAAGCCTCCGCGGTTGACATAACCCACAAGAGCCCTGGGAAAAGACGAGAAGTTAAAAAAGACGATGAGTGTCATTCCTCTTCTCGTGAAGTTTACTGCAAGAAGTTAGATTTTGTTTTTGTTTTTTATTTTTCTGAACACTTCAGACGATTTGGCGGAGGTCCTTGTCTAAATATCTGCTTATTTTAGTTTCATATTTTTCCACTGACTGACTTGACCCTCGTTTTTCTCGCCTTTTTGATTTCTTTTTCGTTTATTATTTTTTTTTTCTTCTTTGCTTCGTACATATAGCCAGTGTGGTTTTAGAATGTATTTACGTCAAGCTTACGATGAGCATTCGACTAATATCGTTTTATATTTTTTCAATTGTGTTAAAAAACATGCAAATCTTATTTGTCAGTTCAATTTATTTTGGAGCTTGCAAAAGAAATCGAATTCTCCCTCCTTCGTTGCGTTTCAATCTACACCTAGACACACAATCTGAAGGCCCGTTTATCAAAGAATGGGTTTCAAAACTATAAAATGTATTTTAAATGACCATAGACTCAAAAAAACACCTTCTTAGTAGTAAAATATTTGATTTCAAATCTTTACTTTATCAGAGTTTATCCGCTCCAGATTTTCACCAAATTTTACATATTTCACAAAGGTCTTTCCGACACGCTTTTTATTTAGTGGAAACTCACTTATCGGAAAAAATTTTAAAATTGGAATCTGAACATTTTCAACAGTCAAGGATTTCCCTTCCTAGATTTTGTCTGGCCCTCCTTTAGAAAATCTATCCTACAAGGTTTTCACATCCAAGGAGCTAAGTATTTTATCAAAAGTACCTAAATTTGCAATGGCTCGACACATGTCAATGTATCGGAAATTATTACGAGTGCGGAGTCCGGTATTTTTAGCTCTCATAGTGAGGTTGAAAATCCAGACCTCCTCAGAGGAGAAGTCGTAATGAACATTGTTAATTATAAGCCGTCCTTTGCCGCTTTCAACTCGATCCCCCAAAGGGGGAAAATGCTAAAAGTCACCCAAAAGGGGGAAAATGCGAAAAAGTATCTTTTTGCCTATTTGAGCTTGACATTTGGTGAGTATATTCGTTATTACATAGAAACTGAAGGGAAGTCATGGGAAAAGTGCTTGGATTGTTCCATATCCCTCTGGTGAAGTTCAACCAGCAGTTGGAAATAGGAAATGTGTGTTTTTTGCTATTTTTAACTCGACGTTCAGTTTTATTCTCGGGTATATTAGAAAGAGAAAAAAAGAAGAAAGTAATGGAAAGTTCTCGGAGTTCCCTAGTAACTTGCGGGGGGGGGGGGGGGGCGTAAAGAGGGTGAAAATCGTCACGAAAGGCTTCGTTTCTTATCTTTTTCTTTGAAAATTTTTCCAGTATTCTTAATGATTCCAAATGAAAAACTTAAAATGCCAGAAACATTACTGCTGTTTCTCCGTTCACCCATATTTCTGAAGTCAGTAGCCCCTCGGTGCAACAGACGATGAACCAAAAAACTGAGTCGGCGATGATTCCTTGTTTAGTATGTAAACAAAAGGGCCGTTTTTTTTTTTTTCACTCATCAATGTGCTAAGATCTTACATCTTTTTTCAGAAAACGCTTCAAAGTGAAATCTTTGAACTAAGATCAGTCGTCTGAGAACAATGATGAGTATATCATCAAAGTTCTCTTATCGTTGTTCTTTATGACAGAACAGTGCCGTTCTTCAAACTTTTTGCTAACATCAGTGAGCTGTAAGATCTTAGAACAAAGATGCGTTAAAAAACGATAATCTTTGCAGAAAGATGCAAGATCTTAGATGTAAGATCTTAGTGCTAAAAAACGGGCCTAAAATGTTTACCCTGTGTAGATTGACTTTATTGTTATTTTATCAATTTACTCAGATACGGGTGCTGTGCCACATTGACCTCACCTTGAAGAAAAAGCTTGGCGCTATCTGTGCTGAAAAATTAGACTTCCGTAGAGTTTGTGCTTAAAGACTTTAGGCATTTGGAAGTCCATATTTATTACGGCGATCCTAGTTGTGGTCTTTACTGATAACGAGCGTTGCTTACTCTAGTTCAGCTGGATAATAGGCCTTACTGACCTGGCTCCTTTTGGGCAAGGGAAATACTGTAATGCAGTTCAGGTACCGATAGGTTAACGGTTATAAAGTAAGGGCTTGAAATGATGGGTGATGCGAGGGAGTGCTCAATCCATTTTGGTGTTGGCAACACTGTTTCACGTTTCTTGCGAACTTACACTGGTTTTCTGACTTGTTTGGCCTGTTTTCTAGGCAATCTTCTAAAGATTGTTGATGCTTTCTTCGCATGTTTCTTGTATTTCTTCGGTTGACTGCGTACATATTTTCCTCGATTGAGAATTCCACTAGAGTGAGATGAAGCTTAGTCTAAAAAATATGCGTACGTCCTTCTAACAGAAGGGTCTAGCCTCCCTTCTCTCCATATCTACAATCATGACCTCCAGAGAGGAATGAGCATTTGCTACCAGATATAGAACCAGCAAACTTGAGAGGATTCAGTAATCAAGACATCTGTAATTTGTAACTATCATATAATTTTTTTTTTTTGGGGGGGGGGGAATCTTTCATATTCACAGGCTACTGATACATTTTTGGGAAAATCCAAACATAATTGTCATTTTATTCAAACTTTCTTCTCTTCGTTTTATTTACTTAACAGAAATTGATGTTAGTAGTAAAGGCGCAGATTAGCTACCCTGATAACAACACCTTGATTTCTTACTGTATATTATTCAATCAATTGGGGTGTAAAGTTTAACAGAAACTGCCCAGTAGAAGCAGGATATAAACAACTCACCTCTTTTTCTATATCCTAGTTCTATTGAGGGGACCCCTGCACTCTATACTGCAAGGATCCCTAATCTGCACTTTTACCCTCAGTTGTTCACATGTTTTACCTTTTTTCTATTCTGCTCAAGATTTAGGCTATTTACCTTTGAATAACCGTTGAAGAATATATTCAAGCAATCAAAATGTCAGCTAAATGCTATTCTTAACATAATACAAATAAAGATGGGCAGCAAATGATTAAAATTTGCAGGATTGCCACCTTTATTGGTGTTTTAGATGCACCAAGGAGGAATAACATTAGTCACTTCTATCAGACCTAAAAAACTCCTCCTTCACTAAAATAGTTTCAGGAAGCTTGTACTTTGCAATCATGACAAGCGTTGTTGCCGAACTTTTCACCACGTTTTAAATTTCGCGCAGGGCGAAAAAAACATCTAAGAAAAATCCTCAAGACGTTACCAAAGCTTAAAAGTAAAGTACAAATTAAAAGCAGTCGTATTTATAAAAAAAAAAGAAGAAAATAAAGACATATGGTATTTGATTCTGAAAAATACCAAAAAATGTCCTTTTTTCAAAAAACTACCTTTTTTAACCCAATAGTGGCACGGTGTCACTCAGAGTGAAAAAGTGTCAAAAAAGCACTAAAAGTGTCCCTTTGGCATCCCAGCCTTCTAAGGATTCCCACGGGAAACGCAAGGGAGCGTCTTATGCGAAATTTAAAACTTAATCTTTCATCCGTGTTTTTTGTTTCAGAAATTCGAGCAATTGTGCGCTTGTCACTGCGACTGAAGAAGGATCACAAAGGAGTAAAAACCAAGAGGAGCAGAAGACGATTGACGGGACAAAGTGTGCCTTTTGTCAAAGTCTGGCTTCGGAAAAGCTCTTAGACCCTTCGAAAGCTCCACATGGGGCAAGCTACGAAGAAGTCGCAAGCAATCTCGTGGAATTCAAGCAACAGGATTTAGTACCTCATGCTGTGGATATAACCATGTTAGACGAAGGTGGTGGCATCCGAGATACTCTTTAGAAAAACAATGCAATCTGGCATAAAACGTGCAAGAACAAAATTGATAACCAAGACCTTGAAAGGGCCCGCAAAAGACTTAGTGGTGAAAGCTCTGAAGCAGTGCACAGTAGCCCAGTGAAGACAAGAAGAAATAGTTGTTTGAATGAACCAACAGAAAGGGATAAGTGCTTTTTTGCGGCAAGGATGGAACAAAAGATGTTTTCCTTAACGCCTGTACTGATTCGATAGATCAATGCGTCCGCACCTATGCAGAAGCCCTTGTGGACAAACAGTTGCTAGCAAAGCAATCTGAAGGGAATATGCACGCCTTGGACGCCAAATACCACCTTAAATGTCTGTCTGCTTTATGCAATCGTTATAAAACGCATGCTAGAGCCAACCGTTCTCGGCGGATGAAAATAATGCTGAAGGTTTAGTCTTCGGGGAACTTGTTCTTCACATAGAAGCATTTAGAGGCTCTGATCCACTTCCTGCGTTCAGGGTGTCAGACCTGAAGCGAAAATACCAAGAGCGACTTGGAGAAATAGCACCAAGCTACGGTAAGCATGTTCACAGTACTAGACTCAAAGAGAGACTGCTGTAGAATATACCGGATTTGAGAGCGGAAAGAGACAAGTCTGGCAAGCATGGTCTTATTGTTTTCAGTCAAGATGTGGGTGAGATCGTCAAGATTGCTTTCTCCATGGATTCTGATGACACAGGACTTGCAATAGCGCGTGCTGCAACCATGATAAGAACTGAAATGCTAGCAAAATACTATACCTTCAATGGTACCTTTCGTCCTGGTTGTAAAGAATAATCCTTTCCGCCGAGTCTGGTTGCTTTTACAAGGATTTTACTTTACGGTACGGACATGTGAGGACAAAAGCCAACATATTCAGATTGCCCTTTCAATGGCGCAGCTTTTGCAATTCAACGTTAAAAAGTGTCGTCCAAAAAATGGTAACGGATCAACTAACATTCGACATGACAGACACAGGGAAACTCCTCTTGCTGTATACACCAGTCTTGTAGCATACTCAAAGACCAGAAAAAGTGACATTGTAGATAAGCTAGGTTTTCATGGTCTAGGAATTTCATACGATCGAGTTTTGCGGATAGCAACTGAATTCACAAACGAAATCTGTGACCAGTTTTGACGACATACAATGCATTTGTCCAGCCTTGCTCAGTAGTGGTATTTTCAATGCTGCTGCGGTTGACAACATCGACCATAATCTCTCCTCTACAACCGCTACCGATTCCTTTCATGGGGCAGCTATTTCTTTGATACAGCTTCCAGCAGCCGACCTTGCTCCAAGAGAACAGCTTTCTTCGAGGCAGAAAGAGCAGTTCGGAAGCCTACCGAGGGAGTATACCGAAGTCCCTCCTGCTCGTTTACGCATAGCACACCAGTTAGTCCCTCGTATCGAACCGATAGACGAACCATCAATCACTGGAGAGTAGCCTGAGAACATTAGATGAAGATTGGTTGAATCATGTTGAAGAAGTAGCGGAGAAACAGAACGGAAGTGCTTCGATGCCGGTCTCGTGGGCTGCATTCCACTCCAGTAGGTAACCGACGGTAGACAAGCCACAAGCCAAAAAGCGCGATTCCACTGTTACCTATTTTTAAGGATCAAGCAAATTCAGTACCGATGATACTTCACAGTATGAATTTGGTTAAGACAGTTGTCACGTATCTGAGCCCAGGTCAGACTCCAGTTTTGACAGCTGATCAGCCGCTCTATGTGCTAGCCAAACTGATACAGTGGAACTTTCCAGAAATACATCTGGAAGAGTCATTTATCGTCGTTTTCGGTGGCCTGCACATAAAAATGGATATCCTGAAAGTGCTAGGAGACTGGATGAAAGATCTGAATGTGAGGAGCTTCTCGTCCAAGCTGATGTCACAACGAAAGGAAGGGCAGATGCCATTTTTAAAGGATCGCATATTACTAGGTCTTGTTACGCTCACCAAGTAACTGCTTCAGTCCTTCATATCCTTAGGCACCGAGCATATGATGGGTATGCTGCTGAGAATGAAGAGAGCGATAATGAGGTGCTATCTTTCGATGAATGGTGTGAATCAAGAAAATAATTCAGCGCTCAGTTTAGTTGCTGGTCAACTGTACTTGATATCGAACTGATTTTTTTGATGTTCGTATGATCCATCCGCCAGGCAGATGTTATGCTTTATGTTGATGCTCTGCGAAAGATTCTGCCGTGGATGTTCGCTCTGGACCACACGAACTACACTAGATGGCTGTCGGTGCACGTCCGAGACATGACTGCCCTCAGTACCCAGAACCCAGCTGTGTTTTGTGAGTTTATGAAAGGAAACTTCAGAGTTCGAAAGACAAAAAATACTTTTTCTCCATGGCAATGGATCAAGCGCACGAACAGATGAACGAGAAAATGAAAGGAACAGCCGGTTTGATTGGACTCATCGAAAACCCAGATGTCATGCTTCGATGGATCACATCAGGTCCCGATGTTCAAAGGGCCGTTGAGGAGTATGAAGAAAGTTTCACAAGCCCTTCTTCTGAAATTGGATTAGAATCCTCCTTCCCCCTCATCCTACGCTTGGACCCCAAAAGTCAAAAGCTTTGTCTGGTTTCCACGCGTTTACAGGCTGCGATACAGTATATTCCTTTTCTGGCATTGGAAGAAGAAAGCGTTTGCTGTTTGGAGAACTTATCCTGATGCAACTAGTGCGTTCTTGGATTGTCTTCTGCGTCGACTGCTATGAGACCGCGAACGCAAAGAGCTACTGGAAAGATTTGTAGTTTTATGCTATGAGCGGATAAGCGAAGTCCAGGGTGTTGACGAAGCGAGAAAAGGGCTTTTTGCCAAGGGACGGCAAATTCTTCAGCACACCAGACGTGCACACTTTCAGGCTGGCCGAATTTGGGGAAGAGCAGACGAGCCCATTCAGACTCCTCCATCCCCCTCTAAAATTGGATGGAAGCTCGTAAATGATGAACGGCATCCTTTCTGGACGACGGTACCCGAGGCTTCCAGGGCGTGCAAAGAACTGGTCAAATGTGGCTGCAAGAAAGCATGCAAGCCACCATGCAAGTGCATGAAGGCTTCACTATCGTGCACTGATCTGTGTGCTTGTAATGGAGCGTGCTGCAAATCTGACGCCAGCAACAAATAGGCTGCTGAACCAGGGCTTCAACTGCGTACCACTTTTTTTTCCTTTTTTTATCTTTTTTTATTTCTTCCTTCAGTGATTAAAGTCATATCTTTAAACGAAATTTATAGTAGTGCATTTGACTCTTACAGGAGGGGAAACGAAGGGGGGGGGGGGCAGTCGTAGTGGTCATCCTGTCATAACGTCATAGCTGTCATCCCTGGTCTCCTTTGCCCCGTGTTTGCCATCTATTCCCAGTAGAGTCAATATAACCGCCGTAGCGAAAATTGAAAAGAAACTCAGTTTGGCATTTTCTTCTGCCTCCCCAGTTCCTCCTCTTTCCCCTATCCAGGACTTAGGATTAACACTGTACCCCTCGACCTTGAGAATGCCTCCTGAAATGGCGAGAACAAACTTAGAGACAGCATATCAGAAATTTCCCTTCTTTAGCATTTCCCCCGGGGGAAATATTTACCCCTGTTTCCCCCTTCCCAGGACATCATCCACACTTTCGCCATGGCATTAAATCATTGACTATATTAGATTGAATAAACAAACCGAATACCAATTTGAAATAGGGAAAAACAAATATTTCCTTTTTCCCCCCTGTTAGGTGAATTTCACCCCCCACCCCCTCCCTTTGATGGTGGGACACTCCAAACATCTTTTTCATAACCTTACTCCAATTTCTGTCTAATACCGAGTATACACACCGAATATCAAGCTAAAATAGGGAAAAATATTTTTTTTTTTTTGCTTTTCCCCCTTTTGGGTGACTTTTGCCCCGTGTTTCCCCCTCTTAAGGTGGTCGAATCGCTTGTGTCCCAGTCTCATTCGGAAGACACGTCAAACTGCCCCTGTGGACCAACTTTCACACTTTTTTCCAAAGTTGCACGAACTTTTGACTAAGCGACAAGACTAGTTGTTGAAGGCTTTGCTAATGTCAGCAAAAACAGCCTCAACGTAGGAACTACTTAACTCAAGATGTTTGAAAACAGTGTCAAGTACACAAATTAAGTAATGCGTGGTGGTATGATTATGATTCGGCCTAAAGTCAAACTGATTTGGGTTGATTTTATCTTGAATATTGTCAAAAAGGAAAGTGTAAATTTCCGACGTTACAAAGGAATTGTAACGTCTCGTAACTGCTAGCTATTTCATTCAATCAGATGCTGAAGACACTTTAAAGTATAAAGATTGATATCCAGAAATTGTAATGTCTATTCCACAATTAATTGGCTTTTACTTTATTTTGTTTAAATTTGTTTTGTTCAGACTTTTCAGGGACAAAAAAAAGCTCCTCTAACTCTAAACACAGCCCTAGTTACTCTACCTGTCTATTCGGCAAAAAACGAAACTTGACAAATTAGTTCCGTAAGAACTTTTCCGAGTTTTTCCTGGTGGTGATATCCTAACGATACTCACAATACTACATCACACACATTAACCAAAATTAATATTGAAGCATTAATTTTATCGCAACAGAGGAGACATCATTTAAAGAAGTGGTAATTCCTAGAGGTGATTTACCAAGTATAGTACATTGATTGTCTATTCTATAACACCCTTGATGCTACTAAGCAGCACTTCGGGGTATCACGACACCCAGTTGGGAAAGGCCTGCTTTAAATACGTAAGCCGATGATATTTCTTTTATATGTATATACTCATACACACACATATTAAGCGATGTCTTTTGTGCTCTGGAAAAAACAAGTGTGACTTTAAAGTCACACTTTATGGACAATACGCAGGATGTCATAAGAAGGGAAAGGGGGTACGACCCCCCCCCCAGAGTTCCACCCATAAGAACAAGTCTCAATATAGGAAGAGCCTTCTATGTAGATGGTAAAAGCATCACTTTCTATAGCTCCCCTTCCCCCAAGAAACATTCTCAGTTCTGGGGTCCTGAAAATTCTTAGCTATTGGCCCCCAAATAAAGTCGAAATGACATCCCTCGACGCTAACAGGCTTTGCTAATGAACATCCTACCATCACATTTACAATGTGTGCGAGCCCTATAAAAATTGGGAGAGAGGTTACGACAAAACCAGTCTCATGTGTGGGGCTCCAAAGGATCTAGATGACACTAAAAACGTGCTGCATTCCCACCCCCAGAGCCCCAAGAAGTGCGCCAAATGCTGACACCATAGGTCACAGTTGAGCAACAATACAAATTATTATGTATCAAGGGAAAAAACGTGTATCTTCCGTGTCATATGTGTTTTTACCGTGGGATTAGATAAGTTCATAAATAAGCTTTGTTACAGAGCAACGGTAACAATGGAGTCGGTAGAGATGTAAGGGATGGGTTTTTTCCACCCTTGGAAAAAAGGACGGCAAAAAACTCTTCACTTGGTACGTGGGACCTGTGTGTATTTTCTCTTTGCGTTAAGACCTGTATAAAATTAGATCACCTTCATTATAATAAAGATTAGTCCATTTGATCAATTAGATACAATTTTGTAAGCTACATGAACCTGCAATAATAAAAACAGATTCAGAAACAGATTGAGAAGTAAATAGAGAATGTTTTTTTTTTTTTTTTTAAGGCCAACGAAAACACCGGATGAACAAAGAAATATATCAAGAGGACAGTCACCTCCCTTCTTCAGTTCTATCTGAGAAATAGGAAGAGATAATAGAACATGTGGATATCCCCCGCCCCCTCCCAACTCGGATGAGGCCAAACACGGAGAAAATCAAATAGAAAAAAAAACAAATAATAACCAAAATTAGAAGAATTTTAAATCTAAAAAAAAAACAAAAAAAAGGAAAAACCAACAACAATGACAAAGAAAGTACAAATTTAACAGAAATAAAGAATTAAAAGCCTAAGGCATAATTCCAACAGCAAGTAAATCACCATTATCTACGATTCGCAAAATCCGAAAACTCTAGTTTTTGTCAATCACCAGCATCGAACGAGGATTTTTGGATTTTGACAATCATAGATATTGGTGAGTGGCGCACTCTTGGAATTAGGTTTAAGCTTTTCAATTTTTTAATTCTCCTAATTTGGGATTTTAAATGCTTGTCATTTTTGTTGGTGCTCTGTGTTTTTTGGGTTCTTAGAATCTTTAATCTTCCAGTTTCGGTTTTTATTTCCTTTTTCTGTTGGCTTTCCTTGTTTGGTTTTATCCGAACTGTTTTGTTGTTTTTTTTTGTTTTGTTTTTTGGCAGTCTTCGTCCAAATTTTTGAACGGCTGTATATTTTATGGCAGCGCTATTTCTCTGATAGCGCTGAAGAAGAGAAACGGTTGTTCTCCAAAATATTCGATTTTTGTCGTCCAGTACTTTTATTGGCCATAAAAAAACCCATTCTCGATCTTAATTTTTTCAAATGAACGGCTGTATATTTTATGGCAGCGATAATTCTCTGATAGCGCTGAATAAGAGAAACGGCTGTTCTCCAAAATATTCGATTTTTGTCGTCCAGTACTTTTATTGGCCTTAAAAAAACCCATTCTCGATCTTAATTTTTTCAAATGAACGGCTGTATATTTTATGGCAGCGATAATTCTCTGATAGCGCTGAATAAGAGAAACGGCTGTTCTCCAAAATATTCGATTTTTGTCGTCCAGTACTTTTTTGGCCTTAAAAAAACCCATTCTCGATCTTAATTTTTCAAATGAACGGCTGTATATTTTATGGCAGCGATAATTCTCTGATAGCGCTGAATAAGAGAAACGGCTGTTCTCCAAAATATTCGATTTTTGTCGTCCAGTACTTTTATTGGCCTTAAAAAAACCCACTCTCGATCATAATTTTTTCAAATGAACGGCTGTATATTTTATGGCAGCGATAATTCTCTGATAGCGCTGAATAAGAGAAACGGCTGTTCTCCAAAATATTCGATTTTTGTCGTCCAGTACTTTTATTGGCCTTAAAAAAACCCATTCTCGATCTTAATTTTTTCAAATGAACGGCTGTATATTTTATGGCAGCGATAATTCTCTGATAGCGCTGAATAAGAGAAACGGCTGTTCTCCAAAATATTCGATTTTTGTCGTCCAGTACTTTTATTGGCCTTAAGAAAAACCCATTCTCGATCTTAATTTTTTCAAATGAACGGCTGTATATTTTATGGCAGCGATAATTCTCTGATAGCGCTGAATAAGAGAAACGGCTGTTCTCCAAAATATTCGATTTTTGTCGTCCAGTACTTTTATTGGCCTTAAAAAAAACATTCTCGATCTTAATTTTTTCAAATTTGCATTTGTTTATTAATCAATTTTCGTTTTAGGATATTGCAGCCTATCACGACCAAAATGGGTCGCCCTGATGTTTTTTGGGGTGTCGCAAGAAAATTTGGGCTTGACTGAGAAGGATTTGTTAGGAAAAGTTCTACTTTGCTGTGATAAAAGTCAATGCCATTCGTTTAGGGTAATAATCCTGAACAGGGGGTTTCGTCTTCTTGGGAATTCAGTTAACGTCGCCGATTACAATAGATAGCCCCGAGTCAAACTCAAAACGAGCAAAAATTAACATGAGTAGGGCTGATAACCCCCATGCCTTCTCAAGACCAGAACACTATTTGCGCTTTACTAAAAACAAAATACACTTGAAATGTTTTCACATTTCTTACTTTCATAAATGAAAAATTATCAAAACCTTAACGAAGAAATGTCAGTATATGTCAATTTCACTGATATTCCTGGGTTATTTGTTTGTATATTTTTTTTTTCAGTAAAGCGCAAATTGTGTTCAAGTCTTGAGAAGGTATGGGGGTTATCAGCCCTACTCATGTTAATTTTTGCTCGTTTCGAGTTTGACTCGGCCATTCATTGTAATTTCTATTCGCTTTGAGTTTCATTTATTTATTGATAGTGATCTGTGGTAGTTTTACGCTTGGAAGATTATTTGACTTTATTTTTGCTCATTCTTGGCTTAATAGAGCTCTTTACTTTTCTTTGGAGAACTTGTCTTGTGGAAAAAGTTTTTTAAATTAATATACAAAAGAGATTGAAGAAATCTTGCCAAAAAACAACTGTGATGGTATAAAATAAAGATCCTTAATTGGCTTGTTAAATGCTATATTAGACTAACTTTTGGGGACTTTAAAATTACTTTCCATCAATTTTTGAACCTGTCAAAATTGTTTACTGCAGAAGCAGGAACATTTGAAGCAGAATTGAAGCAAAAAGATGCAAAACTTGACAATACTGTTGGCTTCATTCAAAAAGCCTTGTTTCAAATTTGATTCTCCCATATAAACTATTGGTAAAATATCACAGTCAATAAAGATAATAAGATGAAAAGCGAAGATGTTAGAAGTAGAATAACCAAGGACCAGGGTGCTATTTCACAATTGAAAAGAGTTTGTAAGGATAGGAATATAAGTCTGCGAACCAAGATTATAATGTTGGAAGCTACGGTGATGACAGTAATCAAGCATGGTTCTGAAACAGGGACGCCCCAAAAAATGGAGGATGATTTTCTAGGTGTTTTACAGAGAAATTACCTATGGATTGTTTTGGGTACCCGATTTACTGACCGTATCTCAAACAGTAGGCTCTACAAAAAGTGGGGTTCAACCCTACTTTTTAGGACTATAATGAGAGAAAGGTTCAGATGTCTATGGCATGTTTTGCGGATGAAGGATGACAGGTTGCAAAAGATTGTCCTTTTTGGCCAACCGTCTTGCCCAATCGAAAAACAGTCCTCCCCGGTTGGAGTGGGAGGATGTTGTAAGGAAAGATTTAAGTGAAATGACAGCTTCCTGGGAGGGCGTAAATAGGAAAACATCGAATAGATTGGGATGGAGGAGGAGCGTGTGTAGCTGTATTGGCCTCAGGTGGATAGGTGCTGCAGTGAGTTGTTGTTAGTAGTAGTAGTAATAAAGATAATTACGTATTAAAATGGCGCCAAAGATAAACTTTGTTTTCAAATCACACTTTATAAGAGGAAAATTGCAGCATTCAGTGCATCTACTGATGGCGCCATTATATTTTGGTTGCCTTTAGATAGTCTTGTTGAAGCTGCAGCATTGCCTTTACAAGCACCTAGTGCATCTACTGATGGCGTCATTATATCAAAGT
Organism: Artemia sinica; assembly: GCA_027921565.1. NCBI lineage: Eukaryota > Metazoa > Arthropoda > Branchiopoda > Anostraca > Artemiidae > Artemia > Artemia sinica. The sequence goes on from CM051264.1 coordinate 53,626,112, forward strand.
TGCCTTTAGTCAGTATTGTTGAAGCTGCAGCCTTGCCTTGTTGTGTATCATTTTGTTTGTAATTAATTAAAAAAACTTTTTTCACAAAATAAGTTTTTCAAAGAAAAGTAAAGAACTCCATTAAACAAAAAATGAGCAAAAATAAAATCAAATAATCTACCAAGCGTGAAACTACCACAAAACAGCATCGATAAATAAATGAAACCCAAAACGAACATAAATTACAATAAATAACCGAGTCAAACTCAAAACGAGCAGAAATTAACATAAGTTGGGCGCAAAACCCCTATGCCTTCCGAAGGCCAGAACAAAATTTGCACTTACTGAAAACATATAAATGTTTTTACCTTAATAACTTTAATAAATCAAATAATATTAACATTTTGAATACTAAATATCAGTATATGTATATTAAACTGACAATACACATTCATTTGTATTTTTTCAGTAAAGTGCAAATTTTGTTCTGGCCTTGGGAAGGCATAGAGGTTTCTGAGGGGGTTATCATCATAAAAGACCTAATTTCAAGAACTTTCAACTACGTTGAACAAAATAGATATCTCAAAATTTTAGTTGGATGTGTTTGGGAGAATGGTGGGCGTGAGAGGGGCGTTAGTCGCTCTCCAATCACTTTCAACTATTAAATAAGGCACTAGCCCTTTCAATTTCGAATTGAATGAGCCCTTTTGAAGTTTCTGCGCTTTCAATAAAATCTTATATGCCCCCATAACTTACAACCCTTGCCCTAAGGGCTGTGGGGGATGTCCTCCTCAAAAAAATAAATTCTATCTGGAAATCAACTACGCTGAACAAAATGGCTATTTCAAAATTTTGATTGGATGTGTTTCGGGAAATGGTGGGCCTGGAAGGGGTTTTAGTCGCCTTCCAATCACTTTCGACTATTAAAAAGGGCACAAACCACTCCGATTTCCAATGGAATGAGCCCTTTTCGAAGTTTCTACGACAACTTCTTTGATACGAAGTGGCCTGCTCTAAAGACAGACATTGTGCCAAAATCGTTCTTATATGCCTCCAGGGCATAACTTAAAACCCTTGCCCTGAGGGTTGTGGGGGAGTGTCCTCCTGTTTACTTAGTCCCCGTTTCTTGTCTCGTTATCGAGTGTCCCCGTTCTTTACTTAGGCAGCGCGATTGCCCTGCCTATGATTTATACAACAACTTTCTATATAAACCTTATATGCCCCCAGGGCATAACTTACAACCCTTGCACTGAGGGCTCTGAGGGGGTTATCATCCTAAAATACGTAATTTCCAGAACGTTCAACTCCGTTGAACAAAATAGATATCTCAAAATTTTGATTGGACGTGTTTTTGAAAATGGTGGGCGTGAGAGGGGCGTTAGTCGCTATCCAACCACTTTCAACTATTAAAAAAGGTATTAGCCCTTTCGATTCCCAATTGAATGAGCCCTTTTGAAGTTTCTACGACAACGCTTTCAATAGAAACTTTATATTCCCCCAGGGCATAACTTACAACCCTTGCACTGAGGGCTCTGAAAGACCTAATTTCCAGAACAAAATGGATGTCTCCAAATTTTGATTGGATGTGCTTGGGAAAATGGTGGGCGTGAGAGGGGCGTTAGTCGCTCTCCAATCACTTTCAACTATTAGAAAAGGCACTAGCCCTTTCAATTTCAAATTGAATGAGCCCTTTTGAAGTTTCTGCGCTTTCAATAAAAACCTAATATGCCCCCAGGGCATAACTTACAACCCTTGCCCTAAGGGCTGTGGGGGTTGTCCTCCTCAAAAACATAATTTCTATCTGGAAATCAACTACGCTGAACGTTCAAGGGGGATATCATCCTAAAATACCTAATTTCCAGAACTTTGAACTCCGTTGAACAAAATAGATATCTCAAAATTTTGATTGGATGTGTTTTGGAAAATAGTGGGCGTTAGAGGGGCGTTAGTCGCTATCCAATCACTTTTAACTATTAAAAAGGGTAATAGCCCTTTCAATTCCCAATTGAATGAGCCATTTTGAAGTTTCTACGACAACGCTTTCAATAAAATCTTCATATGCCCCCAGGGCGTAACTTACAACCCTTGCCCTGAGGGCTGTGGGGGGATGGGTTGTCATCCTTAAAGAGCTAATTTCCAAAACTTCACCTACGTTGAATAAAATGGCTGTCTAAAAATTTTGATTGGATGTGTTTGGGGAAAAGGTGGGCGTGAGAGGGGGTTAGTTGCCCTCCAATCACTTTCGACTATTAAAAAGGGCACTAGCCATTTCAATTTCCAGTCGAATGAGCCTTTTTTGAAGTTTCTACGACAACACCTTCTATTAAAACCTTATATGTCCCCAGGGCATAACTTAAAACCTTTGCCCTGAGGGTCGGGGGGGAGTGTCCTCCTCAAAAACATAGTTTCTATCTGGAAATCAACTACGCTGAACAAAACGGCCATCTTAAAATTTTAAGTTGATGTGTTTGGGGGAATGATGGGCGTTGGGGGGGCTAGTTGCCCTCCAATTACAGTGAAAAAGGGCACTAGAACTCTCGATTTCCAATCGAATGAGCCCCTTTTGAAGTTTCTACGACAACCCCTTCCATATGAAGTGCCCTGCTCTAAAGTAAAAAATAATAAATGATACATTGTGCCAACATCGTTCTTATATACCCTCAGGGCATAGCTTAAAACCTTTGCCCTGAGGGTTGTGGGGGAGGGTCCTCCTCAAAAACATATTTTCTATCTGGAAATCAACTACGCTGAACAAAATGGCTATCTCAAAATTTTGATTGGATGTGTTTAGGGGAATGATGGGCGTGAGGGGGGGCTAGTTGCCCTCCAATCACTTTCGACTATTAAAAAGGGCACTAGCCACTCCAATTTCCAGTCGAATGAGCCCTTTTCAAAGTTTCTACAACAACCCCTTCGATACGAAATGCCCGGCTATGGAGGAAAAATAATAATACATATTGCCCACACCGTTCTTTACTTAGGCAGCGCGATCGCGCTGCCTATGATTACTTTGATGCTCGCTGTCGTGATTCTACACAGCATATATTTTGTTGTGCATTATTTTCGTTTGGGGTTGTTTGTGAATCTTGCTGTTGTTTCTCTTTTAACCGTAGATTTTGTTGCCCGTTCTTTTCGTTTACGATTAGATGTGATCCTCGTAGTCGCATGTCTTCAAACCCCAGGTGTCGTTCTGTGTCATTTTGTTCATCATTACCTGAGACATTTTGTCCATGCCTTTAGGTTCAGCTATTCGGATTCATTTATCATCTTGTAGGATTTTGCTTGTCGTTGTAAATCTGATTTGTCTTCTAACATATGAAAGACATCGTGTATGCTATAAAAGAATAACGTTTATATGCAAAAAGGAGGGAGCTATCACCCCGAAGCACTCTTATTGAACATTTGTTCAAAATAAGGAAAAATTAAAATTTGAAAATTTGACAATTAACAAATCAGATTTTTTGCTAAAACTCCCAAAAGCTATTGTATTTTATGTAACTATATCTACATACTTTTAATAAAGTAAAAATCATATTTTGATCTTCGTATACAAGATGATGTTAATAACGTTTGTTACTATAGTGTTATAGAAAAATGCAATTCGTTGTAAAAAACTTGGTTCTATTTTTAAAATTATTTTCATTAATTACAAAAGGCAACAGATGTAGCATTGTTTTTTTCAAATGAGCCATTAAAAAGCTCTCTATGATGCTCCAGCGCCCCTCTATCTGCGGAGAACGAAAAAATGGTAAGAAAAAAAAAGATGCCGTCGATGCAGAATATCATGGTTGCAGCTACTTTTCTTGTTTTTCAATCCAATGTATTTTCCTCGTTATTCAAGGCAAGGGACGGTAAGTTTCGCTTAACGGGGTCTTAGACATGGTGATTCTAATAGTTTACTTTGTGTTTCGATCTGACTCTATTTTTAGAAGCTACGGGCTATTTTATTAGAAGCTATGGGATGTGATCGTCTCCTAACAGGTTGCTAGCTACCGCTGCAACCCAGATTTAAAAAAAATTACAAACAGGAAAAAACATAAGGCTTTTTCTTATTTGGAATAGTAAGAGACGATCCTCAAAGAATCAGGAGGCTATCTAAGTCCGGTATGTGTCATGGTTTGTTCTTTACTAGGTTTCAGCTATCTCCACAGCTATGGTACAAATAAAACTTAAATAGTCCCCGTTTATAATTAACTATACCAATCCTTTAAATAATCACTTACTATGTGCTAGAGTTTGCTCTTTAATATATAAATCGCTTACTGGGTTGCTAGCTACCGCTGCAACCTGAATAATGGATTATGCTTCAGGTACTATGAGCTACAGTTCGTTCTTTAATGTATTTTATTAAAACCTGGATCTCAAGAAAACATATTAGCCATCCTCACACGTGCTCGAGCTCTATTGCTTTTGGTGGCCTTTTTTATCTCTTTTAAATAGTCTTTTCTGATATGTTCTTTGTTTTTTCAGGATGTTATCTCTTTTTTATCTGCAGATCTGTTTTCTTGAAGCAGATATTTGAATTGCTCAGCTCTGATACTTTTCTTGGTTATTCTTTCTTTTCTCTCGTTCACTTGAGACCATATCTTTTCAATGTTTAAACTTATACCCATAAAATCACGCGTCCAGTAGTTAGAACCTATCAAAAAACAAAACTAATTTCAAAAATTTCAGGTAATTTTCTAGTTTTAATTAAAAGTTTTGCTCAAACATCATAAATATTTTGTCGTTTACACAATAACCTTAGCGATACTGAACTGAGAACTAAAATAAAATAAAATTTATTTTGCAGTTTTCTTTTTTACTACAAAAATATGGCGCAACGTTATAGAGATGTGCACTTTAGAAGTTAAGCCAAAAAAAAAGTTGGTTCCAGGAGAAAATTATAACTTTGAACTGAGGAATAAAATCAAGTTATTTTATTTAAAACTTTCAGGAATTACTCTAGTTTCAATTCAGTAGTTGTTGTAATAGTAGTAGCGGTTTTAGTAGCAGTAGTAGTAGCAGTCATAGTAGAGGCAAAAGATGTTTTAATAGTAGTAGTCTTAGAAGTTGTTGTCGTAGCAGTAGCAGTCAGTAGTAGCGATCGTAGTAGTTGTAGTAGTAGTAGTAGTATAACAAGTAGTATTCGTACTTAAAGTAGTTGTGTTACTAGTGGTCGTAGTTGCAGTAGAAATAATTTTAGCATTAGCAGTCATAGTAGTTATAGTTTTAGTAGCTTTCGACTATTTTGAGCAAAATAACTATCTTAACTTTTCACTGAAAACATATAAATGTTTTTATTTTTATAACTTTAATAAATCAAATAATATTAACATTTTGATTACTAAATATCAGTATATGTATATTAAGCTGACAATGCACAATCATTTGTATTTTTTTCAGTAAAGTGCAAAGTGAAATGGGGCATATAAGGTTTTTATAGATAGTGATGTTGTAGAAACTTCAAAAAGGCTCATTCGATTGGAAATTAGAAGGGCTTGTGCCCTTTTTAACAGTCGAAAGTGATTTGAGGATACCTAACACCCCTCTCACACCTACCATTTCCCCAAACACATCCAATGAAAATTTTGAGATAGCCATTTTGTTCGACGTAGTTAAAAACTCCGGAAACTATGTTTTTAAGAATGACACTCCCCCCCATAGCCCTCAGGGCAAGGGATGTAGGTTATGCCCCAGGGGGCATATAAGGTTTTTTTTATATAAAGCGTTGTCGTAGAAACTTCAAAAAGGAATCCTTCGATTGGAAATTGAAACGGCTAGTCCCCTATTTAATAGTTGGAAGTGATTGGAGGGCAAATAACCCCCCTCTCACGCCCAACATTTCCCCAAACACATCCAATCAAAATTTTGAGATAGCAGTTTTGTTCAACGTAGTTGAAAGTTCTGGAAATTAGGTATTTGAGGATGACACCCCCCCCCCCCAGCTGCCAGGCCAAAAGTTGTAAGTTATGCTCTGGGGCATATAAGGCTTTTATTGAAAGCGCTGTCATAGAAATTTCAAAAGGGCTCATTCGATTGGAAATTGAAAGGGATAGTGCCTTTTTTAATAGTTGAGAGTGATTGGAGAGCAACTAACGCCCCTCTCACGCCCACCATTTCCCCAAACACATCCAATCAAAATTTTGAGATAGCAGTTTTGTTCAACGTAGTTGAAAGTTCCGGAAATTAGGTCTTTGAGGATGACAAAACCCTCACAGCCCTCAGGGCAAGGGTTGTAATATATGCCCTGGGGGCATATAAGGTGTTTATGGAAAGCGTTGTCATAGAAACTCAAAAAGGGCTCATTCGATTGGAAATTGAAAGGGCTAGTGCCCTTTTTAGTAATAGAATGTGATTGGAAGGCTTGACATTTTTATAGTAAAGATCGATGTGGGTACAATGTATTATTATTATTTTTTTTAGACCAGGGCACTTCCTATCGAAGAACTTGTCGTAAGAACTTTGAAAAGGGCTCATTTGAGTGAAAATAGAAGGGGCTAATGCCCTTTTTAATAGTCGATAGTTATTGAAGGGCAACTAATCCCCCTCCCACCCCACCCTCCCATTTGCTCATTATGTTTAAAAACTAAATGTTGCCTTAAGATTAAATCAAAATGCACTGTGTTAATGCTAATTCCCAATAAGGCTTCTCAGCAGTATCCCAAGAACGACTGAGGGTATTATGTTCAAACTTTCGGGGCTACTTCTGCTCTTAAAATTTAACCAAATCAAAATAGCGTAAGTGTATCCAAGCTATCAAAGAAAGTAAACAGATTTTTTGCGATTGGTATCAAGTTTTCTATTTCAGGTCAACTAGAGGAGGTATGAAACTAAATTAAACACTACTATTTGTGTCCAGATTTTTAAAAGGGTGTATGTTGTCAAAAATTGCTGAAATTTTTCTCCAGCATACAAATAGCAGGCCAAACTATAAAGTTTTAAAAAAAAATGAAAAGATTGAAAGTGTTATTTTCTTTTTCCCCGAAAAGACTATTTCAATATAAAACGAACAGAAATTAATTAAAAAAAACTTTTCCACAAAATAAGTTTTTCCAAGAAAAGTAAAGAACTCTGTTAGAACAAAAATGAGCAAAAATAAATCAAATAATCTACCTAGCGTGAAACTATCGAAAATCAGCATCGATAAATAAATGAAAACCCAAAACGAACATAAATTAAAATAAATAACCGAGTCAAACTCAAAACGAGCAGACATAAACATGAATAGGGCTCAAAACCCCTATGCCTTCCCAAGGCCAGAACATAATTTGCACTTTACTGAAAAAATACAAATGAATGTGCATTGTCAGTTTAATATACATATACTGATATTTAGTAAGCAAAATGTTAATATTGTTTGATTTATTAAAGTTATAAAAATAAAAACATTTATATGTTTTCAGTGAAAAGTTAAGATAGTTATTTTGTTCAAAATAGTCGAAAGCTACTAAAACTATGACTAGCATGACTGCTAATGCTAAAATTATTTCTACTGCGACTACGACCACTACTAACACAACTACTCTAAGTACGAATACTACTTGTTATACTACTACTACTACAACTACTACCATTGCTACTACTATGACTACTATTACTACTACGACAATAACTTCTAAGACTACTACTATTAAAACTTCTTTTACCTCTACTACGACTACTACTACTACTGCTACTAAAACTACTACTACTATTACAACCACTACTACTACTACTACTACTACGACTGCTACTACTGCTACTACTACTACTACTACTACTACTACTTACTACTACTACTACTACTACTACTTCTACTACTACTACTACTACTACTACTATACTGCTACTGCTAATTCTACTACAGCTACTTCCACCACTACTACTACTAGAAGTACGACTATTACTAGTACGACTGCTACTGCTACTACTACTAGTACTACAAATAGCATTAATAACTACTCTTTGTAAAAAGGTCTTGTGAATGGCGCAAAATGCTTTAAAATTAAATTCAATTGGCCTCATTTTTGGCAAGATCAAATGCACGATAGAGTAATCCCATCTGTAAAAGTTTATTTTGGCTCAGCTGGTATACATACAATTGAACCACGAGCAGTTTAATTTTTTGCAAAATTCAAATATGGTAGAATTGAAAGAAGAATGTTGCCAATAATATTGTGCTGGGCATGCACAACACACAAGATGCAAGGAGAGATTGTAGATAAAGCAGTTGTGGACTTTGGAAGTTCATATTTCGTGCATGGCCAAGCTTACATTGCCCTAAGTAGAATTAGATCACTGGAAGGACTTCGATTAGACGATTTAGATTGTAGTAATCTTACTGGAAAGAAGCAATGCATTCTAGATGCTATTCAAGAAATGGAAGGTATGCAAAACTATTGACCACCAGATGATAAAAAATGCAGCATCATCGATTTGTGTATTGGTGAATTGAACTCTCAATATTTTGAAACTTTAATGCCCAAAATGCTAGAAAATCCAACAGGTGCATTTGTAATTGACAAAGGACTGCAAATATATTCTATTAAGAGCCCAAGTGGATGCTCATATTCAAGCTGTTCTTGAGCACTTTCAACAAGAGGGAGTACGAGTACTTACAATTCGCACTCAAGATGTTCTAGTTGATGCAGTACGCAATGCTGATAACGTTGATATGAAGACTATTGTGCCAACGGATATCAGCAAAACAAGTGGAATGTTAATGGAATTGCAGATTTTCGAAGGAGCGAAAATTATGTTTCGATCAAATATAGATCTGGAAAAAGGGTCTAGTAAATAGAGGTAAAGGCTTTATAATTAAAATAAATTGGCCTCATTTTCAACTAGATGAAATACATGATATAGATATCCCATCTATTAAAGTTGATTTTGGCCCAGCTGGAATACAATTGAAAGACGAATGTTGCTAATAATATTTAGTTAAAAAGCTGAAAAAGGTATACTCAAAAGGCTATGATAGTATTCGTGCTCTACATATTTCTTTAGGAGGTTATGTTCTTTACCATCATATTGCCCTTCTGTTTCAGATGATTTTGACACAAGGAATAGTCCCGAGATGCTTTAGTCTGGGTATGGTTATACCGATATTAAATAAGGGGAAGCCAGCCGAACAGCCTTCTCCGTATCGGCCAGTAACGATATCTTCAGTATTTTGTAAACTATTCGAGATTGTTTTGTTTGATGAGATTTATGATAAGTGTGAGATGCCTCCACACCAGTTTGGTTTTCAAAAAGGCCTCGGGTGCACCCATGTACTTTATCTTCTTGCTGACATATTACTTGATGCTCATCTCTCGCGAGAAACTTTGATCTTAGGTCAGTATGATGTCAGGAGAGCTTTTGACTCTGGGATTCATGCCCAGATTTTGGTTGAGCTGTGTAAGCGAGGCGTGCGTTCTTCTATTGTAAGGTCACTACGTGATATGCATAGGAACCTCAAGCTTCGTGTTCGTTTGCAAGATGGTGAGCTTAGTGGGGAGATATCCGTACATAAGGAAATTAAGCAAGGGGCTATAACGTCTCCTACTTTGTATAATAACAGTGTTAATGATGCACAACAGGGTATCTCTTCGAGTTATATTAGCAAGCATATTGACTTGTCACTTCTGGGTTTTGCAGATGATCTTTTAAATCTGTCTCGGTTGCTTTCTCCATTAGAAAATAATTTCTCGCGTCTTGAAAAAAGTTATGCTGATATTGGTTTGCAGTTTAATGTAGAAAAGTCTGCTGTTTTGTTTTTTAATTACCCTGAAGATAATGCTACAGTCAGGCTTGGTGGAATTACCGTAACACCGTCTAGCCACATTACGTACCTTGGCCTCCCGATTGGTCGTGATCTTCGAGAGACCCAGTCTTTGCTTATTGAACACCTTTCTAAAAAAGTGCGCATTGCCTATGCGGGTGTTGTCACTAGCCGTCGCAATTCAAGCCGTAAATATTTGGCTCGTCTTTATAATGCAGCAGCTTTGCCTCATGTCTGGTATCTTTCTCCTTTTTGGAAGCTCCTGAGTGCACGAAACAAGAAAGACATAAGGTCGGTATTTTTCAAGTATGCCCGATATCTTCTTCAAGTGCCGCCTTTTGTTAGAAACCACCATAATGCTGCGAAATATGGAATTGTTGAGCCTCTGAGTGCCGTGGAGGTGGTAATTCAGAATTACGTGAAAAAACTAGAGCTCCTGGATCACGAGTGGGCTCACCTTCTCAAATAGTTGTGTTATTATGTAGTTCTTTCTGTTTGTATTTGTTTTTCTTGCCAGTTTTTTTTTTCTTTTCTAGTTTGTGCTCTGTCTTTTTCTGTTTATTGTAAGACAGGTTATTAATAAAATTCATTCATTCATTGTGCTCGGCATGTGCAACACACACAATGCACGGAAAGACTGTAGATAAAGCAGTTGCGGATCTTGGAAGTTCACATTTCGTGCCTGGCCAGGCTTACATTGCCCTAAGTAGAGTTAGATCGCTGGAAGAATTTCGAATAGACAAGTTAGATTCTAGCAAACTTACTGAGATAAAGCCGTGCAATGTTGATTGCTATTCAAGAAATGGAAGGTATGCGAAACAATGAACCACCGGATGACGAAAATGCTGCGTCATAGAAATCTTTATAGATTTCAGGGCTCTCGGATGAATAGTCTATCCATAGTTCATTATTTAAGTAAAATGCGAAGCATTTGGAGCATATACACCCCCCCCCCCCCAATTCTACTCCCTACCGACGTCTATAATCACACTACAGTCGTTATAAATTATTTGGTTATAATTGGAATATTATTGTAAAAAAACACCAAGAGCTATTTTGTTTTTCAATGATTTATTTTTTGTTTTTTTCGTTCAGAAAATTATTCTCAATGTGTACCTAACTTCTTATCTTTCAATGATTCCATTTCTGTTGTATTTGCAGATGTATAGGGTGTATTTATTTCACTCCGCTATTAAATTTTTGAAAAAGAAAATCTAATCTGGAACTGATATATTTTACGGAGTAAAAACCTTGAGTATAAAAAAAATGACCTTAGCAAATGTTGTGAAACAGAAAGTAGAGAACATTTTGAAATTTTGAGATTAACTTGGTTCAACTACTACCTTGATAAGGCTCTGGAGTCCAATTGGTGCGAAATCAAAAGTTAGAAAGGTGGTATATTTGCGTAAATGCTAATGTGGAACATATTGGGAAGCATAACAGACCCCTAGTTTAGGGTTTTTTGTTTTATATTTAAGGAAAATTCACTCATTTTAGGAAAAAATCACGAATAACAATGTGCCAGAATAAAATCCCTAGGCAAGCTATAAGTTCACTAGAAATAGTGATTAATTACTTGGGGTAGCAATCTTGGATAGGCATGACCAAAACCAAATCAATGTCTTCCCTGATTTTCAAACATGACTTCTGTTTTCAACGATGACGATTACTGCCATTAGGATTGCCAAACGTAATGTCCAAGAACACAGAAAAAAAGTATATGTAATACATAAATTTTGTCTGTATCCAAGAGTATAATAACATGGATTATTCCAAGAAACTCTCATATATTGAAGAAATAAAAAATCTGATGTTTGCAAGAACAAATTTTGTATCACAGCACTCCCCCCCCCCCCCGAAAATAAAATTGGAGCAAAGCAAATAAGGAAAATTACAGTCTTTAGTTATATGAAATTATAGAAAAGTGGTATAAAATTTTATCTTTGGTTTATCTAAGTTGGCTGTTTTTTACGAAGCCAACTTAAATGTCGCATCTGAATAAACTGAGATATTTTTACATTCAATATTTGCAGTTTATCCCGTGTCCTATAAGTTAAACAGCATAGACGTTGTTTTCTTATGAACAGAAGTAAATTGATTTACATTCATTCTCTTGTGAGCTATTCTGTTTCAAATAAATGCATGGCCTGGACCAATTATAGCTAGTTTCGTTGTCACGTTGTTGAACATGTTCTTCTTTCCAGATGAAAATGTACACATACGTCTGCTAAAACTTTCTTTAGAAATTTAAGGTTTGTTTTTAAATTTCAACTAAAACCTTAAACTTTAAACATTTAGTAATGTACTACGTAATTTGATTAAACCAGTGTTGTGTATCGGTGACTTTGCCCATGACATAGCTCTTGCTAGGCAAATTGACCTACGGAAATTCCAAATTCTACAGTGTTGCAAATGAGAGGTTGAAACTTACGAAAAAATACGATTCTTGGATACGCTGAATCTGATGGTATAGTTTTCATTAAGATTCCTTGACTTTTCGGGGGAGTATAAAAAATATACTTTTGGGAAAGGTGCAATAAATATACTGAAGAAATGACGATCAAACCAGCAAGATATGGAAGATAACAAGCGTATCTTCCAATTTAAGAAACTAGCGTACTGCTTTGGATTCACTTCTAATTTGGTAAACAGGCAACAACAATCAAGAATGACATGATAAAAAGGAAAAATCTTGATAAAAACATTAAAGAGGGATAATACTCAACATTTTCTTATCATCATCATGTGCCCCCAATGAAAAACCTTTACTAAAGAATAATATGGTCTTGATGATTAAGGAACACATTCTCTGTCAGATTCGATTTGATGAAAATGGACACATCTCCATCAGATTTGATTATATTGTTAGCCAAGTTGATTATGGGTAACATTACCTTCCTATCCATTAAGTGCATACCAATTTTTTTTTACATTTACTTATATCAAAATTCCGTTTTTATATTTTTGGTGATTATTAAGCCAAATTGCTCCTTACTCACAGTTTGTTACGATGAACTGCTTGATAAGGGAGTAAATACACTTAAGGGAAAAATACAAAAAGTATAATAAAGAAATAACGATCATGCCAGCAAGAAATGGAAGGGGAACAAAACAAACAATAACAAAAATTAAAAAAAAAATCTTGAAGTAGGTTAGGATTCAAAACTACACTGCCAAAGGCAATCTTATTACATATGAAACGTGTTAACCATTCGACCATGGCCGCTTGAAAATAGTAAATTTCAATAATTGATATACTTATCATTCCACTCGTATTTTGTTATGATGCGTTCTTTTTATTTAAATGCAGTGTAAAGGTATACACTCATTTCTCTTTTGATAAAGTCCTAAATGATGGACTTTGTAAAATTGACAAAAAATCCTCTTTGGGAACTAAACACCATAAGAATACCGGGAGAGTGCTAATTTAAGCAGAAACGAAAAGTTCTAGAGCCTTTTTTATGTGACCAAAAAGATTGGACGGCAACCAGTTCCCCTCCCATCCTTCTTTTTTCCTCAAAGTCGTCTAATCAAAATTTTGATATAGCCATTTTGTTCAACTGATGAAGAATCACCATTTGAAGCTTATTCAAGAATAATATTATAAAAGGTCAAATTTAGATGTTGGATGGAAGCAGGAATGTCATCTCACTTGTGGTGTTTGCCGTTATAAATTTAAGAACCAACGTATTACCTCAGATTCACTTCAAAGAGGGCCCACTGACGGGAAAAGATTAAACCAAATGAAGGTAAGGTTTGTGCTAAAGCATTTTAATTGAATTTTAATATTTAATTTAATCTTATTATTTCATTTCAAAACTATTCAAGACGCTTGTAGTATGTAGTTTCAATGAAGCGCCAATGAAGTAGTAGGCTTTAGACTTTGACAATTAGGAAAGGGGGCAATATTGCACTTTGCACTATTTGCCCCCTTCAAATTTGCACTTTACTGAAAAAATATAATTGTTTTTACTTTTATAACTTTAATAAATCAAATAATTTTAACATTTTGATTACTAAATATCAGTATATGTATATTACACTGTCAATGCACATTCATTTGTATTTTTTTTAGTAAAGTGCAAATTTTATTCTGGCCTTGGGAAGACACAGGGGTTTTGCGCCCAAATTATGTTAATGTCTGCTCGTTTTGAGTTTTAGTCGGTTATTTATTGGAATTTCTGTTCGTTTTGGGTTTCATTTATTTATCGATGCTGATTTGTGGTAGTTTCGAGCTTTGTAGATTATTTGATTTTATTTTTGCTCATTTTTTGTTTAATGGAGTTCTTTACTTTTTTTTGAATATTTTGTGAAAAAAGTTTTTTAAATTAGTTTCTGTTCGTTTTGTATTGACATAGTCTTTTCAGGGAAAAATAAAGTAACATTTTAAATCTTTTCGTTTTTTAAGACTTTATAGTTTGGCCTGCTATTTGTATGCTGGAGAAAAATTTTCAGCAAGTTTTAACTGCACACACCCTTTTAAAAATCTGGACACAAATAGTACTGTTTAACTTAGTTTCATTCCTCCTCTAGTTGACCTGAAATGGAAAACTTGATACCATACGCAAAAAAATCTGTTTACTTTCTTTGATAGCTTGGATACACTTACACTATTTTGATTTGGTTAAATTTTAAGAGCAGAAGTAGCCTCGAAAGTTTGAACATAATACCCTCAGTCGTTCTTGGGATACTGCTGAGATGCCTTATTGGGAATTAGCATTATCACAGTGCATTTTGATTTAATCTCAAAACAACATTTAGTTTTTAAACATAATGGGCAAAAGGGAGGGTGGGAGTGGAAGGGGGATTAGTTGTCCTCCAACCACTTTCGACTATTAAAAAGGGCATCAACCCTTTCTATTTTCAATCGAATGAGCCCCTTTCAAAGTTCCCACGACAACTCCGTCGATACGAGGTACCCTGGTCTAAACAACAAAGACAACAAAAAATATTACTAATCACTTTCGACTATTAAAAAAGGTACTAGCCCTTTAAATTTCGAATCAAATGAGCCCTTTTCTGAAGTTTCTACGACAACGCCTTCTATAAAACCTCATATGCCCCCAAGGCATAACTTAAAACCCTTGCCCTGAGGGCTGTGGCGGAGTATCCTCCTCAAAAACATATTTTCTATCTGTAAATCAACTACGCTGAACAAAATGGCTATCTCAAAATTTTTATTGGATGTGTTTAGGGTAATGAAGGGCGTGAGGGGGGAGGCTAGTTGCCCTCCAATCACTTTTGACTATTAAAAAGGGCACTAGCCTTTGAATTTCCAATCGAATGAGCTGTTTTTGAAGTTTCTACAACAACGCCTTCTATAAAAACATTATATGCCCCCTGGGCCTAACTTAAAACCCTTGCCCTGAGGGTTGTGGGGGAGTATCCTCCTCAAACACATATTTTCTATCTGGAAATCAACAACGCTGAACAAAATGGCTATCTCAAAATTTTGATTGGATGTGTTTGGGGGAAAGATGGGCGGGGGGGGGCTTGTTGCCCTCCAATCACTTTTGACTATTAAAAAGAGCACTAGTCCTTTGAATTTCCCAATAAAATTAACCGTTTATGAAGTTTCTACGACAACACCTTCTATAAAAACCTTATATGCCCCCAGGGCATAACTTAAAACCCTTGCCCTGAGGGTTGTGTTGGAGTGTCCTTCTCAAAAACATATTTTCTATCTGGAAATAAACTAGCCTATTCTAAACAAAATGGTTATCTCAAAATTTTGATTGGATGTGTTTGGGTGAATGATGGACGTGGGGGGGGGAGGGTTAATTGCCCTCCAATCACTTTCGACTGTTAAAAAGGGCACTATCCCTTTGAATTTCCAATCAAATGAGCCCCTTTTGAAGTTTCTATGACAACGCCTTCTATAAAAACTTTATATACCCCACGACATAACTTAAAACCCCTGCCCTGAGGGTTGTTGGGGAGTGTCATCCTCAAAAGCATATTTTCTATCTGGAAATTCTCTATGCTGAACAAAATTGCTTTCTCAAAATTTAGATTGGATGTGTTTGGGGGAATAATGGGCATGGGGGACGGGCTAGTTTTCTCCAGTCACTTTCTACTATTAAGAAGGGAACTAGCCCTTTGAATTTCCAATCGAATGAGCCTGTTTTGAAGTTTCTATGACAACGCCTTCTTATAAAAACCTTATATGCCCCCAGGGCATAACTTAAAACCCTTGCCCTGAGGGTTGTGTTGGAGTGTCCTCCTAAAAAATATATTTTCTATCTGTAAATCAACTAGCCTACGCTGAACAAAATGTCAATCTCAAAATTCTGATTGAATGTGTTTGGGGGAATGATGGGCTTGGGGGGCTAGTTGCCCTCCAATCACTTTCGACTATTAAAAAGGGCACTAGCCCTTTGAATTTCGAATCGAATGAGCTATTTTTGAAGTTTCTACAACAACGCCTTCTATAAAAACATTATATGCCCCCTGGGCATAACTTAAAACCCTTGCTCTGAGGGTTGTGGGGGAGTGTCCTCCAAAAACATATTTTCTATCTGGAAATCAACTACGCTAAACAAAATGGTTGCCTCAAAATTTTGATTGGATGTGTTTGGGGGAAGGATGGGGGGGGGGGGGGAATAGTTGCCCTCCAATCACTTTCGACCATTAAAAAGGGCACTAGCCCTTTGAATTTCCAATCGAATCAGCCGTTTTTGAAGTTTCTACGACAACGCCTTCTATAAAAACCTTATATGCCCCCAGGGCATAACTTAAAACCCTTGCCCTGAGGGTTGTGGGGGAGTGTCCTTCTCAAAAACATATTTTCTATCTGGAAATAAACTAGCCTACGCTAAACAAAACGGCTATCTCAAAAATTTTGATTGGATGTTTTGGGGGAATGATGGGCGTGGGGGGGCTAGTTCCCCTCCAATCACTTTCGACTATTAAGAAGGGAACTAGCCCTTTGAATTTCCAATCGAATGAGCCTGTTTTGAAGTTTCTACGACAACGCCTTCTTATAAAAACCTTATATGCCCCCAAGGCATTACTTAAAACCCTTGCTCTGAGGGTTGTGTTGGAATGTCCTCCTAAAAAATATATTTTCTATCTGCAAATCAACTATCCTACGCTGAACAAAATGTCTATCTCAAAATTCTGATTGGATGTGTTTGGGGGAATGATGGTTGTTGGGGGCTAGTTACCCTCCAATCACTTTCAACTATTAAAAAGGACACTAGCCCTTTGAATTCCAAATCAAATGAGCCTGTTTTGAAGTTTTTACGACAACGCCTTCTATAAAAACCTTATGTGCCCCCAGGGCATAACTTAAAACCCTTGCCCTGAGGGTTGTTGGGGAGTGTCCTTCTCAAAAACATATTTTCTATCTGGAAATCCACTACGCTGAACAAAATTGCTATCTCAAAATTCTGATTGGATGTGTCTGGGGGAATGATGGGCCTGGGGGGGCTAGTTGCCCTCCAATCACTTTCGACTATTAAAAAGGGCACTAGCCCTTTGAATTTCCAATCAAATGAGCCCTTTTGAAGTTTCTATGACAACGCCTTCTATAAAAACTTTATATACCCCAGGACATAACTTAAAACCCTTGCCCTGAGGGTTGTTGGGGAGTGTCCTTCTCAAAAACATATTTTCTATCTGGAAATCCACTACGCTGAACAAAATTGCTATCTCAAAATTTTGATTAGATGTGTTTGGGGGAATTATGGGCGTGGGGGAGGGGCTAGTTCCCCTCCAATCACTTTCGACTATTAGGAATTGAACTAGCCCTTTGAATTTCCAATCGAATGAGCCTGTTTTGAAATTTCTACGACAACGGCTTCTTATTAAAACCCTTTTATGCCCCTAGTGCATAACTTAAAACCCTTGCCCTGAGGGTTGTGTTGGAGTGTCCTCCTAAAAAATATATTTTCTATCTGCAAATCAACTAGCCTACGCTGAACAAAATGTTTATCTCAAAATTCTGATTGGATGTGTTGGGGGGAATGATGGGCGTGGGGGGATAGCTGCCCTCCAATCACTTTCAACTATTAAAAAGGGCACTAGCCCTTTGAATTCCAAATCCAATGAGCCTGTTTTGAAGTTTTTACGACAACGCCTTCTATAAAAACCTTATATGCCCCCAGGGCATAACTTAAAACCTTTGCCCTAAGGATTGTGGGGGAGTGTCCTCCCCAAAAACATATTTTCTATATGAAAATCAACTACGCTGAAAAAAAATGACTATCTCAAAATTTTGATTGGATGTGTCTGGGGGAATGATGGGCGTAGGGGAGGGGCTAGTTGCCCTCCAATCACTTTCGACTATTAAAAAGGGCACTAGCCCTTTGAATTTCCAATCGAATGAGCCTGTTTTGAAGTTTCTACGACAACGCCTTCTATAAAAACCTTATATGCCCCCAGGGCATAACTTAAAACCCTTGCCCTGAGGGTTGTGGGGGAGTGTCCTCCCCAAAAAGATATTTTCTATTGGAAATCAGCTACGCTGACAAATGCCTATCTCAACATTTTGATTGGATGTGTTTGGGTTAATGATGGGTGTGGGGGGGGCTAGTTGCCCTCCAATCACTTTTGGCTATTAAAAAGGGCACTAGTTCTTTGAATTTCCAATCGAATGAGCCTGTTTTGAAGTTTCTACGACAACGCCTTCTATAAAAGCCTTATCTGCCCCCAGGGCGTAACTTAAAACCCTTGCCCTGAGGGTTGTGTGGAAGTGACCTCCTCAAAAACCTATTTTCCATTTAGAAATCAAATACGTTGAACAAAATGGCTATCTCACAATTTTGATTGGATAAGTTTGGGGGAAAGATGGGCGTGGGGGGGGGGGGGCTAGTTGCCCTCCAATCACTTTCGACTATTAAAAAGGGCACTAGCCCTTTAAATTTCCAATCGAATGAGGCTTTTTTGAAGTTTCTACGACAACACCTTCTATAGAAACCTTATATGTCCCCAGGGCATAACTTAAAACCCTTGCTTTGAGGGTTGTGGGGGAGTCTCCTCCTCAAAAACACATTTTCTATCTTGAAATCAACTACGCTCAACAATATAGCTATCTCAAACTTTTGATTGGATGTGTTTGGGGGAACGATGGTCGTGAGGGGGGCTAGTTGCCCTCCAATCACTTTCGACTATTAAAAAGGGCACTAGCTCTTTGAATTTCCAATCGAATGAGCCTGTTTTGAATTTTCTACGACAACACCTTCAATAAAAACCTTATATGCCCTCAGGGCACAACTTAAAACACTTGCCCTGAGGGTTGTGGGGGGGGGGGGGGCGGTCCTCCTCAAAAACATATTTTCTATCTGGAAATCAATTACGCTGAACAAAATGGCTATCTCACAATTTTGATTGGCTGTGTTTGGGGGAATGATTGGAGTGGAGGGGGGCTAGTTGCCCTCCAATCACTTTCGACTATTAAAAAGGGCACTAGCCCTTTGAATTTCCAATCGAATGAGCCTGTTTTGAAGTTTCTACGACAACGCCTTCTATAAAAACCTTATATGCCCCCAGGGCCTAACTTAAAACCCTTGCCCTGAGGGTTGTGGGGAGAGTGTCCTCCTCAAAAACACATTTTCTATCTTGAAATCAACTACGCTGAACAAAATGGCTATCTCAAAATTTCGATTGGTTGTGTTTAGGGGAACGATGGGCGTGGGTGGGGGGGGGGGGGGGGGGCTTGTTGCCCTCCAATCACTTTCGACTATTGAAAAGGGCACTAGCTCTTTGAATTTGCAATTGAATGAGCCTGTTTTGAAGTTTCTACGACAACGCCTTCAATAAAACCTTATATGCCCTCAGGGCACAACTTAAAACACTTGCCCTGAGGTTTTTTGGGGGGGTCTCCTCCTCAAAAACATATTTTCTATCTGGAAATCAATTACGCTGAACAAAATGGCTATCTCACAATTTTGATTGGATGTGTTTGGGGGAATGATTTGCGTGGGGGGGGCTAGTTGCCCTCCAATTACTTTCGACTATTAAAAAGGGCACTAGCCCTTTGAATTTCCAATCGAATGAGCCTGTTTTGAAGTTTCTACGACAACGCCTTCTATAAAAACCTTATATGCCCCCAGGGCATAACTTAAAACCCTTGCCCTGATGGTTGTGGGGGAGTGTCCTCCTCAAAAACACATTTTCTATCTGGAAATCATCTACGCTGAACAAAATGGCTATTTCAAAATTTCGATTGGATGTTTTTGGGGGAATGATTGGTGTGAGGGGGGGGGATAGTTGCCCTCCAATCACTTTCGACTATTAAAAAGGGCACTAGAACTCTCGATTTTTCAATCGAATGAACCCCTTTTGAAGTCTCTACGACAACCCCTTCTATATGAAGTGCCCTGCTTTAAAGAAAAAAAATAATAAACTGTACATTGTGTCAACATTGATTTTATATGCCCTCAGGACATAACTTAAAACCCTTGCCCCGAGGGTTATGGGGGAGTGTCCTCCTCAAAAAGATGTTTTCAATCTGGAAATCAACTACGCTGAACAAAATGGCTGTCTCAAAATTTTGATTGGATGTGTTTGGGGGAATGATGGGCATGGGGGTGGGGGGCTAGTTTCCGTCCAATCACTTTCGACTATTAAAAAGGGCACTAGTCACTCCAATTTCCAATCGAATGAGCCCTTTTCGAAGTTTCTACGACAACTCCTTCGATACGAAATGCCCAGGTATGGAGAAAAAAAAACACATTGTGCCCTCATCGTTCTTTACTTAGGCAGCGCTAGCGCGCTGCCTATGATACGGCTGTGAAGTCTTCCAAAGCCACATTGTACTTAGCATTACTAAGTCGACAGGGAGTCAACATCAAGCCGGTATTCTGGTCCTTACTGATTGATTTGTGCTGTTTTGTGTCGACTTCAAGTAGAATATTGAAGGTCATTTTTGGTAGTAGTTTTAAATAGAACACTTTAATATTTATCTGACCAGCTATCAGAATTTACTGAGTTAACTAGTTGATTTTAATGCTCCTGAACATATTCTAACAAAAAAAGCACCCCTTTTTTTTAACAAGTGTCATCAACTCAGCATTTAACAATTTTTTTAACAAGTGTCATCAGTGGAACATTTTGACTGTGTCGCTTGAATTTTTATTATCTAAGTGGACATGAAAAAAACAGATATTTTTTTCTGTCGTCAAAAGATGAGAACATTCCAACGTGAGATCAACATTTTACAAATCGAACACATGTCGTGTTAAAGGAGAATTAAATAAAATGGCTTAATTCCTTATCGTGTCAACAGATAAACTAGTTCAAACATGGATCCACAAGCAGTATCTTTTATCACAAACAGCTTCAATGAATAAATATACCTGACCTTTTTTTTCAACATTGGAATATAGGGCAGTTGGACCCTACAGCTGCATTTGAGCTAGCATTACAAAGTCTAAAGAAAGTTAATACCAAATCGACATTTTCCTCTTCAGCGATTGATTTGTACGTTTTATATCAACATAAAAGAGAATATCAAATACATTTATTTTGGTGGAAGTTTTAATATATAACGCTTAATACCAAATTAACTAACTGTCTTTTTTTAGTCATTTAATTAGTTGATTTTAGTGCTCTTTAACATTGTGGGACATAAGAAAAGCATGTTCATGAAAAAAAAACAGATCTATTCACCCTCCATTTTCAATTTGCCAATTAAATTCATAATTTGGGCAAACGCTGAAAATAACAAACTTCTTTTTCTGTTGCCTAAAGAAAATAAAATGTCTGTATGATGTTTACATTTTACTTATCAAAAACATGTTGAGTCAATAGAAAATACGGTGAAATTCCTTGTGTTGAAAGAGATTTTAGGTCAGACATGGATTTATACTATCCACTTTTTGTCTGTGAATTGTACTTTTTCACCGTTTAGTGAAAGTTGTACATTTTGGCCTAGTGAGAATCAAGCGTAAAAGTGTTGTCGGCACTGTTATTTCAGGAGCTTACTCCTGAAATTTCTAGATGGCGTTAGACACAGTCAGTATCTACATTAAAGAAAAGAAGAAACAAATAAAAACAATTTAATGAAATTTTGTGTACAGTGCCTGTAGATTTATGAAATCTTCATTTCATAGGTTTAAAATATAATGATTAAATCTTCGAAGACAAGCTCCAAAGCTGATTTGAATATAGACCTAATTGAAATAAAAAGCAAGGTACCATCTACCAGACTCATTCCTAAGATAGGCCTAGGCTAGTGTGAAAGAGCAATTTTGAAACATCAGTAAACTTTCTTTCTTAGATTAGAGTTCCTGTATATTTTTGGTCAATATATACGAAATCATATTATTGAGTTAGGACTAAAGTGAATACACCATTCGATGCCTTTTTTATGCTGATTACGAATAGCCTATAATAATCATTCCTATCGGAAATTAAATTTAAGCCATTTTTGAGCTCTTGAAAATGACAAAAAATAGGGTGTAAAAAGGCTAATATAGCGTGGAAAAATGCTTAAAACCTTTGTTTTAAACTTGCTGTTTCATAATAAATACTTATTTTAATCCATAAGCACTGACTTTCCATGAGTAAGTTGGATAATCACAAGTATATATGTTCCAAGAATTCATTTTGCAAATATTATGTATTTTTTTCTTCCTTAATGCTGAATGTTCAAGAATGCGTTTTTGACAAACCGTCGAAAATATTAAAGGATTAGGTTTGGTTAGGTTAGGTTTTGGTTAGGTTTAATATTTTCGAAGTTTCGTCGAAAACGCATTCTTGAACATTTGGCGTTAAGGAAGAAAAAAAAACATAATATTTGGAAAATGAATTTTTGGAACTTATATACTTGTTACTCATGGAAAGTCAGTGCTTGTGGATTAAAATAAGGATTTATTATGAAACAGTAAGTTTAAAACAAAGGTTTTAAGCCTTTTTCCACGCTATATTAGCCTTTTTATACCCTATTTTTTGTCATTTTCAAGAGCTCAAAAATGGCTTAAATTTGAATTTCCGATAGGAATGATTATTATATTTGTAATCAGCATAAAAAAAGGCATCGAATGGTGCATTCACTTTAGTCCTAACTCAATAGGCCTAATATGATTTCGTATATATTGACCATATTTTTTTTCAGTACTTCATTAGGCCTATTAATAAGCTTGGTATCAATCAAGAAGAATTTATGCTGGTATCATCAATTGACATGCCCTGGGCCAACAAATTTCTTGGGTTCTCACACTCATGAATACTACTGGATTCCCAACAAGTTCTCTTGGTAAAATTGGCATTTAATGGCTTCTTGCAGTACAATTTCAGTAAAGTTCTACCAAATCATATTATTGAGTTAGGAATAAAGTGAATACACCATTTGATGCTTTTTTTATGCTGATTACAAATATAGGCTAATAGCCTAATCATTTCTATCAGAAATTAATTTCAGCCCCCCCCCTATATATACCAATTCAGGGTATATATTTCTACATTAGGGGGGGGCAAATTTTGTTTCTGATGTAAATGGGAGGCAAGTTTAAACTTTACCCCCACCCCCCCTATTGTAGAAATAGCCTATATACCCTGAATTGGCATATATAGGGGGGGGGGGCTGAAATTCATTTCTGATAGAAATGATTATTATATTTGTAATCAGCATAAAAAAAGGCATCAAATGGTGTATTCACTTTATTCCTAACTCAATAATATGATTTGGTAGAACTTTACCACAATTTCTAGGTGGCACTATAATTTAGCTAGGATGAAAGTAAAAAATGTCATTTGATGCCTTTTTTATGCTCTTTTGTAATAGCCTACAATAGGTGATAATTGCTTCTGTCACAAATTGCATCTTGAGCACTTAAAGGGGCCAAAAAGATATATCATTTTTGTAACCATACAAAGAAGTTATAAACACTAGTTAAGTTATTGAAAAGTGGTTAAAAACATAGGCCTATCACTAGTTTATAAATAAGTTGTTCAAGAGTAGTATACTTATTTATAACAATTCAAACCTCATTTGTTAGGCAACTCAAATATAAACCAATTTCCTACCATTTTTAGTTTTTTCAAATGCCATCAACAAAAATAGCACTGCATTCTGGGATTTGAAGCTTTGCCATCAACAATTCAGAGTATGTATTTGCATATTGGGGGGGGGGGGGGGTAAAGTTCAAGGTAAATTTGCGTTGGGCCATGTAATTTAGCTAGGATGAAAGTGTAAACATCATTTGATGCTTTTTTTTATGTGCTTTCATAATTCATATGAAATACAATCAGGGCCCCTTTAAGGGCTCAGGGTACAATTTGCAACAGAAACAAATATTGTATTAAGAAAGAGCATAAAAAAGGCATCAAATCATGTTTTCAATTTCATCATAGCTAAATTATAGTGCCACCTAGAAATTTACTCTTTGTACCAAATCAGAAAGCTGTTAAACTATAATAATGAAACTTCCAGGAATGGATCTAAGTCTAGGCCTATAGCCCAAAATAGGATCCTTAAAAAAACTGGTTTCAGATATATTTTTTAGACCAAGCAATAGAGCACATGTCCTCTGTATCATATGGTTCAGTTTATCCCCTGTTCTGATTCAAACCCTAGCCCTACCATTTCTTAAACCTACTTCAATAGCCTAAGTTCAGAAAATCTATTTATTTATTTTATTCAGTAAAGGAGGAAGCTTTAGGCTTGTCACAAAAATATTGTATTAAGAAAGAGCATAAAAAAGGCATCAAATCATGTTTTCAATTTCATCCTAGCTAAATTATAGTGCCACTCAATATAGGTCATTATTTATCTATCTAAAGGAGGCCAGAACCCAATTTAGAGTATAGAGTAAATACTCTCAAGGGCATTCTTATGCCCTAGCAATAGTATGACAAGCTTGATAAAGCTTACTGCATTTTGGAATTAATAAACAAAGAAAGTTTTATATATATATATATATATATACAGTATCATGTCCTACCAGGAGTCAGTTTGGTCTTGGTTTTTACTCATGTTTTGTCAAGCTAAAAACATAAGTCAAATTTTTTTATTCTTTTCCTTAATTTTAAAAATATAATCCTAGTTAAGGGTTAAGATTCTAATTTTGCTTAAGTCTATAATGATCATCCTGTGTCTATTCCATTGGTTGTATCCTATTAGGAATTTTTCTTTCATAATAATGAAACTTAACTTTTAACTTAAACCTGAATGGGAATTTAGTCAAGATACCAGAATTTGTGAATTAAAAATATTGATCTTTTAATAAATCAACAAATAACTCTAATTAAATTACAAATAAATGGCTTAAATTAATAGTAATTAGTAAAAATATTAGTAAGATAGTAACCATTCTTTTTTTATAGTAGAACTTGTGGTTTTTCTATACTGGTATAGAATCACATTTTTGTAAAAATATTAGTAAAATATTTTACTAATAAAACCACTCACTGTTGGAAATATGATCAGTCTAAAGGTATCATGATCAGTCTGGTGGCCAGCATTTACCCCCCCCCCCCCAGTTGACTCCACCCCAAGAAAATACCCCCCCCCCCCCCATGTGGAAAGTAAGGCTTTCCAAATTTGAGAATTTTATTTGAGTTTTATTTTTTTCATTTCCAATTTGATTTCAAATTTCTAATGATACTTCACTGATCAACAATATACTTCTTTGTATTTTTTTTTACCACAAAATTTATTTCTCTTCCAATCTCTGCTATTCTGGTATCTGCACCCCCCCCCTCTCCCCTGGAAAATTGTCTGCAGTCACCCTTGGAAAACATCATTTGATGCTTTTTTTATGCACTTTCATAATTCATATGAAATGCCTTCAGGTCCCCTTTAAGGGCTCAAGATGCAATTTGCAACAGGAGCAAATATTGTATTATGAAAGAGCATGAAAACAGCATCAAAGCTTGTTTTCACTCTCATCCTAGCTAAATTATAGTGCCACCTAGAGATTTACCCCTTTTACCAAATCAGAAAATTGTTAAAGAATTTTGTAGAGGCCCTGTGGCCTATTTGTTTTGCATTATATTATTATTATTAAACTATAATAACAAAACTTCCAGGAATGGATCTAAGTTTAGGCCTTTAGCCCAAAATAGGATGCTTAAAACTGGATTCAGATATCTTTTTTAGACCAAGCAATAGAGCACATATCACTCTGTATCATATGGTTCAGTATATCCCTTCTTATGATTCAAACCCTAGGCCTAACAATTCTTAGACCTACTTCAATGGCCTAAGTTCAGAAAATTTATGGGCTTCTTAAGAGTCCTATTGGTTTTTATCCTAGCCTCTCCTGTAAATTTCTAGGTGGTGCAATAATTTAACTAGGATGAAATTGAAAACATCATTTGATGCCTTTTTTTTCATAATTCAATAATTGCTTCTGGAGCTAATTGCATCTTGAGCCCTTAAAAAGGCCCCAAAGGTATTTTATATGAACTATGAAAGAGCATAAAAAAGTATCAAATGATGTTTTCACTTTCATCCTAGCTAAATTATATGACCCACTGCAAATTTACCATGAACTTAACTTTACCCCCCCCCCCCCTAATGTGCAAATATATACCCTGAATTGTTGATGACAAAGTTTTGAATTGCAAAATTCAGTGCTATTTTTGGTTGGTGGCATTTGAAAAATTAAACAGTAGGAAAAATAGTTCATATAGTTCAAATAGTTCATAAACAGTAGGAAAATGGTTTGAATTGAAAATCAAGTATTTTGCAGGTAAGGTTATAATGTCTTTGTATGGTTACAAAAATGAAAAACCTTTGGGGCCCCTTTAAGGGCTCAAGATGCAATTAGTCCCAGAAGCAATTATTGAATTATGAAAGAGCATAACATCAATGATGTTACAAATTTTGATAAAAATACAATAGTTCAGAAACAAATTTGTCCTATATATTTGCACATTATGGGGGGGGGGGGGGAGGGGAGGGTAAAGTATAGCATATATTAATTACATAACCTAACCTATATACCTTTTTCTGCCTCTTCAACCCCAAAAAGCTAAAGTTTAAATCTGTGTCATGGAGTGAGCAATACCTCACAAGGCAGCAAAAACATGTTTTTCATATAGCATTTTTGAGATTCTACAGGCATTTCTTCTCAGGTTGCCCAGATACTAACAAGTATCAACATTTTATCCAACTCAGTTCTATTGCCATCACTTTGCCTAGGCCATATGCTTTCCATAGGTCAAGAATACAGCTACCCAACATGCAGTGCATCATAAGATAGAAAACAACAAGGAAATAGATTATTTATTTAAAATCTCTAAGTTTAGCTTGTCTGTGAAAACTGTGGTTACTAGTGATTAATTTGTTGTGATGATATTGAACTAATAAGAGAAAATTACGTGTATCATGCTGGAATAGTGTGATTCTTATAGACTTAGCTGTTTTTTTCCTAGAATTTATCCTAATGTTTAGACTTTACACTAACACTACCTAGCAGCACTGCATTCTTGTGTTCCTGGTTGAGTTCTGTTATCCAAGTTGCGTTCTGTTACCTGTTACCTGAGTTGCGTTTTATTTGGTGTTGCCTTGATATCAGTGCCTGAAAGCTGCAGAATGCCACCAAAAAGGCATCAAGAAAGCCAAAAAAAAAGGCAAAGACATTTGTGCTGCTTGTGACAAGAATCTAGATGAAGAATCTAGTGCAATGAACTGTGGACAGACATTTGTAAACAATGATTTTGCATTGATTGCCTTGAAATTAGCAAACCCAAGTATAATCTTCTGACAAAAATGACAAGGAGATTAGGTTGCAAATGGAAGTGTCCTGTTTGTAAGGGTAACACCCATAGTGGTGCTAGTGCAGCTGAAATACAAGCCATAGCTAATAAAATGCTTGAACCACTTGAACCTGCAATAACTGCTGTACAGGACCTAGATATTAAAATCGAGAATGCAGTTAAACAGTTGTTTAGTGAATTCAAAGAAGAGTTCAAGAAAGACATTGATGCCAAGTTCAAGGATGTGGAGACTCATATTACTTCACTTGAGCAAGCTCTGGGGGCTGCTAGTAATCCTGATCTGTTACAAAAGCTAATCAAATCTCAAGTAGAATCTCTTAAAGATGAAATGAACCAGCAACTCAAGAGCCACATGAGAATATTGATTGCTGAAGAAAGAGACAAACAAAGATGCAAATTAAATATCCTAGCATTTGGAGTATTGCTGCAACCAATGATGAGACATTCATTCATGACTTCTTATGTAACAAATACAGCCTACAATGATAGCTGTAAAAAATGTTTGCTGCCTTGTCAGTCCTAATAACTCTGGGAATGAAAATGATTTGTATAAGGCAAGCCCCATTATTTTTTTGGTTGATGAATTAAAAATTAAGAAAGTGATTCTGCAAAAGTCATATGAGAGAAAAGGTACCAGCCTAATTCAGTTTAGAAATGATGTTTCAAAAGCTGACTGTATAAAGCGGACAAAACTGTATGAAGTACTTCATGCACAACAAGCTAATGGTGAAGAAAACCTAGTCATTCGAGACAGCAGAATTGTTCCAAAAAACGTGCCCACCTCTGCAGCACCAGCTGCAATGGACACAAACTAGATGATTCTCAAAGAAATATAGATAGTAGTGTAAATAGCCCTGTGTCTTCTAATGTTGAAATTAGTACTATTGATGAATCAAGTGAATCTTTTTACAGTGTGAGATCAGTAAGCTGTATTCTTTCCAAGCAGACTGTTTTCATGAGTCATGATTCAAACCACAGCAGCATAGAGTGTGGGGAATGTAATGGTATGGATAATAACGCACACAGCCCAAATAAAAGTTGCACACATTGGATGAACAATGGTCTGAAAGTCATCTTCAGTAACATAGATTGTTTAACATCAAAGCTCCATGAGATAAAATTTGCCGTTTCAATGGAAAAAGCAGACATTTTCACTTTCTGCAAGATTAAACCTAAATGGACCAATGCTCCTCTTGCAGATACCCAACTATACCCTGGTCACCAACTTATCTAGAAAAGGAGGAAGAGGAATAGCTGTGTACATCCAAAGCTCTCTGAAGGTAGGAAGCATAGATATTAATTCAGATTATGAGCCATATATTGAACAAGTGTGGATATCTGTCCTCTTACCTTGTGGGCCATTTTACATTGGTTGCATGTATAGAAGCCCCAGTTCCCCTAGCCTTGAATTATTAAAATGAAGCTACAAGGAAACATAATTATTGTTGGTGATTTTAATCTCCCAAATATTCAATTGTCCACAGATTCGGTTTTTCTGGAAATAGTTTAATAAGACCATTCCTGGAGTGCCTATTTAATCATTCTTTGTACCAGGCAGTTAACTTCCCGACAAGACATAGAAATGGTCAGAACCCTTTGCTACTTGATCTACTACTAGCAAAAGACTAAGAGTCTGTAATAAGCATCAAGCCCCTACCACCATTTGGAGCTAGTCACCACATTGTCATAAGTTGCAGTTTTAAACTGTATCCTCAAAGACTAGAATTTACAAAATACATGGTCACTGATTACGGTCTAATTTGTCAGGAACTGACTCAATGTGATTGGTCTTTCATTGAGAATACAGATGTGGAAGAGTCATGGACAACTATGAAAAGAATATTATTGAAGGCTATTGAAAATCACTCTTCTACAAAATGGAAAAGGAAACCAAAAACCCTCCCGTATATAACAAAAGGAATTAAAAAGGCTAAGAACAGAAAAAAGAAATACTGGAAGATGTACACAAAGAATCAACACCAGGCTGACTATTGCACAAAATATAAACAGGCACATAACCAGCTGAGAAGTCTAACCAGAAATACCACCAAGAAGTATGAGGAATCAGTGGCAGCTGCAACAAAAACTAACCCTAAGAAATTTTAGAGGTATGTGTCACCTGGAAGGCATTCTGTTACTCAACTTGTACAAGATGGATCAAAAATCTGCAACCCAAGGGAGATAGCTAATGCATTAAATAAACAGTTCATTTCAATATACACAGTTGCAGATAATGCCCCAGTTCCAGACCCCCCATAGTACAAAATTCATAAAAGTATGCCACCCATCAATATTACTAAAGTAGATGTAGAGACTCGACTAAAGAAGATTAACCCAAATAAATCAACAGGACCTGACAGAGTGCCCCCTTGGCTTTTAAAGGAGATGTATGCAGTACTATCACGTCCTCTCGCCCTACTATTCCAAAAGTCTCTAGATACTAAATCTATTCCACAAGATTGGACGGAAGCTTACATTACACCTGTTCATAAAGGAAGCAGCAGAGATGAAGCCAGCAACTATCGACCAATTAGTCTCACCTCAAGAGTGGGAAACCCTCTTGAAGGCATAGTTAACTCAGCCATTATTGAACACCTAAATGCGAACAAGCTACTATCTCCTAGCCAGCATGGCTTCCGCCCCAGTCGATCAGTTGATACTAACCTCATTGATGCTTATGAGCATGTCACAGAACTTATGGACACAGGATCCCCAGTTGATATGATATTATTAGACTTAGCAAAAGCATTCAATAAAGTATGTCACAGGAGACTAAATTCTAAACTCCATGCAATAGGCCTCCACAATGAAGTCATAGATTGGACAATGCAACAGGAAGCATGTGGTAAGAGTATTTGGGGATGGTGGATCAATTTTCTTCTCAGAATCAGCAGATGTAGAAAGCAGAGTACCCCAAGGCACGGTTTTGGGCCCAACTAAATAATTAGTCCAATTTATGACCCCCAAAGTACCAAAGACATCCAAGCAGATCTCGACGCACTCTCAACGTGGGCAAAAACCTGGCGACTAGAATTTAATATCCAGAAATGCAAGGTCATACACTTTGGAGCAAACAATCCTCTCAGCCAGTATTTTATGGAATCCAATGGTGGTTCAAAACAGCCACTCACAACCAGTCACTGTGAAAAAGATCTGGGAGTCTTGGTTGATAACAGTCTGCAGTAGCCAAAGCCAACCAAACTCTTGGTAAACAGAACGGTCTGCAGTAGATCTCCAGCAGTGATTACTTAGCTCCTAAAGGGCCTGATCCAACCAAAATTAGAATTTAGGATGTCCATTGCCACGCCAGTTAACAAGCTTTACCAATCGATTCTGGAATCAGTGCAGCAGCAAGCAACAAAATGCATAAGGGGTTTTCAAAATTTGCCATATTCTACCAGACTCCAGAGGCTCAATATACCATCTCTCACATACTGACGTAAGCAAGAGGATGTATTGATGACATACAAATTGATCTGCAACCACAATATCATCTCTGACTTATTCCAGTTAGATAGTTCATCAAGAACAAGAGGGCACCCCCTGAAGCTCTACCAGAAACATACTAATACCAGGCTGCAAAACAAATTATTCTCCAACTGTCTGGTTGGCCTATGGAATTCCCTTAGCCAGAATGCATTCATGTCCCCTAATACCGAAGCCTTCAAGTCAGCTGTTGACAGAGATTGGTGCAGCAAGCCATGGCGCACAGTTTGGGATTCGCCCAATAAGCTGTGTCACCATCATCATTGACTGGAGTCTACAGGATTCGTCCTTATCGCTGGCAAGTGCGGTTTAAGGTAATCTCTAGACCATTAGAGGACAGGGTGCATACTTAGAAAAAAACTTAAGATAAATAATATAAGACGTTCAAAAACGTGCTACTAAAATAATTCTTGGACCCAGGTATGAGAGTTATGAGCATGCCCTTGTGGTTATGAGCTTGCCCACATTGTTCGCCCAAAGACACAATTTGATAATGAGATTCGGGAAATCACTCATGTCAAACAAGAAACATTGCTCAATTCTTCCTCCAACCACACCAACCCCCAAACTCACCAGGCATCAGAACAGACTGCAACCCGTCAAGTGCTGAATGAACAGATTTGCAAATTCCTTTGTACCATATTTTGTTAGTGTATTAAATAAGTGATTTTTTTCTTAAATGCATTGTAAAAATAGCATAATTTAGCATTCAGTTTTGTTTGCTATGAAAGCTATTTGAATAAACAAACACAAATAATGGTACTACTTTTATTTTATCATCATTTTTCTCTAGAACTAGTCATGCGCTAGAACCTTAATGGCAGTTCTCTTCATCAAGTGACCTATTAACTGAAACTACCTTAAATTACAGCAATCAAAGGATTTTTCTTGGGAAGCTCTATAGCTAAACTAGCACCACCAGCAGACTTCTTAACATGGGTACCAAATTTTGATTCATTGCCAATAATGATGCAAAGATCTTGCTCATCATTTGCAGAAGAGATTAGACAGTCATAAAGAAATAAGTGTGACAAGGTTTTTTTTGCCAAAATGAATGACATGACACTTGGCAACAAAAAAAAAAAAATCAAGAAGCCAAGCCTCATTCTCTTGACCAGGCAAATCAAGATTATCATGTAGAAGGGTATGAAGTTTACATGAGGGGACTGGTGTAAGAAATTTTGAGTCATTATTGTAGAGTGTTAGATTACTTCCAATAGTAGAATTAAACAGCCTCATTCCATTGACTAAGCAAATCAAGATTATTCTTTAGAAGGTGTGAAGTTCACATTAGAAGACTGGTCTAAGGAATTTTGAATCTTTATTTTAGAGTGTTAGTTTATTTCTGATAGTAGAAGTAGCATCATTAATAAAGACATCAAATAGTAAAGAACCCAATACACTTTCTTCAGGAACTCTGCTTATTTGAAGAAAAAAAAATATGGCTACCTGAGCCATCAATTAGCTGAACACACTGAGATCACAGGTGAAGAAAATTATGGATGAAGAGAAAGAATTTCTCTTCAAGCTTAATTGCAAGTTACTTGTGACAAACTTTGTCAGAAGCTTCTGGAAAGTCAAACAGAATCATGTCAACAGGCATATCTGTATCAAGTAGCTTAATGGACAGAAAATTTTGTTCTTGTAGAGTGTTAGTTGCCTGATTTGAAGTAGTTTTGAAGGCTTGATACTTTTCCGTTTTTTCAATAACATTTTCATGCTTGATGTAGGCTACTAATTTCACTGTTGAGAAATGGTATAGTTTAAACATGTTTTGCCAAAAAAAATCCAGACCCAAGACTTTTCAGCTGTAATGTTTGACCAATCTCTTCAATGTCATCAGTAATAAGTTGATCCCTGCTGACTTTGGCTAGCTCTCAGTGACTAGTTTGTAATTGGTGTATTTTTATTGTTTAGAAGAAGGTTGTGTAGTTGGCAATCACAACTCTGAAAAATTACAATGTGGTCACTGTAGCACCAGGCTAACACATTTCTTAATATGTCTTCTCATTCTTAATAAAAAAAAGTGGATTGTTGAAAATAACCTAATCAAGGATATTAGAAGCTTGGCCTTTGAAAACGAGTTGTTTGAAATATTATTTTGCAGAGAGAGTGCACAAAGATGGAGAATCTCTAGCACAAAATAATCACTTGGGATTGTATAGCAGTCAAAGTGGATTTAGAATCTGATCCACTGGAAGCACTGAGACTTTCATTTGCAACACCCACAAATATTCACAATCTTTTGTTGTGTTTTTTAATTAAAACAGACTCAATCCACTCAATAGTCAGAGCGTCAAGATCAATAACGCAAACAATTTAGTCATTGTTTTGCATATAAACTCACTCTTTTATGGCACAATGAGGAGTTCATATTCAAGAAAAGCTGGTTACCACTGTTGTAAGGTTATTAAACTGACAAGGTTTTTCTTGTACAACTCCTATAATTTTCTGCAACATCTACATCTTTTGTAATCAGATACATAGAATATGATTTTTGAAAAAGGGGAAGTACCAAATGATTTTAGGAAAACATTAATTAAGCCAGTTTATAAGAAAGGCGATAAAAGTGAGTGTGGTAATTATTGAGGCATTAGTCTTGCCTCTGTAGGTAGCAAATTACTTAGTAATATGATACTTTTTAGACTGAGAGATGCTGTAGACAAAGTTTTCAGAGAAGAACAATGTGATCATAGGCAGCACGCTAGCGCTGCCTAACTAAAGAACAATGTGGCCACAATTTTTTTTTTTTTCTTCTTCTCCTTTCTTTGACAGGCACTTCATATTGAAGGAGTTGTTGTAGAAACTTCGAAAAGGGCTTATTCAATTGGAAATTGGGGTGGCTAGTGCCATTTTTAATAGTCAAAAGTGATTGGAGGGCAACTAGCCCCCCCCCCCATGCCCATTATTCCCCCAAACACATCCAATGAAAATTTTGAGATAGCCATTTTGTTCAGCGTAGTTGATTTCCAGCTAGAAAATATGTTTTTGAGGAGGACACTCCCCCACAACCCTCAGGGCAAGGGTTTTAATTTATGCCCTGGGGGCATATAAGGTTTTTATATAAGGTGTTGTCGTAGAAACTTCAAAAAAGGCTCATTCAGTTGGAAATTCAAAGGGCTAGTGCCCCTTTTAATAGTCGAAAGTGGTTGGAGGGCAACTAGCCCCCCCCCCATGCCCATTATTCCCCCAAACACATCCAATGAAAATTTTGAGATAGCCATTTTGTTCAGCGTAGTTGATTTCCAGCTAGAAAATATGTTTTTGAGGAGGAAATTCCCCCACTACCCTCAGGGCAAGGGTTTTAAGTTATGCTCTGGGGGCATATAAGGTTTTTATAGAAGGCGTTGTCATAGAAACTTCAAAAAAGGCTCATTCAATTGGAGATTCAAAGAGCTAGTGCCCTTTTTAATAGTCGAAAGTGATTGGAGGGTAACTAGTACCCCCCCCCCCCACGCCCATCATTTCCCCAAACACATCCAATCAAAACTTTGAGATAGCCATTTTGTTCAGTATAGTTGATTTCCAGATAGAAAATATGTTTTTGAGGAGGACACTCCCCCAAAACCCTTGGGGCAAGGGTTTTAAGTTATGCCCTGGGGGCATATAAGGTTTTTATAGAAGGTGTTGTCATAGAAACTTCAAAAAAGACTCATTCGATTGGAAATTCAAAGGGCTAGTGCCCTTTTTAATAGTCGAAAGTGATTGGAGGGCGACTAGCCCCCCCCCCCCACGCCCATCATTTCCCCAAACACATCCAATCAAAATTTTGAGATAGCCATTTTGTTCAGCATAGTTGATTTCCAGATAGAAAATATGTTTTTGAGTAGGACACTCCCCCACAACTCTCGGGGCAATAGTTTTAAGCTATGCCTTGGGGGCATATAAGGTTTTTAATGAAGGTGTTGTCGTAGAAACTTCAAAAAAGGTTCATTCGATTGGAAATTCAAAGGGCTAGTGCCCTTTTTAATAGTCGAAAGTGATTGGAGGGCGACTAGGCCCTCCCCATGCCCATCATTTCCCCAAACACATCCAATCAAAATTTTGAGATAGCCATTTTGTTCAGCATAGTTGATTTCCAGGTAGAAAATGTGTTTTTGAGAAGGACACTCCCCCACAACCCTCAGGGCAAAGGTTTTAAGTTATGCTCTGGGGGCATATAAGGTTTTTATAGAAGGCGTTGTCATAGAAACTTCAAAACAGGCTCATTCGATTGGAAATTTGAAGGGCTAGTACCCTTTTAATAAGCTAGTCAAAAGTGATTGGAGGGCAACTAGCCCCCCGCCCCACTCACATCCAATCAAAATTTTGAGATAGCCATTTTCTTCAGTGTAATTGATTTCCAGATAGAAAATATGTTTTGAGAAGGACACTCCCCCACAACCCTCAGGGCAAGGGTTTTAAGTTATGCCCTGGGGGAATATGAGGTTTTTATATAAGGTGTTGTCATAGAAACTTCAAAAAAGGCTCATTCGATTGGAAATTCAAAGGGCTAGTGCCCTTTTTAATAGGCGAAAGTGATTGGAGGGCAACTAGCCCCCCCCCCCCCATGCCCATTATTCTCCCAAACACATCCAATCAAAATTTTGGGATAGCCATTTTGTTCAGTATAGTTGATTTCCAGATAGAAAATATGTTCTTGTGGAGGACATTCCCCCACTACCCTCAGGGCAAGGGTTTTAAGTTATGCCCTGGGGGCATGTAAGGTTTTTATTGAAGGCTTTGTCATAGAAACTTCAAAAAAGCCTCATTCAATTGGAAATTCAAAGGGCAAGTGTCCTTTTTAATAGTCGAAAGTGATTGGAGGGTAACTAGCCCCCCTCCCTCACGCTCATCATTTCCCCAAACACATCCAATCCAAATTTTTGGATAGCTATTTTGTTCAGCGTAGTTGATTTCCAGATAGAAAATATGTTTTTGAGGAGGACACTCCCCCACAACCCTTGGGGCAAGGGTTTTAAGTTATGCCCTGGGGGCATATAAGGTTTTTATAGAAGGTGTTGTCATAGAAACTTCAAAAAAGACTCATTCGATTGGAAATTCAAAGGGCTAGTGCCCTTTTAATAGTCGAAAGTGATTGGAGGGCGACTAGCCCCCCCCCCACGCCCATCATTTCCCCAAACACATACAATCAAAATTTTGAGATAGCCATTTTGTTCAGCATAGTTGATTTCCAGATAGAAAATATGTTTTTGCCCTCAGTTGCCTAGTACCTTTTTTAATAGTTGAAAGTGATTGGTTAGCGACTAACTCCCCTCTCACGCCCACCATTTTCCAAAACACATCCAATCAAAATTTCGAGATATCCATTTTGTTCAACGTAGTTGAACGTTCTGGAAATTAGGTCTTTTAGGATGATAACCCTCTCAGACTCAGAGCCCTCAGTGCAAGGGTTGTAAGTTATGCCCTGGGGGAATATAAGGTTTATATAGAAAGTTGCTGTATAAATCATAGGCAGCAGGATCGCGCTGCCTAAGTAAAGAACGGGGACACTCGAGAACGAGACAAGAAACGGGGACCAAGTAAAGAGGAGGACACTCCCCCACAACCCTCAGGGCAAGGGTTTTAAGTTGTGCCCTGGGGGCATATAAGAACAATGTTGACACAGTGTATTATTTATTACTTTTTTCCTTTAGAGCAGGGCACTTCGTATCAAAAAAGTTGTCATAGAAACTTCGAAAAGCTTTAATAGTTTTTTCTTTTATAGTCGAAAGTGATTGGAAGGTGACTAACACCCACCCCTCTCATGCCCACCATTTCCCCAAACACATCCAATCAAAATTTTGAGATAGCCATGTTGTTTAATGTAGTTGAAAGTTCTGGAAATTCGGTCTTAGAGGATGACAACCACCCTAACAGACCTTAGGTTAAGGGTTGTAATTTATGCCCTGGGGGCATATAAGGTATTTATAGAAAGCGTTGTCATTTCCAAAAGGGCTCATTCGATTGGAAATCAAAAGGCCTAGTGCCCTTTTTAATAGTCGAAAGTGATTGAAAGGTTTGACATTTTTATAGTAAAGATCAAAGTGGGTATAATGTATTATTTTTTGTTGTTGTTGTTGTTTAGACCAGGGCACTTCGTATCGAAGGAGTTGTCGTGGGAACTTTGAAAAGGGCTCATTCAATTGAAAATAGAAAGGGCTGATGCCCTTTTTAATAGTCGAAAGTGATTTGAGGGCAACTAATCCCCCTTCCACTCCCACCCTCCCACGCCAACCCTCCCATTTCTGCTCTTAAAATTTAACCAAATCAAAATAGTGTAAGTGTACCCAAGCTATCAAAGAAAGTAAACAAATTTTTTGCGAATGGTATCAAGTTTTCCATTTCAGGTCAACTAGAGGAGGTATGAAACTAAATTAAACAGTACTATTTGTGTCCAGATTTTTAAAAGGGTGTATGTTGTTAAAAATTGCTGAAAATTTTTCTCCAGCATACAAATAGCAGGCCAAACTATACAGTCTTAAAAAACGAAAATATTTAAAGTATTATATTCTTTTTCCCTGAAAAGACTATGTCAACATAAAACGAACAGAAATTAATTAAAAAAACTTTTTCCACAAAATAAGTTTTTCAAAGAAAAGTAAAGAACTCCATTAAACAAAAAATGAGCAAAAATAAAATCAAATAATCTACCATGCGTGAAACTACCACAAATCAGCATCGATAAATAAATGAAACCCAAAACAAACAGAAATTGCAATAATTAACCAAGTCAAACTCAAAACGAGCAGAAATTAACATAAGTTGTGCGCAAAACCCCTATGCCTTCCCAAGGTCAGAATAAAGTTTGCACTTTACTAAAAAAAATACAAATGAATGTGCATTGTCAGTTTAATATACATATAGGGCCTACTGATATTTAGTAATCAAAATGTTAATATTATTTGATTTATTAAAGTTATAAAAGTAAAAACATTTATATTTTTTCAAGTTTTGAGGTAACAGCATGTAGGGGTTTTAACTTGTGCTAACAAAAGCAAGACAACTGACACAACTGAATTTTGTGCATATGTCACATTGAAGGCATTTCGGATTCTTGCAAAATTGTTCTAGGCACAAAATTAATCTGTCTGTTTTCTATGGACTATCTCTTGTATGGTTTTGGGTCTCAAGGTACTGCCATCATAAGTGGGTTTTAATGAACATTTAGGCATTTTTTTTTAGTAAAAACACTGACAAACACAAGAAATATATTAGAAAGATTAAAAAATTAAATTAAACCTGTGGGAAATGCAGGTACTTCTTGTTAATGAATTCTTTAGTTTTTACCACAAATTTACACACTGATAAATTTGCTTCTGGTGGGTGTTAGGCTCACTATCTACCAAAAAAAAAACTTTTTTTCTGATATTGTGACTCACTTTCAAATTTTTTCTGATAATCTTATAATGGCAACCTTATACCAATAACAGTGAAAAGAAAATAAGACTAAAACTGCAAATATAGAATCCCAGGGGAATTAAAATAATGAATTAAGGTCATGGGAATCTAAGATACACAAAGGCAATCACTATAATATATCAATTGGGTGGCAACTAATGAAGGTGTAAAAGTCTTAGGCATCCCTAAGCAATAGCCAAGGTATATAAACTTTATGATCACTCACAGCACATTTTTACCTTCAATCATTGAGAATAAAATTTTCTTGTATGCAGATGATTCCAAAATAATTGGTCCTGTCCATGACCCTCACAGTGCCATAACCATCCAGGCTTATCTTGATGCTCAGAGTGATGTCAAAGTGGGGAAAATCCTGGCGGCTTGAATTTAATATCCAGAAATGCAGAGTTATTAATTTTGGAGCAAATAATTCTCTGTGCCATTATCTTATGGAATCCAACAATGGTTCAAAACACCCACTCATATGTAGTCATCTGAAAATGATCTGGGGTTCTTGGTTGATGATAAGCTCAAGTTTAGTTTCCATGCAGTTTGTTGTAGCCAGTGCCAAGCAAACCCTTGGTTTAATAAAAAGAACATTCTGCAGTAGATCTCCGGCTGTGATCACCAAGCTCTTAAAGGGCCTGATCAGACCAAAATGGGAATTTGGGATATGTGTTGGTACTCCAGTAAATAAGGGTGATATAGCAATTCTAGAATCAGTGCAGTAATGTGCAACTAAAGGCATAAAGGGATTTCAACATCTTACATATCCTACCCAAATACATAAGCTCAAACTACCATCTCTCACATTTAAACATAGGCAAGGAGATGTAATAATGACATACAAGTTAGTATGTGACCAGAGTGTGATCCCCTACCTGCATCAGATAGTCAGTTCACCAAGTACTAGAGGCCACCTGTTTAAGCTTTATCAAAAGATTGCTAACACCAGGCTACAAAACAAGTTCTTTTCTAACTGTGTAGTCAGCCTATGGAACTCCCTTAGCCAGAATGCTATTATGTAGCCCAGTTTGAAGCCTTCAACTCTGCAGTTGACCAAGACTGGTGCAAGAAACCTTGACTCACAATGTGGGATGCACATGACAAGTTCAGTTATCATCATCAGTGACCGGCATTCACAGAACTTGTACTTATCACTGGCAAGTGCAATTTAAGGTAATTTAAGGGGTCCATTTATTTTGAAAATTACTGAAATCTGTATTTAACTCACAATTTAAGACAAAATTCTGTATTTAGATGAGTTTGTTTATCAACATCAACTGACCTTTCTCTTACCAACATAAACTGTATAAATTTTATAACAATACTTTTTGTCCAACAGGGAGTTCTGAGGTTTCACAGCTCATGTACTAATGAAATTTGCCCATCTCTTATGACTGTCTGGGGTTGATTAGCTTTTCAGGGGGAATTTTGAATCTCTTGCTGATATTAAGAGTTAGAAGAGTAGGAAATATATTACTTTGTAATAGCTTAAATATCAGTGTCATTTTACCCTTTTTTCAGCAGACCAGAAAAGGTAGGTTAAAGACTCCCTGTACTTAGACAGTGCCTAATCTTAGACAAATATTTCAATTAAAATGTATCTCCTAAACATGGATAACAGATTCCTAGTTTTGGACATGATTTACTTAGTTTTATACAGTTGGGACCAAGCCAGTTGGAATTGGCTGAGTACAATCTTGGAAAAATTGTTCTTCAGCATTTAAACTTTGACAAAAGTTACCCTTACAGCCTGGCATATTCAAATGCAATTATTCTTCTTCACAAAGCTAGTTTACAGTTAAATCTATTCATGATCTACTATTCATGGTCTTGACTATCAGTGCTTTCAAAATAGTTTGCAATGTATATGGCTAAAATATTCAAGCTGATTACATACTGATACTGAACCATGTATATACTAATCTGTTTATTTCCAATGGTAAAACAATCTAATTTCCGGTGGTATGACAAAGATTTAACTGTTGAACTGATCATAACCTGTCCAACTATTGGTTACCTTCCCAAATCTTAGAGGTTTACGTCTTTGCTTGTAAGTTGTATATCTGAGACTCCTTACCAGTTTTGTTGTGTGTCTTTATGGTTTTTTTTTCTATCACCAAAGTATCAGTTTTATGCTACAACAATGCTATGCTGAGTAAAACCTCTAATTGGTCTTGCAAGGGATTTATAGCTCTGTAATTACTGTTAGTTTTCTACTAGAGATGGTTGTCTTAATAGATCCAATAGTCTAGGATATGCTAGCAACAACTGTTCTCATATATGTAAGGAGTTTGAACTGGTTGTCTATTAGAATATCAAGATCTCTCAGAATGTCAGTTTTTGTAATTACGTGTCTTGATCCAGTAAAATTACAATGTTTGTGTTTGTACTCCTCATTGTTATTATCAAATAAACCACTTTGTACTTTTCTTTGTTGGTTTGAAGTCCCAAATGAATAACCTACTATACAAGAATTGTAAGGTCTTCCTTGATAATACTGCAACTAATATTGGTGTCAGCTAACCCTGTCTTTTTTTTATTCTTCTGCATTCAAGGGAATTTTGCTATTCAGCTTACATGGTACACCAATTATGTATCTGTTAGACAATAACTTATGCTATAATGAAAGACTGGGCTGCAAAAGAACTTGTTTTGCAGCCTGGTGTTAGCACACTTTTGATAAAGCTTCAACAGGTGGCCTCTAGTACTTGGTGAACTGATTATCTGAAGCAGGTAAGGGAAAACAATAACTTTGAAGACTTTGGTGACCATTAAACAAGACTATGCCCTGTAGAGGTCTACTTACAACATTTGCTTCTTAAGGCATATTATTAGTTGTTTTTGATTTCATCAAAGAAACTTTGATCCTC
Source organism: Artemia sinica (assembly GCA_027921565.1). NCBI lineage: Eukaryota > Metazoa > Arthropoda > Branchiopoda > Anostraca > Artemiidae > Artemia > Artemia sinica. Next base: position 53,667,227 of record CM051264.1, read on the forward strand.
CATAGTATATCATCACCAATTCCTAGCACTTCAAGTCTTACAGCAATCTTTTAATGACGTACTCTGTCAAAAGCCTTGTAAAGTTTCACCAAGATATCTTCCAACAAAAATTCAGCTCCAAAATGCCCTTTTCTCCAGTCTTTTTTTTTTTCTCAAATTCCCACTAAAAGCCAACATTTTGTGAGAAGTAAGAACAAAAGTAATGCAAACCAGTAAATGTATGTATAAATCTTTCAGCCCTCAATGAGATTTTAAAATGGTCCAAAAACTGAGGCCACCAGTTCAACACACCCAAATTTAAGGCTGTTCACCTTGACCAAAATAACCCACACACATCATATGCTATTGAGAGTGACCAAGTTGTTGCAGTGACTGAAGGAAAAGACTTCGGCATTCTTATGAAGCTGTTCATCATAGCAAACTGTAAGTAAGAAGCAACTCAGCCCAATAGTAACCAACACTCTAAAAACGGAATTTTGATATCAATAGATACAACGAAAGGATCAGCTTATTATGCTGATTCCAAATGTATACGATTCATCAAGTTTAGTGTTACCCATCAGAAGTTACAAGCCTAAGAATGTTTGCTAGATTTTTCAAAAAGGGGAAAAAATCAAGCAAAAAAAGGGGCAGCTGCCCTCCCTCCCCCCCCCCTAGAACTCCAAATTTACACTAGATATGGCTAAAACAGCAGATGGTTGAAAAGGCAGTTGAAAAAAGGTAGATGGCTAAAAAGCAGTTGATAAAAGGTAGATGGTTGAAAAAGCTGGAATGACAGAATAAAAGTCAAACAAGAAGCAATTATCCATAATGTCTTGGAAAGATTTAGCTCTAATCCAAGAAGATTGCTTAATGCTGAAGCTTATCAATGATTTTTGGTGATCACTTATTAATAAAGATTTCATAGGTATGATAGAACTTGCTGGTAATGTAAGGTTTTGTGAACTTCCAATATAACTTCAGACCCCCTCTCTTCATCACCGAATTGGCTGCCCCCCCCCCCCCCCCTAGAGAAGAAGCTATATACGCCCATGCAACTGGGCATCAAACTGTCAATCCCCTTAGTCCATGGAGAGAGGCCTGTAAGTTATGAAATTTGCCATTTGTTTGGGAAGTATACAGAAATATTTTGGGGAGGGGGATTTTCATAGGAAGAATATTCCTTGGGGAGGGAAATTTGTGGGGGGGGGGATAAATTTTCAAGGGGAAATTTGACACTGGGGGATTTGAAAGAATTCCTAGACGAAATTCTTTTTAATTGTATTAAATTCTCTTTGTCAACTCAATTTTGCATGTGGAGATGTTCCAGGAGATATATTTGGGTGCTATTTTCCATGCGGTTTGATTTCCAGGAAAAAATTTCAACAGAAGAGGCATTTCTGGAGTGATCGCGACACCTATTAGAGATTATTGTCTTTTTCAAATGAAAGTATGCTAAGGACAATTTTTCAAGCTGAATCGTCTGCAAGAAATTTTACAGAAAGGGGAGATTTTAAGGAAGGATGGAACTGTCTGGAGGGGATTTGATGAAGGGGAGATTTTCAGCAAGGATGGAACTGTCTGGAGGGAGTTTGATGGGGGGGGGGGGTTCAGCAAGGATGAAACTGTCCGGAGAGTTTGACAGGGGGGTGCACTTTATGTTGGATGAAGTTTCCACAGAGGGTTTTCCTGTGTAGGTTTTTTTTATGGAGGATGAGCCAGATTTACCTGGATTATTTGAAAAACGATCAGAAATTAAATAAAAAAAGTTTTATAACTGAAAGAAAGGAGCAACATTAAAACTCAAAATGAACAGAAATTATTCCGTATATGAAGGTTTGCCCCCTCATCAATAACTTGCTCTTTATGCTAAAGTTTGACTGTTTGTCCCAATTCTTTGAGAACGTCTACTGAAACACAGGAGCCATTTAATTAGAATAGGAAGCTTTTTTAAAAGGGCTAACAGCTTTAGCGTAAAGAGCAAGGTATTGAGGAGGGGGCAACCCTTCATATACGGAATAATTTCTGTTTGTTTTGCGTTTCAATGCTGCTCCTTACTTTCAGTTATTTTTTTTTTTTAATGTAATAAACACAGCTTAAGTTCCATAGCCGTATGCTCAAGCTGCAAAAGCAAACTGGATCCTTGGGCTCATTAAGAGAACGTTTACCACCAGGAAGCCATGCCCAGGGATCGGCCGCAGTCAATTTTTGTTACTTTTGTCACTTTTTGGGACCTGTCACTTTTTGTCACTATTTCTGTCATTTGGTCACTAAAGTCACTTTTTTCGACGTTTTGGACCTAATTTTTTTGGTGAAACAGTATGTTATAGTTGACTGTCGACTGTGGCATAAATCATAAAAAAAGGTAAGTCTTTTTTGGATAGTTTGGACTGTATTTCAAGACGCACAATGTATATGGCTGTGATAGACGTGGTTAGTGTGTAGGTGTTAATATCTAGGCTTTTGCAGATAAGATGATAGATTGAATTAGTTTTACCGTACCATAACTGCCTATGGTTCTTTTCAGGCCCTTGGTTCACTTAGCATCCTTTATTGCCTGGCTGCTTAGCAAATGGACAGTTAGGCCGAGATTCCTTCTATATGTTTTCAGTGTTAGCCAGTTTCTTTGATTTTAGACCATTTCCTGTTAAAGGCATGCATGCCCACAGGTCTGACGACGTCAAATTGTAAGATTAAATTCGTGTTTTCATTGGTTTTGTCAGTTTGTATTTGTATTAGCTTTATATGTTTTCGAATTCCGTCCTAAAACCCATTCTTATTTCAGGTCGCTGTAAAATAATGGGCAAGACAAAATTTTTGGAGAGCTGGCTCAGTAGGGAAGACGGTGCTGGGCATAAAGTGAAAGAGTGGCGCACAAAAGGGAGTAACAGCTCGTTCTATTGTAAAGTTTGTAAAAAGACACTCAGCTGCCAGAAAGGGTTCCAGGCCCTTCTTCAACATGCAGCCGCACAAGATCACAAGAAGAATGCTTCTGTCATGTTAAACCAGCGTCAGTTGAGAATCGCTGCATCAGCTCCAACCAGAAACCACCCAAACTCACAGAGTGACGATAGCGTACCATTAAAGAATCTGGAAATGCTCCGCGAGCAGGATGCACCGTCAAGGGCGGAGATAGTTTGGGTTTTAAAGATTATTGCTAGTTCTTTTGCTGCAGCTTCGTGTGATCATATTGCCGAGGTGTTCCGAACAATGTTTCCTGATGCTGTACCAGAAGGCTTGTCGTTAAATGCTAAAAAAAAATGACATGCTTGTTGACGGAGGCTATTTATCCGTACTTTCGAGAAATTCTAGTCGAAGACATCCAGAAATCTGACTTTGTGCTGGAATATGATGAAACAACGAACAATGTTGGGGTAGAGGAGCTCCAAATAAGAGTTCGATACTGGTCAAAAGAGCGGAAACAAGTGGCTAGTCGGCATCTTCGGACATATTATATGGGACGTGCAACCAGTGAAGATCATAGTAAGAAAATCCTGCAGAGTGTTGAATATAAAGAACTTACACTTGAGAGATTGCTGATGCTTGCAAGTGATGGCCCAGCTGTCAATAAGAAAGCGTGGCCCATCGTAGACTCAGATAAGAGAAAAAGGTATTCAAAAGGCCTATTGAATATGAGAACCTGCACGTTCATGCAGTGCATAATGCGTTCCTGAAAGGACTGCAAGAACTCGGGGAGGAGTGCTCTGATATGATCATCGCTGTTTACCACTTTTTCACGGGATGGCCAGCTCGTTCTGACGATTTCAACCAGTGCCAACGGAAAGTTAAAGTTCCTCAGCGTAAGTTTATGAAGCACGTCCCCACGAGATGGCTCACCATAGGGGAAGCAGCAAGCCGCTTGATGGAACAGTGGCCTGCATTGATAGAACATTCCTAGAATTCGTGCCAAAGAAAGATTGTCTGGAGTACCTGATGTCAAATGCAAAATATTTGAAAACTGTAAAATGGCTAAAAAAGCAAACAATGAAAGCTTAAATTGAGTTTATTGTAAGCTCTGCAGCAACTTTCACCGCTTTTACCGGTGTATTTCAACGACAGGAGTCGTTATTTCATGTGGTATACTTTGAGCTGAGATGGTTATGCACAGTTCTTTTGGGGCAGAATGTGCCGGCTGATGATGTCAATCTCCGGATCCTCGGTGGTTTCAAAGGCTTAGTTAGTATTGCAGATGTTTACCTACAGCAACCCTTGTGTAATGAAAGGGTTCTGGCTGCCATGGATTCTTAGATTCTGGATTCTTAGATTGGATTCGTTATTCTGAAAGACAGGAAATTTTTTTTCCTGAGAATTAAAAAGCATATCAAAGCTGCTGTACAGTACCTGCTGACAAAACGCCCTGTGAACAACGAGTTTTTCCGAAGCCTTGCCTGCCTAAGCCCTCCCAGTCCACATTGCCAAAGAACGAGTTGCAGTAATATCTTCCACATTGCGAGAGAACTTCCATTTGAGACGGACATCGAGCAAGTCCAGGGAGAATGGTTGTTATTACAGTCAGATCCTGTGCCGCCTCCCACGGAGAGTACTCGAATCGGCAGCTATAGGCAAAAGTTCCTGGAACTGAAGACGCCATCTGTTTGAAACCAAATATCAGACTTTAGGTCGGATCGGCCGGGCAGCTCTGTCACTCTGTCATGGAAGTGCAGACGTAGAGAGAGGATTTTCTCGGTCAGCTCTGCTGATGACTAGCCTTCAAGCATGTACCGAAGAGCGGACACTGAATGCTAAGGCTTTTGCTGCGGATGCGCTCCGCGACTATGAGAACAGACCAGAGCATGTCCTGATCACAAAGAAGCTGCTTTGTCTGGCTAGATCAGCTAGATCCAGCTATGAACTATTCCTCATTGAACGAAGACAGGAAGAATCAAAGAGAGAGAAGCTTGAAGCTGAGAAGGAAGATGCTGAGATGCTGAACAAGAAATCCAGGAGATGGCGCGGAAGAAGCAGAAAATAGCGGCCGTAGAGTCAGACATTGTACGAAAAAAAAAGAGTTGGTTAAGCAGAAGGAAATAGGCGATACCCTTCTGAGAGAGGCGAGGGAACGGTTGAAGAAAGCTGTGGAAGAGAAGGACTTCCTGAACATTGGTCTTGCTCAAAGTATGCTGGAAGCAGCATTAAAAGCTTGCTCCGAAGAAAGGGAAAGAGTAGATGATGTTGAATCAGTTGAAGTACTTGTTCTGAAGAGGAAATTCGAACTAATTGATCGCCTTTTGAAAAAGTCAAAGAAGTGATGACATAATTTCCAGTGATTGCTTATACCTAGTCGTGGCGGACGCTTGTTTTTCAATAAATCAGTTTTCGTTCCTAGTGCCATAATCGAAGTCGTACATTTACCGAAGTTATCGTTTTGTGTAAGTAAATAAAATCATTTGAAGAAAAAAATAAGGATTTCAGCCTTTCTGTCCGTAACTTCTCGGGCTCTCATAGGCCTGTGATAATCTTACGGTAGTAATTTCGATCCTTGTAATCCATCTGACTATGCTGTGACGGCTTCTGGCCAGTCACTTTTTGTCACTTTTTTGGTGTCCGCAAGTAACTAAAGTCACTTTTTTCGTGCACCTTGTCGCGGCCGACCCCTGCATGCCTGTCCATATTTACATTTTGGTATGATATTGGCCTGTCCCCAGCATAAAATCGATGCTAAGGCACTGGAGAATGTTCAGCGCAGAGCCACCAAACTTGTGCCATACCTGCAAGAAAGGCCTTATGAAAAGTGTCTTACATCCATTATACAACACTGGTATACAGAAGAAAAAGGAAAGATGTCATGATGACTTGCATGTTGATTGAACATGCCAGTCTATGTTTGGTTTTCTCTCCACTCCTTTCCAATACCACCAGGGGGACACAGCCAGAAACTGCAGGTCCCCAGAAGTCAGCAACGTGTGCATTAGAACTTTATGCTGTTTGCTCTGTGCCACTGTGGAAGTCTCTCAGATGCCACTGTTCAAAGCAGCAATTTCTGTTCATTCAAGAAGGGCGTTTATTGTGACTGGAAAAGTGTGGAATGAAAGCTGGCCTGGGATGTTTGCAAACCTTGATGAAGTCACACTCCCAGCGAGATTCTCTACAAGAGTTTCAGCGCCACCTTATCTCACTGGCCAACTCGATTTAAGGTAATAGCCTATAGCCAGGTATTAGCAGTGGTGAAAAGAGGGAGGGGACGATTGGATGCAGTTAACTGAAAGCAATTCTGTTCTTATAGGTTTTTTTCTATTTCAATCAAAAACCATTTTATCCCCTCTTTGATAAAGCAAAAGATAAATTTTTGAGTCTTTCATTGTAAGTTCTACACCTAAGATTGTCTGAATGTAATGCAATAACAATTTTTTTTTTATTGCAGTGTTTGGTTCAGAAGAGAGGATAAACTCAACTGTTATCCAAAACTTTATAATAAAAAAACTAACATCTTAAATTGTATTTGCTTTCAATATAGACAAAATCTTTTGAATTTTAGTCAGTGATGACTGGGTTGGGGGACATCTGCTGGATCTTATTGTATAAGCCATGGCTTGGGAGGCTAGTCCTGCCATCTAGATCCTTTTACTGAAGAAAATGAAAAGATCTGACGGCCTTCTATAGCAACTAAATAGATTACAATGCAGTAGTGTTGTTTTTTACAATTTTATGCTGCAGAACGTTTTGACCCCAGTAGGACCATAAAGCATGAGATTTAGAGATAGTCATCAATTTGTCAACCCTTGACTGGATGCTTCCCCATCTTGAAAGCCAAGAGAAATCGTATTTTAGCAGGATGTTACCAAAAGAATTTGATCTCAGATCCTCCCTTTTCAGAGGAGACTTACCACCACTGCATTTTTGGTGAGCTTTGGAACACTGTCTATTGTAGATTTGGTGACAACCTTGGATGTTTGATAATGATTTTTCCCTGGGACTGGTTTATTTGATTAATCTCTTTTGTGCCAAAACCTCCCTAATCACTTAAAGTTGAATTTTAATACAGCTTATCCATTTGTTTCTTCCTTTTCAGAGGAGACTTGCCACCATTGCACTTTTGGCGGGCTTTGGAATACTATCTATTGTTGAGTTGATGACAACCATGGATGCTAGATGGTAATTTTTTCTGGGACTGGTTTTATTTGATACCTTCCAATTTGTTTATGGCAGTGCTATAATTAAAATTTTAATTTTTCAGTTTGATGCTGAGTTCCGAAGGATATCTCTTAGTAGGAAGCAGCCCCCATCTTTTGATGATTTTACCAAGTTAGTTGAAAGACTTCATGGCTTGAATCCTTTACCTTTCGTTTTAAGTTATACTGATCCCAAAGATGGTGACCTTTTGCCAATTACAAATGAAGAAAATTACGCAAGAGCTTTGCAGATGTGTAGGCCTTTGCTGAGACTTCATGTACAAAGAAAAGGTATATTTATATTACCTTTAGTAACATTCCAGACTGTATTTTAACAGCATGTATACCTTTATGTTTGCATGCTGAAGGAAGTTTTTGAGAAAACAGGTTAAATATATTATTGGATAGGTATCTGGAACTAAAATAATCTTAGCTGACTTGCTGAACTAGCACCCTATGGAAATTGAAGTCAAAAGTTTGATTGATTGTTAGTGATGAGTTCTAGGAAACTAGGGAAAAAAAGTACTAGGAAAAAAAGCAAAAAAAAAAACTAGTGCTACATTACCTGGAAAAAAAATTCTGACTTTGGGTTTTGATACATTACCCGAAAACTTCTGATCATATCCCTACCTAATTAACCACTAGCCCATTGGAAATTTAATAATGCATTCAAGTTGTAGAATGTGCTATTTTTTTTCTTTTTTAAGAAACTTTTACCTTGGATACTTCTTCAGAGGAATTTCTCTCCTTATGTTTAGCAAGAGGAAATTTTGGCAACAATTGCACATATCTACAATATTGAATTTACTTTTTTATATGATGAAATTGCTTTTTTTGGATGGTGGAATTGCTTGTGGTCATAGTTATATTAAAAGAGAAGTGACAGAATAGATGGGAAATATATAATTTGGGCTACATATTTGCAATGTAGGGGTGGGGGGTAAAGTATTTGGACAGTTTGAAGTTAGAAAACAATTCTTACTTCATAACATGCAGAATAATGGTACCTAACACATTAGGCATGCAGACCCACTATACTTTACCCTCACCCCCCCCCCCCCCCCCCCCTAATGTGCAAATATATAGCCCAAATTGGTATTTGAGCATTAAACGTACTCTTTTATATAACGCAATGAAACCAGTCACGAAAAACCCGCTAAAGACGGATTAATTCAAGAGACCGCTATAGTCATGCAATGCAAAGCGTGGTTTTCATTGTGTTTACGATATTTAAACTGTGGTTTTTTGGGGTTTAGGGGGGGGGGAAGGTACCTAGGTTAGGTTACGTATTTAATATATGGTATGCAAGTTATATAATATGTAGTTTGTGGTAGACCAAGCAGTGTGCCATACTTGAGATTTTCTTTGTGATAAGTAATATTTGTTCTACCCAAGAAATAGAAAACAGAAGTGTTGTCTGGATTCAGTAGTGATTTTAGAAGATGTATATTATTTGTGGATCAAAATAATTCTAAAATCAAGGAATTTTATACAAAAACATTCCATTTTTATTTAAATTCCCCTTGAAATAGAGATATGATCAGAGCCATATCCTGGTAGTATGGAGAAACACAAAACAAGCAGCATCAATATTAGAAATAATATTATTTTAAACTATTCAAATGCATATTATTTACTTTTTTGTTATTATTTATTTTATATTTATTTATTGTTATGTTGTTTATTTATTTATGTTCGTTTAATATTTTATATTAATATTATTTATTTATTACACATATTATTTAAATGCACACTAAAAACATATTGCAATAAGATATCACCTTGTCAAAGCCCAGGTAGGAAAAATATGTGAAAAGATCAAGGAATCAGATTCAAGTCGAATATAATAACTACTATTCCAAGAATAAAGTACAAACTTACGCATAGGCCTAAGTCCAAGAGAGTGCCAAATGCTCGAGAGTGGTAAACGGTATCTTAAGTCACAGAAATAGCTGTTAATACAGCAATAAAACTTGTAAAAAAAAAAAAAAAAAAAAAAAATTGTCTTGCTACTATACTTTATGCCTAAAATGTAGCTAATTGTAAATGCGGCACAAAAGAAAAAGCCAAATATATTTTTTTTTATTGATTCTTTTTTATTAACTACAAATTTCAGTAAAATGAAGTCGAAATTCGAAAAACAGCAGTTTGTTCCAGATCTCCAACAATTTAAAAATTCAGTTTGAAATATATTAAATATAATGAAACTTCCAATATATAAATCAATTATAGCAGGAATGAATTTATATGATTATGTGGGATTATGAAAAAAATTAAAATGTTGAACAAATCTTCATATGATTAGTGTGTGTCCATATCACTTAGCCAATGATGTGAGGTTGTACAATGGGTAGTCCATTATTTTTCCACGTTTGCAATCAGGGTCAGTTTGTATCCGACCATGAAAAGAGAATATGTTTTTTGTTTGCAAGTGATTATTTTTCACTTACACAGAGCCATTATATTTCATTAAAAGGTGATGAACTTAATTTATAGCTTTATCAGTATTCCCTGATTTTTCTCATGGCTGGGGGACCAAGTTGAAACTTTCAGGGATTTTTTTTTGGGGGGGGACTACATATTCCTATCTTTTTGTTCTCACCTAACTGTATTTATTTTCTATCTTTCACTTTTCTATTCCCTCTAGCATCAAAAGATCTTGGCGATTTTCTTGTTTTTGATGGGCCCAAGGCTTCTGAAACACACTAATCTATCCATCTATTCAGCTTCATATATACTTGTGGGATGTTTAACCAGCCTGGAAAAATTAATTTTTTGTTTGTTTGTTTGTTGTTTTTTTTGGGGGGGGGGGGGTGTCATCATTTCTATTTTATCACATGTTAATGTTTGTTGTTGATATTCGCTTAATCTTTTTTTAGGGTTTTATTATCATCTGATAGGATTTGTCCCTTCTCTTTTTCACTATTTTGTGTAAACTGTTGTTTATCACAGATTTTGAGTGATTTCCCTCTTATTAAAGCTATTAATCAGCTATTGTTCTCCAGCGAGTATTCTAATGGATTTTTAAAGGTTTTTTAAATCTTCAAAGATTAAAAAAAATAAAATCAAAACCCTTTCAGAGGTATGGCTTTCATCAAATACAAGTAGCTATGGCTATTAGACACTTGACAAAGAGGTAGGCGTGGTTCCGCATGAAAAATGAAAAGTGAGATTTGTTATAAAGCTTGAATCGCTAGAACGGAATATAAAAAGACTAATTTTACATAATTTTGTTACTATTTGCCAAAGTGAAGACATTTGACTAGACGTCAATTTAAGATGATAATCTTTTAAGTCCTAAACATTTAGGGAGAAAAAAAGGTACCCATAAAAAGATTAAAATTTTTTAATATCCTGTGGAATTTTGAGAATTGAAGGTTTGGGTATGATCTCTGGTTTCAGATGGCAATATGTAAAAAAAAATCTTCTATTGTACATTGGTTGCTTAAGTTGCTTTTAAGGCACCCTCAAAATTTCATGCCGAAAATATTGTTGATGCAATAATATACAAGCTCTAGTTTGTTGACTTATAATTAGTTCTCTTGAAACAAATTTCTTTTCATTTAGGGTAGCAAAATCTATTTTGTATATTAAATAAACAAGGAAAAGTATAGAATGTTTTTAACTTGCAATTGTTTTTCCTATTTATTTATATATCACTGCTGTTCTTATTATTTAGATGATGGTTTCTATGAAGATCTGAATGGCCAGAGACCAAAGAGTTTTATCAACACAATTTGGGGAGGAACCCCCAGAGGAAAGCCACATCTATCTATTTCATACCCACAAGAATTCAGACAGGTATGCTTTACAGTAGGCTAATTATAAATATCCTGATAAACTCCCCTGGTGAAGGTATATAGACAAATATACATCTAGTATTTATCCGTCCGAATATACGTGTGTATATTCGGCAAATATTCATGCCTAACATATTTGACAATTCAAATTTTTATAATACCATTCACTTTTAATGTTTTCTGATGAACAACCGCTGGTGATAGAATTCTTTAGTCACAACAAAAGAACAGATCTGACGTAAGGAAAAACAAGCGAGGGATTTTGTTATGCAAACTTATTGGACAAATGAAGTGCTTTCAAATCTGAATAGAGAGCTAAAGCTTTAGTGAAGAAGTTGATGCCATTTTGTCAACTCTAATTAAGCTCTATTGAGTCCGGTGAGATGAGGTCAGCCTGGCCCCCCCTCCCAAGAAGAAACAAACCAGAAACACTACCAGGAATTATTTCCTTAACTGACAAACAGGATGCGCAACCAAACATGCAATCCCCAAATATATGCTTATTCATTCTAAACAGTAATGCAGTTCAGGCCATGAACATACATCAACTACAGAAAACAAAAATCATTGCAGAATTGGCAAAAATCTACATCCCCGATGATATGCTCATTCAAGCAAAAAAAGATCTTGCTTTACTTTTAACAAAGCTGAACATTGATACACAGTCATATGAAAAATAAATCAACAACACAACACATATCAATACTCCAGTGGAACATAAGATCACTCACAGAAAATAAGCTAAATGAACTAATATCTTTTATGAATAATAATTCCATTAATATTGCTTGCCTCCAGGAAACTCATTTAACCCAAAATCAACAAATTAAGTCTCTGGGATATACTATCCTGAGAAAGGATAGATCATCAGAGAGAAAAGGAGGTGGTGTAGCTCTATTAGTTAAAAATAATATAAAATTCTGTGGCATCAATTTTCCAGATTTTGCAAATGATGTTGATGCAATTGGTATCAGTGTTTGGCTGAATAATATAAAAACCTACATAATAAGCTTTTATAACCCTAATGGCCATACTACAGATGCCATGGATTTCTTTAATTATATAAATAATTCTAATATGTTAAAAAATATCATTATTTGTGGAGATTTCAATGCCCACAGCCTTTTGTGGGGGAATAAACCAGCAAATAAAGCTGGTAAATTGATTGAGTATATGACTTCAAATAATAATGAATTAGCTGTTGCTACCCCTCCAAACCTGAATACTTATTTCAACCCCAAAAGTGGCAGATTCTCCACAATTGACCTACAAAATGTGTCTTTAAATATTTTGAATAAAATTTATATAAATAAAATTAATAGTCTATGTACTGACCACTTTGCTATAGTGTGCTTCCTAAATGAACCTGCTGAAACTCTACCTCATACCTCCAAATATATCAACACTAAAGCAAATTGGTCTATGTTCCAAAATAAGCTAAATGATGAAATCACAAGTTTCACCCAAAATTCATACATTTCAAACACAACAGTTGACACACATGCTGAAGTATTGACATCTTTACTAATAAATACAGCTAATCATGCTATCCCCAGGACAAAATGACCCTACCCTAAACACATTCCTAAAGCCTGGTGGACAAATGAGTGCCAAAATAATTGGAGAATAAAAAAGGCAGCTAGGACATAATTCATAAAAAAACCATCACCTACTACATATTTAAAAAAATTACAAGCAGAATCTAATCTAAAAAGGACTATAATAGATGCTAAATATAATTACTGGAATAATTTTGCAAATAATCTCTCCAGAGAAACACATGAGCCAATCATACATAAAGTCATAAGCCACATCTGTGGGAAAAAGATTTCCCCCAACCCACTCCTGTATGAGCTTATACATAACAATACCCATTATGACAATGATAATGAAAAAGCTAAGCTATTTGCAACTCTTTTTGTTAATAAGCTAACATCAAATAATCGAAGCAAAATGTCCCCAATTCCTATGAACCCAAGTTACCAACCACGCCCAGGATCCGAGTATATAAGTAGTCCATTTTCAATCCAGGAAATGAATAATGCAATACATCATATTAGGACCAAAACTAGCGACAGCTATGACAATATACACCCTACATGGATAAAGAATCTCACCCCTTCATACAAACAAGAACTGCTAAATTGTTATAATCACGTTTGGGCATCTTCTAAGTTCCCCAATATATGGAAATGTTCGTCCCTCCTACCAATCCTAAAGAAAAATAAACCCAAAGAGAACCCTGAGTCCTATAGGCCCATAATGATTACTCCTGTGATGGGGAAAATAATGGAGAAAATGATCTATCACAGACTCCTCTGGTTTGTTGAAAAAACAATATGATCCCTCACACTCAAACTGGATTCAGGAAACACCATTCCTCAACAGATGCTTCCATTTTGCTAACAAATGCAATAAATGAATCATTCTCAAAAAATAATGTCCTAGTTGCAGCTTTCCTAGATTTTGAAGGGGCATATGACAATGTGAACCACCAAGTCCTTTAAACAAACTTGCAAACCTTGGACTACCCCCCAAGCTAGTATCCTTTATAAAATCCTTCATAGAAGTGCGAAGTTTCATTGTTTGTGTTGGTTCAGCCTCTTCACCCCAAAAGACAACAACCAAAGGCCTACCTCAGGGAGCATCCTCAGTTGCCTCCTGTTTGCCCTATATCTCTGGGACATGAACCTACCCCACACGAATCTACAATATGCTGACGATCTGGTGCTATGGCCATCTGGCAACACCTTTGAGATAGCACAGTCAAATCTGCAAAAGTCACTTTTCCAATCTGAAAAATTCTCTCAACATTCAGATTTACCCATTGCACCTACCAAGTCAAAAATAATCCAATTTCACCAGAAGCGAAACCATGTTAATGCAAAACTAACTCTAAATAAAACAACTATTCCAGAAGATAATCATATTAATTACCTAGGTCTCATGCTCGACCAAAAACTTAATTTCCACCTCCACATTTCAAACACAATAAAAAAAGGCTATAGAAAAACAAATATACCAAAAAGACTTCTTTCCACACCCTGGGGCTGTAAGGAGAACACCTTACTTCAGTTTTATAAATCACATATAAGACCCCATATTGACTATGGGCTCATCGTATATGGTGCATGTGCAAAGACCCAGATGCAAAAAATTGAAAAAACACAAAATTATATAATACGCCTCATATTTGGTCTTAGGAAACTCACAAGCACCAAGTTTCTGCTTATGGAGAGTGGATTAACAACAATAAGGGAGAGACGTAGCTTTCTCTTCACAAAACATCTTACAAAAATTGGATCAATTAGCTCACACACCCTACATAATTGGTTAAGAAATCTAGCCATGTATAGAGGCATTGCAGATGAGTATGCCAACATTCAGAAGAAGTTCCCCGTACCAGCAAAGTCTATTGCACCCACTTTCCCCCAATCCCCTCCATGGAATTGGTCAAGTCCCATAATAAATACTGATTTCTCAAAGTGGACTAAAGATTTAACCCCCATCGCTTTTGTCCAGAAAAAATTTGCTGAACTTAATACAATTACCTATAAAAATCACTTCCAAATCTTTGTTGATGGGTCCAAAATGAATGAGAAGGTAGCAAGTGGTGCTTTCCTTCCTCACCTGAAAATTGCAATGGGCGAGAGATTATATAATAATTTATCTATAATGTCTGCTGAGTTAAATGCCATAATCATGGCATTAGAACACATTAAGGAAAAGCAACCTTTGATTGCAAATTCAAATAATATTATTGTATATTCCGACTCTTTATCCAGCCTTGAGTTGCTGGCCTCAGCTACTCAGTATAAGTCGGACATTGACACTTATCATTGTCTCAGTATTATAGATAATCTTGCTTCAAGTGGCATAAAAACTTATTTTCAGTACATTCCTAGACACTCTGGCATAAGTGGTAATCATCAGGTTGATGAAATAGCAAAAAATGCTATAAATATTGACCAGCCAAGTGGGAGACCAATCCCGATTAGAGATATTTACCGATGGAGGCTATCAGATATTAATTTTAATAAGATTAATCCTATCCTTTCCCCCTTTCCCAATAAGCATCTTCCTAAAATTTATCATAGAATTCGTTCTGGAAAAAATGGACTAAATTTTCTTTCATTCTCGTATGTTTTCTAATTCAAGAGGTTCAATTCCCCTGTCCCCTCTTTGCATGCATTGTAATATGAATAATGAAACAATTGACCATTGCCTATTTGAATGTAATATGCTGACGTCTGCACAACATACCTTGCTTTGCAAACTGTTAAAATGCTTCAAACACCACAAAATCTCACTATCAGCCAAGAGCCTAGCCAACTATAACTGCACACAGAGCATAGAAATCGACATCTATCATCTCATAATTGAACTCCTTGAGTCAAAAGATCTACTGAAAGATATCTGAAAATATCTAATAATCACGAGGCAATCAAGCCAGTAGCTCTGTAGCACACAGAGTGAAGCAAAAGGAAAAGGGCTAAATAGTGTCACTGAAAAGCCCGCCTGCTGTTAAATAGAAGAAGAAGAAGAAGCTCTAAGTGGTATTCTAAATTTATTGGGAAAGGAAAAGGTTTTTGTGAAGTTAAGTCTAAGCCTCTCCTCTTTCTTTCTAGTTGGGACTTAACGAAAAACATTCGAATTTTATTGGCAGGTCAGTTTTTTCTTCTGCATAAGTCGCCCTCATGACTGAAAGATAATGTTTTATTTTTTTGTAAAGACTAACGAACTCAAACAAAATTTTGGAACTTTACAATAACTGCGGTAAGAACTTTTTTTAGACTGTATTTTGTGACAAAAAAAATTAAAAGATTGATTCTTAATTTTGCCCATTGACTTATAAAATTGTTAGAGGCCATTGGCTGTTTTATTTATTTATTTTTTTATTTTTTTTTAGAGGGTCCAAGATTGAACAATTTTCCTGGATTTAGGAGAATACTAACGAAAATATTAATGAATAATAACTAAAAATTAACGAGAATATTAAGGAAAAATTTTCCTGGCATTTGGATGTCTAACAATAATATGACATTGTTAGACATGTATCTAACAATAAAAATTGTGTGACTGGAGAGGCTATTGGTCGGTTTTTTGTTTGTTTTCGTTTTTTATAATATTATTATAAATTTTTTAGAGGGTCCAGGATCGAAAAATTCTCCTGGCGTTAGGGGGCAAAACTTTAGAAATCTATTTATATCCAACTCCCTCGTATTTTGAGGTTTTTGGCACCTTTTAAGCATTTTTTAACCTTATAGAGATATTAAATCATTTTTCTTTAAACCTTAGGGGAGTGAGACAATGAATTGCTAAATTAGCGGAATTTTGGAGTGAAACTGGTACGACGGGTTTCCAAATTTGGCCCGACATATAATATTATCATTCAATTTCAATTATCCTTTTTTTGTTTTCTTATTTTGATAATTACCCTTCTTTATTATCTTTTCGTTTTTTTTTTAAATTTCAGTTCTTCTTCTTTTTTTCTTTTATTTTTTTTGTCATTTTATCTCTTCTTTTTGTGTCAATTATCATCTTTTTATCCTTCTTTTATTCTTTTTTATCTTTATTTTTATAATTACCTTTATTTATTACCTTTTCAATTTTCTTTTTAATTTAAATTATGCATCTTATAATTTTTTATCTTTTTCTATTTTTTATTTTACCTCTTCTTTTATGTCAATTATCATCTTTTCATCCTTCTTTTGTTTTTTTTTCTATCTTTATTTTTATAACTACCTTTATTTATAATCTTTTCTTTTTAATCTCAATTATCCTTCTTTTATTTTTCTTTTATTTTTTTCTATTTTTTCATCTTACCTCTTCTTTTATGTCAATTATCATCCTTCTTCGGTTCTTTTTCTATCTTTATTTTTATAATTACCCTTCTTTGTTATCTTTTTTTAATTTCAGTTATCCTTCTTCCTATTTTCTAATTTTTTTCATTTTATCTCTTCTTTTATGTCAGTTATCATCTTTTCGTCCATCTTTTTATTCTTTTTCTACCTTTATTTTTGTATTTGCCCTTCTTTATTACCTTTTCAATTTTCTTTTTAATTTCAGTTATTTTCATTTTTTTTTATAGGTATCGCAAATTATAGATGTTGATATTGTGCCTGAAACATGTCGACGAGTGCGCCTTCTTAAGCATGGAAGCGACAAACCTCTAGGATTCTATATCCGAGATGGCACATCAGTGCGTGTCACTCCCCAGGGGCTAGAAAGGGTGCCAGGAATATTTATATCAAGACTTCTTGCCGGTGGGCTAGCAGAGTCGACTGGGCTACTAGCTGTCAACGACGAAGTGTTGGAAGTTAATGGGATTGAAGTCAGTGGAAAGTCGCTGGATCAAGTGAGGATTGCTTTAACTTACTTTAATCTTAGTTGATCTAATCTTTAACTTAATTGAAGTGTATGGAAGGTAAGTTGAACCACATCCAGAAAGTATTTTGTACTGAAAGTTTCAACCATACATAAGGAAACATGTTAAGAAAACGATTCTTACTTCATCACATGCGGAATAATCCTAGTTAATATATGTGCAGGGGGGAGGACTTTTATCCTATCTGTTTTCCTTGTGTTTCCAGTTTTTCTATCACATTTTTAAATATTTGCGTCTATTCTCGAAGTCTTGAAAATCGTTTATAAAAAAAAAAACATCCAACTGCCATCTTATTAATCTAATATAACCAAACATAACCTAACTTAGCCTAATTTATCAGTAATTGTCTATTAATATTTTATTTTTGAGAAATTATTAGATGACACTGATCGTATTTAATTACATATATAGATTATTTGAAAACGGAAAAATGCAGTACTTTCTATACTTTCTATATTATAAAGCTGAGTATAAGAAAAGGAAACGATCAAAAAGTGAGTTCACCCCTTAGGATGCACAAAGTACGGTAAAGAGTGACTGATATATGTGATTGGGAGTCAATTTTGGAATACTTTTGTTAGACTGGAGTATTTTAAAATTATAAGGCATTATTGGCTAGTTTTCTTTTGTGTTTTACCGTTTACTTATGTCACAAATATCTTATCATACAAGGTCCATTCATTTTAGAAGTTTAGCTGCACAACGTATTTTGTAGGACATAATTTATTAATTAAATTTTAAATTACAGTAAACTGCGTCATATAAAGGCGAAGTTAAATCTAGAAAATAAATGCCTCATTATCATATTTGGAATTAAAAGTATTCATAATAATCACTATAATATTGACTGTTCCTCAATCTCTCATCACTAACTACTGGCTTTCTATAACTGTAAGGCTTGTTTAGTACTCGCTCTTGCACTGTTTCTTCTCTTTCTCTGTTTCTTCGAAAAATTAATCTTTAGTTGATCTAATCTTTAACTTAATTGATAATAACACAATAAATAATTGAGAATAACACAATAACACAACACAGAAACTAAGTTTCTCAAAGCTGAGAAACTAAGAAGAGAATCAGTTAAAAATTCTGGTAAAAGTTGACAACGGTAAGCCAAAAGTAAAGTAGGTGGATCTAGTTTGACTTTCCTGTTCAATATGTATACAGTAATACTGGGATGATACCTTTTTTCCCATTCTAGTGCTCCTCCTGATTGCGCTTCTGAGTCCTGATTTTGGCACGACTCCCGCTTTTGATTTTTAACAAGTTCAATTAACAGTGTTTTCAATATGAAAACTTATGTGTGCAGAAATAAGTCTGGTAACTGAAACACCCGACTATTTCTGTTTGGTATATTACTTAACCAGTCCATTATTCCACCCAACAACTCCCCTATCACATACCCTACCTAACGACTTTCCATTGTGTTATTCTGAATTAAGTGTCATACATGTTTATTGAATATACACTACTACTACTAACAACTCACCGCAGCACCAAGCCGCCTGAGGCCAACACAGCTACGCACGCTCCTCCTCCACCCCAATCTATTCAAAGCCTCCCTTTTTACACCCGCCCACGAAGTTCCCATTTCCTTTAAATCTTTCTTTATGACGTCCTCCCACCCCAGACGGGGACGACCTGCTTTCCGTTTAGCCCTAGATGGTTGGCCGAAAAGAACAATCTTCGGCAATCTGTCATCCTTCATCCGCACAACGTGCCCTAGCCACCTCAACCTTTCTTTCATTATAACCCTAGAGAGCGGTATTGAACCACATTTTTCGTAAAGCCTATTGTTTGAAATACGGTCAGTCAGCCGGGTACCCAGAACAATCCTTAAGCAATTTCTCTGGAAAACATCAAGCAAATCTTCATCCGCTTTTCGGAGCGTCCATGCTTCAGAGCCATATTTGACCACTGTCATCACTGCAGCTTCTAATATTCTAATCTTGGTTTGCAGACTTATCTTCCTATTCTTCCAGACTATTTTTAACTGTGAAAAAACACCCTGAGCCTTGGCTATTCTATATTTAACATCTTCACTGCTCCCACCATCTTTACTAATAATACTACCAAGGTAAGTGAAACTGCCCACCTGATCAATCTTTTCATGACCCAACGTCACCTTTTCATCTTCACTTATTCCTAGCCTTAGTGACTTAGTCTTCCTAACATTAATTTTCAAACCAATTCTAGCACCCTGAACTCGCAAAACCTCTAAAACTTCATTCATTTTGCTCACACTTTCATCTAGGATGCTTAAATCATCAGCATAATCCAAGTCCAGGAGACTTTTCCCTCCCCATTTGATTCCGTGGTCTCCCATTGCCTTTCCTGTGCTCCTTAAAACAAAGTCCATCAAAATAATCCATACAAAGGGGGATAGAACACAACCCTGCTTAACTCCTGATTTAATACAAAACCAGCTGCTAACCTACATATACAGAAAACCAGTTATCCTATTTATTTGTAACTTCAGGGAAGGAGGGGAAGGGGATGTCTGAAAACTGATCTTGAGAGGTGCTAATCGTTTAAAGTCAATTATAATCTAAGACTGCATTTTTCTGGGAGTAATCTTTTTGTGGGTGGCGGCATGTCCCTTGTTCAATATTTTATCAAAAATAAATTTGCTGCTTCAAAAATAATTCGAATTAAAAGACTGATTTTTTTAGATTAAAAGAGAAATATATCGTTGCAAGTACTAAAAAAAAACAAAAAACTTAACGGTATTAAGGTTTCTCTATAATTCCCTATCTTTTACAAATGGCTTTCATGTTTTAACTATGGCCAAATAAATCTTAGTGTAAAGAAAATAAGAGCGAGCCTAGGAGAGTTTTACTTTCCCATTTGATTCTATGCTCTCCCTTAGCCTTTGCCCTGTTCCTAAGGATAAATTTCCTATACAGGGGTTTCGGACAAGGCGGTTCTAATGGTGTACTTTTTGTTTCGATCTGACTCTTTTTTTTTTAGGATTTATGGGTTTTTATATTTCTTAACATTGGACGTGATCGTCTCTTACTAGGTTGCTAGCTACCGCTGCAACCCGGATTCCATTAAAATAGTTCATATAAACGGGGATAGGATACAACCCTGTTTAACTCTTGGCTCAACATCAAACCAGCTACCAACCTCACTTCCTACCTTAAGCGCAGCAATATTGTTCTTGTACATAGCACTAATTCCTTTAATATACTTATTCTGATGTACCATACAAGGATAGGACCTACACTAAAGCTTTTCTATTGGTTGAATCAAATGCCTATTAATAATATATGAAACTAAGAACTAAAGGTTTATGATAATTTAGACACTTCTCAATTATTAATCTAAGTGTGTGAATTAGGTCAACGCACTCTCCTGCCCTTCTTAAAACGGACTGTTTTACTCTTAACTCATTCTTATTACCTTCCTTGTTAGGGGTTGAAGTTAAAGTCTTCCTAAAATCACAAGTGACCCCATTTTTTTTTAAATTAGTATTCATAATTTTCACCAGTGCTCAATTAGTACCTGAAGCCTTAATAGTTTTATTTATTCTTATTGTTAACTCCTCCTCGCAAAGTAGGTTATCATTCCTCTACTCTTTGTGATGTAGCCAAAAAATTACATACGGTAATTTTTACCGAAAAAAAAATTATATAATTATGAAATTACGTAAAATTACATAAAATTTGTAATAAAACTTTCAAATTAAAAATTTGTAAATTAAAATTACATAAATGACGTAAAATTACATAAAATTACGTAATGATGTAGCCAAGAATAATTCCCTACGGTATTCTGTATGACGAAGAGAATTCTTCATTTAAGTTATATAATGCCGTTAAACTCCGTCAAAGTTCTTCAAGCTACAGAGTAGATGTCCCTATTAAAACGCTCATAACCCCAACAGGATTTCTGCTTCCTAGAAACAAACTGAATGTTTATGTTAACCGGTGGCTATAGAAAAAATATTCCGGCTGTCATTCTCTTCAGAAGGTCAATTTAATAGGTTGTGCGGAACTAGAACTATCTTTAAGCATTTTAAGATTGTCTATGAAAAGTGTTTTAGCAAAATGTTTGCAATGGCTAATTAAGGCTAAACTAATATTTTGAGGTGGGGTTTTATCAGCTTTTTGGAGGTGGGGTTATATTGTATTCCGATTTGGTGGATCATAGTGAGAAAATGTTTGGAAAGCAGTGATGTAAGTTATGGGTGATATCATATTGAAATCCTGGTTTTCGAAACCCTGGTAGCTGCAACTTGGTAAAGAATGAATCACGACCCATAGTAGCCAAAAAAAAAAAAAAAAAAACACAAAAAAGATTGGCTGGTGAAAAAAATTGCTATTTGTATCTGATTCAGGAATGGTAACTATTATGTTACTTTGAATAGAATGTTACTTTGAAAGCAAATTTATGGGAATTTCGAAAAATAGTCGAAACTCCTCAAAAATGGCGTCTGGTCGAAACGAAAAGCACACCGTTGGAATCGCCATTGCCGAAAACCGTATTAAGGAAACTTACAACCCCTTGGTCCTAATGTGTCCTTTTTTTTCACTTATAGAACAGAAAATGATTCGTTTTTACATTATAGGTAACAGATATGATGGTGGCTAATAGCTCAAATTTGATAATAACAGTGAAGCCTGCTAACCAAAGAGGGATTGTTGGCCCAAGGCGGGGCTCCTTCTCGAGGAATTCACAACAGAGCACGGGGTCGCAACAATCTCATTCAGAAACACTGACATCTTATTATGAAGACGTTGAAGAAAATGATGAAATCCGGGATTTAACTAGTATCGGCCATGAATCAAATCATATTGTTAAGGAAGATGGCGTTTTGCATCTATGAATGTGATATGTTGGCTAGATCACTTTTTTGAATTTGATATCCTAACTTTATGAGAATTGACTTTAGGTTTCTGGAGAGATTTTATAATTTTTATCTATGATGTTATAACTCAAGACTAAAAATGATTGTCTCTATTGACATTCCCAAGGTTCAGAAATACCATTTTTTGGTATTTTAGTACTTCGCCAAAGATTTTGTAATCCTTGCATCAGATCAAAATTTCAAATTAGCGTCTTGTAGCTACATTAACTGTTACTATTAACATTATCTTTTAAACCAGGATTTCAGTTAACTCTAAGCAGCCGTCACAAAAAAAGTATAAAAAATAAAGAGATTAAAGTTTATTTTTATGGAAGAGGGGGGGGGGGGGTATCTTTCCATGTAAACTTAAAATTTGACTTTTATTTAACAACTATAGAGCTATCTTTTTATAAATATTTAAATTTATTGTTAAAATTTAATTATTTGAAAATTATTAGTTCTTAAATTTAGATTAATTATTTAAAATTACACTGTAGCTATTTATTTCTAGTACAATTTCTAATTAAAGCTACTTTTTCCTAAGGTGTTTTTTTTTTTACATAGACTATTTCTTTCTTTTTTTATAACTTAGCCTTAAAATAATTACCATTTAATACAATATCGGTCATATATAAAAAAAAAATACATTCAAGAAAAAAATATTTTTTAAAGATATTCACCAGGGACGAGAGAAAAAATATAATTAACAGAAAATGAGTGTTTAAAATCAAAATCGAAGTCAAGAAGCATAATGGTTGTTTTAGCTGCCTATCGTCAAAAATTTTGGAGGATTTTTTAGGGGGGGGGGGTGTCTGAAAATGTCTTTTATTTTTAACGTCCCAAAGTCGTTCTGGATGTAGGAGAGGGGATTCCTGATTTATACCCCTATGTGCAAAAATAATTATTATATTATCATTCTTGTCATCAATATTTCTGATAGACGCAATGGCGGTTATGTTAGTGACGTGCTTGGGCACTGCCTTATAAAACGTTCTGCTCCAATTGCTGTGAACAGTGAAATCCAAATCCATCCAAATATGAAACAAAAGGTTGCCTTGTTATAATTTTAGTGCGAGTTTTATAGACCCTTATTATTTTGATTTTTGTAATTTGTTGTTGAAAAGTGTATATACTGTAGTTTTTACTGCTTTAAACTTTTGCATTATGAAATTTTAATTTTTGTTGTTGTTTTATTTTTAGTATTTATTATTTAAGCTTGCCAACATAAGTACATGCCATTGTAACATAAGGAGAAGGGGGTCCTGTAAAGAGATTTTTGAGACCACTAGCTATACATGACGTGCAAAAAATGAAGAAACAAAGAGATAGCTGAAGGAGAATAACTTTTAGCAAAGTGAATAACGGTAAAGCAATGCTGATATTTCGGCAAAGGCCTCCTCTTTTCTGAGAAAAGTTATCCTCCTTTGTTTTTTTGTTTTGTTTTCTTAATTCTTTTTTTTTTTGCATGGGTTCCACGGTTTTTTTTAAGGCAAGAGAGCAAGGTCTTATCCAGCGTTAAAGTTCGGGGTGGGGTCTATAAAAAGCTTTACAAAACACATCAAAAATTTATTGATATGCTTTTTTGATGCGTTCTTAAGAGCCGGGAAATTATTTTTTTGTTGGGAGGGAGAGTGGGGTCACCCCCCACCCTCCCCCCTTGGATAGGGCCTTGCAAGAGAGGTCTTGTAATAAAAAATAATTGCAAATCCTGCTATCACTTTACCTCAAATAATCTGGATCTAAGCAACCTCGTTGCGTATTTCTTTTCCATGAAATGGCCGTATTTCGATTTGAAATGATTATGCTACCTTTTCAAGAAAGAAAAAAAATGTATTGGCCACAGGGCAAAGCTGCATTAAGGGGGAGGGGCTACTAGGTTCGAAACCCCTCCGGTCGAAACTTTTGACCAACTCGTAAAAACGTAACAAAAATGCATATAAACAAATTTTGATACGTCTTTGACGATTTTTGTGAACCAACTCCCTCCCCCCAACCCCGAAAAAAATCCTAGATACGCCTTGGCGCGGGGATATACCTGTAGGAGACCTTGGGACCCACCTTCTCCCCCGACAATTTGTGTTTCCTTGTTCAAATTATCAGATAGAATCAGTGTTTATTATTACCCCCTTCCCTCCAGGAAAAAAAATTCTGGGTACATGCCTCAGAGGGTACTACTATAAAGATTTTCAACGAGTTTATGTATTTGGCAGGAATATCCAAGGATGAACTTACAGTATCCTATGTTTTCTAATATGCTTTGGTTTATTTAGAACACAAATTTAGTATACATATTATACACAGCCTTCTTTTTTTCATTTTCCCGATTTGATCTGTAACTGTAGACCATACTGAAAATGAACGCTTGTGTTAATACTTTCTGGTTTTTCATTGGCTCTTGCAGCAGCTACTAAAGTTCGCCTACCATGGTCCTCCAAGTTACATTTTCAGGCCTCATGTACTTTCAACTTGTTTATGGCTTAGTAATATAAAGTCTTTGGTGGTAAGCGTAGTATTCGTAGTCTTGTTATGGCGAATATTACTGAATCTTTCATAGAGTTTGCCTATCCACATTCCTGTTATTGGGAATTCCAGTCCTTTGTGTGGAGGTATTCTTGCTAATGTGTCTGGCAATCCGCCAATAAAAGGATAAAGAGAGTCATTGCTGGCACATAGGACATAGAGTCGACGTTTCACTTGCTGGGTCTTTTTTACAGGGATAAGTAACAAGCTTGTCACCCAACTTTGATGCGGCGGAGATCGAACCCTGGGCCCCGTTTTGCAAGCAGAGCTTCAATCCACTGTGCTACAACAATCCGCCAATGCGGCCTTGTAATTTAAAAAGCCTTATTTTATATAATGCAAATTTTTGCAGAAGAGTGTAGAACCTGAAGATACGGCAAGCTTAATTTGTACATTTTTAAATACTTTTATGACAATATTTTATTTATTTAGCACATATAGAATAAATAAATGTTAATAGATAAACAAAGCCAGTAGAGAGCTAAGCTTGAAGTGAAGGCTACATGTTACCAAATAAATGAGTGACGAAAGAGATGACTCATTTATATAAAAAAAAAAACTGAAATGTGCTGAGGATCCTGAGGAATAAATAGTATATGGGACTATGATAGAATATGCTTAGTTTAAGGTGGTCGAATGTGAATCTTAGTGAGCAGTGGTTTCGATTGGAGGGGGGGGGGGGTAGTGGGACTCATTCGCCCTCCCATAGACTATGAAATATAACTTTTTATGTATTTTCATTTAAAAATGCCTTTTGGGTATTTCCATTGAAAGAAAGGATTTTTAAGAATACCCCCCCCCCCCTAATTTTCATGAATTGACAATATTGTTTTTAAGATAATTAACGTTGCCTGAACATTTTTGAGTTAATGTGACCATGCTTGTCGCCAGGGGGATCAGTTCTTATTGTATTCGTTGTCGCCAGTTTTTGAATTTATTTATTTTTGCTGATTCGACCCTTAATTTAGATATTTAATCATCAATTCTGAGACTTAATATTGATCAACATTTTAGTCCAACAGTTGTTTACCTATAGTATATATTTAAATATTAATGGCCTGTTTTAAGTCATCTAATATTTTTCATTGTATATGCTTGTGCGGTTTAATCAATGATTTTTTAATATATTAATTTATTCCTTCTGATTTTTCCAAACATTGTTGGTTTTAAATGATTATTTGGATTTCCAGTGAATTGCCCTTCGACTCTTGCATCAACTCAGAATTTTAAAGAGGAATAACTCCCACTGTCAAAAACATAAAAAACTTTAACATTTTAGTCAAAGATTCATTTACCTATATGTTTAAATATTAACGACCTAATTATCCAAGATTTTTTCGTTGTATTCATGAACTTGAGTGATTTAATACTTTTTTATTCTAATATGGAAGGAGAGTTGATGCTTAGAAAAGAATGACTTTTTTAGCTCAATATATTAAATATATTTGCAAGGCCTTACCCAGGATTTTTTTTTTCGGAGGGGGTTTTACTAAACAAAAAGTTTGGGGGGGGGGGGTACACAAAAAAAAAATATACAAAATTGCCATTACTGTTACGTTTTTACGAGTCAGACAAACATTTCGGGGGGGGAGGGGTTGGTTCAAACCGGGTACCCCTCCCCCTGGATACGGCCCTGTTTATTCGTAAAGCTTGGTCAATATTTTGGGGATATATAAAAATATTGAGCCTTGGGTTGTCTGGAGGGAGTTTCTCCCTCCAGGCAGCCTGGAGACTCCTCCAGACTGTCTGGAGGATAGGGGACGCCAGCGGTTGTCATTGGAGGGAGTTTCTTACTCCCTGTGCGAGGGGGTATGCTTGTCAATATGTTAAAGGCAGCAGAGCTGCCCAATATGTTAAAGGCAATATCAACATTTTATTCATCTATTTTTTCTTCTATGGCACTATTAATTCCATTTTGTAGGGTAAGAATGGCAATGTATATTTATTTATAATCAACAAACGTTTATTTGCATATTCCTTATTTGGACACCCCCCCCCCTCGTCCTAATAAGAAAAAAAAATAACTAATGCACGTTTGAAATAAGTATTAATTCTTGTGTACAGGTTAATCTTGGTCATAATGAACTGTGATTCCATGGGTTTTCTTTGTATATGCTTCAGTTAAATAATGTTTTGCTGCTTATAAGGTTGATAAAGAAAATGAAATAACTGAAAGTTTCTCACGTGAATTTATTTTTTTTTTTTTTTTCTTAAGAAAATTTTTTTTCTTTTTGTTAGTCAAGCAGATTACCTTTTTTCATTTAAATTTTAGTGCTAGAGCCTTTAGTTGTGTGCTTGTTTCCTGTTCTGCAGCCTCTAAGTAATAACGACTGATGGAAGGCAATAGATATACATAGCCCGAATCCTTGTAGAATTTTTCCCAAAAAGGGAGTCATATACTCCCAGAAATTGTATTTTGAGGAGTATATATATATGAATTTTCCTTCAATTTGAAGTATTTTATTCGAAATGTTCTTATAATGGATGGGAGTTCAGACTTGTTTTAGAGAGCCAGCTTCATTCCAATGGTTGTTGGTGGGGTTGAAATCAGGTGGAGTTGGTGGGGTTTAACTTCTCTTTTCCATCATTAGGTGATGCAAATAACTACTTAGAGTTATGTTCCAATGGTCTGTTCTCTAGTAAAATAATCTATTTAGTTAATATAAATAGCGAAAAAGGTTGCTGGGTCTTTAATGGTTTATCATGACTGTTATAGGAATTAAGAACAACTAGCTAAAAGACAGAATAGGGTAACGCAGTTGGTTTGCCAAAGTGGACTTATCGGACTAGCACGCAGGGTCGTATCCAGGAGGGTTGCCCGGTTTAAACTTTCCTTACTTCGACATTTTTGTGACTCGTAAAAAAGTAACAAAAATATGTATAAACAAATTTTGTTGCGTTCTGCAAAGTTTTTTTGTAACCCCCCCCCTCCCTACCGAACAAAAATTCTGGATTCGGCCTTGGTAGCACCACTAAGAATATGGTGCCATAGTTTAAAATTATAAAGGATAGCTAGGCTTAGGATACTCCTAGATAACGGTAGACGGCATTAATTGTTTTCACTCATCTGCTTTACTCTTTAATGTAAAACGAAAAAAACTGTTTAAAAATTTCGCGCCCCCCCCTCCCTCCTGTTTGGTTGCACTGCCCCACCCAAGCATCTTTTAAGTCCACAACCCATTCCATCCCTGCTGAATGTTTATTATTTTCAAAAGTGCGCCCTTATTCACATTTTCTGCTTGATCATTTGTGTGATAAGCGAATAAATAGACAGAATCAAGACCTTTTCCTCTCACCCATCCATGTGAAATATTTTAGATTTTTTTTTTTAGCGAAAACAATGGCAAATTAGTAGAATTATATTTTCTGTTCTTACAGGATCTTTACTACCGAGAGCCTGATATCAGTTTCCAAAAGTCACTTGCCTTATCTTAGCGTTTTCACATATCGTTCTTCTGATTGAATCTGGTTTTCTTCCAGATTTACGTGTTATTATCAGTTTGGGCTGAAGAAGCTTCGAAAAAATAAAATAAGTTAGAAAAAAATTGGTCTGCATTAACCTTCGAAAATTGACCCAAAGAGGCCGACATGCTCTCTATGGGAAAACTCTGGCAAAATGGATAAATTAAGTTAACCTGAATGTTCCGTAATCGCCTCAACTAATTAATTAATGACTCCTTTCAATCCCCGGGGCTATGATCTGTTCCATATGGCCCGGGGCTATACGGTTTATTCCATATTGTTTATTCAACTCTTCTGAAAGTTTTTTTTAACAGCGTTATGAAAATCTTGGTCGTGGTATATTTTATGACTTTGTGATTCTGACCGTGTTTATGCAAAGCCCAATAATATAACACATTTATATGCTTTTATTTTTTGAATATTTTATTTGTTGATACTATTCCGAGATTGTGTACGACTAGAATGGTATTGCCTTTTTTTATACTTGGCTGTTTTGAGTGTTTTATTTTAATCTTTGTTTGATTCATTTTATAACTTCTTTTTAACGGGTTTGCACAATATCTAGGTTTTGTTCTTCTTTTGTGCCTCTTTTGAATCTATTTTTAACACGTATTATTTCTTGCTATAGGATTGTGTATTTGTCACGTGATGAAATAAAGTATTATTTTATTATTTAAAACGTATACTTTCGTAATTTTGAATAATTCATCGTTGAAAAATAATAAAGGGTGAAACGTGCGCCAACTTCCAATGGACTTGTTCTTAAATTTTAGTTAGAGTTGAAGGAAATATAACTTATTGGATTCATATCATATTAAAATTTCAGAATCTTGGGGCAAGAAACAAAAGTTGTACTAGCCATGCTAAAATGTTGTTTCAAAGATAGGTAGCAGTGAACCTCTAAATAGGAGACTAGGCCATGACAAATTTATTGGCTATTTAAGAATTTCTATTTTTGAACATTGACCAAGCTAATATTTTACGACGCAAAGCAGCTTTTTTCTGTGACGCATCTTCTTTCATAGGCAGCGCTTGCGCTGCCTAAGTAAAGAGCTTTATGGGCACAATATTTTTTTTTTTTCTGACCAGGGTCCTTCGTATACAAGGAGCGGTCGTAAAAACTTCATAAGGGGCTCAGTCTAATGGAAATTGAAAGTTCTAGTACCCTTTTTAATAGTCGAAAGCGATTGGAGGGCAACCAGCCCCCCCTCCCGTCCATCATTTCCCCAAGCACATCCAATCAACATTTTCAGACAACCATTTTGTTTAGCGTAGTTGAAAGGTTCAGTAAATATGTCCTTGAGGTTGACAACCCCCCACAGTCCTCAGGGCAGGGGCTATAAGTTATAATACACGTAGTTGCCAATTATTAACCTATAAGGTTCTTATAGAAGGGGTGCTCGTATGAACTTCGGAGGGGGCTCATTGGATTTAAAATCAGAAGTTCCAGTGGCGTTTTGAATAGTCAAAAGTGAATGAAGGGTAATTACCCCCTCAGTCAAAAGTGAATGAAGGGTAATTACCCCCTCCCAAGTCCTCTCTTCCCCATATACATCTGATAGAAGGTTTGAGATAGCTATTTTTTAGGATTCCTGCCAAATGCTATAAAAATTGCAAATTTTTTTCGGGTTTTCCATAAATATGTGATTATTATTTTGAATTATTTTTTGTTAAAATGTCGTTTTTCCCGACATTGATGGGCCGCAAAGAAACGATCTTAATGGAGTTTTACATTGATGCATATTAGTCTGGTTGTTGTTGTCGACGTCAACAGTTAGAACACAACTAATTGTAAAATGCATTTTTCTATTGAAAAAATAATAATTTCCCTCTCAGTCCTACTATTACGTTGTTCAAGAACTAAAAATATTAGAATGACATATGTTTTTTTTTTTTTATATTTATAATAAAATCACAAGAATAAAAAACTTGAAGACACTATGAAAAAACATTTTAATCAACATTTTTTATTTTACAATAAATACACTTGAAAAAAATATCACACACATAGTTTAAAACGCTTAGGAAATGCCCCCTCCCCCATTTGGAAGGTGCGGCGGCCGCTTGCGGCAGCCGGACCGAGAGTGCGGCGGTGGCAGATCAAATATTACATTATTAACATTAGTAATATTCCCTACACAAATATTGCCGAAGCCCTACCCCTTCGAATTCCGGTACAGAAACTTTTTAAAGACCACAGAACAGGGATTCCCCCAGTGCTGCCATATACCCAACTAAAGTCATATACGGTGATACTTTTTTACCACAGTGGCGACATATTTCTTTTCCAACAACCCAATTTTTGTTAGTCACTAAGCGGTTTTGCCATTGAATTTATGAAATTTTTGTTTGGTGCAGGAATTGAATATGAGACCCAAGATTTCTCATTAAAAACGACGCGTTAGTCAACTGAGCCAACAAGTCATTGATATTATCATGTCGTTAGAAATACATCCTAAGCAAATGTTATCAATGCATTGTTCCCGGGCGCAAGCCACCTGGTGTTAAGCATCACTGTATTGTGCCAGGCTAACATGCAATTGCTACGCCTTGAGATAAATGTCTTCAGGAATTTATTGGCATCATTCTGACAACTCTTTGTTTCCAAGAATTTCTTGATATGTTTCTGATGATTTTAAGAACGATTCGTTAGTCAACTGAGCCAACAAGTCAATGATATTATTATGTTCTTAGAAATATATTGTAAGCAAATGCTATCAATGCGTTGTTTCCGAGTGCTTTTTTGGCGTCATTCCGAGAATACCCATACCACAGTGATTTGAGATGGTTGCTAGACGGACAGATTCTTTTTTGTACTCTAATAGTACCGAGCACATTCGTTGTTTTGATGGTAAATGACACTTGTTTCGGTCCCAAAACAATTATAATGACTACAGTCGAGACGAGGAGACCCAAGATTTCCCATTAAGAACGACGCGTTAGTCAACTGAGCCAACAAGTTATTGATATTATCATGTCGTTAGAAATACATCCTAAGCAAATGTTATCAATGCATTGTTCCCGGGCGCAAGCCACCTGGTGTTAAGCATCACTGTATTGTGCCAGGCTAACATGCAATTGCTACGCCTTGAGATAAATGTCTTCAGGAATTTATTGGCATCATTCCGACAACTCTTTGTTTCCAAGAATTTCTTGATATGTTTCTGAGAATTTTAAGAACGATGCGTTAGTCAACTGAGCCAACAAGTCAATGATATTTTTATGTTGTTAGAAATATATTGTAAGCAAATGCTATCAATGCGTTGTTTCGAGTGCTTTTTTGGCGTCATTCCGAGAATACCCATACCACAGTGATTTGAGATGGTTGCTAGACGGACAGATTCTTTTTTGTACTCTAATGGTACCGAGCACATTCGTAGTTTTGATGCTAAATGACACTTGTTTCGGTCTCAAAACAATTATAATGGCTACAGTCGGCCAAGTATCCTTTTTGTAATGTAATGGTCCCAAGCACACTTGTTTCCCATTAACGGACTTGTGCTTGAGTGTGGGTCCCCCTGCTCCCCTCCAGGGTTCCATGTCCCCCTCCAGGGGCTCCAATGCCCCTGGGAAATATACATTTTATTCAGTGAAATGTGTTTTTTGATCCTATTATCTATAATTGCGTTGCAAAAAATTGAAGTTCACAGTTTAAAAGTTCTCTTTAAGATCTGTTTTTGTAGAAATGGCTCATTTTTGAACAAAAACTACGCTTTTCTGACTGAAGATACACCATTTGAATCAGATAAATGTGTTTTGATCGTATTTTCTATAATTTCATTGCAAAAAATTGGAGTAAACCTGCAGCAATGAAAATTAGGAGAATTACAAACACAATCGAATTTTCTATCCCTAAGATGGAAAAAAGATCAATAATGAGAGACTAAAGATGAGACTAATGAGAGACTGAGAGACCTAAGATGGAAAAAAGAGAGACTAAATGTAGATTGTAGAGAGGTTGGATATAACACAATACTTTTATTCAGTTAACATATACTAATGCAAGGTTTAATACGATATATATATATTCTACTGGGACTGGTTGTCCCAAGTAGACCACAAGTCTCAGAAAACTATAATAATATATAATAAGATACTTAGACACTTACAATAATCCGACAATATTCCAAGGTATTTCTAATCAGATAATAAACGGGCAGAGATTTGCCCTGCAAGTCAAAGAGCCCCACCTCAGTTTCAAAAATCTGAGTATAAATATGAAAAACCAACCGCGTCCATCCGGCTCATTGACGCACTTAGCCAGGTTATTGAGCATTGGTTATTGAGCAAGTTCCCTCCATGCTTACACATTCCAGGATGTGTATCTTTATATTAATAAAAAGTGGTATTTCGAAACTTTTGTATTTGCGTCTTAATATTTTTACTAAATTCCCAATTGACTTAATTAGAAAGCTTTACCACAAATGTACAAATTCAACCTGCAGCAATGGAAAGTAAAAATTAGGAAAATTACAAACACAGTCGAAGGAGAGCTTTCCACGGAAAATTTTCACCACAGAAAATCCTTCCGGATATAAATGCCACACCCCCTCCCATCTCCAAATATCAATTTATCAGGACCATTGTCAATATTCTTAAAAATTGAAAAAATTGAAAAAAATAGAAATGAAAAGATTATGATTTAATTTGTATGATTGAAAAATTTGAAAAAAAGTTGAACATGATTAATATTCGCAGAGTATAGATATGAGAATAAACTATGGAAGAGATAATAGAACTTACAATGAATTGGTCGTTCATCTGCATATTTATGTTAATGTGCTTATATTTCTCAATTACAATATCAACTAACTTAACTTAACCCAACAAAATCCTTTTATACAAAACCAATGGCACTTGTTTACCAACCATAACTTGTTTACCAACCATAAGAAACTTGTTTACCAACCATTTAAACTTGTTTACCAACCATAAGAAGTCAATAATAGCCACACAGAGGTCAGGACCCTTTTTGAGCTATTTCATGTGAGGACCACCTATTTTGCATGTTTTGACGTGAATTGAACATCGAAATGGGATTCTAGGCAATTCTAGCTTGTATTGTCATTTTCTACCTGATTCAGGATTGTTACGATTATTTTAGTAGTAAAATCTTACTTGAAAACAAATTTACGGTAATTTTGAAGAAAGAGCCTGAAACCCCTCGAAAATATCAGGGTTGAAACGAAAAGTATGCCACTGAAATCGCTTTTCTGACTGATGATACACATTCGAATAAGAGAAATGTGTTTTGATCCTATTTTCTATAATTTCGTTTAAAAAAATTGGGGTTCACAGTTGAAAAGTTCTATTAAGAGCTATGTTTGTGGAAATGGCTCATTTTTGATCCAAAACTACGCTTTTCTGTCTGAAGATACACAATTGAATCAGAGAAATGTGTTTTGATCGTATTTTCTATAATTTCGACACATTGTCAGAAAGATGTAGTTCTGGTTCAAATAATAATCCATTTCCATAAAAAATAGCTCTTAATAAACATTTTAACTGTGAACTCTAATTTTTGTAATGAAACTATAGAAAATATGTTCAAAATACATTTCTCTGATTCAAATGTGTATCTTCAGTCAGAAAAGCGTAGTTTTGAATAAAAAAATTAGCCATTTTCCATAAAAATAGCTCTGAATAGAACTTCTTAAGTGTGAAATCCAATTTTTGCAACGAAATTATAGAAAACACGATTAAAACACAGTTCGCTGATTCAATTGTGTATCTTCAGTTAGAAAAGCGCAGTTTTGGATCAAAAATGAGCCATTTCCATAAAAATAGCTCTTAATAGCTCTTTTTAACTGTGAACTCCAATTTTTTGCAACGAAATTATAGAAAAGATTAAGTTTTGCGATAATGGGGGGGGGGGGCGTTTTTCAAATAAAACACACATAAATAGAAAAATACATTAAATGTTCCTATTTCTCATAAAATCTATTTCTTTTATAGGGCTGTTCCAACTAAGTTCAAGAGGGACAGACGATATGGGACGAGTGGAAGGAGCATTCTGTCCAAGAAGGGCAAACCATGTGGGACACATGGACTCTCATGAACTCTGAAGAGTTCCTTCTTTGTGTGAATAAGGGTGATGATCCGGATGAGGTGCATGAGGTGTATTACACTGAAGACGGACTGTTCTACAGCTCCGAAGATTTAGTGTGGCGGTGTCCTGGTGGTCAGTGCATAGAGGACGATGAACGTTTGTATGATGATCTTCCCCTCTGAGGAACATAGAAATAATGGAAGATGATGATAACGACGATTTTCTTAGATTACATATAGCGCCATCATCAGAAATTGATGTGATTAGCATTGATGAAGAGGAGGAGGGAGACGATGTCATATATTTAAAAACCATTGTAAACATCGATTTAACTGCTGAATAAAAGTAATTACAATAATGATTTATTTTAATAGCTAAGATGAAAAGAAAAGAAAGGGTTGATTTCCAGTAATATAAAATTCGTATTCAGATTTTCTAGAGTAAAAGGAATCTATTAGTAAAAAAATTACTAAAAGTCCAACTCCAGAGCCCTTTTTAAAGGTTCTTTTGACAAGATTTGTAATCTATAACCGATTTTGACTCTAGCTCCAGACATTTTCAATATGCCAACTCCAACTCTGACTCCATTCAGCAAAAAATTACCAAAACTCCAACTTCAGAGCCGTATTTTAAAAGTTCTTTTAACTAGATTTGTAATTTATAACCGATTTCAAATCTAACTCCAGACATTTTCAATATGCCTACTCCAACTCCGACTGTATTTAGCAAAAAATAACTAAAAGTCCAACTCCAGAGCCCTTTTTAAAGGTTCTTTTTACTAGCTTTTGTAATTTATAACCGATTTCGACTCTAACTCCAGGCATTTTCAATATGCCGACTCTAACTCCGACTCCATTCAGAAAAAAATTACTAAAACTCCAACCCCAGAGCATGTTTTAATGATTCTTTTAACTAGATTTTGTAATTTATAACCGATTTCAAGTCTAACTCCAGACATTTTCAATATACCGACTTCATGTCCGACTCTATTCAGCAAAAAAACACTAAAACTCCAACTCCGGAGCCCTGTTTTAAAAGTTCTTTTAACTAGATTTGTAATTTATAATCGATTTCAAGTCTCACTCCAGGTATTTTCAATATGTCAAGTCCAACTCCGACTCCATTTAGCAAAAAAACACTAAAACTCCAACTCCGGAGCCCTGTTTTAAAAGTTCTTTTAACTATATTTGTAATTTATAACCGATTTCAAGTCTAACTCCAGACATTTTCAATATGCCGACTCCAACTCCGACTCCATTTCACAAAAAAAATAACAAAAAATCCAACTCCAGAGCCCTTTTTAAAGGTTCTTTTAACTAAATTTGTAACTTGTAACTGATTTCGAGTCTAGCTCCAGACATTTTCAATATGCCGACTCCATTCAGCAAAAAATAACTAGAACCCCTACTTCAGAGCCCTGTTTTAAAGGTTCTTTTTACTAGCTTTTGTAATTTATAACCGATTTCGACTCTAACTCCAGGCATTTTCAATATGCCAACCACAACTCCGACTCCGTTCAGCAAAACTTACTAAAACTCTAACTCCAGAGCCCTGTTTTAAAGGTTCTTTTAACTAGATTTGTAATTTATTACCGAGTTCGATCTAGCCCCAGACATTTTCAATATGCCGACTCCATTCAGCAAAATTACTAAAAATCCAGCTTCAGTGAAGCTATACGACCACTAATAAGAACGAAACTTTTTGCAGTTTTTTTTTATATTTTTTTCGGGTTTGAATGAATATATTCAACCATAAGAGACGAATTTAATGAACTAGTTTGGCTCAGTAAGAATAAACCACTTCTGGAATAACACTTTTAGTGATGGCAAATAATCAATTACTAAAAAAACGAAGAAAAAAAATACGGGTAACAAAAACTCAAAGGAACGTTATTTTGTATAAAATTGGTTTTGCGGGATTATTGTACGTGCAATATTCTTTTGATGCAAGTTACTATTGTTGCACCATTCCTTTCGTCTGCTTAGAAACATCCAAAGAAAAAAAACTCTGGACTCAACCATTTCCCAGGATAGCACCAGTTTTTTTTCTCTTTCTATAGGGCTGGTTGCCCTTCATTCACTTTTGACTCTCAAAAAGGCCACTAGAACTTCCAATCAAATGACCCCCATCCGAAGTTTAAACAACCAACCGTTCCATTAAACCTTATACGCTCCAGGGCATAACTTACAACCACATTGTCCCTGGCCTCTGTTTTTTTTTCTACCCTGAAGGCATTGTTGCATGCTCTTTGGACTATTGTGATGAACAAAATGGCTAGTTCTCAGTTTTGATAATATACTTTTGGGGAAAAGAGGATGTCAGGAAAGGAGGCTAGTTGCCCTCCAACACTCTTGATTCTTAAAAGGGAACTAGAACTTTGCATTTTCAATCGATTGAGCCTCCTCTTAAGTTTACACGACTACCCTTATCATAAGAGCCTTATAAAGCCCCGAAGCATAATGTACAGCCGTTGCCTCCAGACTCGGGGGGGGGGGGCTGTGTCAACCCTGATGGCTTTATTGTGTAATTTTTGGAATTTTTTTTAACAAATGGCTATCTCAAAATTTCTATCACATGCATTTGGGGAAAATATGAAGTGATGGAGGGTGGGGCTATTTGCCCTCCAATCATTTTGACTCTTACAAAGGGTGCTACAACTTCTGATATCCAATCCAATGGGTCCCCTACGAAGTTTATGCGACCCGTCTTTCAATAATAATCTTATATGCCCTCGGGGAATAACTTATAACCCTTGGCCCGGGGGCTTCGGGGGGGGGGTCACCCTTAAAGACATAATTACTAGATATTTCAACTACGCTGAACAAATGGCTATCTATAAATGTTGGTTGGATGTATTTTGCAGAAATGATGGGCTCGAGGGGGGGGGGCGGGCTGGTTGTCCTCCTCCTATCACTTTCGTCTATTAAAAAAGACAATAGAACTTTCAGTTTCCAATTGAATGAGCCCCTTTAGAAGTTGCTACGACGACTCCTTCTATACGAAGTGCCCTTGTCTGAAAACAAAAAATATATTTTGCCCGCATCGCTCTTTACTGTCTGTGATGTGCATTTCGTTTTAAATGTAGATGGAGAGTGTTGTCTAAAAAAAATCATATCAGAAATTATTTTTAGAAAAATCTCAACGTTGAATTTACGATTGGAAAGCACCTTAACTATGTTTTCATTTTAATGGAGAGGCAAGTGAGTTAAAATTTGACTGTACTTGAAAAAATCTAAATTGTTAAAATTCTGGCGACTGCCAAAGACACGTAACTTGATTTAATCTTTACAGAGGTCTCTTAACACTATCAAGAGCTTAACACAAGTATTTCTCCTGGGGGGGAGTTACCGCTCAACTCTTCATTATCCAACAAAAGAAAAAGTAACCATCAATCACACTACCACAGTTTTCACCAATTTACAAATGGTGGACTTTTTGAATTTGGATCTGTATTGTCAGAATCTATACCTAGGTGTATGGTCTGGTACAGTTGCAGCCCAAGGAGTGTCAGAGAAGACAAAATTAGACTAAGATAGACTAAAGAAAAAATCCACCTTCTCTGGTTCCCACGAGAAGAAAAATATAATCATTAAAAATTACCTGTCTTATTTGGACAACAGATTAAAGGTATGCCAGCACAAAAAGAGAGACCTCTTAAGGAAGGTAGAAAAGAACAACACAAGAAGTTAGGATCAAGGAAGGATGGATCCTTGAGAAGCATCTACGGAATAAAAATCTACATCTACAGAAAGCATCTACAGTATGTAATAATAAGATAGATCATCTCTCAAAGACTTATTGCAAGAAGTTGTGAAAGAATTTTGAACGAATGATGTCAATAGAAGTCACTGGGATTGATTTCAAATTGGAAGAGTCAATAGTTATTACTGCCCAATAGCTCATATGAACGTATTATGCAAACATTATTAGCACAATTAACGAATGAAGTCCCAAAAATTTTAAATATCTTCCATGTCTTCCAGAAAATTCTCAAAGAAAAAATAGAAAAAAAACTCAATATATTCACAGCGAACCAGCTCAACTTCTTTAGATATACCAGTAAATTTAGCTGCAACTTTTCAAGGGCCAAGCCACTTACTAATATGTAGATTGCTGTTTCTAGGACTGATGGATACCAAGGCTATAGAAGGTGGGATATGTGATCCCAATAACATAAAAGTTAACTCAAAATGATTTTACAGGTATCTGTTCTATAACAAAGATCCTAATTTTTAAGTATATGAACATTTTTCACTGAATCGCTGAGAGCTAAAATTATCCTTCTTATGGCTAATTGGGAAATTTGCCCTGTACCTCTAAAACGCATTACTTGGTGAGTCTTCTTGGTAAGATTTTGAAAGGGCTAGAATTATCATGAACACGATTTAACCTATTTATAATTGTCTTGCGCTGAGTATTTGACCTGGTTGGACTTCTGAAGAAACTCTCTGATGGATTTAGTGCTGAACCTGTTTAGATCAGAATAGTTCCTAACTCCCCCGCTAATAGGAAGCAAAAAACTAAGTACCAAGGCAACTTTTCTTATAGCCTACGTATTAAGTGTGGTGTACCACAAGGCACTCTTTAGGGAACAGTTTTGCTTTTTATTGTGGTAATCAAATTGGTGGTAGGATATCCAGATCACGGAAATATGTAGACGAGCTGTCCGTGCTAAGAAACACTCTAAAGGTATCCCTAGCAAGCAGGGCACATCCTTAATAACAGCTGAGAAGAGGCTAATAGAGCAGATATAGACAGTTTGGTCACGTTGAAGGCCCACTCACAACGATATTTTACTAAAACTGGTAATTAGCAAATATTAATTTAATCCGGTCGGAATTTGGAAATATGTAGGTCGTTTATTTTTTTCTGTACTTTGTTTAGTGGAAAAAATTGATTGATTGATGGAATTACTTTCTATCTGTTTTAGGAATAAAGTAAACTGGCAGTGTTTAAGATAAGAAACAACGATTTGACATTGAAGTGACGATACCTCGGAAGTGGACTTGTAAAAATAACAGAATTAGTTAATAAAAGTTAGTTATAAAACTAATCAAATTGGTGGTAGGATATCCAGATCGCTGGAAACATGTAAATGAGCGAGCTCTCCGTGCTAAGAAACACTCTAAAGGTATCCCAAGCTAGCAGGTTACATCCTTAATAACAGTTCAGATGATTCTAATAAAGCAGATATTAATGTTAATATAGACAAATTGGTTACGTGTTCCCAGTCAAAATGATATTTTACTAAAACTGGGAATTATCTAGTACTCATTTGATCCAGTCAAATTTTTCATAAAATTTTTAAGCCAAACAGAAATTTCTATGACAATTCTGGTTGGCTTAATTTCACACTTGTTAAATCTCGGCATTAGCAAAATATTA
The DNA here is from genome assembly GCA_027921565.1 of Artemia sinica. Classification (NCBI taxonomy): domain Eukaryota; kingdom Metazoa; phylum Arthropoda; class Branchiopoda; order Anostraca; family Artemiidae; genus Artemia; species Artemia sinica. The sequence continues at coordinate 53,706,768 of CM051264.1, forward strand.
TTGTAAATGGACCTTAACGTTATCCTTTATTGATAATAGTGTTGATTTTAGCTCACCTTTTCTAGCATCACAAAAAAGGAGCTACTCAGGGTTCATATAATTTCTGACTTTCGAGGGGACAAACAAGTCAAGACTATGCTTTCAACTTTTAACCAATTTGCTTTAATTACCCATGTTTTATTCTTCTATCTTTTTTTTTCAGTGTCACTTTTATTTTTAATTTTTTTTTGGGGTCCTTAACAAGTTCTCTTCTAGGATCTTTATTGTTATTGATGTTTGTGCTATGTTTTTATTCGAATAATAAATTGAATTGAATTGAATGGTAAAAAGAGAAAATTTGGGATTCCCGTTATTGAAAGTTCTTTCAAGGTACAGGGTCCAAAACCCACATCTCCCCCATATCTGCAAACTTTTGTCAGCCCTTCTCCAGTGTAATGTCGCTCGGTACTGCATTTCAATCTGACATCCCGGGAGTCTGACATGTTGGAGATGATTTAGTTTTCGATCTTAGTGACTAAATATAGGGAATCTAAGGCTCTTTATCATGGATAGCTTGTGAGATTTAAGCTTGAAGCCTTATCTGAACACCGCCAGAATCTCTGTCAAATCTTGAACCAACTAGGGTGGAGCCACCAAATTTAGATTAACATCTTCATCGAAATAGCCCCGCCCCCTTCATTATTTCATCAGACATAGACTACCTAGCAAAGCGGCAATACATGTTCCCAAAAAACCAAGCGTCCCGTCATCACCGCTTTTGTGCCATGTTATAATTCTGAAATATGAGGGTAATTGCGCCGTTTATTTTTCTGCTTCTGTGAATATAATGTTAGGATGATGGAATAGATTATTTTCTTTTTTTTCTTTGTATATCAATTACTCAATTACCAAAAAAGTTTCGTGTTGATACCAGTTTTTTGTTTTTTTTAAACCAAAAAGATTTTGATTTAGATGAAAATTTTAGCTTTTAAGTACACATAAATGAAATATTTGTTAGTTCTTATTGCAAACTACCCTTACGGTTTGTTTGTTGTTTCTTTTTACACGGTACCTTCCATAATGTCATACCTTTATATTCATGACTCAAAAGATATCAACTATATTTTCTCAAGCTGACAAAGTGACAACGGACAATAAGAAAACACTTTATGATTATTTAAAAATGCAAAAACTGTGAAGAAAATGTTAATTTCACTTTCATGCACTTATTTTGAATGAATTGGCACATAAAAAAAGGGCCTAGAGAAAATTTAACGTTTTACGCTGATACATCACATCGCGCTAATTACAAATCAACTTGACGGTACAATGCCATCTGGATATTTGGCTCTGAAGGCTCTCACAATATCTGGATCAATGAGGCGAACGCCATCTAATTGATTGCCTAAAGTAACCCTGCAATAAAAACAAATTATAATAACGTATTAAAATATCACTTCAATTACAATGAGCAAATAAGACGAAAAAGAAACAGGAGAAAATAGATATGAGACATTTATAGGTTAAATCGATTAAGTCTATGACTCACGTAATAAGGGGAAGAATATATAGTTTCGGTTTCGATTTTAATGCATCACTCATTTGTTAAAAACATTAATGAGTAATTTTGGTGTTGTTTGTGCGTCAGCACAAAAATTGCTCTGAAATACATTTTGGCATGGAGCAAATTATATTGGATTTTTAAAATATTGTTTACTGTCCACTGGACAACGTCTTGGGAGTAGGGCAAGGGGCAGCTGCCCCCCTCCCCTAGAACTTCAAATTTACGCTAGATATTAACGAAAACTTTTCGCGTGTTGGAATTTTCTGTTGGAGGGTTAAAATGGTTGAAAAACTGGTAGATGGTTGAAAAAGCTGAAAATAAAAAGAAATTTCCTAAATTATTTCCGATATCGATATTTACATTTCGATGTTCAATATGGATTTTTGGTCCGATATACAGACATATCAATTTTAATATTTAATATCGCCCAATTTAACCGTTTACTGGCAGTGAGGATAAAAGTCACACTAACTGCAGGATGGGGTCTGCGGAATCCCGCTTTTTAAAAATTCGAGAAAAACACAGTTGCAAATTTATCCCAATTTCACTTACAAAATATTTAGATATATCAGTTAGAAATACTAAAACACCAAAATCATTCCACTATTCGCATTTGGGGCGGAAGAACTTGGTGTATTCCATACATACATTTTTTTTTTGCACGAACTGCACGTATATTTGGATTTTCTGTCCTTGCTTAGGGGGCAAATGACACAACCACCTTTTCAGTGACTGGGACCCGAAGAAAATACACGGGGGACATTCTCAGCTGAAAATCATGTATGGTTCTTGATCAAATTACGTAGTGCTCGTTGAATCCTTTGGGAGGTTGCTTTGATCCTAATTTGCCGGTCGATGAGGGATCGTCCTAGCTCTATCCGCATTTTTCTTAGGGTCAAGTCTTTTCTTGGGGCGTTGAGTAGCTCAGAATGACATTGGGATTGACTCCACCTATGTCCATGATCGCATGCCACACCTTCTTGAACCATCTTCTCGTGCGGCGGCTAGTCGTGTAAGTGGACAGCTTTTGGTCTGGAGAGTCCACTCCGTTTTTTGTTGGTTTGTATGTCATGCTGATCTCTGGTTTACTACTCTCATGTTCAATTGCTGCTGAAACGTGGATCAACAAAGGAAGAATAACAGCTTTTTTTCTTTGGAACATATGATACGAGGTTCAGATGGTCTCTAAATTCGAAGATGGACGAGTTAGGTTCTCTTGTATGACTGGCAAGGAAAGAGGGGGGGGGGGATCCATCTTTCATTCTTTTTCCCCGTGTTTCCGTATGTCATTCTCAACGGTCTGAGCATTTCAATGAGCTCTATGGACGTGAACAAGTTGCCGGCTGTGATGTTGGTGTTCCAGCTCTTCAAGAGGTCAACAAGGGCAATGTTCACGTTGGAACTGAATCATTATGGATTTCAACTATAGGTGTTTCCTTTCCAGTCAAGAACTCATCAATGTCTTCAAGAACGCTGCACATTAAATCTTTAATCCAAACTTGTTCGGTTTAGAACAAATTTAGTTCTTGAATCTGTACCATCCTCTAAATGCAGCTAGCATTTCATCAATCGCCAAGTACTCGCCTGGTGAGTAATTTGCTTTGCAGTTTCCGATGAAAAGGTCAAAAACCTCTTTGATGGGAGCTAGAGATCCGTCTCTTTCGTGACATGCGTTCCTATCATAGAACCGAAGACAGCGTTCCTGATACTAGAATCGCATCAGGCTCATCGTAGCGTGAAAAATGTCCCGCCCAGTTCTATCAGCTGCAAAGAGACATTCGCAATTTTCACTGCCCGACTTGAATACTCTGGAGAGATACAGTAGGTCTAAAAAGGCTCGCATCTCTATAACGTTGACTTGTTTCAAATACGTTTCAGGTTGTTTCATTGGAGACCATATTCTAGCTATAAATACTCCTTTCCAGCTCGAAAAATTAAAGGAAATTAGAATTACTAAGAGAACTGAACTAAAAAGGGTCTAGTAAAAACGAAGATCTTTTTCTTTCGAATGGAGGACACTTGAATAAGTTGAAATAAAACTAATTGGTTCTCTAAAAAGCTCGTAAAAACTAAGGTTGATTTTTTTCTGCTAAGCCACAAAAAACTTACACAAACTGCAGGGTGGGGTCTGTCAGACCCCAGAGCCCTGTATCTACGTACCTGTAAATGATTTCGAGATGTCCTTTTACCGAACTTTAGTACTCAACTGGTCCGAAGAATACACGAGATATCAGCCTCCTAGTAGTATAAAAAACTTAGTGCTGGGGTCTGAGAGACCTCATCCTGCCAATTAATGGTTAAACTTTTGAATTGAATTCTTAGAACATAACACTGTTATCTAACCGTAGTGTAATGTGACTTGATGTTTTGAAAAAAGGCAGAGAGACTAACAACAAGGACGGGCCGCCTTTTGCCGTAGTTGTTTCGAAAGATTGGCGCTAAGTTTGAAATAACCAGGCAAAAAAGATTAAAATGTTGACCTATTATTAATCCAAGTACCCTTAAACAGACCATGCGCGTGTCGTGAAACAGGCCGCGACACGCATCAGGCCGTGGCGCAAGCCATGTAGCACCAGAAATCGCTATTTAGAACACAAAAATGGGCAATTTTAGCACTTTAGGCACTGACCGTCGTGGCAACTCTGTACACAACACTACCTTGCGGCATTTCAAATGGGTTTGAATGAAAAGAATTAAAAGATATTACCGATATAACCTCATCCCCAATCCATCATAGAATCTCGCTTCCCCCCCTCCCGCCCCCCTAGACAAGATGCTGCCTACGCCCTTGGACAACGCCCTTAAGTAGCGAAATGGAATGAGACTCTGCTTTGTAATACGGCGCCCGGGGATCCCTACTGCACCGAGGTTGGACTACAGACTTGTTACTTACCCCTCTAAAAAAGGCCCAGCAACTGAAACTTCGATCTGATACCTTTGCGCCAGCGATCCCTGCGTCAGCAATGACTCTGCAGGATCTTGATCCTTTCATACAATGGACAATATTTATTTTTCTTTTCTTTAGAGAATGCACTTACGACAGATAAGAAAGTTATACCCAACATATAAACGTGGGAATCGCTTTTGAAATCAACATGGAAGTCGAAATCAACTTGGTAAATAAGAAGGCCTTTTTTTCTGGAGAATTTTAGAAAAATAGACTAAAGAAGCCAAGAATAGAAAAATTTAAAAAACAGATCAATTCCAAAGATAATATGTATCACTAAACTGTTTGCAAAGTCGAATCCAGGGGGCACTGTTTTACTATGTAAATATAACTTTCTGTCATAGTTTACCCCAAATAATTCAACCACATCTTTTGACGCACCCCTGTTATGAATCACCGCCTCCCTTTCCTAAAATATGAGATTCCATACATTGGAATCTTGAACATCCCAGTTAGCATCATCCCGGCGTAACACCACAGTAGACACACTTAAAGAAAAATTTACCATTTTTCCCTTCTTTATAGTAATGAATTTTTTTTACCAGTTAGGCTGCACGTTGTGTGGTCTCCCGAAAAGCTCTATCTTCCTAGTTCCTGGTGACAACCTCTCGATTATGCCATATATTTCATCTGGCTTATGGCTCGTGGCTCTAACTTCTGCCACAATGACGTCACAATCTAAGCCACGGTTTATATTCTTAGGATTTCCTTTCATTCCGACCTATAACATTAATGTGTTTAAGAAAAAAAAAAAAAAATATAAAGCATATGTACAAAGTAGATTAAAAAGCAGATATTAGTTAAACTTCATCGCAAATTTCATTTATTCAGTTCAAACTATGCGTTTATTAGCAGGGCAGCACCAGGGAGAGGTGGAAGAGATTTTACCGTCCTCTTTCCTCAGAAACTGAAAGAAGACATAAAAATGCCATCACCCCTCTTCCCTACTTAAAATCTTGGTCAAGACCATCTCCATTAGCAATACTTTTTGAAAATTTATAATTTTCTCCCCCTTTTCGGTCTATTTGTATAGCACTCCAGAGTTTTTGAGGTTTTTAATCCTACCTAACCTATAACTATTTTATCCGATTTATATCATATTCGTTATATATTCTATTTTAACCTATCCTATATCTAATTTTTACCCTTTTTATTAGCCTATCAATACAGCCGAACAATTGCTAAAACTAGAATACCCGTCAGCTTTGTTGAAATTTCTAGGAACATCATTTGTGTAAAAAAATAAATAAATAAATAAAAAAAAAAAAAAAAAAATCTAGTCAGTCTAGATGCAAAGGTAATTTTTTTCGATTTTATTACTAACCACAGTTTTCAGTCAACGGTTCTTCATCAACATCCTGCTAATAGAGCTTGATACAAAAGAGGGATAAAGACACCTTTGGACATGAATCAGTAAATATGTATGCGGTAGAAAATAATGTGACAGAATAACTTGATTGCAAAATGCAGATATATAATTTGGTATTGGCTTTTAACTTATTCTAAATTCTTAGGCATGTTATTTTTCACTGTTCAAGCGAAAATTTATAGATGCGCACACGGAAAACAAGAGATAATTTCAAATCATACGAAGACCTTAGGCCATATCCGAGGGGGGGGGGGGGGTTCAGGGTTTAAACCCCTCCCCGAAATTAATGTCTTATTCGTAAAAATCTACCAAAACTGCATATAAACAAATTTTTATGCATTTTTAAGTTTTTTTGTAGCACTCCCCCTTAACCCCAAAAATACCCCCCCCCCTGAACAAAATCATGGATACCCCCTTGAGAAGATCTCTAGAAAATAGAACAACAAGGATATACGACTCCTAAAATATCAATGTATAAACACGCTCTTTTTTACGTTTCATATAGATTAGCAGCTATATTTATGACTTTTATTTTGTATTTTCTGACTGTTACCTGTTGTGTCTTCGTTACAGTGGTAACTATGTGTTTTTATTGTATTATTTTTGTTATTGTATTTTTTTGACTAAGAAATGCAAATTCGGCACACTAGGGTTTGTAATATTTTTTTTGCCAATAAATATCTATCATATTATACAACTTACACGCATCAACTTATAACGAAACAGTCAGAGATGTCGAATCCGATGCGCCTCCTTTATCACAAGAAAGAGACCAACAAAGAAAATGCTTCTTCTTCTTCTCAAAAGGTAGAAGAAGAGGGAAGAGAAAAAGGGGGTAACTGGAAAAAGGGGCAATAATCACCAAAGACATAACAAATATTAAAATAGCCCACCACTGCAAGCTGAAAGAACCATCTTTTTTTAGCATATGATGCTCTCTTTACTATTCCCTGAAATTTAAAAGATTAAAATAAAAATGGAAAACTCGGCTTTTTTAAGCTTGTTCGCACAATTCTGACCCCACAGTCATGTTGCAAAAATTGTAACTTTTAATGCAAAATCTACAAATACTAAAAGTATTTTTTTAAAAGACGACCAAAATCTTTGATAAGATATCTGAACTATATTGCCAGCTTGAATATATCTTTTATTAAGCCTGAATTTATTTTCTCTGTAGCAGCATCAAAAAACCATCCAAACCTTTAGATCTGTTATTAGCGCCACTGAGTAGTTCAATTGCTACATAATTTCACTGAAAAAGGCTCTTTTTTTTTATATTTTCATTGAAAAAAAAAACCGAAAAAACAAGCCACAGTACAGTTTTTTTTATCAAGTCAAATTTATGACAAATAGCTGAATTAGTAACATATAGGACCATACAATTAACCATCTATAACACTACCATCAATAAATGAATTGTACACTTGCAGAGGTACGCTCCCTGCAGTAATCTGAAAGAACCATCTTCTTTAAGCATATGATGCTCCATGAGGAATGTGGAATTCCTCAGATATCCAAACTTTTCAATTTTGTCGTCTTATGTACAAATATGTACAAGAAACAGAAAATTAAAATGTTGCTTCACCAAGTTAACACTTAATTAAATTCTTAGGTATATTATTCTTTGACGGCTTTCAATAAAGCCGTCATATAATGTAAAAAAAAGCCGTCAATAAAATGTGAAAAAATGCAATATTCTTATTACACAAATAAAATGTAAGACAGCGTAATCAGGATTCAATATCGTTTTTTTCTTATAGATTAATCAAAAAAACTGTTTGCACAAAATAAGTTTTTTCAAAAAAAAGTAAAGAACTCCATTAAACCAAAAATGAACAAAAATAGAATCAATAAATAAATGAAACACAAAACAAACAGAAATTAAAATAAGTCAAACTAAAAACGAGCAGAAATTAATCTGAGTGGGGTTCTAAACCCTATGCTTTCTGAAAGCCAGAATATAATTTGTACTTTACTGAAAAAAATTCAAATGAAATTACTGAAAAAAATATGCATTGTCAGTTTAATATACATATGCTGATATTTATTCCTTAAAATCTTAATTAATTTTTGTTTTCTTAAAGTTATAAGTGAAAACATTTAAAAGAATTATTTTTCAGTAAAGTACAAATTATATTCTGGCTTTTAGAAAGCATAGGGTTTAGAGCATAGGGTTTTCTAATCGAATGAGCCCTTTTCGAAGTCTCAACGAAATCGCTTTCTATAAAAAACTTATCCAAGGCATAACTTACAGCCCTTGCCCTGAGGGGTTTGGGAGGTTTGTCATCCTCAAAATAATAATTTCCAGAACTTTCAACTACGGTGAACAAAATGAATATCTCAAAATTTTGATTGGATGTGTTTGGGGAAATGGTGGGCGTTAGAGGGGCGTTAGTCGCTCTCCAATCACTTTCAACTATTAAAAAAGGCACTAGCCCTTTCAATTTCCAATCGAATGAGCCCTTTTGAAGTTTCTACGACAACGCTTTCAATAAAAACCTTATATGCCCCCAGGGCATAACTTACAACCCTTGCCCCGAGGGATGTGTGTGTGTGGGGGGGGGGGGGGTTGTCATCCTTAAAGACCTAATTCCGAAACTTTCAACTACGTTCAATAAAATGGCTATCTAAAAATTTTGATTGGAAGTGTTTGGGGAAAAGGTGGGTGTGAGAGGGGGGTTAGTTGCCCTCAAATCACTTTCGATTATTAAAAAAGGCACTAGCCCTTTGAATTTCCAATCGAATGAGCCCTTTTTCAAGTTTCTACGACAAAGATTTCAATAAAAACCTTATATGCCCCCAGGGCATAACTTATAACCCTTGTCCTGAAGACTGTGGAGGGGGGGGATTGTCCTGCTCAAAGGTAAAACCTTCCTGAACTTTGAACTGCGTGGAACAAAATAACTATCTCAAAATTTTTATTGGATGTGTTTGGGGAAATGGTGGGCGTAGAAGGGGTGTTAGTAGCCTTTCAATCACTTTCGACTATTAAAAAGGGCACTAGCCATTTCAATTCCAATCGAATGAGCCCTTTTTGAAGTTTCTACGACAACGCGTTCTATAAAAACCTTATATACCCCCAGGCATAACTTACAACCCTTGCCCATAGGGCTGTGGGGGGGGGGGGTTGTCATCCTCAAAGACCTAATTACCAGAACTTAAAACTGCGTTGAATAAAATGGCTATCTCAAAATTTTGACTGGATGTGTGAGAAAAAGGTGGGCGTGAGAGGGAAGTTAGTTGCCCTCCAATCTTTTTCGACTATTAAAAAGGGCACTAGCCCTTTGAATTTCCAATCGAATAAGGCTTTTTTGAAGTTTCTAAGACAACTCCTTCTATAAAAACCTTATATGCCCCAGGGCATAACTTAAAACCCTTGCCCTGAGGGCTGTGGGGGAGTGTCCTCCTCAAAAACATAATTACTGTCTGGAAATCAACTATGCTGAATAATGTGTCGTTGTAAGTTATGCCCTGGGGGAATATATGGTTCTTATGGAAGGGATGCTCGTAAACACTTCAGAGAGGGCTCATTTGATTGGAAATTGAAAATTCTAGTTCAGTTTTTGAGAGTCAAAAGAGACTGGAGGGCAACTAGCCCCTCCTCTCCCTACGCCCTTTTTCCCCCAGATGTATCCGATAAAAATTTTGAGATAGCCATTAAGTTAAAAATTGTTCAAAAGTCAGATAACAAAAACTCAGGTGTCGACACAACCACAAAGGGCCCGAGGGCAGGCGTTGCAAATTAAACCCTGGGAACATTTATGGTTCTTATGGAAGGGATGCTCGTATAAACTTCAGAGACGGCTGATTTGAATTGAAATTTCTAGTTCAAGTTTTAGGAGTTAAAAGAGATCAGAGGGCCCCTAGCCCCACCCAACGCCATTTTTTCCCAAACCCATCCGATACAAATTCTGAGATAATAATTTTTTTAAAACTACTTCAAAGGTCGACACAACCCCGCTAAGCCCGGGGGCAGGCTTTGTAAGCTATGTCCTGGGGCCGTATATGGTTCTTATGAAAGGGATGCTCGTATAAACTTCAGAGAGGGCTCATTTGAACGGAAATTAAAAGTTCTAGTTCATTTTCTCAGACTAAAAATAGATCAGAGGGCAACTAGCTCCTCCCAGGCTCCACACCTTTGGGTTTATCGGATGGATAAACCCATCCGATGAAAATTTGAGGTGACCATTTTGTTAAAAATAGTTCAAACATCAGATATTAAAATTCCGGGGTCGACACAACCCCCAGGGCCCAGGGACAGGCATCGTAAGTTATACTCTGGGGGTATATATGGTTCTTGTAGAAGGGATGCTCCTATAAACTTCAGAGAGGGCTCATTTGATTAAAAATAGAAAGTTCTAGTTCACTTTTAAAGAGACAAAAGAGACCGAAGGGCGATTAGCTCCCCCCCCCACGCCCTTTTTCCCTAAACCCATCCGATAATAATTTTGAGATAGCCATATTGTTAAAAATTCAAACATCAAATAATAAAAACTCCGAGATTGACACAAACCCATTTTGTCACTTGATATTGTTACTTTGATACCAGTTTTGATACTTTGATGAACATTTGATTTTTTGTTTAAAAGTTTGATTTTGAAATAAGGAATTTTTAAAAACTTGAAACATTTGCAATCAAAAACGAACAAAAATTAATTAAAAAAACTTTCCGAAACATAAGTCTTTTAAAGAAAATTGAAGGTCATTTTAAAGTTAAGCTCAGCAGATACAAATACCTGTTAAAATTCAAACTCAAAATGACCAGAAATTACTATTAAAGAATAAATGAAACCCAAAACAAACAGAAATTAAATAAACTATCATAGCAAAAAACATAGAACAAGTAATAATATAAATGAATAAATAGCTCTTAAAGCGAGTAATGCTTAGATTGAATATGAAAATCAAGCTTAAAAAAAAAAAAATTTACTATTGAAGTATAAATGAAACTGAAAACGAACAGAAATTAAATAAACAATCAATGCAAACAAATATACAATGAATATTAATGTGAATGAATAAATCAATCTTAAAACGAGTGAAACTCAAATTGAATATGCAAATCAAACTTGAAACGAACAAAAATCACTACAAACTATAACGGTGTAAATTGGCTTTGAAGGTGTACTCAAAGAGTATAGATAGCTTATATGAATGGAAACTGGCACTAGCGTCGACAAAAAAAACAAGACAACGCCATCTAACGCTAGGCGACACTACGTTTTTTTCAGCGTAAAATCAGAATAACAAATTTAATTAGTGTATTTTTGTAAAGTTACGGTAATAAAGAGTTTTGATCTCGATTCCTGACACAGAAATAATTACAGAGCTTGAAAAAAAGCCGTGTCACCAAACACTAGATGGCGAAGATAAGATTCTTTTTTCGGTCGACAATAGCACCAGTTTCCACACTTGCAAGTTACCCATATTCTTAGGTGTACTTGTCGGTGGAATTCAACAGGTTGTTAATATCCTAGTTTTTACGGAAAAAAAATCATTATGAAATTTAACTAATTAGTTTTGCTTATTTAATGTCACGGTTTAATATGGCAACATTGACCAAAATGTGGTATTGCCCTAAAAACCGTCAATCTTTCAACGTTTGAAGTTGTAAAATAAATCCTTGATTCAGTATAAATCGCCAGTAGTTTATAAATGAACAAGAAAGTTACTTAACGCTATTGCAAGAAAGACAAACAAGAAGTAAATAGCATTTACTAGGCAATGCTCTTTTCCATGATTTAACCAATGGCCAGTACGTCCAGTTCGAATAATTCTTTGAAGTTGGTTTGTCTTGACCCAGATGATTTCATCTACTCGTTCATAGCCCCAGAGTTCTAAGCATTCACGACCAAGCTCCATTGCCCTAGACGGAAAAATGAATAAAGCAATAAGGTAAAAGGCCCTGGAGTTCTGGGCCAATATGGTCATAACCCCAGAGTTCTCAGCATTCACGACCAAGCACCACTGCTCTAAATAGAAAAATGAATAAAGCAATATGGTAAAAAATACATTCTCGTTTGGCCACAATATTAACCGACTACTTTTACTTAAGCAAAACCAACTTTTCAAATAATAGAAAAATATGGCCATAACACTCCATGTTGTTGGATTAACAATTCTTTTCAAATACGTTAATGATATTCCTGCTTGTTTTGATACTGAGAAGAGAGTTGCTGATAATTCTTGCTATAGGGCTGATATGTTTGTTGCTGATGTATCCAGTTCATCTACATTCATCAAGGTGTCTGGACTATCGCGCTCTTTTACTCCAGAGTTTTGGCTAATGTCAAAGAATAGACACTAAAACCCAGTAACAAAATACATTTTAATTATATAATCAATATATATATAAAAGATCCATTAATTATCAAGCTAGAAATCGATGCTAGTAAAATCTCATTGTCACTAGTTTTAATTTTATATGCAAAACATCTACCGGAGGATTTCTACGACTTTAAACGACTGACAATAATAATAAAAATCATGATGTATATAATAACAATAAAAAAAACAACACATACACAACTTCATACCTCTGACCTTGTTTACCTTGCTTGTGAGCACATAATATGAGCCTCATTCTCTTGTGTTATTTATCTAAAGGTTTCAGACATTACTTTAATGACTCTTTTCTTTTCCTTCAGAATCAGTTATTCAAAATCAAAAGGCGTTATGTTTATAATCTTGTTTTTTTTGGGATATAAAATGAGAAAACAAGTTTTTTTTTAACTGAAAGTAAGGAGCGACATTAAAAGTTAATACGAACAAAAATTATTCCGTATATGAAAGGCGCTGTCCCCTCCTCAACGCCTTGCTCTTTAGGCTACAGTTTTTTACTGTTTTAAATAATAGAGTTGTGAGAAAGAGTCAAACTTTAGCGTAAAGAGCAAGGCATTGAAGAGGGGACAGCCCCTTTCGTATACGGAATAATTTCTCTTCGTTTTAAGTTTTAATGTCACTCCTTACTTTCAGTTAAAAAAAAACTTGTTTTTTTATTTAATTTCTGAACCTTTTTTGAATTAATGCAGCTTTGATTTTGGCTCACCGTACATGAATAATTAAAACGAAATTTACATATTAATTTTAATCTTTTTTGGTTACATGGCTTTCTCGAAAGTTGTTTAATTTTATTTACGAACGTTTTTATTAGTAATAAATATACGTAACTTACGAATTAACTTAACGAACTTCTATATTCGTATGTATTTATTACATATATTAGGGAGTTCGCCCCCTAGTCAATACCTCGCTCTTTACGCAAAAGTTCGAATTTGGTTCCTATTCCAAAGGCCGTTATTTAGAATAAATAGCTCTTATGAAATGACTAAAAAAACTTTAGCGTAAAGAGCGAGGTATTGAGTAGGGGATCAACCCAATAATATACGTAATAATTTCTGTTTGATTTAAGCTTTGATGTTGCTCCTCACTTTCAGTTGAAAAACTTGTTTTTCTTTTAATTTAATTTCTGATTGTTTTTCAAATAATACTGGAAAATTTGGTGCCCTTTTCATAGCAATGTCCCTTCACCCATGAAAACTTCCTCAATGGAAATATCCTCCCACGTAACCCCCCCCCCCCACACACACTACCAGAAAAAATTCCCCCTCAAAACCTCTGTATACTTCCCCATAACCAATACTATATGTAGGCATTAGGCAAAGTTCATAACTTTCAGCCCTTCCCCCGGGAACTGTGGGGGATTAAATCAGCCTCAAAGACAGAGTTATTATATTTTCGACCATGCTGAACAAAATAGCTATCTAAAAATTTTGATCAGGTGACTTTGGGAAAAAATGAGCGTGGGAGTGGGCCTAATTGCCCTCCATTTTTTGGTCGCTTAAAAAGAGCACTAGAAGTTTTGATTTCCGTTCAAATGAGTCCTCCCGCGATATTCTAGGACCACTGGGTCAATACAATCACTCCTAGAAAAAAAACTAATGAACACGCATCCGTGATCTTGAAAAAATACAAAATTCCATATTTTAGCAGATAGGAGCTTGAAACCTCTACAGTAGGGTTCTCTGATTTGCTGAATCTGATGGTGTGATTTCATTAAGGTTCTATGACTTTTAGGGGGTGTTTTCCCCTTTTTTCGAAAATAAGGCAAATTTTCTCAGGCGCATTACTTTTAATGGGTAAGACTAAACTTAATGAAACTTATATATTTGAAATCAGCATAAAAATCTGATTCGTTTGGTATCAAAATTCCGTTTTTTAGAGTTTTGGTTACTATTGAGCCGGGTCGCTCCTTACTTACAGTTCGTTACCACGAACTGTTTGACAGTATTTAAAAAGTAAAAGTTCAAGAAAAGACTCTTTACTTAGGTGTACATACAATATGAATTCGTAGAATACTAAACATGAATCCAAAAAGGGATAATTCCCTAGAACTCTCCTTAGAGAAAATAAATCCTTTTAAAGCCGCATTGATATTCAGTTAAACCCGAAGAAACCGTAGAAAGCCGTAAAAATCATCTAAATTCTTTGATTTTTGGGACAAAAAGAATATTCAACTTTGGATTTTTTAGCGGTGGGGGGGGGGGGGGGTCTGAGCATAAAGTACACTTGAAGAAAAACTACAATGAAAATTTGGGAGAAATCCTAAATATCTGAATATAAAAGGGAAAGCTTCCCCAGGACATGCACTTTATTAAATAAATTAAAGGAGATAAATACAAAATTAGTTACACATCATCGGCGTAGATGATGCAACAAATCTTTCTGTAAAAAAATATAGATAAATCAGAGAAAGTAACAGTTAATTAATAGAAAAGCAAAAACTGAAGAATAAAAAAGCGCAAAAAATAAAATAACAGAAAATATTAATAGTCCAAAAACGAATAAAGGATAAATAAAGAAAATGTAATGATAGAAAAAAATTAAACAGAAAAGAGACATAGGTAAAATACCTTCCAGTGACCCAGAGGAAAATTAAACCTTCATCTTGTAGAGTTGGTACATTTAATTGTCTCATTTCATCGTCTGACATTGTACCATAAGGCAGTTCCATATGAATATCCCAGGGAGGATCAGCCATTACAACAGCAAACTTTCCTTTAAGACACAAATATATTTTAGACAAGCAGCAATTATTATTCAGATGTCACGGACAGCTTTTGATTAGTTTTCTAAAATCCAAGAAGCATCATTGGAAAGCGAATAATCTTGGACATATATATATATATATATATGTATATATATATATATATATATATATATATATATATATATATATATATATATATATATATATATATATATATATATATATATATATATATATATATATATTATATATATATATATATATATATTACGACTATCATTAAATTAGCAAGTTTCACAATATAATCAAACATCATTAAATTGGTAAGTTTCGTAATTTAGTCTCAGTGAAGTAAAAGCTTTGCACAATATTTGGCAAGGGATTATAGTTCCTGACTTGACCTAATTATTATTGTTGAACCATTTGTGCCTATTTTCTAATAAGCGAGCAGTAGAGGGGAGTTTTTTGTGGCAAGGGCCGTCGCACCTGCCGGGAGTGGTATCTCCCTTAAACTACTGGGATAAGGTAGCAAAAAACTACGCTTCCCTCGCTTATTAGTGTTTGGCTCTGTGCATTCTTTAGCGAAATTAAATAAAAAAAAGTTTTTTTTTTAACTGAAAGTAAGGAGCGACATTAGAACTTAAAACGAACAGAAATTATTCCGTATATGAAAGGGGCTGTCCCATCCTAAACGCCTCGCTCTTTACGCTAAAGTTCTTTATTGATTAAAAAATAAAGTTGTGAGACAGAGTCAAACTTTAGAGTAAAGAGCGAGGCACTGAGGAGGAGACAGCCCCTTTCATATACGGCATAATTTCTGTTCGTTTTAGGTTTTAATGTCCCTCCTTACTTTCAGTTAAAAAAACTTTTTTTTTATTTAATTTCTGAACGTTTTTGACTTATTGCAGCTTTGATTTTGGCTCACCGTACACGGATAATTAAAACGAAATTTGCATATTAATTTTACTTTTCTTTAGCTAAATGGCTTTCTCGAAGTTTTGTTCTGACGCAACTTACGAATAATTTACGTAACGAACTTTTATATTCGTATGTTTTTATTACGTATATAAGGGAGTTCACCCTCTAGTCAATTCCTCACCCTTTACGCTTAAGTTAAAACTTTGTCCGAATCACAAACCCCTGAATCACAAAGGCCGGCTAATTAGAATAGATAGCTCTTTTGAAAGTACTAAAAAAAACTGTAGCGTAAAGAGGGAGGTATTGACTTGGGGTCGAACCCCCTCATATATGTAATAATTTCTGTTCGTTTTAAGTTTTAATGTTGCTCCTTACTTTCAGTTGAAAAAATTGTTTTTTTTTATTTAATTTTTGACCGTTTTTTAAATAATGCTGGAAAATCCGGCACCCCCTTACTACTATCTCCCTTACCCTTCCCCCGGGAACTGTGGGGGACTAAGTCATCCTCAAAGACATATTTATCAGATTTGGTTATTCAAAAACGGAACTAGAAATTTTATTTCAGTTCCAATGAGCCCTATCACGATATTCTAGGACTACTGGATCGATATGATCACCCATGGAAAAAAAAAAAAAAAAAAAAAAAACAAATAAACACGTATCCGTGATCTTTCTTCTGGCAAAAAAATATAAAATTCCACATTTTTCCAGAAAGGAGCTTGAAACTTCTATAGTAGGGTTCTCTGATACACTGAATCTGATAGTGTGAGTTTCATTAAAGTTCTATGACTTTTAGGGGTTGTTTCTCCCTTATTTCAAAAATAAGACAAATTTTCTCAGGCGCGTAACTTTTGATGAGTTAAGACTAAACTTGATGAAACTTTTGGTGTATCTACTGGTATCAAAATTCCGGTTTTTAGAGTTTCTGTTACTATTGAGCCGGGTCACTCCTTATTTACAGTTCGTTACCACGAACTGTTTGATGCAAAACAAGAAACTTGTATTGAATGCAGTATTAAACTTTATTTTGCGAGCAAGAAAAGTAGGATGTACCACAGACTCTATCACTAAAATCGCTTGCGATTTCTATAAGGGGAAGAAGTTGTTGAGGCTAAGAACACGTTGTAGGCTTTCGCAATGTCAGCGCGGCCTACTGATCGACAGAAAGTTAGCGACACCGTCATGGATATTGTGCGAGCATTTGATTTGTGTGACGAGAAAAAGGTGTCTGTCCTGATTTTTCATATTTGAACTGGATTAAGTGCCTGTGGCTCCGGGGGAAACTACGGCCACACTGACTTTAAAGTTAAGCGAATTCTATATGGAATTTATAGGTTATACCAAACAATAAAGTATTAAGACAGTCCCTTGGCATTCTGCTCCTATGATAGTACCTGAAAAGCCAACTTATACTGTGATCGTCAAGAATCCCCCAAAAATCTTGACAGTCCGAATACCCGCAAGATTTTTCTAGATTCTTTAGCTTGCAATCTAGTTCAAGTATTGTTACTTTAAGCTGTAGAAGGATGAATGGCGTGTTGTCATGTCTAACAAAACTGACGCAACGGCACTTGCAGAAGCTATGAGTAACTCTAATCAAGGAGCAGATGCTAAAATAAAATCAAGCTCATATTTTGGCATTATTCGGCGTACTCCCCCAGGAACATCGACTGCTGACATTCAGAGTTACCTACAGAATTGTACAGAATTGCTGCAAATACTTGCCATCAAGATCTTTCAAAGTTTCATATTTTCATATCTTTCAAAGTTTCAGCTCATATTTTGGCATTATTCGGCGTACTCCCCCAGGAACATCGACTGCTGACATTCAGAGTTACCTACAGAATTGTACAGAATTGCTGCAAATACTTGCCATCAAGATCTTTCAAAGTTTCTAAAGTTTCAAACTAGAGAACACCTACAAAAAGCGATAGGCTGTCCTCCTAAAATTGGTTATCAGCGGCTTCCTGTTGCCGAATACAAGCTCCTGCCCCCTCAGTGCGGTAGAAGTCAAGCATTTGGCCACACTTCAGCCAACTGTGTTAATCCAGAGAAATGCTCTCAGTGCGCAGGTCCACAAAACAACTCTAAAGACAATCCCTGTCAGCTAGCCCTGAAGTGTGCGCTATGTGGTAAAACTGACCACCCATGTTATGCGTATAAGTGCCCTATAGCCCAGAAACTATTAAAATGAGTCAATTTCTAAGAATTACTTCTTGAAATATAAATGGTGAACTGATCAATAAAAATCCTCTTTCGTGTCAGCTCATGGCGGATTGTGATGTACTTTGTCTACAGGAGCATTTCGAAAGAGGGAATAGCCCTACTGCAACTTAATGGTTGGGTTGAAGTGTTTGGTGTGCCTGGATTGTCGAGGGGGAGAGGAAGACCCTCTGGTGGTGTGGCTCTACTTATTCGTGCCGAACTTATGCCCAAACCAATTTTGTCTTCTGATTTCTTAATGTCGGTTCAATTCTTGGACGTGGCTGTGCTTTCTTCATATATGCCAACTAATTACCGTGACTTATACTCTGAACGGAAGTTCAGCATCGCTTGTAATAAGCTTGCAAATGCTGTGTCAGAGGCACAGAAAAAAGTCCTTACTGTTATCGTTGCAGGGGATATAACTGTAATCTTAGTGATACTGATAGCCCCAGGACAGAGATCCTTCTTGGTGCCTGTCCTCAACTCACGGTCATTAATAACGACCTGGCATTTTCATATGTGCATAACAGTGGGTCTACATACAACCTTGACGTTTTCCTTTCGACGAAACCGAATGCAATTCACCCCTTTTCATGCGTCAATGCAATCAGTGTTTCTGACCATCTATCAGTTTCGAATACGTTTCGAGTTGGTTCAAGTAATCCTAGTACCCCAGTTACGAATCCTAACCGCTGTGACTGGAAACAGGAGTGGCAAAAAATTGACATCCCAACTTACCATTTAGTTTCTGATAACATATTGTCAAAAATTAAAGTGCCTTATCACCTATTGCAGACTAACTCGGGCATAGGTAATACTGACAAGGAGTTATAACTGAATAACTATTGCTATGAAATCGTACATGTGTCGAGAGTGGTCGAAACTATGGCAATACCTACTAGAAAAATTCAAATTGGAACAAAAATACCAAGGTGGAAGGAAAACCTGGATTTTAGTGAAGCCTGCCGTCGGTCTCAGTTATGGCGTGACAACGGCAGGCCTAAAGTGGGCACAGTGAATAAAATTAGTCTGTGCACGAAACGCAAATTCGCGAAATGTTTAGCTCGGCACCGGGCTCGTATTATAAAAGAAAATAGCGTTTGAATCAAATTCAACCCTTCCCTGGTCTGGAAGTTTGTGAAAAATAACAGAAGTAATAAGAATTCCAACACTCCCCATGTAAGCCCTTTGGAGAAAGAATAGACTGACTACTACGCTTCTAAGTTTTGTGCACATGCTCCCAAGCTTGAACAGGCTTTTGAAAAGAAACTAGACAAAAGGCTCTAAGAGCCTACGGAAAGTCCTGGCTTTATAGATACTTTCGTCAGTGTCTGTGATGCCATTAGCAAAGTAAAAAAAAAAAAAAAAAAAAACTCAAAGGGAGTTAATAATATTTGTGACTTGCATCTGGTGAATGGCAGTCCGATGCTGTTTGAGTAATTAACTTTAATGTACCAAACGATATTCTCGTGTGGCTTAGGACCCGATTCTTTTGGTGTCGGTATCATCACTCCAGTTCTCAAAAAGGGGAAAGACCAATCTCAGTACAGGTCGCGTAGGCCAATTACTATTGCTTCGGTTCTCTGTAAAAATTTTGAAATACTAGTAATTAATGAGATAAGCCGAGTTTGTTACATGCCCAGCAACCAGTTTGGGTTCAGAAAGGGCAGCAGTAGAGAACATGTGCACCATCTTATGTGTAATATTCTTATGGAGTGTGGGCAAATTGATGAATCTATTGTTATTGCAGGCTTAGATGCAAGGCAAGCTTTCGACTCCGGTATTCATAGTCAACTCATGTTAAACGCATATAACCGCAGTGTTAACAAGTCGGTAGTCCTTACGTTCTATGATTTGTATCGAAAACATGCAGTGAAGATTAAAATTAGTCTAACGAGTGGGATAAAAACCCCTTCTCCTATTATCCCAGTTCGTAAAAGAATCCGTCAAGGAGCTATCTTTTCGCCACCTCTTTTCAATAATAGTGTAATTGAGGCTCAGCACGTGGTTAAGCCGATCTTTCTGTATTTTGGCCAAGATCTCTCTTTATTGAATCATGCCAACGATATTTTGTATACAAGTCGTCCTTTTTCCCGTTTTAAAGAGAATTATATGGCGTTGATAAGCTCATATGAGAAAATACGTCTGTCTTTCAACGAGACTAAAACAGAGTTTACAGCTTCAATGGTAAAGTAAATGTTCCTGCTCCAAAAGTAAAACTTTGTGACAAGATAATAAAATCTTCTTCAAACATATAATCTTCTTCAAATTTTTCAAATGGTCCATTTTGGTCTACCTGTGGTTGTAATGTTAAATCGGCTCGTCTTTTGTTAATAGATGATTTTACAAATAAAGTCCGAAAAGCTTACAGTACGATTGTATTTTCGAAAGTTTCATATAGTCGATGAATTCGGCCCAGCTATTTTTGGTGTTGGTTAAACCATGATTTGGCACTCTCTCCTTTTTGGGTTCTCCTATCTGATTAGAATAAACATACAGTGTGTTCTTATTACTACCGTTTTTGTAATTTCCTTTTGCGCTTGCCTCCTAATGCAGCTATTAGCAACCAATATAACTTACCAAACCCGTACATAGTTATTCAGAAAAGACTAGAGAAGTTTTATATGAGTTTAACAGAAAATGAACTGTGTGATGCGTTGTGATATTAAATTTAAAAAAAAACAAGTTTTTTCTGCTGAAAGTAAGGAGCAGTATTAAAACTTAAAACGAACAGAAATTATTACGTATATGAGAGGGTTCACTCCATCGTCAATACCTCGCTCTTTACGCTAAAGTTCGAATTTTGTTATAATTCTTTAAGAATGACCCCTGAACCACAAAGGGCGTTTGATTAGAATAAATAGCTCTTTTGAAAGTACTAAAAAAAAAACTTTAGTATCGTTTTGGCGTCTGTTCAATGCAGTGCGATTCATTCCAATTTGGATATATTTAACCCATACCGTAATTGCAGCGAAAGAGACGGTGAATAAGCGATAAGTTGTTCTTTTTGTGTTTTTTTTTTAAGTAGGGAACTGTTTTAGTGAGGAAAAAGAAAGGGGAAAAAAGGGAAAAGAAGGAAGGAAAAAAGGGGAAGGAAGGAAAGGAAGAGAAGGGAATAAGGGGAAATAAGTGAGGTGTTTTTTTTTTTTTTTTTTTTTTTTTTTTTTTTTTTTTTTTTTTTTTTTTTTTTTTTTTTTTTTTTTTAAGAGATATGTAATATGGGGAAGGCAACAGTGTAGATTCTGATGATTTTAGAAAGCTTGGCATAGTCCGTGTCACGCTGGCGTCCCCCATTATTGCAGATACAATGTGCGAACAATGGAAAGAAGAAGACCTAAAATTTAATTTCAATAACGAAAGATATCCTGTTACGTGCGACAGAGTAGGGAAAAGACCAGTTGTGGTTACTCTGAGGCGCGTACCGGGCGAGGCAACAGAACAGGATCTCGCAGCGGTCGTTGCAGGCCATGGAGAAGTTTTAAATTTCCGGAGGAAAAAATACGAAGGAATAGGACTAATTGAAGTTTTCACTGGCCGAGCCACAGCTTTGATGAATATAACAAAAGATATTCCTCCATCAATCATGTGGAAAAATGAGAAAATATTCGTTCGTTACGAAACGCAACCCAAATTGTGCTTTATCTGCCATGAGGCTAGCCACGAAGTTGAGCACTGCCCAAAAAAAAGAAAAAGTCGAACTGGATCAGTGGTTTGGAACCAAGAGAACAGTAGACCATTAACAGATCACCCCGATTTCCCCCCCCCCCTACCACCAAACCCCACGAATCACCAAAAGCAGCAAAACTTGCGAGGAATCACTCCAGTAGATTCAAAAACGCCTGATTTTCGAACTCCAGAGATCCAAAAGCTTACCCCGTCACAGGCAGTAGATATGGTCCTACAAGCTGTGGGAAACTTAACCAACGAACAGACCACAAACCAAACAGAAGCAACCCCGGAAAGAACAGAAAACAGGATAGCGGAGCCTAAAGGGGAAGTAACCAAAGAGAAACCAAAAAGAGAAATCCAAAGACCGATAGCGAAAAGAAAAGGCACAGAAAAGACTGAATGCGGGGCATCAGTCCTTCCTGCCCCAGAAAAGAAAAAGGAAACTTCCAAAAGACAACTAAGCAATTCTTCACTAATAGAAGAAGGTGAGAGGCCTGAAAAGAAAAAAAGGGGCAAATATACCTATAAAGAAATGAACCTGAACATAGGAACATTGAACTTAAATGGTTTAAAGCAGTTGAAGCGGCAAGAAATGTTTTTAGATTACCTAAAGAGATCAAGCTGGGACGTCCTAGCCCTACAAGAACTAGACACTCCGAAAATAAAAAACTTACAAAAGTTACGATACATGCTTTTCACCGCAGTCGCAACACATGACACAGGCTTCATTATAAAACAGGAATTAGAAGTGAATCCAGAGGATTTTACATACGAGGAAAATGGTAAAATATGTTCTATGAAACTTAGTGGAATGACCCTTGTAAATGTACACATGCCATCAGGCACCAATAATGCAAAGAAGAGAGTTTTTGTAACTGAGACAATACTACCAAAGTACACACCACCAAATGGAAAAATAGTCTTACTGGGAGATTTTAACTGCGTGTTAAGAGAAGACGACATTTCGGTCAAAAATAAGAAAGTTGCATGTAGACGTATAAATGAAACGCTTAAAAAATTTATTCAGACTTACAGTTTACTAGATGTATGGATAGAAAAAAATAATAGCATATCTTTTACAAGAGTGGGAACTCGAAGCGCAAGCCGTATTGACAGAATTTATGTAACATCCGGAACGGAAAAATTAATTAGTCAAGTAATACACGAACATGTAACTTTTTCTGATCACTATGCTGTGCGAATGATTGTTGGAAAACAAACAAAAGATCAAATAATGAAGCCTTTTTTTTTGAGGCTGTACCCAGACTCGCTTAAAGATAAGTGGGTAAGGAATCAAATCAAAGAAAAAATCCTGGATTTTATGGAAAAAGAAAAAAAAAATCAAAAAGTCAACTGGAGAAGTGGTTGAACATGAAAAGGGAGATAGCAATTTTCATACAAAAATTAGAAAGAAAAATAAAAGCAGAAAAAACGACACATGAGCGTCACTTGAAAAGAGTTCTCACACAACTTAAAGTGGAAATAGATGGGAATGAAAACAGCACTATTATCGAGCATCAGGAAATTAAAAATGAACTAAAAAACTGGAAAATGAGCGTTTTGAACATTGGAAAAAAACTAATCGACTAAGCGAAATATATGAAGGGGAACAAATTAGTCTAGCAATGATCCAGAAAGCAAAAATAAAAAGAGAAGAGAATATAATGAAACGTTTGAAACAAGATGAGGGAAAAATAATCGAAGAAGAGACACAAATCCGTGTGCAAGTCCGGGACTACTACCAAAAGATATATAAGAGAAAAGAGAATCTGGACATTGGAACGGTATTTTTTACAAGGTTTCTACGTCACTAATGAAGTAGCCGACCATGAAAATGAATTTCTATGTGAGAATATCACGGAACAGGAACTAAAACAAGCTCTGAAAGAAACAAAGAGCGGGAAAGCGCCAGGAAAGGATGGCCTCGGATATCTGTTTTACAAACTCTTTTATAGTGAAATATCTGAAACGCTTTTAGGGGCGATGAATGAAATGATAAAAAAAGGAGCAGACAAAAGCCAAACACTAGCAGTGATTACTTTGGTCCCAAAAAAAGGAGACCCAGAGAAACTGGAAAATTGGAGACCGATTTCGCTACTGCCCTGCGATACTCGATTAGTTTCAAAAATATTGACTAATCGTCTAAAGAAGATTATTGGGAAGATATTAGGAGAGACTCAATACGGTGGGATAAAAGGCCGGAAAATACAGCATATACTTAGAATGCTGAGAC
Source organism: Artemia sinica (assembly GCA_027921565.1). NCBI lineage: Eukaryota > Metazoa > Arthropoda > Branchiopoda > Anostraca > Artemiidae > Artemia > Artemia sinica. The sequence goes on from CM051264.1 coordinate 53,730,701, forward strand.
ATCTATTCCTGGAAAAAGAAGAAGAGCTTTTAAAACGTGAGCTTTCGTGGGTATTAATCTGCATAGATTTAATTAAAGCACATGACTCGGTAGAGAGAGAAATATTATGGATTTTGATGAAAGAGAAATTTTCTTTTTGTAAAGAGTTTATAAATTTTTTTAAGAACCTATATATAAATGCTACAGGCCAGATTGTTTTGAATGGAGAAAAGACGAGACCATTCCCCTTTGAAATTGGTTTAAGACAAGGAGACCCGAGCTCGTCGTATCTTTTCGAGATTTACCTTGATCCTTTAATAAAATATATTGAAGCACGTATTACAGGTATACCCATTCGCGAGGCAAAGGTACTCAAGTCAGCGGCTTATGTAGACGACACAACTTTCTTAGCGAATGGATCTCAAGATGTACTGGAAGTAACTTGAGCCCTGAGATGGTATGAACAACATTATAAGGTAAAGATCCACAAGAAAAAGAGCAACATGCTACCTCTAAGTGATAATGAAAAATGGAAAAAGAGCTTGGAAAATTTTTCTTGGTTACCAGTCGTGACGTCGACGAAAATATTTGGAGTTAATATTAGCACAGAGGGAAACATGTGGCAGAAGGCATGGTCTAAGAGAGTAGCAGAAATTCAGTACACGCTAAATGGCAATGAAAAAAATCGGTCTTTGACAGTATTCCAAAGAGCAACATACATCAACATGTATTGCATCCCCCGACTCCTCTATCTTGCACCCATAACCCCCCTCCCGGATTCCCTGGCAACAGAAATTGAGAAACATATTTGGAGGTTTGTATGGCATGGTAAGGTTGAAAAACTAAACAAGGGAATGCTCTATCAACCTAAAGATAAAGGTGGAAATGGAGTTTTGGATTTTCGGTCAGCCTGCAAGAACCTCCTAATAAGAAATACCATTGACTCCCTAAATGGAGGAAATCATTCTATTTTAACAAGAGAGTGGCTAATAAAAGCCCTGAATGAAGAAGATTTTCCAGAAACAAAGATCCCAATGTATGCACGAAACATTTTTAAAGTTATACAACAGGCAAAAGAAACTGGCCTGTTAGAAGTAGAGGAAAAAATGAAAAAACGTGAAATTGGAAATTTGCTGAAATTGACAGAAAATGAACCAATTTATCATGTAAAGGAAAAAGAACCTTTTATAAATTTTGAAACAGCATTTAGTAACCTCCAAGCCTTCCCCATGGAAACAAGGGTGAGAGAAGTTATGTTTATGATAATACATAGGATTATGCCGTATAGAGATAGAATTGCGCGTTTTATTAGAAGTGAAAACCCAAGGTGTCACCTCTGTTCAGAGGTGGTACTAGATGGACTAGCTCATGAATTTTTGGAGTGTGAGAAAAATGAAAATATCTTTAATTTTGTTTTTGAGATAGTAAGAAATTTAGGTGTGAGTATAGAAAGTAAGGAGGATAAAAAAGGATTATAAAGTTAGATATAAGGGAAAAAATGGAGGATAAAAAGAAAAATATGGTGTGTTTTATAGTAGGAAATTTATGCCGGTATGTATGGAGTAGAAAAAAAAGGAAGGAAAAAATAAATATCGATATTTTTAAAAAGTTTTTGGATAAAGAAGTAGATTTTTTGAGAATAAGTAATAGATTTGAGAAATATTTTGAAATGAATATTTATTAAAATTTAACTATTTGATTTTTTTTTTTTTTTTGGGGGGGGGGTTGAGCAGTTGAAAAGGGCTTTTAGAAAAAGATGAATTAAAAGAAAAAAAATAAAATGAAAAACTTTGTCTAAGTGCTGAGTGTATGTTTGTGTAAGATGATGTTCAGACAAAGCTTTTTATTTGGGCGTTTTTTGAGGTAAGAGAGAGAGTAATTTGGGAGGATGGGACTATAAGGTAAACAGAGGGATTTCGGAGGCAAAATAAAGTATTTTTTTGGTGTTTGTTAGTTGGTGCCACCGTGGAAGGGGTTCCCTATGCCGGAAGGGCACTCTGCAAAGCGGCTAGGCAGATGTTGTATTAATGTTGGTTAATTGGTTGTAGAATGCCCTTAAATGAAATCTGTAAAGTATTAACTGCTTAAATTTATAGTTTGATTGTTATGATAAGGTAAAGTTAAAAAATTTTGTAGGTTTTTTTTTTTTTTTTTTTTTTTAGTGTAGGTGGTACATAAATGTAGTTATTAGTTTCGGAAATAAAGAAGATAGTACCACTGAGAGGAGAGGAGGTGGGATTTAAAAATTAAAAAAAAAAGAAAAAAAAAGAAAAAAAACTTTATTTTTTAAAACAATAAAAACTTTAGCGTAAAAAAAAAAAAAAAAGAATGACCCCTGAACCACAAAGGGCGTTTGAATAGAATAAATAGCTCTTTTTAAAGTACTAAAAAAAAACTTTAGCGTAAAGAGCGAGGTATTGACGAGGGGGCGAACCCCCTCATATACGTAATAATTTCTGTTCGTTTTAAGTTTTAATGTTGCTCCTTACTTTAAGTTGAATTTTTTTTATTTAATTTATGATCGTTTTTTAAATAATGCTGGAAAATCCGGCGTCCTCTTCATGGAAAAAATTCCCTTTCCCCATGAAAAGATCCTTCCACGTAACCCCATCCAACCACCCCCCCCAAACAAGAAAACATCCCCCCTGAACACGTCTGCAAACTTCCATAGCCAGTACTATATGTAAACGATGGGTAGAGTTCATAACTTGCAGTCCTTACCCAAGGACTGTGGGGATCAAGTTACCCTTAATGACAGAGTTATTACATTTTTCTAATATGCTGAAAAAATGGCTATCTTAAAATTTTGATCCAATGACTTGGGAAACAAATGAGCGCGGGAGGGGGCCTAGTTGCCCTCCAATTTTTGATCACTTAAAATGAGCACTAGAACTTTTCATTTCCGTTCGAATGAGCCCTCTCGTGATATTCTAAGACAACTGGGTCGATACGATCACCCCCTGGAAAAAAACACAAAAAACAAATGAACACACATCCTTGATCTTTCTTCTGACAAAAAAAAGAAGAAAATTCCACATTGTCTTAGATAGGAGCTTGAAACCTCTACAGTAGGGTTCTTTGATACACTGAATCTCATGGTATGATTTTCATTAAGATTCTATTACTTTTAGGGGGTGTTTCCCCCCTTTTTCGAAACTAAGGTAAATTTTCTCAGGATAACTGTAGCATTTTAACTGTAATTTAACTGACGCCACGTTATTGCGTACTTCTATTTTGTCTGGCATTTTTGACGATCGGCTTAGGATCTTGCCGAAGGATCTCGATTACACTTACACACACCATTCAAGTCACGAGTCAAACCTTGACCATACAGTTTCTGCTGCAAATCTGCAAGTGCCACCTGTTCACGTCGTTACTGACTTCCAACTATCAGACCACTTTCTAATATCTGCATCTATTTCTTGTCCTTCGGCTCAGTCTATTCCCATCCCACAACTACATCAGCCTCAAGCCCAATTTTACAGGGATTGGAAAAACTTCCAAGGTGATCTTTTCGCAACAGTTACTAATTCTGTCCTTCATAAAATTCATGTTCTATTCCAGGTGCTCATGAGAAATCCACTAACTGATACAAATGAAATATCTATCTTGCACAATAGATATCTATCTTGCACAAGTTTGCCATGCCCTGCGATGCGCAGAAAAAGCCGTTATACCTCTTAAACGTATACGTCGGGGTGTCACGAAGCATTGGTCCAGTAATCCGAGCCTAGTCGAAGCTTGGAGAAAATCAAAATTTTGGTACCATTTGTGGCTCCAGTGCGACCGTCCTCGGTCTGGCTGGGTTTCTGACATTCATCTTTCTACCAAAAGTAAGTTTGCAAGAGAAATGTCTATCCACATAAACCAGATAGTTGAAGAGACGTCCAAGCAAGCTTCACTGTCCCAACCTTCCTTCTGGAGAAATGTATCAAGATATCTCCTAACGCTCGCCTATCTGCTCAAGTTATTCCTGATTCCGAGTGGAATTCAGACTTCTCTGCTGAATTCTCCCCGCGAGATGCCACCCTACAGTCCAAATACGATAAGCTTGATAAACTTCTGTCTAGTTGTCTAACCGAAATTTGTTTGTTTCGGTTGATTTTGTACTGCGAGCAATCCAACGCCTAAAACGTAAGAAATCTTCTGGCATCGATAAAGTGAGCGCTCCTCACATTCTGTATAGAAGCGAGCTGCTGGTAAACAATATTGCTCTTTTGATGCAGATGATTGTTAACCAAGGAGTTGTACCTTCTTCTTTCTCGCTTGGAGATCGCACTGCAGTTTCAAAGAAAGAAAAACTCGCCACCCAGTGCTCATCTTTCCGCCCTAAAACGGTGGCTACTACCTTCTGTAAGCTTCTCGAACTTCTGTTCATTGACCATTTGAACGCAAAATGCTATGTTCCACCTTACCAATTTGGATTCAAGCCACGTCTCGGTTCTGCCCACACTTTGTCGGTTGTCACGAACGCATTGATCGATGCTGATGCACCAGACAAAACTGTCCTGTTAGCCGGAAACGATGTTCCTAAAGCGTTCGATTCTCTCATTCACGCCGCTATGCTTTTCCATGCAACAAAACGTGGAGTGAGCCCTTCATATATCAGAGCCCTTCGAGATATGTATTCTCGTCTTAAAGTTCGCCCAATACTTCAACCATTACCTAAAGCTGACGACTCTTAAGTCTAGACACCAGCCCCTGACATTTTTGTCAACGTCAAAAAATTTACCCGTCAGGTTTCTTCCCCTTCACTCTTCAATAATGGAGTTCTTTATGCACAGTCAGCTGTTCCCAGATCTCTCATCTTTGCCGATCTTTCGTATGTTATGCAGACGACATTCTGAATTTGTGCCGCACTATCCAGGGCATTAGCGAGATTTTCGCAACGCTACAATCTGAGTATGCAAAACTAGGTCTTCAGTTCAATGTTGAAAAGTACAAAGTTACATTCTTCAACTGGAAGCAAGCGTCGCCTGGGGATATTCCTCTCGGAAATAATAGGATTAATCAAGTAGATCATATCGCCTACCTCGGTCTTCCCATTGGTTCGTCAATAATGCACGCGCAACAACTATTAATTGCTTACATTGAACGTAGAATTGGGTTATCATATGCTTCTTTTGTAACGAATAAGTTACGATTCAACCGCCATCTTCTTTCGAAACTTTTCAACTCTGTTGCTCTACCACCTTATCTGTACATATCGCCATTTTGGAAAATGCTCACAAAATATGACAAGTTGAAAAATTATCCAGTCTTCTGTCGGTTCGCAAAATATCTTTTACGTTTTCCCCATTGGACCCGCAACTCTTATCTAGCTAGAAAAATCAGCATTATTGACCCCATTATAACTGTGGAAAAGAAAATTCGTGCTTATAATTTCCCGTTTAACGAAGTTGAACCATCCTTGGTTGTCGGTACTGGCCTAGTAGTTAAGGTGTATTTGTTGTGTTTTTTTTTTTAAGTATTTGTTTTCGCGATTAGTGTAATAGTTGCAATTTTTAAACTGATTGATCATTTAGTCTCTTTTCGTGCGAGTTCAATTTAAGTGACGCTGGTTATTCTCAATCTTGGTGTAAATTTTTCTCTGATAACATATTGCGTATATTACTAATAATTTAACTGTTTATTACTTATCCATTCTTTTAAGCATACTGCTTTAAGTAAAGAAGTAAAAATTCCGTGATTGAATAATTTCCTTGTTTCTGATATTTATGTATATCGGAGTAAGTGAATCATTTGGTGAGAGTGATCTGAATTCAAGACCAGCGGACGAAAGTGTCTTTTAATTTTTTTTTACCGTTTTGTTATATTTAGACTAGTTGATATGATTATCTACTGTATATTTTTAATTCACTGATGATTATTTGGGTTAATTTTTTTTTACCAATTGCGGCTTGATTCAACAATGATCATATTGCTTATGTTTGTTTAGTACTTGGGAGTTCAAAAAAAAAAACGTGTCACGTACCTGCAGTCTAGTGTAAAATTAAGTTTCTCTTTTTTGTCTTTGTAATTTGTTCTAGCTGATTTAGATCTTAGCTCTAGCGTTCGTCACTAAGTTTATTATCACTTCTAAGTTTATGTGTATTTCTTCTTTTTTTTCGTTTATTGCTCCGTGTTTTCCTTTTTTTTGTATGACATGTTTTCCAATAAATAACAGTAATAATAATCGCCGCCGGGTCCCAGAACTCGGCACGCGGCAGGCTTCTATATATAGATTCTTACTGTTGCTTCTCTTCTTAACTCAGACAATTTGAGCTATTTCTTGATGTCATAACGTCCAGATGGACCTTAAATTAGAAGTGGTGCCTTTGTAAAATAATATTTTTTTATTTGACTTTCAATTTTTGCCTTGGCTTGACTTTTGTCATTATGAACGATTTATCCAGTCCATATTTTTGATTTTCAAAGGTATCGTAGGCATTGATGACCTTATCCATGTAAAAATCCCAAACCCAATCATCATCGCTATCATTTTCAATTTTGACACGTTTTGATTTTCGCTGTCCAGGTTGATTTTCATTGACTCGCTGCTCTTCATTTTCATTTTTGACTCCCTCACTTGTTCGGTGTCGTACGTCTTCTAACCACGTGTGTCTTTATCCTTCCTTTTCATTTTTGACACGCTCTAATTGTCGTTTTCGATTATATTCTAACCGCCAATGTCTTTGCTCTTCATTTTCATTTTCGATACGTTTTTGAATTTTGATTACTTCAGACAATTCTAGTTATGGCCTTTGCTTTAGCTGTCCGTATTGGTGTTGTCGCAATTGATGGTCCAGTTTGTCAAATTTCACATCTTATCATGTGACGTCATTTGTTTTTTTTAACAAAGGTATGGTAGGCATTGATGATCGAAAAAGAAATATCACTCTAACAATAAAAATTTTCGTTGATAGTTGTTAGGGCATCCTTCCACACTTTGTTATATGTTCTTCGTTCATTTTCAGGTGGTAGCAGAACTTTTAAGCTACGTTGTCTTTTCACACGAGAAAATGCAACGTATAACATTCCATGATTATAAACTGGAGCACTAAGGTTGGCGCCAATAAATTCTTTAGCTGCCCGTGTTGGTGTTATCGCAACTGATGGTCCAGGTTGTCGATTTTCACATCTTATCACATTTGATAGTTTAGGTGTCGCCTCCGGCAACACCTATAATCATCATTTACTATAATCAGCAGTTACTATAATCATCATTTATAGTAACTGCAGCTGCAAATTTTCGTTTTTTGGGTCTTCCTTTAGACATGGTTTTGGATATATAGCTGATTGTGTTAGATGCATAACTGGCTACATTTGGAAAGTTACGGGGTTATATAAGAGGAATGACATCATAAAATTTCATGACTTACATGACGTCATTGAATTCTTTTTACGTGCACAACGTCATGGTAATTTTTACTCCATGACATCATTTGCAAAAAACAAAATTAAAGCTCTTAACAATTTTTCTCAGACTTCTGACCTATCTAGATCGTTTTTTTTTTCATGCGAAAATATCCCAAGATACCAATTTTCCTGTTCATATAAACAGTTTATTAGTAAAAGAAGAGTTCAAAAAAGAAAAAAAGTTTTTGTTTTAATGATACTGCAATGACCATACACTTAAATGAAAGTTTACCCTTAGATGATTACCCAGCATCAAGGAAAAACAGCTAAAAAAACACAAAATCCATAAAGCAGCTAGAGGCAGGTCAAGTTCTAATGCCATTTGTGCATCTAATCTTTATAGAACACATTAAAATAAGCAAGCATAAATGAGGGATAAATAGTTCACCTAATACAGCCATATCCAAATATCTTAGATCACACTGTACCCACTGCGGTGGAAACAATGTAGTGGCTTCTTTATCATCAGATTTGAAGACTTCAGTTCTCATGATGGTACCATCGATTTTTGGAAGTGTTGACTTGTCCACTTCGTAATGAACATATCTGAAAGTATTTGCAAACTTGAAAAAAAGAGCTTCCTATCGAAAGGTATTCCCCCATTTTCGATAACCCTCCCTAGGTTATTATGTTTCAAATTCCAACCAGAATAAACAGGCTGATATAGCCCCATCTCCCTTCACCCTACCTTAAATTTCGGCTCATGTGATTATGTTTGAGAGGAGGAGATCAGTGGGAGCAAGGGAGGGGAAGAAAACTACTAATCGAAATAGATTCTTGTGTAGAAATTAGATAGAGCCTCCCCTTAAGATGTAAAATTTCCAATTCCCAACAGGTTTAAAAGGCTGATACACCTCCTCCCCCCTCAACCTAACTTAAATTGAAGGAGGAACCGCTTTTGGGTCATGCAAAATGCTTTTTTAATTGAAGGAGGAACCGCTTTTGGGTCATGCAAAAAGGATTCTTGAAAAATCAAGAATCCTTTTCATATGTATATGAATCAAATTTATGTCGTTACTCAATGGTTCAACTATATATCGTAAGATTTGAAAAAATGGTAGAAAAGAGCATAAACTGAGAAAACTTTGCTGCAGTAACTTATATTTAGCATAAGTTATTTTAAGTAACTATACTGTTACTCATGTTCAATACGTATTTTTAGTAAACTCATGACAAATGTAGATATGAACAAATTTGGAATAATTTCAGATCAGAAACAAAACGAAAAAATGCAAATCAGTTATCCAAAACTGGATTAACTTGTCAATTAAACAGAAAGTGAATATAAAAATTGGTAACCTTGATGCTACGATCCCTCCTAAATTGGCTATGGCAACACTTCAGTTTATACTCTAAACAAAAAATACAATATACAATTTTTCTTTTATTTGACATTATAAACAAACTTTTAATGAAAATTGGACAAAAAAAAAGTATTAACCAACAAAATTAACACTTTTTTAAATTGCCTAGTAATATATCTGGGCTTTAGGGTTCTGGGAGAGGGGATTTCCAACCGGAAACCATATTGAGAATATAGGCTTTCTTAATAGAATGGACTAAAAATTTTGTCATCATAAAGTTTAAATCGAAACAGGGACAAACACAACTGTCACCATAGCAGGGATTTTTGCACCAAGAATGGATTTTTACACCATGTTTAGTAGGGATTTTTGCACCAAGATTAGCAATCTTTATATTCGCTTAAAAATTAATCTTAACCCAGTCCCCAAAGTCCCCCTACCCTTTAATACCTAGACATAAACTTATGACAAAGACTTTGATTTTGTTGATTTGCATTTTTCTTTGTGCTAATTTCTTTAGCAGTGCAGTTTATCCCCTCTTCTGAATTGAACCCTATAACAACAAAATTCTTACTTCAATACATCCGGAATTCATACTGGTTTAAATTCAATTTCCGACAAACTATAGAATTCAAACTTTATTCATTTTTCTTTTATTCGGAACTTGAAGAAAAAAAAACCAGTATTTTTATATACAAGATTAGTCCGTACTAATCAGCTAAAGCTATCGGATGTATCAAAAAGCTGTTCCCTTACCATAAAATATAAATAAGTATAAAAAGATAGAAAGCTGTATCAGTAAAATAAGTATATCAGTTTTCTTGTGTCATAAGACCTTTTGAATTTTAGGTCTCTCAAAAAGCCCCTTTCTTAAAAAAAAAAAAAAAAAAAAAAAAAAAAAAAAAAAAAAAAAAAAAAAAAAAAAAAAAAAAAAAAAAAAAAAAAAAATACCGAGAGAAAAACAACACTAAAGCAAAAACTAGAAATCAAACATAGGCCTAGCAGAGTTGCCTTTCCCTAGATCCAAAATAAATAAAAAAATAAATAAAATAGTTTGAATTATGTAGGTTTAACAAACAAGTCATTTTGGGCTGACTTCAAAATTGTGAATTTTTATCCGAAATTTTTTTTTTAGGTTTTATTTTAGTTTAAATAAAAAAACTTCAATTTTCCTTGTGATTTGGGATTTAAGCTTTTTATGAGTTGTCAATTAGATATTATTTGTATTCAAAATATCGTTAAAACTGTGGGATTCCCTTAGATATCTTCCTTATGTAGATTTCTTTTATTTACAACGATTTTTTTTAATTAAACATAAATGCTTGGAATAAGTGTCAAAAGAACACACGCTTCAAAATTTGAGGAAAAATTCTTTTAGTAAAAATAAATAAAAAAAACTCAAGACATATTTTCGCACATTTGATATTTATGCTCGACAAGATGTATACAAATATGTAATCGCAAAAATATGTAACAACAAATGTGTAAAATACAAATCTATTATGAAAAAAAAGTTTTTCAATTCTTACCGTTTTTCTTCTTTTTTTATTCATATTAAAAATATCATCGTAACGACTCGTTTACAACTCATCCCTTCTCCTCCAGGCCCAGTGAAAATGGCAAGTAATTCTTTTTATTTGATATTATAACTACTATTGCTTACAACTCACTGGAGCACCAAGCCACCTCAGACCAACGCAGCTGTGCGTACTCCTGCTCTACATCAATCTACTCAAAGTTTCATTCTTTGCCACTTTCTTTCAAGTTCTAATTTTTTTTAAATTCCTCCTTATGGTTATTATTGTTGTGGGGTGAACCTAAAAAGGGTCAAAGCTCAGACCTCAAAGGCCCATTGCTCCACCCCCTTGAAATTTTTTAAATGTTCGCTGGGGGGTACCCAAACGGATTGTGTTCCCCACCCTTGCCATATGATTTGCTAGCTGTCAGACTCGTCCTTCCCCCACCATATTCTCCAGCTTGACATTCAAAAGGTGGAAAATCACCAGTCTGCGTTTGCTCCTAGCCCGACAATCTTCAATCAGATGTCTCGTAATACCAAGGATCATCCTGCAAATTTGGTATAAAGGCGAATCAACCCTCCCAATTCTGACAAGATACTTCCCGGAATTCCGCATTCCTGTTATCGCTTCAGCTAACCTTCTTATCTTTGACTCTTTTAGTCGTAGTATATGTCTAGTCAGTGTTGGACTACTTCCTATGTTTCATTGTATCCCACCTTCCTGTTCCAGTTTAGCTCCATTTTTCCGTTGCTCCTTCTCCCCATTACCGCTTTCCAGCAGTCCTTAGAAACGGGTATGAAAGGATCTGGTCCATCTTCCTTCAGTGATAGCCCAATCTTGGCTGCTTTGTCAGCCATCTCGTCATCCTCTATCCCAGAATGTCTTAGGATCCACATTGAGTAATTTGGTTTCCTTTAGTTGTAAATTGCTCAATGTTTCGTAGAAATTCGATGTATATCTTTGATGGCTCTTTATATTCTGAAGAGCCGTCAGGAATACTTAGTGGTTTGTTAGAATACATGTTTTTCTACCAGCACAATCCTTGTGCATCAGTGTTTTTGCTGCCCTTTCTATTCCAAACATTTCAGCTTGGAAAACCATAACTTCACTTCCCAGATGATAGATACTTATCTCTTTATCCTGATCAAGTGTATTAAAGTAAATTACAATGCCATTTCCTGATTTCTGTTCAAATCGTGAACCATCTGTAAAGCAAATTATCGAGCTACTTTGGAGGAGCAGCTCTATCTCCTGCTCCATTTCTCTCATATTCTTTAAGGCAATCTGCGATTGCCTCTCAAGTTTTATTACTCGGATGATGCTATCCCTAGGCATTTGCAGCTCCTAAAATTAAAATATCATTTATTTGCGGACATCAACGTAGCTTTTAATTTTCCCATTTAGTATCCACATGTTTATTTGTCCATTAACCAATAATCTGCGGTCTGACAGCGGTTTTTCCTGCTTCTTCCTCTAGAAAATGTTCTATGGATTGAAGTTCTAGTCCCAGTAAATCATTCCTTATAATCTCCTCCCATCCCGTTCGGAGACGACCTACTTTTCTTTTAGCCCCAGATTGATGGTCAAAAGGCACAATCTTTGGCAATCCGTCATCCTTCATCCATAAAACGCGTCCTAACCATCTCAATCTTTCTTTTATTATAGCAATAGAAAAAGGGATCGAAATACATTTTTCGTACAGCTTGCTCAAGAATCAAGCAGGATCATTTAATAAGAATGGCTATCTAGTTACGGATAATGCCGCAACCAATTCACGCCACCTTTTAACATACTAAGCACAAAGTAGATTTATCACACTAGTAAAAAAAAAAAAAAAAACAAATGAAATATTGAAACGATCAGTTCTGCAGTGCACTAGTTAAAGCGGGTGCTTTTGGCGTGTGTTTCGGCTGACTGCAGTGGTTAGGGGTAGTACGGAACGGTGTTTATCACTCAAAAGCACAGAGTGTCCAAACTTAATCATGAGATGGTATTTGCGTTCTTTAAGGATTAGGATTCGAAGAACTGCGAGGGCAGATTCGTAAATGACATACTTGGTTTATATGATGATTTTTAAAGCTCTTTTCAGCACTGTTTCAATGTCGTCGTTGAGGTATTCGATGTTATGCACTTGTGGTCCCCAAACTGGGCTTGTGCATTCAAGCAAAGGGCGTGCATAAGACATCTAAACGAGCAATAATAGCTTTATAGGAAACCCGAATCAATGTGGTTAAGGATCGCAACAAGTAGTTGCCATTTCTTACAAGGTTTGCAACGTGTGGGCTATAAATGAACAATCTTTTTTGAACGTCACACCAAGGACAAACGCAGTAGAATTGGAAGGGTACCAGGGGTGATACAAGAAATTTCTCTTTTCAGAGGATCGAAGCTCATCACTTTAGACTTATTAACGTTAATATGAAGCCCATTTAAACTGCACTGATGTTTGAATTTGTCTTTTAGGTCACTATCGAACTCGTGGATCACTTGGGACCTTTCAATGAGATTACACTTCAGCAAGGCTGACAAATCATCCGTAAATTTGAATCTTTCGACAGTGTTGTCACATAAAACACAGTTAAAGACGGCTAAAAACAAGAGGGCAGCAAGTTTAGTGCCTTGTGGAGCGCCACATGTATTTCCGCCAACGCAAAGTAAAGATCCCCGGGAAAAGTGATTAGACGTACTGATACCGATGTCTCAGGAAGTCTACTATCAGTAGTAGAAGGGCCCTTCCCGCGCCCATCCGTTTGAGATTCTGCAAAGCTGTGATGTGGCGTATAAAATCGAACGTCTTACGATAGTCGGCGAGGTGCAGATCAACTATGGTACCTTCTTTGTCTAGCCTTTCAGTAATTAGATGTTAGAGCCGCACTACGTACTGAATCGTTCTGCTACCTTTAAGGCACCCGTACTGGTAAGGGTCGAGGCAAGGGCTTATTTGCAACAAAATTTCTCGATATATGAATGACTCGGTCACTTTGGCTAAACCGGAGGCTATTGATATGGGTCGGAGCTCATTACAGGAATTGGGGCATCTTACCTTAGGAATAACGCGCACGTAAGCTTTTTCCAGGCTCGTGGGAACTTTTGTTCTCTGAAGCATTAGTTGATATTGATGTCACAGGTTAATCTAGAAATACTGCAAATTTGATGAGTAGTTTGACAGGCAGCTAACCAGGATACGAACCAAAGTTTTTTTTAGCTTTTCAAGCTCTTTGAAACCACGTCATCGGATACTTGCACAATTTATTCTTTCGGAAAGCCAGACGAGAGATCTCCAATATATTCTTCAGTGAATGACGGGTAAGTAGAACATATCACTGCGAAAAACGAATCTACTTCAGTTGACAACACTAAAGATCTATCGTCTTTCTGTATTTTCACAGAGTGATATTCCTAAGTAATCCAGACAAACGTTTGACTTCAGAGTGCCACTTACGGGGGTTAGTAGCCAGCTGTGGAGTCACTTTATTACGAAAAATGCTCTCTATTTGCTTTCACAATATGATTGCGCAACATTTTTGCTGTTGCAACTTCTCCACTCGACGGAAGATGACATTGGGTCTTGATCAGCGCTTGAATTTCTTGGTTTATCCAAGGCTTATCACTGTTACTCATTATAATGGTTTGGACGTAAAATGTTCGTGACGTTTCTGAAGAAGAATAGAAATAAGAGCCTCAGCTTTGAGTCTAATGTATGATATTGTGGAAATCTCATCAAAGTCAAAGGTTCCGATCAGGGTCCAAAGGAACGGACACTTTCCCTAGTCAAAGGTTGGTTCGTTACCTTAATTTTCTTTGTTTTTGGAAAGTTGACTTTGCCCCCCCCCCCCAGAGAATTACAAAGTGGTCAGAGTTTTGTAATGGGCCTAGTGAAGTAGATAAGACTTAATATCGGCTACGATACGGACGCAGCAACTTAATTAATTTAAAGAGCTGTTACTTTAAAAAGCCTTGTATGTAACATTTTGTTCAACAATCTTCAAGCACTGACGACCCCAATAATGGCCGTATTTTCTCAACCCTCCGATTGGCTACACATCAAACTTCACTGTCGCGAGCCACATCTTCTTTTGGTCTCCTGTTCTCTTCTTCCATACCGTCAGTGGTAGACATCCGAGGCATCTTTTGCTTATATGGTTATCTGGTCTGTGCACTGTAAAACACCTATATTCGCCATAGTCATAGATATACAATAGAGAGGGATCATTATTGGTAAATGATGAAAGTTACAAAATGTACGAATGCTTGTACACAGTTTTGTTGGGTAAATGATTGTCAAGCAAAAAGACCTGAGATTAGTACTATTCCTCCAGAAAAATAATGATAGTAAAATATACTTTTCTCAAATTTTGAGAAGCGTAAACCCTCGTTCAACATGTGATAAAAAAAACGCGATTTTATGCAATAAATACCAAATTGAAGTCAAAATATTCAGCTAAACTCTACAATCCGTGGAGATTTTGTCTTATTTAAGCCTTCAAAAATATTTTTTTCGAAAAACCACATATTGGCTCTCTTGTTTAATTGTGAAAAATCCAAGTTATGCCCTTTAGGTATAAAAATGACGCTGTATCTTACTTGCATGTATCCATATGAAAGCAGGTATTTAAAAACGAGCAGTCTCCTAATGATTCATCCGTGTGGGGCTGAAGAATCTTCTTAAAGTGAAGCTTCTTGCACGGCTCTTCAGTTCCACTAACAGCTACACACTCTTCCTTAGTCCCATGGGTACAAAACTCCTGCACTTGTGCGCCTAGGAAGAAACAATTTAAATATGTATATATTTATTATCAAAGGAATGGATAGTAAGATTCATCCAAAAATGCTACACAAAGAAACTTTGCCAAAAAGTATTGAGCCAAACAGCTATACAAATGATTCGGCTAAAAAGTTTACACAAAAAGATTCAGCCAAAAGGGCAGGGCACAAAGGTTTAACTGAAAAAAATAAATAAAAGGATTCAGCCAAAAAGGCTATAGAAAAGATTCAACCGAAAAGGCTATATAAAAAGTTTCAGCCAGAAAGGCTGTACCAAAGGATTCAGCCAAATGGACATATAAAAGGATTCATCCAAAAAGTCTATAGAGAAGATTTAGCCAAAAAGGTTATATAAAAGGATTCAGCCAGATGTGTTACCAAAGCATTCAGCCAAAAAGGATATATAAGAGGATTTAGTAAAAGACTCTACACAAAAGAATTCAGCAAAAAGGCTACAACAAAAGATTCGGCCAAAAATGATAGATGAAGGGATTCAACCAAAACGAAACCTGGACATTTCCAGAATTTTCCTCCTAACTCGTATATTTTTCATATAATTGGCCAGTTTGTTTTCACTCCCCCAGCCTCCCAAGAAAGATTTCTGTGTCAGTGGATGGATATGATCATCCATGAAAAAAGACAATCCACATAAAACTGCATTTTTGATTAAGCTTGTCACTGACAACGGAATCAATTTTTTTGTTTATGTACATAGCGACCTGACCATATTTCAAACAGTAGGCTGTGCGGAAAGTGTGGTTCAATCCCTTCTTCTAGGGTTATAATGAGAAAAAAATGAATATGGCTATGGCACGTTCTGCGGATGAATGATGGCAGATTGCCAAAGATTCTCCTTTTCAGCTAACCGTCTAGGGATAAAAAGAAAGCAAGTCGTCCTCAGTTGGGGTAGGATGATGTCATAAAGAAAGATTTAAGGGAAATTATATTTCCCTGGGAGGGTGTAAAGAGGGAGACTTTTAATAGATGAGATGAAGGAGCGTGTGTAGCTGTGTTGGCCTCAGGCGGCTTTGTGCTGCGAAGAGTTATTAGTAGTAGCAGTAGACCTGAAATCTAAATGATGCCAGCCAGTATAGCTGAAACTGATGACATAACTTCCATCAAAAGTGTATCTTTTTAGGATGCTTTAGCCCCTCTTTCTTTTTTTCCTTTCTTTGAAGAATGGAGTCTTCGACCAACCAGACCAAAATGACTCTCTCAAATAACTATGTCCTATAACCACCCATTCCCCTTACCCGTGAATAATCATTTATATTAATTTACATGTGAATGCAAAGTATCAAGAAAGTACCACCCGATCTACAAAGACTGGCCAGGAAGAGTTCTATAAGCGAAGCTAAGAAAAAAAATTGTTTGAATGAGCCCTCTCCCAATATCCCAAAACCATGTTTCGATAAGACTCCATCCAAGAAAAACAACGAATCTACACACAACTGCAATCATCTTTCTCAAAGAAAAAATTAAATGATTTTTTTTCAGACACAGGGCTTAAACTTCTGTTGAACGGTTATTACATATCCTGAATTAGCTTATTTAAGTTTCATCAATGTCAGACCTCTTTTTGGGGTAATCAATTTTTTCTTTGTAAAATTTAAGAAACAACCGTTGAACGGTTATTATATATCCTAAATTTCAGAATTTAGTTTCATCGATGTCGGTCCTCTTTTTGGGGTAATTTCCTTCTTTTCTTCATACAATTTATCGAATAACCGTTGAACGGTTATTATACATCCTGAATTTGATTATTTATATTTCATCGATGTCAGACCTCTTTTTGGGGTGTTTTCTTTCTTCTTTATCTTTACAATTTATCGAATAACCTTTGAACGGTTATTATATATCCCGAATTTGATTTTTTCAATCTCATCGATGTCGGACCTCTTTTTGGGGTGATTTTCTTCTTTTCCTTATACAACCTTTGAACGGTTATTATGTTTCCTGGAATTGAACAATTAGGTTTCATCGACGTTGGAACTCGTTTTGGGATAATTTACTTCTTTTCTTAATACAATTTATCAACTGACCGTTGGACGGTTATTATATATCACAAATTTGATAATTTAAGTTTCATTGATGTCAGTCCTCTTTTTGGGACAATTTCCTTCTTTTCTTCATACAATTTATCGAATAACCGTTGAACGGTTATTATACATCCTGAATTTGATTATTTAAGTCTCATCGACGTCAGTCCTCTTTTTGCGGTAATTTCCTTCTTTTCTTATACAATTTATCGCAAAACCGTTGAATGGTTATTATATATCCAGAATTGGATTATTTAAGTTTCATGGATGTCGGTCCTCTTTTTTGGGGTAATATGATTTTTTTCTCTATACAATTTATCCAATTACCGTTGAACGGTTATTATGTGTACCTATTATACATCCTCAATTTGATTATTTAAGTCTCATCGACGTCAGTCCTCTTTCTGCGGTAATTTCCTTCTTTTTTTAAATACAGTTTATCGCAAAACCGTTGAATGGTTATTATATATCCAGAATTCAGTTATTTAAGTTTCATCGATGTCGGTCCTCTTTTTTGGGGTAATTTCCTTTTTTTCTTTATACAATTTATCCAATTACCGCTGAACGGTTATTATGTGTACTTATTCTGTATCCTCAATTTCATTATTTAGGTCTGATCGATGTCAGCCGTCTTTTTGCGGTAATTTCCTTCTTTTCTTATACAATTTATCGAAAAACCGTTGAATGGTTATTATATATCCAGATTTGGATTATTTAAGTTTCATCGATGTCGGTCCTCTTTTTGGGGTGATTTTCTTCTTTCATGTAGTAGTACTGAATGTGTCCTTGATCATATAAAGATGTGCCCTCGTTTTAGATGCTTAGATGAAAATTGTAGACTAGCGCATTTTAACCGTACTGACCCAAGCTCATCAAAAAACGCCCACTTTCGACGACGCAAACAGCAGAAAATCCAAAACAAACCCTCTTGGGGTCTAGAAAAGAAGGTCCACCTTCCTGGGGAATCCAGCATCCCTTTTCAGTACACCACCCCTCCTATGACACATCTCAGAAGCCTCTTAGACCCCCTCCCTCCTCCTCCTCCACCTATCCATTTTCATCAACAGCCAATCAACAACCAGCCCCGTCCTTATTCTATCCCCCCTCCCCTTTACCCCTTTCCCTGCAGAAGGAAAAAATTGTTGGTGACTTCAGTTTAAGTAATCCTGTTGCTGCCCCAGTCGCGATAGGGGGCAAGAAATTCCAAAATAAACCTTTTTCCCGGGAGTTTCACGACAAACGTTACGTATTTCCTTCTTTCCTTTACAGCAACGCCGAAAGTTTAAATCTAGAGAAATTTACTGAACTTCAGACTACAGCTCAAATGCTTGGCTCTTCCGTTATCTGTGTTTCCGAGGTCCACCGGCAAGATCTTAATTTATTGAGGGTTCCTAACTTTTCTTCTTTTATTAAACTTCGGCCTGATGACCATCCTCTTGGGAAAAAAGGAGGAGGAATAATGACACTCGTGCACGAATATTTTAAACCTCAGCTTTTAAATATACCTTTTCTTGAAGATAATGATGAAATTATTTGGGTCAAAGCCCAACCTAAGGGACTCCCTAGGCCGCTCTCTGCCATAGCAATGTGCGTTTTCTATTATTCACCTGGTCAGCCAGCTGCAGCAAGAAAAGCTTTTTGGGAGAAGCTGCAGGAATCGGCAGATTATGTCCAGAGAACTCACCCATATTTTGGAGTAGTAATGCTAGGAGATGCTAACGAACTCGATAGCAAATCGCTGGCCAGGTCACTTAACCTTAAAACTCTAGTCGATTTCCCAACAACTAAGGGGAATACATCTCTGGATGTAATCCTGTCAAATCTTTCGGAATATTACCAGAATCCCAGTAAACTGGCACCACTTGGTGGAAGTTATCATTATATGTTACAGTGGAACCCCTTGGAAAAAGTAAAAATTAAATATTCAGTAACCGAAGTTACTTCAAGGCCGATCACTGACCATGGTCTGCTGCAATTCGGTGACTGGATAACGGGAGAAAATTGGGTCGCGGTCTCTTCAGCTAAAGACTTGGATTCCCAAGTAGAAGAATTCCATAATAAGTTAAATTCAAAATTTCTCGAGTGCTTTCCCGAACGTAAGACTAAATTCTGTTCTAGTGATAAACCATACGTAAATTCAAAAATAAAGCAACTGATAAAACATAAATTGCGCCTAATACGAAAAGGTCAAGTGAACCAAGCAAAACAGTTGGCAAACCAAATAAAATGGAAAATCAAAAAGGCACAAGCAAATTACTATGAAAATGAAGTTGACCATCTTTTGGAGTCCAAACCGTCGCAGTTTTTCAGTAAAGTAAAAAGTCTGACTGGCAAAAGTTCTCAACCAGTTGACTTCATGAAGGATGAGCCTCTAGAGAAAACCGCGAATGATTTAAATGCCCATTTTGCTTCAATTGTGCAGTCTTACCCCCCTCTTCCACCCGAGGATCCTCCAGTAAAGTTAACTACTTCTTCAGATGATAATTTAATTGCTGATATTTCATCGGCAATTATAATCCGTAAACTCTCTTCGTTAAAAAGAACTTCCGTTGCCCCTTTTGACATTCCAGTTGCTCTTATTAAAGCATTTGCTAAAGAATTATCATTTCCCCTTCAGATAATTTTCAATAATATAACAAAAACAGGATATTTTCCAAAGAAATGGAAGAAAGGGTTTATTACTCCAATTCCAAAGAAAGGAGCAGCTAATGATTTCTCTGGTGTCCGGCCGATCACAGTTACGTCAGTTTTTAGCAGAATATACGAAAGCTTTGTTGCCGCATGGCTGAAAAAATATCTTTTGAAAGTAACTGATCGAAAGCAATTTGGTAACATCCCTAAGTGTTCGACAGTTCATTACCTCGTTAATTTAATTGATTTTATTTTAAAACACCTGGATGAACCTGGAAAATGGATAAATTTAATTGCAATTGATTTCAAAAAAGCATTTGACCTTGTTGATCACAAAATCCTTTTAGAAAAAATGGCGGAAAAAAATATACCCAGCTTTATTATTAAAATTGTCAAGAGCTTCTTAACAAATAGAGAGCAAACTGTGAAGTATAAGGACCAATTTTCCACTTTTCTGCCAGTTTTTTGTGGAATCCCACAAGGAACGGTGATCGGGCCGCTGGGCTTCCTCCTCATGATAAATGAAATCGCTGCTAAGCTGGGGGACAGATGGAAATACGTTGACGACTTGTCCTTAACGGAAATCGTATCTAAGGATTCGAAGAGCAATGCTGCTGGTATCATTGACCAAGTTACCTCAGAGGCGGCTGAACTTAACATGGTCGTGAATAAAGACAAATGCTCGGTCACGACATTTTCTTTTCTTCAGAATACTCAACCGTCTTTCGAACCTCCTATCGCTTCCGAGCTAATAAGCCATAAAATAACTTTACTTGGTGTGGTGATTTCTTCTGATCTCTCATGGCGGGAGAATACAAAGACAATTGTAAAAAAAGCTAACGGCGCAATCCAAATGCTAAAAACACTGAAAAAATTTCGAGTTCCTAAGGATAAGCTGAAACTAATATTTCACACTTTCATCCGCCCCTTAGTTGAATATGCTTGTCCGGTTTGGCACTTTGCCCTTACCCAGGATGAAATTGATAAAATAGAACGAGTTCAGAAGAGATCACTGCAAATCATTTATGGTGGATCCCCTCTACCTTACTCCTTTTACCTCAAGGAATTTAAACTTGAATCCCTTTCTTCCCGCCGAGGAAAATTATGCCAAAGATTTGGCTCCACCCTCCTTCAACATCCCATCTACCGATCATTCCTTCCCCCATCTTTTGTCCCTATAAGATCTCGTCCCCCCAGGGAGGTGGCTGAGAAAGTTCCGAAACTAACCCCAGTCCACTGTAACACCATGCGTTATAGTAAAAGCTTTGTGCCAAGCTTTGTCAAATATTATAATGATCTTTAGTGTTTTTATTGTTTAGTTTATTTTTATCCTGACGAAGTTTTACCGGATAATTTTATTCTCAATCTCAAGTGTTTTTATCCTGACGAAGTTTTATTAGACAACTTTATTTTGTTAATTATTTATTTTGTTAATTTACGTTATTTTGTGACTAAGAGACATCATATTTGGGCTTTGCCCACGAGAGCTATGTCTTGTTTTTTAATTAAATGAATTTGAATTAAATGAATTTGAATTTGAAATCTTTTCCTTATACAACTTATCCAGTTACCTTTGAACGGTTATTATGTGTACTGGATTTGATTATTTAGGTTTCATTGAAATTAGACCTCTTTTAGGGGTAATTTACTTCTTTTCTTTATATTATATAAAGCAGCCTTGAAAGGTAACATTAAACTTAACAAATATTATATGCTTGGACTCCAGATAAGGGTCAGAATCTTTTAATATATTATTTTAGAAATCGACTTTTTTCAACCTTGGATTACCATAGAGAAATAGACACTTCTTACTAACTGTTCATTACCACGAGAGGTTTGAATAGTGATTCCTTGCTTTCTCACTCGTTTTCTAGAAAGCAAGGATTTTTTTTTAAACACGGTGGTATCTTCTTTCTTTAGGATTACATAAACGTGTCAAGGACCACTTAGTATGTGCTAGTGTCGCATGTTGTATGTGTGAAAATACCCTAGCTAGTCAATAACACAAGACAGAATTAATATTTCGAGATGAAAAATTTAAAAGAAAACATAAAATATTCTATGAATTACCTAGTTAATTCATAGAAATAGAATATAGTTAATTCATAGAAATAGTTAATTTTATTATAGTTAATTCATAGAAATAGAATATTCTATGAATTAACTATAGAATATTCTAGGAATTACCTAGTTTTTATATTCCATTCTTCCTTCTTCTAAAATTCCTGGCTTACTTAATTTTTTCATTCTTCTTTCAAAAGCTTTACCAATCATTTCTTCAGAGTACCCCTTCCGAATTAAAATATCTTTAATGGAAAATTAGGAATAGTAGACACTGCTTTTGAATAGCAAATTCAGAAAATTTTAAACAGCAAGAAAGAACAACAGATAAGAATACCTCCTTGAGATCTGAACCTCTCTGTGAGAGATTTTTCTTTGGCGGTGGGCTTGCTGAGCAGCTCAAGAATTTCTTCTCCCATTTTCTTGCTCTCTCTTTCCCTAGTTGATGCCATCGATAAAAGACTCTATAATAATAATAAAAATAATACATTTTCGATTTCAAAACACCCTAAAACTAATGGACAACTTCAAAAAATGAATATGATTATATATATATATATATATATATATATATATATATATATATATATATATATATATATATATATATATATATATATATATATATATATATATATATATATATATATATATATATATATATATATATATATATACATATATATATATACATATATATATATATATATATATATATATATATATATATATATATATATATATATATATATATATATATATATATAGCATGCATGCTTATCTAGGTAAATGATATTCACAGCCTGAAAACTGTTCATTTTGCTTTGTCCTTTCAGGTATAAGAAGACTCCAAAGTCATTGAATAACTGTAGAAATGGATTCGTCAGTGATCGAGTACAGAGCAGTGATCAGATTCCTTGTCAAAGAAGGTTCTTCGGCTATTCACAGCCTGAAAACTGTTCATTTTGCTTTGTCCTTTCAGGTATAAGAAGACTCCAAAGTCATTGAATAACTGTAGAAATGGATTCGTCAGTGATCGAGTATAGAGCAGTGATCAGATTCCTTGTCAAAGAAGGTTCTTCGGCTAGAAAAATCCCAGATTGGTTGGCCAAGGTGTACCAGCAAAATGCTCCCAAGTATTCCACGGTCGCCAAATGGGCCGCAGAGTTCAAGCGGGGCCGTCAATTCCTGGAAGACGACCCAAGGTCCGGTCGACCTTTGGAAGTGACGACCCCGGAGGTCATCCGGCGTGTGGAAGACCTTGTCGTGGCTGATCATCGTTTAAAGGTCAAAGAGGTTGCAACCGAAGTTGGCATTTCTGAAGGGGGCGTTTTCAACATTCTTCACGACCATCTTCATCTCTCCAAAGTGTCTGCCAGATGGGTGCCTCGAAATCTTCAAGTGCAAGACCGACAGCAGCGGATAGAGCTCAGGTCACAACTTCTCGAGCTCTACAGGAGAGACCCAGAAGACTTCCATTTGCAACTTGTGACTGGAGACGAGACCTGGGCATACCACTGGGACCCTGAGAGCAAGATCGCCTCCAACCAGTGGAGGCAATCCATTTACCGTTGTTTAGTTAGGTTAGTTTAGGTTATGTTGGCACCATAAAATCTCACGATGAAGAAAAAAAGGGGACTACGGCCAGTAGAAGGAAAAGACAAAACTAAATCGACGCGGATATTTCACCTGTATGAAACAAGGCGTCTTCATCACTAAGAAAACAAAGATAAAACTGAAATAGCCTAAAATCAAATAAAATCCCAAACCAAGAAATCAAAACACCAAATGTCTGTATATATACAATAATCGTTCCTGTGACTGAGCAACAGGCGCTCAGGAACAGTAGCGAATTTAACAGAATTTAACGTACTTTTTCCAGAACGAAATTTAAAACCTGTATTTATTACGCAAGATTACCATTCGTGGCCTAAATGTAGACTATCTATGCATAAATTAATGTCCCATAAAAAACGCGAAGTTATACCATCGATGGAATGAAAAATATAAAAAAAATACAAGTACAATCAATCTTAAAAAAAAAATCTATCAGCAGAGAACAGGTTCAAAAGTGTTTTCACAAGTGAACTACTTCCAGTACTTTAATAAAAGTTTTGAGCAATCAAAATTTTGAGATAGCCATTTTGTTCAGCGTAGTTGATTTCCACATAGAAATTATGTTTTTGAGTAGGACTCTCCCCCACAGCCCTCGGGGCAAGGGTTGTAAGTGGAATTGAGTCCTTTAAATCCTGATATGCGGAAAAAGCAGTAATGTCCTAAGGACTATTCAGGCATACTTAGCACTAAGGATGTGGGTAATTAACTCTAGTTATCGAGTAATCAGCACTTTAATGAAGCCATTTATCAGGCCTAAATAAAATATATTTTTTTATGTAAGTGGTTTAAAATCAGGTGTAACTTTTTTATTAAAGGTCAACTTCCTCATCAATTGCATTCCTGTATTTTATGACTAATGAGAGTAATTTTTACCAAAAGCTGTTCTTGCTACGCAAAGGTATCGATAATAACAATCGTGATTTAGGCAATTTTGAGCTGGATATGATCTGTGATTCCTGAATAACAAAGAGAAGAAATGATGGTTTCAGATTTTTTTACGTTTTTCTTTGTTATTTGAAAAAAAAAATAATTAAGTTTTTGATTGAAATAATTGAAATAATAATAAATAAGTTTTTGATTGAAATAATTTCATTGAAAATCGAGAGTTCTAGTGCCCTTTTTAGGAGTCAAAAGTGATCGGAGGGCAACTAGCCCCTCCACACCCTTTTTTTTACCAAATGCATCCGATAAAAATTTTCAGATAGCCATTTTGTTAAAAATAGTTCAATGATCACATAACAAAAACTCCGGTGTCGACATAACCCCCAAGGGCTGGGGACAGGGGTTGTAAGTTATGCCCTGGTGGTATACATGGTTCTTATGGAAGGGATGCTCGTATAAACTTCAAAGAGGGCTCATTCGACTGGAAATTGAAAATTCTAGTTCACTTTTTAAGAGTCAAAAGAGATCGGAGGGCATCTGGCCCCCTCCCCCTCCTTCCACGCCCTTTTTTCCTCAAACCCACCCGATGAGAACTTTGAGGGATGCTCGTAAAAACTTCAGAGAGAGCACATTTTATTGGAAATTGAAAGTTCTAGTTCAGTTTTTGAGAGTAAAAAGAGACTGGAGGGCAACTAGCCCCCCCCCCACCCCACGCCTTTTTTCCCCAAATGCAGCTAATAAAATTTTTAGATAGTCATTTTGTTAAAAAAAAAAATAATTCAAAAATCAGATAACAAAACCCAAATGCATCCGATAAAAATTTAGAGATAGCCATTTTATTAAAAATAGTTGAAAGATCATATAACAAAACTCCAGTGTCGACACAATCCCCCAGGGCCCAGGGGCAGGCGTTGTAAGTTATGCCCTGGCGCATATATGGTTCTTATGAAAGGGATGATCGTATAAACTTCAGAGAGAGCTCATTTGATTGGAAATTGAAAGTTCTAGTTCATTTTTAAGAGTCAAGGGGTTGAAGGGCAACTAGTCCACCCCCCATGCCCTTTTTTCCCCAAACCCATCCGCTACAAATTTTGAGATAGCCACTTTTAAAAGTTTTTCAAATATTAGATAACAAAACTCCAGTGTCGACATAGCCCCCAGGGCCCAGGGGGTAGGCGTTGTAAGTGTTGTCCTGGGGGCGTATATGGTTCTTATGAGAGGAATGCTCGTATAAACTTCAGAGAGGGCTAATTTGATTGAAAATTGAAAGTTCTAGTTCACTTTTAAGAATCAAAAGATATCCGAAGGCAACAAGCCCCCCCCCCCCTCACACACACACACACACACCCTTTTTCTCCAAATCCATCCGATAAAAATCTTGAGATAGCCATTTCGTTAAAAATAGTTCCAGGTCAGATAAGAAAAACTCCTGTGTCAACGCAACCCCCCAGGGCAGGGGGCAGGCGTTGTAAGTAATGCTCTAGGGGCATATATGGTTCTTATGGAAGGGATGCTCGTATAAACTTCGAAGAGGGCTCATTTTATTGGAAATTGAAAGTTCTCGTTCACTTTTTAAGAGTCAAAAGAGATCGGAGGGCAACTAGCCCCCTTTCCCATCCACGCCTATTTTCCTTAAACCCATCCGATAAGAACTTTGAGAGAGCCATTTTTTTTTAAAATGGTTCAATGATCATATAACAAAACTCCAGGGTCGACACAATCCTTCAGGGCCCGGGGTAGGCGTTGTAAGTTATGCCCGGCGGGCATATATAGCTGTTAGGGAAGAGATACTCTTATAAACTTCGGAGAGGGCTCATTTGATAGGAAATGGAAAGTTCTAGTTCAGTTTTTAAGAGTCAAAAGAGATCAAAGGGCAACTATCCCCCCCAAGCCTCTTTTCCTCCAAATGGATCCGATAAAAATTTCGATATAGCCTTTTTGTTAAAAATAGTCCAAAGGTCAGATAACGAAAACTCCGGTGTCGACACTCCCCCCTCCCCGAGCCCGGGGGCAGGCGCTGCAAATTATGCCCTGGTGGCATATATGGTTCTTATGGAAGGATTATAAGAGTCAAAATATATCAGAGGTCAACTAGCTCCCCCCCCCCCGCCCTTTTTTCCGCAAACCCATCCGATAAAAATTTGAGGCGGCCATTTTGTTAAAAATTCTTTCAAACATTAGACATTAAAACTCCGGGGTCGATATAACCTCCCCGGGCCCGGGGACAGGCGTTATAAGTTATGTCCTGGGTGCATATATGGCTCTTATAGAAGGGATGCTCGTATAAACTTCAGAGAGGGCTCATTTAATTAAAAATAAAAAGTTCTAGTTCACTTTTTAAAGAGTTTAAAGAGATCGAAGGCCACTTGGCCAACACCCCACCCTTTTTTCCCCATACCCATCCGATAAAAATTTTGAGATAGCCATTTTGTTAAAAATAGTTCTAACATCAGATAATAAAAAGTCTGAGGTGGACACAAACCCATTTTTTTACTTTGATATTGTTACTTTGATACTAGTTTTGATACTTTGAAAAAAAGTTTGATTTTTAAATATGGTATTTTTAAAAACTTGAAACTTTTTGCAATCAAAAACGAACAAAGATTAATAAAAAAAAAAATTTCCGAAAAGAATTTTTCAAAGAAAAGAAAAGGCCATTTTAAATTAATATCAGCAGATACAAATACCTGTTAAAATTCAAACTCAACACGACAAGAAATTAGTATTAAAGAATAAAAGAAACCCAAAGCGAACAGAAATTAAATAAACAATCATAGCAAAAAAACATAATACAAGTAATAATATAAATGAATAAATAAATCTTAAAGCGAATAATGCTTAAATTTAATATGCAAATCAAGCTTAAAACGAAAAAAAAAATATTTTGCTATTGAAGTATAAATGAAACCCAAAAACGAACAGAAAGTAATTTAAGAATCAATGCAAACAGACATACAATAGATACTAATGTAAATGAATAAATAAAGCTTAAAACGAGTGAAAATTAAATTGAATACGCAAATCAAGCTTGAAACGAACAAAAATCACTAAAAACAAGAGTTTGGGTATCACTTACTTCTCTCACTATAGGTCTAAAACCTACTGCGTTATGGCGCTTTACTGAAAACTATACGTGTCTTGAACAGTCTTGGATAGTATAAGCAAAATCAAACTGAATATTTGATAAATAATGACATTAATTGTTTAAAGATCTATCAGTTCAAGATTTTATTTTATTAATTTCATTAATTTTATTAATTTTATTAATAACAAGATTTTAATTTCATTTTTGAAGCCGTAAGAACTGGAAAAGAAAATATTTGTAATATAATTCGTTTTCAGTGAAGCGCCAATGACGCAGAAGGCTTTAGGTTTTTACAATTAAAGAAGGGGGCAGTATCCAAATTTTATTTGTAGTGAAACTATATTTGTCTTGACCAATCTTGGAAAGAACTAATAAATTAAACTGAATATTTTATGTATAATGGTATTAATTGCTGAAAGCACTTCAGTTCAAAATTTTACTGTAATTTTAATGTTTATTTTCAATATTAAGTACAAAACAAAATATTTGTAACACAATTCGTTTTAATTTAAAAAAAAACAGTTTTACTAATTTTTTTACTAAATTTAATTTTAACTTTAAAAAACTTAAAAAAAAACATATCAATTTTTTTTTGTATTTTTGCTACGTTTTTACGAGTGGGATGATACATATATACACACACATATATATATATATATATATATATATATATATATATATATAAATATATATATATATATATATATATATATATATATATATATATATATATATATATATATATATATATATATATATATATATATATATATATATATATATATATATATATATATATCCTCCTGAGACCTGTTGTCCCCGTCTGTGGGGACAACCCCCTTAAAATATTTTTTGTGTTGAGGCCTTGCCATCTAGCAAAGGTTTCGTTGTTTCAACGTGATTTTTGGACCTGAAATGCAATCTGTGTTTTTTCGCTATGATTGTTTATTTAATATCTGTTCGTTTTGGATTTCATTTATTCTTGAATAGCAATTTCTGGTCGTTTTGAGTTTGAATTTTAACAGGTATTTGTATCTGCTGATCTTAAGTTTAAAATGGCCTTTACTTTTCTTTGAAAAACTTCTTTTTCGTAAAGTTTTTTTTTTAATTAATGATTAAGAAAAAATCGTCTGCCGGTATTGATTTAATACCTGCTAAACATTTCGAACATTCTAGTGATCCTCTGTCGCAACATCTTTTGCTTCTTTTTCAAATATATATTTTTTCTGGTATTGTGCCTCTTCAGTTTTGTACATGAGCACCCATAAAGGGGGGGGGGGGGAGCCCAGCTGCCTGAATGACGCTGCCTTTTATTTTTATATTTTGTTTTGAAATTTCTATTATACAGCATTGGAAGTAGCGATTAGACCAGGTATGCCTCCCCCCCTTAAATTCAGCTAATGGGCCTCCATGGTTCTATATTGGCCAGATTACGTCTATACCCGAGAAACAGAAAAAAGATCTCGATGATTGTCGACCTTATCGGCCTATAACCATTTCTCGTACTTCTTTTAAAAAATTTGATTCTATTATTCTTAGAGATATTTTCCAAAAGCGTCTGCGCATCAGTTGGGTTTTCAAAAAGGACTTAGCCGTGAGCATGCTCCGTTTTCCCTTTTTAGGTTCTGGCAGATGTGGAAGGTTCCGGAGATTTTCTTGTTCTATGCGCTTTGGACATAGCCAGAGTATTTGATTCGTGTATTTTTGCCCGGATTTTGGTAGAAGCTCTAAGGAGAGGGGTTGACTTCTCAATTATAAAATGTCATTGATACATGTATAAATATTTTCGCATCTTCGTGCCAAAATGAAGTGCGGCTCAGAGCTCTTTCATGTGCTAAAGGGCGTTAGATAAGGATGTCTCACTTCCCCCGAGCTTTTTAATAACTCAGTCATTCCAGCCCAAAGTTCTATTGAATCCACCTGTATTTACGGCGGTTTAGACGTGTCATTACTTACGCATGCAGATAATATCCTGAATCTAAGTTACAATTTTCTCTGATCGTGAAAGCACTTTCTCGAAATTAGAACAAGAATATTACCAGATTTGTTTAAGTTTTAATTTTGAAAAAACTGGCTGTTGGTTTCAACTTCAAAGGATGCCCTGATAAATCCCCCTAACTTGCTGAAACTTCATCCCCCTCTCTAAAAGCCTTATTTACCTGGGGATACCCATTGGAGATTCAGTTAAAGAAACTATTAAGCTTATCCAAAATCTTGAAAAAAAGACAAGGATCACTTGTGCGTCGCTTGTCTTTAATGTTACACACCTTAGTCGTTTCCATCTTTCTGAACTTTACAATAGTCTAACGGTGCCTCATCTTCTTCCTCTGTCTCCTATTTGACAACTACTTCCTGCTTAAAAAAAAACTTGTTCACCGTATTTATTTTAAATTTCCTAAATTCCTTTTGCATATACCCCCTTGGACCAGTAACTCTTTTTTGTCCCAAAAATTTAAACTCATCTTTCCAGCTACAATTATTGATAAAACAGTGTAAGATTTAAATCGTCTGTTGGTAAACTAAGACGATTGGTCTTAGAAGATGGCCAGTAAACGATTGATCTTCTCTGTTCTTATGATTGTAAAATTGCTTATCTTTGTTCAGTGTATAATTTTTCATTTTCCTTTTTCTCTTTTTTCCCTTATGTTGTACGCTGTCATTTAGGGTCTCTGCGCCCTTTTTTGTTTTGACACGTTGTAAATGAATTGAATTGCATTAAATCAAACTTATTTTTTTAGAAGCCCAAAATTAACTCTGCAAATCATGAATATGAAGTGTGTAATCTTCTAAACTTCAGCAACATCCTTGGTACTAGAATTATTTATTTATTAGATTATTATTTATTTTATTATTAGAATTTAGTGCTTCTAGCTTGAATAGTTCCACTGTTTATTCAAGAGATGGTAAAGTAAATAGATTTAGAATTTTGTGTGAAAGAAAAAACAATGCTCAAGGGAAAAAAACTTACAAGAACATCATCATCCTTTTTCTCCCTTTTCTTCAGAACTTCTCTTCTCTTGTCTTCTTTATCAGGACTTTCTAGTAATACTTGGTCGGTTTCAGAAGATCCTAGAAAAGCAGAATAAAAGACTTTATCACCAGACGTACAGTATAGGTGATGTTGGGTAACGAGAAAATCAATCAAATGAGTAGCTTCATTTACCTGGGTAGTAGTATTAGAGGTAAAGATGATGGATGAAATGAATATATAAAAGTGAGATATCCAAGGCGCAGGGTTTTTTGCAGTTGAACAAAGTTTGTAAGAATAGAAAGAGCAAATAAACCTTCAAACAGGGATAAAGCCATTTATTTAGACAGTGAAAAAACAGGTACAGAAGTCCAGATATTTCAATCACATATACAGCGACCATCTTCAGTAGAGCATTTTTACTGAAGACGGTCGCTGTATATGTGATCAAAATATCTGGTCTTTTGTACCTGTTTTTTCACTGTCTAAATAAATGGATTTATCCCCATTTGAAAGTTTATTTGTTCGTCGTAGAACGGCAGTGTGGTCTAAGGAAACAACACCTAAATAAAGGTGTTACGTCGAAAAGAATAGAAAGATAAGTCAACGAGACAGGGTTGCCATCTGCCGAAGTCTAGAGTGCAAACGCAGGCCAATAAAGAGTGATTTTTGCTCAAAAAGAATGCAAGTAAAAAAAATTTCACAGGGAAATGCCCACATTTCACACAAAAAGTGTGCAAGATGGCAGTCCACTTTCTTGGCTTAATTGCACTTCTGACGAAGTTGTCAACTACTGACAGTAAAAGGGAATGAAAACTGACACCCAAAAAGTGATTTTCGCTCTTCTGCATCCCCTCCGAGGTAAAAAAAAGAGTGTCTTTCACACAAAGAATGTGCAAGTTGGCAACCCTGCTGCGAGCTAAGATTATAATACTGGAAGCCACGGTAATGACTGTTATAAGTATAGCTCTGAAATGTGTGTGCTTAGAAAGGCTGAGGAATATGTGTTAAATTATTTTCTTCAGGAATTGCCTAAGCCTTTGACAATCGCTCTAAGGATTCTTTTAGGTACCCGTTAGACGGATGAGTCTATTTAGACGGGTAAGTCTATTAGATGGGTAATGCCAAACAACAAGCACTTTTTAGGGCTATAATAAAAAAAGGCTTAAAATGGTTAGGCCCCATTCTACATATGAAGGATGACAGATTGTCAAAGATCATGCTGCTTGACCATCTGTTTTGGACCAAAAGAAAAACAGGCTGTCCACGAATGAAGAGGTTCGAGATCAAAATAAAACTGGAACATTGGAGGGGGGTAAAGAGTGAAGCTTTGGATAGATTTAAGTGGGGGATTATATGCAGCATTGTTAGCCTCAGGCAGCTTTGTGCTGGAGTGAGTTGCTAGTAGCAGCAGTAGTACAGCATTGTAAAAATAACAGACATCATAACTTATTTGCAGTTTGATATTTTAACTTTTTTTTCCTTCCATTGCATTATTTCTTCCTGTCATCTTTGTGAAGCAGTGCATATACTCCGCCAATACCTAACTTGCGTTAAGTGTGCGAGCTCCACCTCCGACTCTTGTTTTCTCGCACATTTTTCTCGTAGATCTATTAGTATTGCATTTATTTTCCGGGAATATCACGACTAGAAAAGAGATGTTGCTTCCAAGGGGACGAAAAACAATGCTAAAAGTCAAAATCAATTAATACAAACTGGTCCAGCACTTAGGGGGGGGGAGGGTATTCGTCCTGGGAGTATGGTAAAATAATAACACAAATATACGCTTGTAAGTCAAAATTTCCAGTTGTTCAGGGGGAGTCTTTTGGATACGAGCCATCTCAAGAATTTTGGAATTTGTTTGAGGTTTGAATTTTGAATTTTTTTTAAATTTTTGAGCTATGGAATGACGGTGCTTAGTAAGCCGTACAAGAAATTACAGATGCGGCCAGTGTAAAACCCACCCCAAGAACATACAATACTGTATACACACATCCAGGGACACTAATTTACGAGAACCCAGGGGGGTGGGGGATCTCTGTTCAGCTTGTTTTGTGAAGATGCAAAAACAAAAATTGAAAGGAAACCTGGTAAGGAAACGAATCTTGCATTGCAAATGCTGGAGGTTTTCACCTTATTAAGTCTATTGTGTCTATATGAGCGCAAGACATTTTTAATGACGTTCTGTAGAGTTGGTACACTGCTGGATGTGTCAGGCCTGGTAAATTTATGTGGAAAACCAGTTCAACAAGTTGATCCTCTTTACGGTTTATCCTAATTGCCATTACCCTGGAACACGTATTTTGGCGAAAACTTTCTCAAAATGCCTTTGAAACCAACTCGAGACTTCGAAACCTACTTGTAATTCCTAAAACACCTAATAATAACATTGCACTACTAACTACCGATTTTTATATATGTATTGGAATAAATTAATTTAAAATTAGATTCTTTAAAATTTAGTGTTACAGCGTTGAAGCCAAGTTTCTCATTCAAGAGAAATCTGACTTGTCTACCCGTGAAAAAATCGAATGTCGCTTATGTTTAGAGTTGTTTAAATGTTCTCCGGAGCACTTGCATCTCGGTCCGGGTTTTTATAATGGTTGAGATAGGGAAAGATCATACTGTTTATTATTTACATACAGTGGTTTCTCCATACATCTGCTAGGTTGCCTCCTATGGAGCAGTGGCTATTTATGCAACTATAGAAGAATGAAAAAAGCTGTTGTGTTCTGTGTTCCAACAGAATAAAGCTGTTGGAACAGTCGGTAAATGGGTTAGGGATGTGTATGACACCTGCGTGTGTTTTGCGCCCCTGAAACTCCTCAATTTAGTCCTGATAAAACATTACAAAGCTGCAGCACTTGTGTTTCAGTGTATAAATGATTTAGTTCCCGACATTTTTAAGAGTTTTTACCAAATTAATAATGACCTGCATAATTATAGAACTAGACATAGTGATAATATAGTTGCTAATTTACGTCCTGGTAAGCCTACTTGGTTTTCATTTTCAATTAAACCTCTGGCTCCATCTTTAAGGAATCCGCTACCAGGGATCATTAGGGTGACGGAACACGCACCTCAGTAAATATAAATATATATATATATATATATATATATATATATATATATATATATATATATATATATATATATATATATATATATATATATATATATATATATATATATATATATAAGATGATTCTTTGGAGAGATATTTGTTGAATTTTATTATGGGTGAAAGGGTGATTAGGTGAGTAATTATATGCCGGGGTAGGAAGGGTAGACTGGGGATGTAAGGTGGGAGGGACAGTATAATTGGGTTGGGAGGCATGGTGGGGGATGGCATTTGCGATCATTATTTTTCTTTTACATTGTAATCTATCTTTTTTATTTTTAATTCAGTTATTTTACATTTTTATTTCTATTTTATTATTATTTACGTCTATTTTTATCATTTATTATTTATTTTATAGGTTATTTATTATGATGTATTTATAAAAGATTTATTTAAATATCTAATTTAATAGATAAGGAGTTATGTAGATTTTCGCGCGACCACAAACTCTTAAAGGTTTCTCTCCAGCGCGATCTTAGTTCAGTTTTTTTAATGTTAGAACTTTAGGCAATTTATTGACTAATTAACTGTCTGAACGCCATCAGTTTCTAGGACTACCGTCAATTTTTATTTGAATCTCCAAAACTAAATGACAGAAAAACTGTCGTATACTTTTTTAAGAAATAAACATAAAGACGACAAACAGATCTATGGCCAGTAAATGAAAACGAAGGAAAAAAAACGAATATTTCGTCCTTACCTAACAAGGCGTCTTCAGGGAAGTAAAAAAAATATAAATTAAAACTAAAAAAGATATATTAATATATATAAAACATATATAAAATATACATTTTAGGTTAGTCTATTTTAGTTTTATATATATTTTTTAGTTTTAGTTTATATTTTTTTTCTACGCTGAAGACGTCTTGTTAGATAAGGGCGAAATATTCATTGTGTTTTCTTCGTTGCCATTTACTGGCCATAGACCCGTTTGTCGTCACTATATTTATTTTTTTGTTTTTTTTTTCAATTGGATATGGAAAAATGTTCCTTTTAAAAATGTGGACGGCAATCGTCCAAATTTGTAATTTGCCTAATTTGGACAAGGTACCCATATATTTCGAGCATTTATCAAAGCGACGCTTGATTCAGCATTACAAAACCGATAGACAGTTGACATCAACTCAAAACTTTTCACTTTACCGTTTGATTTGCGCCTTTTTATGTGGACATAAAATAGCATAGCCTCGAATGAAACCTATAATATTTAATGGGTTAAAATACAAATTCCTCTGCAAGAAAAACCTGACCGATTAAAAAAAAGAAGACAAGATAAAATCAGGATTTGAGCACTGCTGAGTAGCCAAATCTCAACACGACGCTGAAAAAAAAAGAATGTTCCTCCTAAAAATGTAACAACCCTCCTTCAAACTTGCAATTTGAATAATTGTGACACTGTACCCGTACATTTTGAGTATTTAATAAATGGAATGTATACAAACTTACTTTTAGTTCCTTTCATTTCGGTCGAGGAATAGACATAACTTGCTTCTCCACTTGCAACCATGGCAGATAATTTTGCGTGATCTGCTGTGTTCACTAAAAGCATCCATTTTCCATCCTTTGATCCTTCTTCAACACTAGAAATAAAAGGTATTCTTTAAAGGAAGAAATATCAGAATACTTAGCTTACACTTCTACAGTTAGACTCCTTAAATAGTTTAGAGTAATCTAAAAATCTTTAAATTTTGATTTACCGATATTGCCCTTAGCCTACAGGCCTCTTTTCTTCTTTCCTAGAACAGAAAAATACAAAATGAGCTTGGCTAAATATAAGCTCGGTTGACTTGAACTAAAACGCATTCCTGGCAAAAAAAACTATTTTTTATTCAGATGCGTCATTTGGTTCCTGGTCCTACCGCACTGATTGATGACAACTTTGAGACCGCTAGATGTCTGCCTTTTTATAGATTGTTGTTCAAAACACGATTCTTCACATATTTTTTATGCAGCCAAGTAACTTAAAAAGCATCCCCGGTATTGCTTGCAATACTTATTGACTTTGTAATTCAAGCCTACCACTGCAGAGGAGACAGACAACTAGGCCCACAGCATCATCACTTCGAAATCGAGTTGCCGGTGATATCGCTCTTGCAACACACTGCCAGAGTGACAATCAACATAATCGGAATGAACTAGCAGCAAAAGCTGCTCCAACTGACCAATAAATACATTAACCACCCATACATTAAGACAATCTAACCACTCATACATTAAGAAAATCTTAACTCTTTTATCAAGAGATGGAAAACATGCAAATCCCACGTTTAGAAGTTCCTGAAATGAGTGACGTGTTGATCTCGTTTTCGGTGGAGACAAACAAAAGAAGAAATCCTCTGTGACCCCTGAGTTGACATATTTAATTGTTGTTTATATTAGTGGTTTATGAGTAGCTTGTGACGTAATATAAATCCTTGTTTTTGTTTTCATGTGGATTTCTTTTTTTTAAATGGAATGTTATGCAAAAGGTGATTAATTCCTGTGAACCTACAGCTGATACAGTTAAATTGGAGAATCACTTGCAAAGCACTTGAAAGTGGTTTTCTCTGTTTTCCGTTGAATACTACAACAAGTAGTAGTATTCAACGCAAATAAATTAATAAATTAACAAATCGTCACTTGGTTAATTCTCTGTACTTCTGGTGTTTTACCTATGGTCTATAGGTCTATCAGTAGACCTACGATGGTCGAGGGGGAAAATGATGTCCTTGGCACCCTAATCGAAATTCGTCTCTTAGGCATCCTAGAACATATCGAATTCCTTCTGTTAGTTCTCAAAGGTTTTCACTTACATACCAATTACCATTAATTTCAAATAAGTTGAATATCGAATAAGTTGAAATAATTGAATTCAAATAAATGAACGTGTCATTTATGCAATAAAATATCTAAATTAGTAACACATCTCCTTTTTAATTAAAACAAAAATAATAAAACAAAAAGTGTGTCAAATTGAGTTATAACGACCCTGTCTGAAGGCATTCAGAACGATGATACCCATATCAAAGAAGTCAAAGATTTCATATATTTTTGGTAGCACACTGACCCAAGATGGAAATTTCGATAAAGAAATCAGGTTGCGCATAGCTTATGCAAGGTGGAAGCTTTGCATTCGCCGACTGTATGGTAATTTCTCGCTTTTGGACGGTTTCCACTAGTAGCTTGTTAAAATGGTTTATTGGATAACATACACTAGGCCAATACTCAACAATAGGCTTCACTAATTTCTCATATAAAGTTTAAGAGTTGCGCAAGTTGAACTTGCGAAATGTACGCTTCAGAATATTGTCAAAGTAGATACTAAGGTTCTTGTAAAAATATTATACATGTAGCCTGGCTGATAGTTATGCAGTTGTGTTGCAATATTTAACAGACGGTGTTGTGAATTTCGGTCACAAGATCAGTGATACAAAAAATTCACAAGAGGATTGTACAAAGTGAAATTGCTTAAGTGTAATAATTTAAGGTTTTTGTATTAGTAATTATATTACCAGACCAGATTTTATTTTTAATGACATATGGTTGTCAACTGTTATTTGAAAACACTGTTCAAACAAAAGAATGAGCATCCAATACTACGACTCACAGCAGCACCAAATCACAGAAGGACCAATTCACCTGACTACAAAACTACAATCAACAAAACTGCAACCGCTCCTCCTACATCTTAATCTATTCAAACCCTCCTTCTTTAAAATCTCCCAAGAACTTTCCATTTCCCTCAAATCTTTCCTTGCAACATCCTCCCACCCTATTCGGGACCTGAAAAAATACTGAATATTCAAGACTTAAAAAAACGCAAATATTATGAATGTTTTTTCACCAGATTAATGGCGCATAAAAATCAATACCAGCAGTGAAGCTTCCTTTTGAATTAAAAAATAGCGACGAAGACCACACTGCCTTTCCATAACAAACAACAAAAGCACGAAGAACAATAGGAACTCTTTTTGCAAGACAGTGGAGATAATTTGAATGAATATTTCGGCCCTATGTCCAAGGGCCGTCCCAAGCAAGACAAAAATATATAAAAGAAAAAAGACACAACAAAATGCGACCAATAAAACCCAAAATTAAAAATTTTTCAAAGCACTCCAAGCATCCTTACTTCAGCGAAGTTCAACCAGGACTGATAAAAAAGTAAGGTAAAACAAGGCGATTCAATGAGATGAAAGAAAAATAATTTAAAAACACGTTCTTATTGCTAATCCAGCCTTTTTGGCAGCAAACCTCAAAGGTCTTTTTGTGACCGGTTCTGTGTTAATGTCAATTGGTTTTTTTAAAATATTTTGTAAGATCATTTTTAATTAAATTTGTGTATAGAGCATTTAGTGCATATTCCCTCAAGTCCCTATTTAAGGAAATATTATTATTAATCTTAAGTCTGATTTCAATTGCTTCTCGGACTACCTGCTTTATGCCTAGGTCATTGCTAATAAGGGCGGATTCATCAAAAAGTATATTGTGGCTAGGATTTTCAAAAATATGGCTGCCTAATGCAGAATCAAATGAAACAGTGGAAATATTAGAATTTAGAGCTTTGACTATATCATCTTTCTGCTGTTATATGCGCTTTCCTAAATTCTGGTGTGTTCTACCTACATAATATTTTCCACAATCACATGGTATTTGATAGATCCCTTTTTGGCGAGTAACTGGGGTTTTATCTTTACCAGAATTTAGAAAATTTATGATTTTAAAATTATTTGTGAATACTACATACAGATTATTTTTTGAGCAAACTTTTTTAAGATTTGTAGTGATTTTTGGGATGTAGGGGAGGTAAATTATGTTTAAGGGCTTGTCAGAAATCTCACATGGTAAACTATCATTAATTTTACGGGAATGTCTTCAGTCTACAGCTAATTGCATTATTAATAAATAAAATAGGATACAAATTTCCAAAAAGTATGTCCTTGATAAAGTTTAATTCTGCTGTGATGTGAGAATCAGAAAAAATGTTTATGGCACTATCGACAAGGGATATTACGACTGTTCTTTTAACTTGTGGGGGGTGGTTTGATTTGAAATGCAAATATCTATTATTTTGTGTTGGTTTTCTATAAGTAGTAAAATTAGTTTATCGAAGCTACGAATAATTAACACATCTAGGAATGGGATTTTATTTGCGATTTCTATAGCAAACTGTAAATTTCTATCGTATGTATTAAGGTGATCTAAAAAACCCTTAAGCTCATTTTCTCAATAGTTGCAGAGTGAAATTACGTCATCCATGCAGCGTCCCCAAAAGATATGTTTCAAAAAATACGAATCTAATGCCCATTTTTCAATATGTTCCACATAAATATTCGCTAGTAACCCGGAGAGGGGCACGCCCATCGCTAAGCCATTAATTTGCAGGTAAAAAGAATTACGGAATTGGAAATACGTTGAGTACTTGTTACAGAGTTTAACCAAGGTCATTAAGACTTCACAATCTATTCCTGCTGCAGAAGCTTCTATTAAGTGATAATTGTCTTCGATTTTATTTTCTAATAACTGTTCAGCTGCTGTGACATCAATATTTGTATACATTGAAACATTGTCAAAGCTACTTATAATTGTATTTTCTGAGATACTTACGTTTCTAAGTTTTTCAACAAAATCTACATAATTACATATCTATGTAATTCGAAAATAGGGCCGAAATATTTATTCAAATTATCTCCACTGTCTTGCAAAAAGATTTTCCTATTGTTCTTCGTGCTTTTGTTGTTTCCTTTTGAATTCTCTAGCATGCTTCATGGACTTGGTCAAATCAGCTTCTGAATGATTCAAATAAAAAAGCAAAAACACATTCAGACAAGTAAACACCAAAATATTGTTACTTTTATAACCAGTTGACATGTGCTGCAAAAATTAATTCTAGAAATCCAGCTTCTGTTTTATTTTCTTCCGTTGTTTTATTCCTTCTTTTTCTTTATTTCATTTTTTTGTACACTTAAATATTTTTCTTAAATATATGAGTAAAAAACACATTGAAAAAGCGAATTACGGATTTAGCTAATGGCCTCTGAGCAACCTAAGTCGTGACAACATTTTCCTTTTTTTCAGTAACGCCATGTTTAGTGTCTCACCTCAGCCTCTTTTCGAATTAAATAAAAAAAAACAAGTTTTTTTCAACTGAAAGTAGGGAGCAACATTAAAACTTGAAACAAACAGAAATTATTACGGATATGAGGGGGTTCTCCCCCTAGTCAATACCTCGCTCTTTACACTAAAGTTCGAATTTCGTTCCAATTCTTTAACAATGACTCTTGAACCACAAAGGCCGTTTAATTAGAATAAATAGCTCTTTTGAAAGTAATAAAAAGACTTTAGCGTAAAGAGTGAGGTATTGACTAGGGGGCAAACCCCTGATACACGTAATAATTTCTGTTCGTTTTAAGTTTTAATATTGCTCCTTACTTTCAGTTTAAAAAAAACTATTTTTTTATTTATTTAATTTCTGATCATTTTTCAAATAATGTTGGGAAATCCAGCGCCCTCTTCACGGAAATATCCCTTCCCCCATGAAAACATCCTCTATGGAAAGATCTTCCCACGTAACCCCCTCCTTTGATTCCCCCCCCCCCACCAGAAAAAAAAACTCCTGAAAACGTCTGTATACTTCACAGTAACCAATACTATATGTTAACTATGGGCAAAGTTCATAACTTGCAGCCCTTCCCCCAGGGACTGTGGGGGATTAAGTCATCCTCAAAGACATATTTATTAGATTTTCGACTATGCTGACCAAAATGGCTATCTCAAAATTTTGATCGAGTGACTTTGGGAGCAAAATGAACGTGGGAGGGGGATTAGTTGCCCTTCAATTTTTGTCACTTAAAAATGGCACTAGAAATTTTAATTTCCGTTCAAATAAGCCCTCTCGCGATATTCTAGGACCACTGGATCGATAAGACCACCCCTAGAAAAAAACAAAAAAAAAACAACAAAAAGACAAGAACAAATAAACACGCATCTGTGATCTTTCTTCTGGGAAAAAATACAAATTCCAAATTCTTGCAGATAGGAGCTTGAGACCTCTACAGTAGGGTTTTCT
The DNA here is from genome assembly GCA_027921565.1 of Artemia sinica. Taxonomy (NCBI): domain Eukaryota; kingdom Metazoa; phylum Arthropoda; class Branchiopoda; order Anostraca; family Artemiidae; genus Artemia; species Artemia sinica. Next base: position 53,771,115 of record CM051264.1, read on the forward strand.
GATACGCTGAACCTGATGGTTTGATTTTCATCAAGGTTATATCGCTTTAAGGGGGTGTGTCCCCCTTTTTTCAAAAATAAGGCAAATTTTTTCAGGCTCGTAACTTTTGATGGGTAAGACTAAACTTGATGAAACTGATATATTTGAAATCACCATAAAAATCCGATTCTTTTTATCTATCTACTGGTATCAAAATTCCGTTTTTTAGAGTTTCGGCTACTATTGAGCCGGGTCACTCCTTACTTACAGTTCGTTCACTAACTGTTTGATACAAAATTTCGCACCATAATTCACAAGTTTGAACCAAAAGCAAAAAAGCACTCGATTACAAGTTTTCGAAAAAATGTTTTGTTCAAAAAATTCAAAACATGGACGTTTAATGCTTTGTTAAGGCCGTTGTATGCCTTAAAAACTACGCATAACTTAACGAGGCCTCAGGTTCTGGCAGTGTGGTAAATGATTTTTTTGAAATATAGTTGCTACAAAGAAGACATAAAGTACTTCAGATTATGCATATGATTTTTTAAAAGAGGGGAAGTACCTAGTAAATTTTAGGAAAATTTTGCTTCACCTCCATTTTGAGAAAGGGGACAAAAATGAGTGTGGCAATTATAGAGGCATTAGGTCAGTTTCTCTAGGAAGCAAATCACTTGACATAGTGATACTCTTTAGACTAATAGATGTTGTAGATAAAGTTTTAAGGAAAAATGAATGTGGTTTAAGGAAGGGGAGAGGTTGAGTGGGCCAAATTTTCTGATAACTGAGAAGTGTTTAATTCATAAGACCCCTTTAGTCCTAAGTTTATGGATTATCAGCGGGAACTTGATTCAGCCAACAGAAGGCTCTAGTGAAGATTCTATCTTGGTATGAAGGTCCACTTTAGTACACTAAAGTGATCGATGCCGTGTAAAAGAACAACATTACTGTGGTTAAGGTAGAAAGTGAGGTTAGCACCTGGTTTGGTACTTTATCATAAGGAATTTTTTTTGACGTAACACCTTTAAATTAGGTGTTGTTTTCTTAGACCACACTGCCGTTCCAAGACGAACAAATAAACTTTCAAATGGGGATAAATTCATTTATTTAGACAGTGAAAAAAACAGGTACAAAAGTCCAGATATTTCACTCACATATACAGCGACCGTCTTCAGTAGAAATACCAAAAAAGCATTTTTTTTTTCTTTTTTTTTATGTGACCGAAATATCTGGACTTTTGTACCTGTTTTTTTCACTGTCTAAATAAATGGATTATATTTGAAAGTTTATTTGAAAGTTTATTTGTTAATCATAAGGAACACTTCAAATGCTATGGGAGAGCATGCAATTAAATGGCAAGGTAAAACTCTCTTGGACTTAGATTAGGCAGATGATTTGAATGCCCAAGAGAAAATTGTTAGCAAAGTAAATGATTTTTTGAAGGATTCGAGGTCAGGGTCCAAGAACAGATTTTAATATTAATTTTAAGAAGACTATGCTACTTAGACTAGGAATAAAGGGAGGTGAAGAGGTGATATTGGGTAACGAGAAGATTGATCATGTGGATAGCTTCACTTACCTGGTTAGCATTATTAGTAAAGATTGTGATTCAGTGATGATGTAAAAGGTTCAATAGCAAAGGTTCATGGTGTTTTTTTCACAGTTGAAAGAAGTTTGGAAGAACAGGAAGATAAGTCTGCAAACCAAGATTAGAATATTTGGGTAATGATAGTGGTTGAGTAAAGTTCTGAAGTGTGGGCGATTCAAAAGGTAGAATATCGATTGTATGTTTTCCAGAGGAGTTGTCTAAAGATAGTTTTAGTGATCCGTTTTGCTAACGGACGGCTTGGCGCTGCGGTGAGTTGTCAGTAGTAGTAATTTGACTAAATGCATTTTAAAAAACATGCCATGCAAGAAACGTGGTTCGACTCCTCTTTCTCGGGCTATGCTGAGATGGGTAAAACACTTTTTATAGATGAAAGATGACATATTTCCAAAGATTGTGCTTCTTGGCCATCTATCTAGGACCAGACAAATATAAAGTCGCCCCAAAATGGATTGGGAAGAGGTGATAAGAAAGGATTTGAAGGAAATCAAAACTTCATGGGAGGAGGTGAAGAGTAAAGCTTTGAATAAATTGCAGTGGAGGAGGAGTGTACGCAACTGTGTTCACCTTAGGCAGGATGGTGCTGCAGTGAGTCCTTAGTAGCAGTAAGAGTCAGGGGCGAATCTCCAGCATTTTTATGGGGGGGAGGGGGAAAGAGTGGTCGATATCTAGATAGTCAAGGGGCATGGGATATATAATAATTTTTTCTCCACATTATTGCGGGGAAAACTGCCCCCCCCCAAAAAAAAAAAACAAAAAAACGAAGCCCCTGGTAAGAGTAGTAAATAACTTGAGATCTATAATAAGAAATCCCAGATAGTGTGATTTTTTTCATTTCTCTTCAAGAGTAGTTTGTCTCCAAACTTGAAGGTCTCCCTTGAACTTTGAACCAAGTAATCTAACCTGATTAGATTTTGAGCTGCAAATTTATGCAACAATGTTGCGAACTGATGATGAGGGATATGCGTTCCAGATCGTTTAATTGCAGCAGCACAGATTTGTCGAGAGTCTGTTGGTAGGTTCAAACTTACAGCTGCAAGAGCACAGAGGCCATGATACTCAATCTCTCCATCAGTTTTCACTGGTGGTGGTTGAATCTCGGGTTTTAATTCATCTGCAAGGATAATACATGATCAACTTAATTAGGCCTATTACACTAGTTTGGGTCTATACCTTTTTGAACTTGCTGTAAGCAAAATTTTAGGCACAATAACAGATAAATAAAAATCTACATATTAACAGGGAATAAACTGACACTTCAATCAACAAATAAACAAGAAAAGAATAAATTAAGACACAAAAATTCCATAGTATGTTCAGCTTTTTTTAGATGTTCAACAGCCTTTTTTAGATATTTAATGTGTTTTTCGCACTACATATGTTGTTTATTACACACTTTTGGAAACTTTTTTCTGCCTCTGGTAAGAAAAAAACAAGTTCAACCACTGTTCTTTGTTTTGCGAGTATTTCCTCAATATCCTTGTTTGTTATATTTGCGTAGGGATACTGAGTATTTCCTCAGTATCCCTAAGTAATAGTTATATTTGCCATTGGTACAGTCCTTTTTTTTAGATTTGTCAAATTTTGAACAAACTATTACATAGATTTTGTTGACTGCGACTGCTGCAATAGAATTGTTGATTCTGCACTGGTGTAATTTTAACAAGTGCCCAGAGTCGAAAGTTGATAATCTCACAGTAATTGACCCTTGTTGATTGAGTATTTAAAATTTAAATTGTCAGTATTTGTGCGTTACTTTTGGCAATATCATTTTCGTTTTTTATGTTTCTTTTTGCTCCACTGCTCTTAGTGCATCTTTGCTATGTTTAGAGGCTAACAATGAACTTTTATTATTTAAAGCATGTAAATAAAAAATTGAAACATCAGGGTTTTCACCTTTAACGCTCTAAATATATAGACTATAGTTGGCTACTATACACTAAAGAAGAAAGGCTGGGGTTTTCCACCATAGGAGTAATAGAACTTTATTTATTCAACAAATTCACCAAGTCAGGCTTTAACATACTCAGCGTTTCTACTTTTCTGTTGGAATTGACTTTTTGTTTTGTTTCCCCTTCTTTCTTCATTCAGAAACATGTTACTCAGATTTCCCTAGCATCAAACTTTCAGCAATTTTCTTTATTTGAAAAAAATACATTCATGAATACATCTCTTTTCGGGTTCTAGGCGTTTGCAACCCCCCCCCCCCCCGTGGAAAATAAGGCTTTTCAAATTTGAGAATTTTATTTGAGTTTTATTTTTTATTTTCCGTAGGGGGAAGACGTTTTGGTACTTGTGTATTATGGGCAACTCACTCATGTTTACGCTATGTAAAACTCGAGAACAAAACCGGTTTCTTCGTTGGTTTTTTTCCAGCTTAGCACGAGACAAGACAAAGACAAGTGACAGAATATATGGGAAATATATAATTTGGACTATATATTTGCACACAAGGAGAGGGGGGGAATTATTCGGATAGCTTGAAGTCAGAAAACAATTCTTTCTAGGTATATGGTCACTAAAAAATTACAGAAGAATAGCGAGGTATCTGGAAATTTTGTTAATTAAAAAAAAAAAATCCCAGTATAAAGTAAATGTAATGTTTCATTTAAGTGTTATTCAAAGTGTAAAGTGTCTTTTTTTTCAATGACCGTTTTTCCAAGTATTAAGTATTATTATTAGGTTAATGCAGTGTTTCATTTAAGTGTTATTGATGATCGCTGATCAAAGTTTATGTTATTTGCGCCTTTCATTATGTTATTTTACTGTGTTCATGGTCATATATTTGGCTTTAAAATACACTTATTTATCTATCTTTCTGATATGCAGAATAATCGTACCAAACACATTTTGCATGCAGACCCGCTATACTTTACCCCCCCCCCCCCTAATGTGCAAATCTATAGCCCAAATTTATTTCTAAAGCATAGTGACGAAGAAACTAACGAAAAAACTGGTGTGTTCTCGAATTTTACACAGCATAAACTTGAGTGAGTGGCGCATAATACACACGTACCAAATTCCTTCCCCTAAGGAAATTAAAAAATAAAACTCAAATAAAATTCTCAAATTTGAAAAGCCTTATTTTCCACAGAGGGTATTTTCCAGGGGGGGGGGGTAAACGCCGGCCACCCTCTTTTTGGATGGTTTGGTGTCAGAAAAAGACCATTAAAATCATGAAGAGGAAAAAGATATATTAATCCACAATGGTGTCAAAAGGAATGAAGCACAATTTCCAAACCCAAATATACTCACATGTGTTCTTCAATAGCACCTGTCATTGGTCAACCATAAAAACCAACTTTGAGAATTGAGCAGACTAATTTTCTTACCTGTCATAGAGAACAATTCTATTTTACACAGATAACTAGGCTATAGTTTGACTTAGACATAATTCTCTTAATTGTCTTGCTAGGATATTTTTCAGAACGGTATGACATTTTCAAGATTTTTGGGTGTATGAGGTGGGTACAAAATTATCCCTAGTGGAAACATTGATTTTTGCTCCTTTGCCAAATATTTTACTAATCCAAATTTATGCTGGTATCAAAATAAGTTGAGGATTATAATTGTATTGCAGAGCAGAACTACTTCTTCTACATATCTTTTTTTTTATCACAGGTATTTAGCTAGGAAACTGTAAGAGATACGATTTAGTCATTTTTTTCTAATATGGATATTGAACAAAGAGCAGAAAACAGTTCTTTTGAAAGTTGTAAAATGTCCAGTAGTTTTCAGAAGAAAATCCATTTTGTTAGCCTAATAAACAGTATAACATAGCAAAAAAAGAACCTGTCCTTGCTCCAAAAGAAAACTAACTTAGTATGGATCATAAAATATAGGGCTTATGTGGAACATTTTTTTTTTTTTTTATGTAATCATCAATTCTGGTATCTAAATTCTTGTAATAAAAACACTGACATAAGATGTTCCCAGATCTCAACCAAACTTGGTGAAAAATTCGAATTGTATCTTCTGAGGAAGGGATCCATATCTGATGTAACTTATATTGTGTGGGGAGAGGCGTCCCTAAATTCTTGCCATAAGAAAACTTGCCAGAAAAGGTTTTTGGTTATGAACCAAAGTTGACAAGAAATAAGACCTAGAGTCCTACTTATGAAGGTCATATGTCTGTATCCAATCCAACCTCTGTGGAAGCATTCAATGTGACCTCTGTCAGGGTACCCAATCCAACTTTGTTATCACACCAACTACCCAAAAGTGTGGTCAGATATCAGCCAAATTTGGTAGGATGGAAGAAAAAGCGTCCCAATTTAGGCTTATAGGGTCCATGCCTGATCCATCCCTTGTGGATCCTTAAACTGTTATCATCACAATATAGGGGTGAGTCTCCATACTTGGAAACATTTTTGTTTGTGTTTGCCTCCAACCCCCTCATGTTTTGTGATGAGGAAACAAAAATTTCTCAACAGCTTTTGCATTAGCTAAGTAAGTTATCCCCAAGGTTTAAAACTGGAAGCTCAATCAGTTTTTAAGGAAAGGCATTATTTTCGCAACCCCCCATCTTGTCCCAAGTATGGAATGGGACTCAATAGATAGGACAAGTGGTAACCATACTTGGGACAGAACCTAATATGCCTTTTGATAGAAAGCTCAGTTATTTAATAGAAATAATGGAGCAAAACTTTAAAAGTAGAAGAAAGAAGTACAAATGTACAAAATAAGGATTAAGAAAAACGCTGTTTATGTGTTTACAACATATAAAAACTTTGATAGATCAAGACAAATTCCAAGGTGTCCTGCTTGTTTTGTAGTCTATCCTGAAGGCTCAGGATTTGGCAAGAGAATTGTGATGTCAGTGAAATTTTACCAGTGCGAAGCATCAGTAGAGACACACTTCCCCCTCTTCTGGGTTTGAGGAAGTCATGTCTTTATCTCTTGGCTCAGATGCAGGCTCAACCAATGGTTAGTCAGTTACAGCTGATGGCAAAAAATCATCATTGATAAAAATGTTGTCATTAAATGGGCAAATACCTGTAGCATGAAAACCTGCAGTAATGTTCAACAAAGCGAATGAAAGGGTATAAGCAACACCAAAAAATTGGGGTATTTCACACAGAAAAACTAGAATGCCTGGATTATTCACCATCCAACTAGAAATAGCTGTGTTATAACAGGATTTCAGAGAGTAAAAGACCCCAAGATCAAGTCATTGCAGTTTGTGTGATGTATGTGGAGGCAAGGTTAACATAATTACACGGTTATCTCTTGCTACCCAGATGGCTTTAACTGATAATTGAGATTCGTGACTATATATAATAAGGAGTTGGAACTTCTCTGCTTGGCTGTACAGTGAAGACAAAGTTATGGAGAAATTCAATGAAAATGGAAGCTGAAGTCCAGCCACTGTCACTAATACAGGCAACAGTACCACATGGTGCTCCTAAAGGCATCCTTGCTGTTGTTTCTTTCCTTGAGAAGATCTGTATTCATGGTGTTGAGTTTCCCAGATGGTGAAACACAGGCAAGAGCTGTCACTGTCTGTCCTCTATCTGCAGAAGTTGCCCTTCCAACTTGAAAGATTCCTATCTCAGCTTCAATCTTGTCTGACTGTTGTATGGTAGTCAAGGCACGTTCATCCATAGTCCGTATACTCTGGGGAAAGAAAGCATACCCTGGTCATAACATTATATAGCTTGAAGAAGAAAATAGTAAAATTGTAGCAGTTGAAACTGGTTGCCCCTTGACTTTGCAACATAAATCCATAATGGGCCTACAATGTCTTGCCTGCTCTTTCCTTGTCAGCCCCAATCAGGCCACACATAGTTTTAAGCTATATGCAAAAATTTGTTGATTTTTTAGGTTTGCCATTAAGCTACCTTAACATGTCAAAGAAAGTTTACAGCTGGCACACATAGGATATGTCCCAAGTACCAATATTCAAGACAGTCCCAAGTACCAATACTTGGAAGAGTCTGAAGCATGGAACCAAACATTGTCATTGAAATCATTCAATTTTCATCTAAAATGGTAAAAAGAAATATTCAGACGCACCAATTCTATTTCACAAAGAACAAATAAATAAGGAAGTGAAAGTAAATGGTTACTTCAAACCATATATTTTCCTAAATAGCTCACAGAGCTCCACAAAATGTTTTAGAGAGTGTACCGGAAATTTAGGATGCTTCCCCTTTAAGAAGCAATTCTTGAACTATGAAAGAGCACATAATAGGCATCAAATGTCATTTTTACTTTCATCTTAGCTAAATTATGTGGCCCACTGCAAATTTACCAATTATGTTGTAAACTGCAAATTTACCAACTATGTTATGGACATCCACTGTATGGCTAATATGGGAGTAAAGTTCATTTGTGATGTAAATGGATGTTATATTTAGATTGAGGATGCAATTTTAGGTATATATTTGCACATCAGGGGGGTGGGGGTGTATATTCTGTGAATATATAGGTCCTAAGAAATTCACGCATTTCTTAGAAAAATTGGAAAAAAAAGAAAAAAGTGAAGATAAAGGCTCTCCTCAGCAAAATGTGTTAACTAGGACTATTCTGCATATTATGGAGTAAGAATTGTTTTCTTAATATGTTTCCTTATGTCCAGCTGGACTCCTTGGCTCAAAATACTGGTTGGCTAATTTAAAGATTTGTATAATGATTTAGAGGTAATTACTCGGCAAGAAAAAAAAAAGAAAAAAAAGAGAGAGAGAGAGAGGAGAAAGGGACTGTAATCCTAATCCAGCAATTGAGATAAAAGTGCACTTGAACGAGGTTTTGACCTTACTAATCTATCCAACTACCTAGGACCAAACAGTATAACTGAACCATCAACCAAATAGAAATGCCCAAATCCATGCAAAGTCGTCATCAATAAATGTAAGTTGTTGTAAATTTACAAGCAAAAGCACCTTAAATCTAGTGAAATATTTCCAAGTAGTACCTTTCATTAGGGCTCATCAGAAGAAATACCACCTGCCTTAATGGGTTTTGAGGCTTTACTTTCTTTACCCAGCACAGTGGAGCCTCTACCATAAGATCTTTATGGTATCCCTATGTTAGGTAAAACTTGTGAAATACATGCATACTAGTAAAACTATTCAAAATTGCACAAAAAATGAGTTTCATTCTTTCCTTGTTAAAATCCCAGAGGTCACTGAGCAAAGACGATTCTGGAACAAATAAAGACTGGTCCAGGTGTGAGTTATAAAACAAAGGGTTTTATTGGTATCTGGAACCAATTACAGATTTAAAGTTCTTCAAGCTGGTTTGAAAACAATGTGCAAATTCAAAATTCCAAAAAAGAAAAGCGAAAAAGAAAAATTATATTAAAATATCATTCAGTATTTCTTTATAATTTTTTGTATATTTACTTAAAAGTTCATTATACATAAAACTAAATTTTTTAAATTGCCAACTAATTTTTTTGGCAGAAAAACCTCTTAAGATCAGTTTTTGGCTAAGCTTTTTACATATATTTTTAAAATCTGTGTAATTACTGCAAATTTTTGCATACCTAAATAATTGGGAATAATAAGCTGAATAAGTAATATTTGAATTTATATTACTTTCAAGGAATGGAAAATTAATTACTTCAAAATTAAAATCATCCATTTTATTATATATTTTAAAAACTAATTTATTATTATCTGAAATATTAATATTTAAATCTAAGAAATGGTCAGAGTGTCCTGTCCCATAGCTAGGCTCCAGAATTAACTCTTGTGGATAAATATTTTTGAAATCTCAATAAACTCTGCAAAATTTATTACTAAGAGATCGCCCAGATATCTTTTATTATTTGAAAGGTTATATTTTACATTGCTTGGGCTGTTTTTATTTATCATATATTCGTATTCTAATTGACTTAAAAACAAGTCTGCTATGAATGGACTCAATCGCCCAGATATCTTTTATTATTTGAAAGGTTATATTTTACATTGCTTGGGCTATTTTTATTTATCATATATTTGTATTCTAATTGACTTAAAAACAAGTCTGCTATGAATGGACTCACATTCCCAGCCATAGGAATGCCAACAGTTTGTTTATATAAATTACCATTAAATCTTATAAAAGTATTAAACAGAACAAATTCCAATAAATCACATACCATAGCCAAGCTATAACATCTTGAATTAATAGTGCTTCTAAAGAAGTTTGTCCATCAGGCTTTTTTATTAAAAGTATCAATTTTCAAAAATCCAATATTAGACAAAAAAAAGATTTCTTTATGACCATTTTCAATTTTTTGAATACTAAATTAAGTGACAAATTTGTATACAGAGTAGTAAAGTCAAATGAATTGACTCTTTTACCTTAAATTACCTTAAATCGCACTTGCTAGCGATATGGACGAGTCCAGTGTACGCCAGTTGATGAAATAATACGCCAGTTTTAGCTGAAATAATAGCCAAAGAATCTATCACTTGTAGTGAGTTATTAATGCTCCAATATGGGTTAAAGTTAGAAAAAATTTTAATTCCAGACCAATATGCTTTAAATTTATTTCTAATTTCTCTAAAAATTAAAGATAGGTTAGTGGCAGCAATTCTGGTTGGACACCTCACTGCCCCAGCAATAAAACGTAGTTTTGGTGGATTTTTATGAAATTTTACCATCTAATATAAGAAAGGAAACTTTTTATCACTATCATTTATCTTAATATTAAATTTTTTCAAAATTTTTTCTTCTATATTTTCAATTAAACTATTCTCCTCTATATGAGCCTTTTCGTATGTATTTGTTGTTTGCAACTCTTTTGATAAAATATCACAGTAGAGTTTCTGAAACATTATGGCAAAATTATTGCTAGCTTTATCAAGTGGTACAATTACAAATTCATTCTGTATATTAGCAATTGCTTGTTTCATATTTGCATTATAAAATATTAAATTTTTCTCAAAATTTTTTGGATTAATCCTATACATGCTATTTTGTATACTAGTCAAAATCAAGTTTATCCAATTCTGAAATCTGTCTTTAGTGATTCTCTCCTTCTTGCACCATTTATCAATAAATAAATTTAAATCATTCTTTAATGCGCCTAAGAATATCTGCTGGCTTTATGCAGTAAGAAAGACAGAATTTAGCCCCTATTTTCATTATATTTTTAAGATCAAGATGCTTTATAATGGACAGATCCCCTGTTACAACATGTTTGTTAGTTTGATCCACATACAGTAAAAAATGCTTGCAACTACAAACTGGTTTCCAATTGCTCTCCCTGTCAAGTTTTTTAAGCATTGAATTATAGTTAAAAATCATTTGACCAATTGTTTTTGAAAATTTGTATGTTAAAATTGGACTATCTTTATACACCAAATTACATGGAAGGGCATTATTCACTCTCTGCTGGTTTAAGATTCCAGGTAAATTAATATCTTCTATTTGTTTAGAACTAAAATTAACAGACAAATAGGCCTATAATCTATTATCCTTTATTAACAATCTTATCAGATTTATTATACTTTGAAACAAATTTTTATTTAGCTAAAATACAAACTGCATCATAAATTAATTTAGTTTTCATGTTACATGTTGTATTATTTTTTGTAATCCAGAATACTTTTATTAAATTCCTCCTTGTTAACTTAGGCTATTTAAAGATTTTATTAAACTAGCCATTCCATTAGTCTCAAATATCTGACATAAATCAATTAAAAATGCATTTAAATCTAAATAATTATTTTTATTATTTTTCCTATGTCCTCTTGATTGGTTTTTATGTTTAGTGGGGCAATTAAAAGAGGGGTGCTCAGTTAACCCATTAATACAGTTAGGCCTAGCAACTACATTGGAAATGTCTCTGTATCATCATTTCCTAATAAGGAGTAAGGTGTCAATGTAAGGGTTCAAAATAAAATTTGTGAAGAAGTATTGGTAAAATTCTACTTTAGCTACTTTTGACTATCTTGGAAAGGGGTTAGGTTAAGAAAATGAAACTTTCAGGGATGGTTCTACAGGCTAAAGTATGTCCCGGGAAGATATTTTGAAGTACCCACCTCTACTCCTTCTCCCTCTAGAGGGTCCTGACCTTTGATGACCTTTAAAAATATGTGAGTTATAGAAGTGAAACCTTGCAAAATAGATCTTCTGCTTAAATGAAGTACAACAAAATTTTTTTCAGCTTCACAACTTTGCTCAATCCCAATTTATATGGTTTTAAAGATATGCAAATATATTTCCTAAATTTTTGAAATAAACTATTTCTATGGCTTAAAATTCTGCTCAAATAACTGAAATTGCATTTTCAGAACTAAAGCCAGAGAAAAAGAAACTGATAACGGAAAATTAATGTAAAATGTTGTTTTGTCAAAATTTCAATGGGTATAGACCTGTCATGTAGGCAAAATTTCAGGACCCTCTAGAGGGAGAAGGAGTAGAGGTAGGTAGGCTACTTCAAAATACCTTCCCGGGACATACTTTAGCCTGTAGACCCATCCATGAAAGTTTCATTTTTCTAACCTAACCCCATTCCAAGATAGCCAAAAGTAGCTAAAGTAGAATTTTACTGAAGTATCTAAAATATTTTGAAAAGTATAGCCTAGAAAGACATCCATTGGTAGGCAAGGCTATGTTCACCTTCTACCTAGCTAAATAATGGAAAAAACTCGAAATTTACTCAAAAACTTTTGGTAGATTATGTGAAAAGCCCGTAATTTAGATAGGAGCTTTAAAATATCCCAGGTCTATAAGGAACCAAACTGTAGGCCTACCTGGTAAATGCGTAGCCAAAACAGGCACTGAAGATTCAGAGCTTCCCAGATTTAGCAAGTCTTCTATCTCCTTTTTTCTTCTCTCTGATTTCTTTCTTAAGCTATCACGTTTTGATTTAAGTGCCTGGAATTCTTCCCAAGCATCAGTCATAATCAGAAAGAGTCACTGATGGATTAAGGTGATTAAAGTAAAAAGATCACGCGCACTTAATTTAAACTTTTTGCTATGGATGTTTAAGGCTGACAACATTGCACGATTGGCTTCTTTTTGCATTATATTCATTACAATTTAGAAGAAATAACTTTCTTCCTGTTCCTGGTTCAGCGCTGTTCCTTTGGAGAACATCTCGATCAGGAAAATGGTATGTTTTTCTGCTTGTATTTCCTTATTTACCCATTAAAGTCGTTTCATAATTAATTGTCCTCGTAAAAGGGTAAAGTTCTACCAAATCATATTATTGAGTTAGGACAAAATTGAATACACCATTCGATGCCATTTTTATGCTGGTTAGGAATATAATAATCATTTCTATCGGAAATGAATTTCAGCCCCCCCCCCCACCCCCTATATATACCAATTCAGGGTTAGGTATATAGGCTGAAATTCCAATAGAAATAAATATTATATTCGTAATCAGCACAAGAAAGGCATTGAATGGTGTATTCACTTTATTCCTAACTCAACAATATGATTTGGTAGAACTTTACACCCACCCCTATATATACCAATTCAAGGTAGGCTATATATTTACACATTATGGGGGTGGGGGGAAAGTTTAATCTTACCTCTCATTTACTTCAGAAATAAAATTTACCCTCACCCCCCTAATGTGCAGATATATACCCTGAATTGGTATAAATAGGGATGGGGGGCTAAAATTCATTTCCCACAAAAATGATTATTATATTCATAAAGAGCATAACAAAGACATTGGTAAATATCTACCAAATCATATTATTGAGTTAGTACTAAAGTGAATACACCATTTGATGCCTTTTTTATGCTGATTATGAATATAATAAGCATTTCTATTGGAAATGAATTTCAGCCCCCCCCCCCCCCCTATATAGGCTAAACCTAACCCTGAATTGGCATATATAGGGGGGGGGCTGAAATTCATTTCCAATAGAAATGCTTATTATATTTGTAATCAGCATAAAAAAGGCATCAAATGGTGTATTCACTTTAGTCCTAACTCAATAGGCTAATATGATTTGGTAGATATTTACTGGGGTGGGGGCTAAAATTCATTTCCAACAAAAATGATTATTTTATTTGTAAAGAGCATAAAAAAATGCATTGAGTGGTATATTCACTTTATTCATAGCCTAAGTCAATAATATGATTTGGTAAAAATTTACCAAAGTGTGTCCTGGAAAAGTATTTTGAAGTACCTACCTATGCTCCTCCCTCTAGAGGCTTCTGACCTTTGATGACATTAAAAAATCTATGTGTTATAAAAGTGAAACCTTGAAAAATAGATCTTTTGCTTAAATGAAGTACAACAAAATTGTTTTCAGCTTCACAAATTGTCTAAATCCCAATTTATAAGGTTTTAAACATATGCAAATACATGTCCTAAATTTTGAAAAAAAAACATTGATATGGCTTAAAATTCTACTCAAATAACAGGAATTGCATTTTCACAACTAAAGCCAGAGAATAAGAAACTGCAAACTTAAAATAAAGGTAAAATGGGTAAATTTTTACCAAATCATAGGCTATTATTGAGTTAGGAATAAAGTGATTACACCATTAAATGCCTTTTTATGCTGATAACAAATATAATAATCATTTCTATCAGAAATGAATTTTAGCCCCCCCCCCCCCAACCTAACCCCCACCCCCATATTTGCAAATATATAGCCTGAATTGACATATATAGGGGGGGGGGCTAAAATTCATTTCTGATAGAAATGATTGTTATATTTGTAATCAGCATTGAAAAAAAGGCATCAAATGGTATGTTCACTTTTAAACTCAATAATATGATTTGGTAAAAATTTACCATAAAATGTTATTTTGTCAAAATTTCAATAGGTATAGACCTGTCATGCAGGTAAGTTTCAGGACCCTCTAGAGGGATGAGAACTGGATGTAGGTACTTCAAAATATCTTCCCAGGACATACTTTAGCCTGTAGACCCATTCCTGAAAGTCTCATTTTCCTAACCTAACCCCTTTCCAAGATAACCTAAAGTAGCTAAAGTAGAATTTTACCATTTCCTTGTTTTGGCAATATCAAAAATCACTAGGGGTGACAACTCTGGCCTCAAAATATTGTCACTGTCACTGTTTTATCTCCTTGCTCATTGTTTACCTTCCACTGGGTTTTTTCTCTCTTCACCAAAACATTTCAGTCTTGCATTCATAGTGTGTGATGAATATTGAAAACAATAGATATTTTCTGTTCTTGTTTCTCAAGACATAAATTTTTGGTACTGCCCCTGTTGCCCTTCCTTGAGTCTGTGCTTGCCTACTGCTCAAATTCTTCATTCATTTATTCATTGAAAAACTGGTTTACCATTAGTTCCTTTCAGCTTAGCATGAGACAAGACAAAAAGAAGTAATTATTTGAACTTAGAAGACAATTCTTACTACATAATATGCAGAATAATTGTACCTTACACGTTAGGTATGCAGACCTGCTACTTTACCCCCTCCCCCTAATGTGCAAATATATTTCCCAGTTTTGTTTCATAAGTGTTACATTTTTACCATACTTAGGTATATTTTATTAGGACTGAGCATCAGAAAAATGTATTAGAAGAACTTTAGGTAAGGGCTATTTCATACAAGTACCCTGTTTTACATATAACAATAGTCATAAGCTTTTTGTAACATCATCAATAAAATCAAAGAGTGCCAAGAGTTATCAAAATATCTTTTTGCTGTACAAAAAGTAGAATTTTGCTAATAATTACTTACTCTCCAGTCTTCAGTTGTATGTCAATAAGAGAAAATAATTGACTTTTATACATTAATGAGATGCAGAAGTTTGGGTGAATGACCCCCAAAATGTTGGGATTTCTGTAATTTTCTCTAATATCTAATATTTTCCACAAGTTTTCTCTTTTTTGAAGTTGTATCTCACTCCTAAATATAACACAAAAATGAATAAGGATGTTACCCTAACTTCATTGATGGATTGAGAAAAGGGTTTTTCTTGACTAAGCAATGGAAAAAACAAACTTACTTTGCAAAAATTAAGTCCAAATCTTTAATGTATTAAAAGTGGTTCTAATTGAATACTAAATGTCAAAGCTACAAGAACTTGAACTGCACTAATGGGGTAATTTAACCCTAGCTCTTTTAATTTTCCAATCTGTGTTTGTTTCTGCTAGCTGGTTTTTACTTTCTTTTTTAGAGTTTGACTATTGCAACGGCTGCTTACTGACTGTGTACAATTGCATCTGATTGAATTTGCAGGTTTGCAATTTAAGAACCTTGGGGGAAAAGCCATTCATTTTCTTAATGAACTTAAATCTGTTGATGTTAGTCCTAAGTTTAGTTTCCCAAGATATTGATCCCAGCTTTTCTAGGGATGGTTGGGGTTCACCTAGATAGAGTTTTTTTCCTAACTATTAATTTGTCTGTAATTCTGACTTCTTTGTAAAATGTATGTATTAAGATTACCTATGAAATTTTTTTCAAGAAAGAATTTTTTTATTTTCATTTTTTAAAATTGTACAAAGCAACTCCCTACCCATGGGGTTGGATTGGATGGCTCTAGTATTGTTTTGGAGATTATGCCAAGTTTTTATATTTAGAGGTCTTATTTTTCAGATATGTGTTAAGTTGTAAAGAGTAAAAAAACAGGTTTTAAAATATGAAATGACAAAAAAAAACATTAAATGACACCCAATTTCACTGTTGTCTGCATAGTTGTGATTGTAGTCAAAGACTAATCCTAGGTCAGCTGTATCTGTGTCTTGTCTGTTTTTTGGGATGGGAAGTTTATAAACAATGTTATCTGCAATGATGTCTGTCTTACCTGGAATCTCTGGAAATACATGTTTCTGTCCACTTTTCTCCTGAGGAAATGCTGAAATTACCTTGATTGACACTTTATTTGAGTAACATAAAAAGTCTGCACAATGCTTGCTAAGCCCAAACTTCATAGGAATAAAAAAATTAGCCATGATTGAATCAGAGTCAAAGGGATTGATGTCTTCCATGTCACCACAATAAAATAATTCATCTCTTAACATGTTGTTGAGATCAATAAATTTAATATCATGGCTTTCAACAAATTTTGTTGACTGTCCATGCATCAATAGGCTAGTAGTGGACACAGAGGGGAAATGTCAAAGATGTTCATGAGTGACTCTGTATTCTTCCAGTCTGAGAGTCTCAGATGATTCCAAGAGACTTGGGTTCTAAGGCACCTCAACTACTACTTAGTCTGTTACTACAGAGGGTAAACAATATTAATCCAAGTAAATATCCCTAAGGAATGGAGAAATTCATGTTGCACAAAAAGCAGACACAATGTTGCTAGGCTAATTTTTTTTTCAGGAAATGCTGTTCTGTCTGTGAAGTTCTGCCACTTCATAAATTGGAACTGATTGTCCAAATGTAGTAAAATAAGGCAGATTTTGTCTGGTTTTGTATGTTTCATAAAATGCTTAATAGAATCAAAGAAGGTTCTACCATTGAGCCATCTGTTTTGGTAAACTAGACCTAGCACTTGGGGTCCTAACACCCACTGCTTAGTATTTGAGCTTGGTGGGTGTACTTGTGGGAAGATTTATGTTGGGGGCATAGTGTTACCACTCACTATAAAGCAGACTATTGTCACAATTTTATTATGTTATGCAAGAGTTAGTGCATGAAAATTCCTTTAACATCATCATATCTAAAATTTTGGGATAAAGGCAGGACAGCTAGGACCTCTGTCTCATCAATATTCCATATCCTGCCAAATGTGTGCTGTTCTATAAAACATGATTTACACTTCATAAGTTTGTCCAAAAAACTTTCCATATCAATGCAGTTAAGGCCACTTGGTCTTGCTTAGCTGCTCTCTGTGGGGATATCACATAAACCTTATTCTTCTTTAAGAATGCAGTCAACCAGTCTATTGATGCATTTAGTTTCTTTTTTTCAGTCTAGGGGAGCAACAACAGTGGTTGTAACATCTATATGAGGTTGTGAAATTATGCTGAATTCTTAGTAAAAATCATGGTTCATTCCTTTACTAGGTTCTAGATAACAGAAAACCAATGCGTTTTTTCTGTGTGGAATTTATATGTAGAAAACAGCCAAGAATCATGGTTGTAGCTATAGCTGAAATGATAAAAGCAACCATATTTCATTTTTACCGAATATAAAATACTGACTGTCAAGTATTCATCTGTGTGTATCTACCCTAAATACCAACCCCCAATTGCCATGTCTGACCCAACAAGTCCTCTTGCAACATTAAAGTGATTTGGAAAAAATAGATGGCACCCAATTGTCTTAAAATCTTCTTGTGTGAGCTACCTTTTTCCTGAAAAAAAAATCCTATTGCAAGTCTAGCAGCCTGGATCATTCTATTATATTCCAAACAGAGATTCAAGGAAAAAATTTACATTACAAATTGTAGATGCTTGTTCTTATGAAGGATTATGTTTTCAGATCTCTTAATGTGACTAAACATTCTTAAGTTATAGAATTTCAATAGAATTCCCAGTGCTGTTTGAGGTCCTATTCACACTAAATGCTATTGTGTGTATTGAAATCCCAAAGGATTATGCAATTTTCATGGGTTGATAGTGTTAACCATTTACTCTGATCTGCAACTTGCATTAAATCAGCAGTACACGGGTCTTTCTGTGGGGAGAGGGGGGGGGGGTTGAAATTGTCCTGTATGTGAGGGTGAACTGGTTTGCTCCTTAACCAACACATATATAGAAAAGGCTAATTTGTATAACAGATTTCAGCTTTAGTGTTTTATCAACAGAATTGGATCTTTTATCAAAAGTTTTATTTAGGGCTGAGCTTAAAAGAATAACTTAGCTCTTGTATTATTTTTATCTGTAGACTTGGTCATCTTTATCAAGAGAGTTGGATTCTTAAGCTACATGGGTTTTGTTTCTTTTACATAAAAAAAAAAGTTTTTTTTTAAGTTATTGGTAGTGAAATTCAACCTTCAAAGGATTTACTTATTTTACTTATCAATTTACATTACTATATTGATTATGTGTTATTTTAAGGCTTATAAAGATACTGGCAAACCTGTTGGAATTGAAGATCAGGCTATTCACAAAATTAGGATCACTTTGACATCTAGAAATGTAGCAAGTCTAGAAAAAGGTAATTTTTTTTTCATCTTCTATAGATTTATGTATCCATGTAAATAAATTCTGATATATATACATATATATATATATATATATATATATATATATATATATATATATATATATATATATATATATATATATATATATATATATATATATATATATATATATATATATATATCAGTAAATAACAATAAATAGAAAATGTGATTTTGAAAATGACTTTGAGGATTATTGCAAATCTTGTAGGGTTATTGCAAGATCTTTTAAAGGGAGGGGTCAAAAACAACCAATACTGTTTTAGGTTCTAATCAATCCCTGAGGGAAGGAAAACTTCAACTGGGTTTAGGTATGATTACTTTGTTCTGAAAGACATTAATAACATGCTTTTAGCATTTCTGTGTTCAATTCAAACATGAAGTCTGAAGGAGCAAGAAAGGAGATGTATGGTAATCCTTTGTTGTGGAAATTTTGGTTTTGTTGATTGAGATACTTTGGACATCAATGATTTGTGGATAACAACAGCCTTCTAAATGCTAGTCTTTTGCTAAGAATAAGTGGCCTGTCATTGTCACAGATCCTGAAACATACTGATCTGAATCAAGTTTCAGTAATGTCTACCCATTTTTTTGTCAGTGTTCACAGGCATCCAAGTTGAAGCAAAGTAGGAATCATAGTTTTCTTGTTTTAGGTGTTTTTAGAGGTACAAGTTGATCTAAGATCAAATTAGACAGGCTTGGAATCTTAATGATACTCAAAAATGAAGATATAGCTGAGTTTTTTTGCATAATAATTAGATTCAATAGTTTCTTGTTGAGTTGTGTTTTAGCTTAATGGTTTTTGTGGGATTTCAATAAAAATTGGAGATTATGATGCAAATATAAGGATAAGTCAAAACAACTGCACATTATTGAGGATGCCTCTGTTCAAGTTTGACTTTGAAAATTTTGATAGAATTATGTTTTATGTCAGACTCCTAATGAAGTGCAGTTGTACATATCCATTTCAAGGTACTATTTTTATTTCACAGAGTTTTACTAAATTACTAACACAGTTGCACTTGTGTCCCTTTCTTGGGTGGTGAGTTGTTAGGTTAGTGTTTTTTCCCTGGGCAGAAGGGTCAAAAACAGAAAAACTGTAGTTTGGCCACTGCTAGTCTTAAGGGGTATTTCTTCTTTCTGCTTCAGACTCAATCTCATTTCTATAAATGCTTGCTTCAATGATTTATTGATTCATGCTTGCACGAAAAACAAATTGATAGAATCTCTGTGAAAAATGAAAAAGAACTAGATGTATGCTTGAGAAAAAAGAATTACTACTTAGATTTAAGATTTGCTATTAAATAATGAATTAATGATAGCAAGTAAACTTCATAAACACAACATTTGGTGCTGTTATTTTGCTAGATGGTAGTTTTTAAATCTCCATTTTCAGTCTCTTATGTTATATCTAATATCTAATAGGTGTTTGTTATCTAATAAACACCTCCATGTCAATTGCCTGAAAAAAGACTTGAAATGTCTGATGTTAAATTAGGGCCTGATTTATGGTATGATTAGCTTCTCTCTTAAATTTTGTTGCTTAAAGGTTGGATTAAAGCTATATATTTACATAATGGTTTTGTCATTTTGGTTTTCACCTCATTTTAATATTGCTGAGAAAATATTGCTTATAGAATGTATAGGCTATGTTTTAAGGGCTTGGCAACTAAAAAGCAATGAGTTTGTTTTGGATGATATTTTGTATCAAATTGAATCTGTCAACATAAATATTTGTTTTTAGTTTGTAATGAACTGATCAAGGCTTCAAAAGAGAAACAGTTGAGTGTTAAAGGACCTGTCAGAATGCCAACTAAAACTCTTCGTATTACTACCAGAAAGACACCTTGTGGTGAAGGTTCAAAAACCTGGGATAGGTAAGCGATTTGTCTATACGATACTAAAATGTTTCAAGGTAATTGTAAAATTTCAAAGCATACATGAACACAAACTTTTTTAATTTTAAATAAAACATTTAAAGATGGTGGTAGCATTCCAAAGCGTAGCTGAAAACCTTTATTTATTCATTTTTTTTATTTATTTTTTTAATCTTACAAATTTATGTTAACTGTGCTCATAATTATTTTGGGTCTAGGATTTCGGAAAATTCCTTTTAGCTGTACAAATACATAAATTGGTGCATTAATATTGGAAAGCGAAAGATCAAAAGTTTAAAACATCCAGATTTTTGTAGCAATAAGAATTGTTTTGGCCTTCTTCCCCCATTCCCTCCAAGAACAAAATAGGCACCTTTTCTATTGAGACATTTCTCTTTTTTAACGTTAATCAGTGCTAGCGCTTTTTAACCATGACGTGTTGGTATATGTTTGGGATGGGGCTTTGGACCAAAATCTGGAATGGGGGGGGGGGGCAATTTTCAAATATTTAATATTCTAATGGTCAGTGTTGTTCAACCCTCACTTAATTATGCTTCTCCTTTTTGACATTTGTCTGATCATACGTTTCTCTGATTGAAGGGCATACCTCTCAATCAAAGAAACGTATCTGTTGGTATTTTCATTATTTAGTTGAAAAACCTGAAGTTTTTCAATGGAAAGTTCAAATAAAAACTAATTTTGTGCACTTTCTACTGAAAACTTCTATTTTTGCAACAAATTCACTGAAAACACAAAAAAATATGTGTCTAATTGGAACATATACCCCTCAGTCAGAGAAATGTATTTGTTGGTATTTTCACATGTATTTATTGGATATGTTTGTATATATGTGTTTCCATATCAGTAGCCATAAATATTCTATTTTGCCTGCACTGAATGCTTGATATTTCCTGAGTACCATGGGCATTTGATTTATGTATTCATGGGTGCCCTGACATCTGCCTACATTTGGTCATACAGTACCAAGGTACTACAAATGAATCTGAAGAGAATGATCCACACCAGAAACTGCAAGGAGGTCAAAGGCGAACTAAAGCAGCCATGAAATGCTCTACAACAACTAGTTATAGAAAAAACACAGGAAGGTCGCAGATCAAATGAAAAATTGTCACCTAAAATGTATTTGTACAATATTCATGAAAAAAACTGGTGAAAATGCAGCTGAAATTAATGTCCTAAGAAATTAAAGCCGGCAAAAAACGTTTCTTATATACCTAAAAATAAGTCTGTAAGAAATGACACAGTGGCTGTGTGGAAAGGAAAGACAGTTTTTTTATTCATACAGAACTGATCAGATCAAAAGATGCCACTGACTTTCTTGTATCAAAATTTGCTTTTAAAAAAATATATTTTTACCTGTCTAAAGACATGGAGTTTAATCTACATTACAATACAAATATAATATCAGAAACTTCTTCCTTTTGCTTCTGGCATCCAGATTGTCATTCAGATAATGGAGAGCAAGTAATTTCACTTGCCCATCTTCTGGATACAAACAAGTCATGATATGTTTGTGCCAGATTTTTTAGATATATCTTGGAGAATAATCCGTGTCTAAACAAACCATGGGTAACTTATTATGGATAGAGTTTAAATTTAAAGCTGCTCATTGAGAAGTTTTGCTATGACAAAGGTTATTCACTGCTGGAATCATTCAGTAAGAAATGCTAAGCAAAAGCTATCTGAGATGAATGCAACCACAAAGAAGATTAAATACTGTATTGAGATTTTGAAGAAGTTACTACAATCCAGTAGTAAAGAACATTATTTTACAAGAAAGAAAAGTGATGTGAAAAACTGAATGAAAGACTTTCTGGTGTATTTTGAAAGGCATCTCGAAAAAAGTTTTATTGCAAATGACAGCACTTGGGTAAACAGTTAAAACAAGGGTTTTTATCCTCAAAGTAGAACAAACAACATGTCATGATCATTTAATGCCATTTTAAAAAGTGAAGTACAGGGGGGGGGGGAGTAATATCTATAGACGAGTGCATCATTGTTTTTGTGTAAATAGATGACCAATCTTACTTGAACTTGGCTTGAGAGTACAAAGGTTTGGGAGACTGGCCTGAAAAACAAAACAACAAAAGAAATATATTGCTTGATAAACTAGAGATAGAAACGAGAAATGGAATGGTTGAGAGGCTTGTACAGCAAATAAAATAAGGCAATTCCGCCGCCGATTCTGACCTGTCTCATGAGAAACCAATTAATCTGTCCATATAGCTAATATTATTGTACATCAAGGTAAAGTGAGAATCGTAGAGTATGGCAAAGATAGTTAGCTTTTATGGAGATGAGAAAAGTCCTGTATATTTTAAATCGCTTGAACTTGTGCTTCAAGGTAAAAGATTATTCGAAAACAAACAAAAACGTTTCTGACAGTTATAAATGCAGCTGCGGCGAACGCTCTATTTGTCTGTGTAAGCTAGCGGTTCTCATTTTTCTTGGCTGTACTGTCACATATGAGAAACCTGAAACTCTGAGAAGTAACAAAATTCAAGAACGAGAAAAAAAAATCAATAGGACTTCCTAGTAGATAGGGAATTCTAACTGAGAAAGGATTAGTAATGGATCCTCGACCAAATTCAGAAGCAGTTTCTTTTACTATGCAAGTGATGACAACATTGAAGCGTCAAGCTGCGGAGAAAATGATTCTAAGACACGTAAAATAATAGAAGAAACACTGGATCTAGAAATTCTGAACTGTTATATAGGTAAAAACGATCACTTTACCACAGAGAATGCACAGAGATGAATTGTTTGAATGACAGCTTCTACAACAGTCTAATGCTTGTGAAAATAGTTTAAAGCTTGATATTCATAACGTAAAACCAGAAGACAAAACGTTTATGGCATTGATGGAAACCAGACCTTTTCCGATCTTATGATATTTTGTTGTACAGCGTTGGTGACAAGCTTTTATCACTGACAGATTTTTATCTTTTCTTTGGCCAAATGAAAGGTCTACTATTCTAGGGGCATCTTTTGCTGTTAAATTTGTAAGTCAATCGTATTTAAATGTAATAAATATAAACTGGTGTTATAGAAGCTATCGCGATGAATGATCCTGAGCCATCTCAATTAAAATGATTGCAACTCTTCTTAATGGTGTACCCCAAAGTTGTTTTTTATTCTTTCTACCTCTGTACATAATAAAAAATCTATTTTTGCCATTGTTGATTTTGAACCCTTCTCATTTGTTTTATCAAGATAGCTTTCAAATGGAAGGATCAACAAATAAAACTCATGCTCTTTGTATTCTTGAAAGAAATTGGGAATGAGGTAATTCTAGCGCTATGTAATTGAATTTAATGTATAGGTATCAAACAGTTCGTGGTAATGAACTGTAAGTAAGAAGCGACCCGGCTCAATGGTAACCGAAACTCTAAAAAACGGAATTTTGATACCAATAGATACATCAAAAGAATCAGATTTTAATTCTGATTTCAAATATATAAGTTTCATCAAGTTTAATCTTACCCATCAAAAGTTGAATTTGGCTGATTTTCGAGAATCATATTCAGTGTATCAGAGAACCCTACTGTAGAGGTTTCATGCTCCTATCTACAAAAATGTGGAATTTTGCATTTTTTGCCTGAAGAAAGATCACGGGTGCGTTTTTTTTTTTTTTTTTTTTTTTTTTTTTTTTTTTTTTTTTTTTTTTTTTTTTTCAGGGGTGATCGTATTGACCCAGTGGTCCTAGAATATTGTAGGAGGGCTCATTGGAACGCAAATTAAAAGTTTTAGTGCCCTTTTTAAGTTTCCAAAAAATGGAGGGCAACTAGGCCCCCCCCCCCCCACGCTTATTTTTTTCCCAAAGTCACCCGATCAAAATTTTGAGATAGTCATTTTGTTCAGCATGGTCGAAAATATGATAAATATGTCTTTTAGGATGACTTAATCCCCCGAAGTCCCCAGGGGGAGGGCTAAAAGTTGTGAACTTTACCCAATGTTAACATATAGTATTGGTTATTGGGAAGTATACAGAAGTTTTCAGGAGGTTTTTTTTTCTGGTAGTGGGAGGGAAGGGTGGGTCGGGGGTTATGTTGGAGGATCTGTCCATGGGGGAAGGGAAATTGTCATGAAGGGGGCGCCGGACTTGCCAGCATTATTTATTGGTTATTGGGAAGTATACAAACATTTTCAGGAAGGATTTTTTTTCTGGAGGAGGGGGTTATTCCGGAGAATCTTTCCGTGGAGGTAGTTTCTTTGGCGTAGGGGACATTTCTATGAAGGGGGCGCCGGATTTCCAAGCATTATTTAAAAAACGATCAGAAATTAAATTAAAAAAAAAACAAGTTTTTTTCAACTGAAAATAAGAAGCAACATTAGAACTTAAAACGAACAGAAATTATAACGTATATGAGGGGGTTCTCCCCCAAGTCAATACCTCGCTCTTTACGCTACAGTTTTTTTTAGTGCTTTCAAAAGAGCTATCTATTCTAACTAAACGGCCTTTGTGATTCAGGGGTTTGTGAATTAAATTTGTTTTTAACTTTTAACTTAAAGAGCGAGGTATTGACCAAGGGAAGAACCCCCTCATATGCGTAATAACATATACGTAATAAAAAAAAACAATAAAAAAACAAGCGATACGGCTCAATAGTGATCGAAACTTTTAAAAACTTCTAAAAATTTGGATGTCAATAAATGTATCAAAAGAATGGGTTTATAATGCTGATTCTAAATATATAGATTTTATTAAGTTTAGTATTACTCATCAAAGGCTACGAGCCTGAGAAAATTTACCCGATTTTTTAAAGAGGGGGGAAACATCCCCTACAAGTGAAAGAGTTTTAATGAAATCACACCGTCAGATTCAGCGTATCAGAAATCCTATTACATAGGTTTCAAGCTCATATCTGCAAAAATCTGCAACTTTGTATTTTTTGCTTGAAGAAAAATATACGAATATAGAAGTTAGTTACGTAAGTTAATTTGTAAATTACGTCATAACCAAATTTAGAGACATCCATTTAGCAAAAGAAAAGTAACATTTTTATGCAAATTTTGTTTACTTATTCAATGACGGTGAGCCAAAATAAAAGTTGCATTAACTAAAAAACGATCAGAAATTAAATAAAAAAAACAAGTTTTTTAAACTGAAAGTTAGGAGCGACATTAAAACTTAAAACGAACAGAAATTATTCCGTATATGAAAGGGGCTGTCCCCTCCTCAACGCCTTGCTCTTTACGCTAAAGTTTTTTATTGTTTAAAAAAAATAGAGTTGTGAGAAAGTCAAACTTTAGTGTAAAGAGCAAGGCGTTGAGGAGGGGACAGCCCCTTTCATATACGGAATAATTTCTGTTCGTTTGAAGTTTTAATGTCGCTCCTTACTTACAGTTTAAAAAACTTGTTTTTTTTTATTTAATCATCTAAAAGGCGATCAAGAAGATTCATCAAGTTGTGGAACTTTTACAATTGCTGTTGCTAGAGACTTTAAACAAAAAGGAGAAACCTGGAAGTTAACTCATAGGAGGGTTAAAGGGCCCGAAAAACTATTTTAAACATATGAAGTTACACCCAAAATGAATTAAAAAAAAATTAAGAAACAAGAGGCTCTCAATGAATTTAGACGAAAGTTGTGCTTAGAAATCTCACAATGGCATTGTTGCATTGGTCGCGGCAACCGGGTTAAGGACAGACCAGCTCCAAGCATTTTTCTGGGCTATTGCTATACCTTTTGTGAAGTTGTTTTAGTAAACTTATATTTATTTGTTGTTTTAACTTTCGTTTGTTAATTGACTTTTCCTCGCATCTGGTTGTGATGACCTTGAAGAAGTACTATCTATTTTGGGATTTGTTACTTTTTTTAGATTTTTGCATTACCATTTTTTTCTAACAACTTTTATTGACTTTTTTTTTCCAAATTCATTTTTAAGAATGAACAGTGCTATACCTAATACGTTGTCATGTCAAATTCTTTTTTTAAGTATTGACCGATAACCACAAAACAAAAACGGATTGATATGTAAAACCAATGCATATCAATCTGTTTTAGTTTTACTGTTATCAGAGGGGAAATTAAAAAGTTTTGCAGTTTTTTTTTAACCTTCTGAAAATTTACAATTGTGAATAGACAACATTTTGGTGCCCCACTGACGATATAATACGCCACTTATAACTAAAAAGCCCTTATTCTTGGCACTGCTTTAGATACCATGTCAAAGTAGTGAAAACATTCTAAGGGAATATTAAAGGAACTGCAAGCCTTCGGTGTTTTTCATTATTTTTTGGTAGATTCCATCCTCTAGCAGTTTAACAAACATTGTTGGTGAATGTCATTAAATTAATGTTGAATGATAAGATTAGCTCGGATTGGACATTTTATTTTCCTTTGGGGGGGGGTGTATATTTTTTTAGATGCCATAATGCCAAAACTAAAAAAATACGCATGTTTTAGAGAGCCTAGAATCTTCAGTCTCGGAATAGTAGTTCCTGGTTCTGAACCGCCTCCTTTTGGAGTACGTGAAAGATCTTGAAAGTAATCTGATAACTACTTTTTTTCCCACATCGATATAACAAATAACTTAACCGTCACGATGTTCCTCAGATAATCTCTCGACTGATGTCAGTTGTTCAGTAAGCTACAAGTCGACTAGGAGTACTAAACATATAAGAACTCGAGTCACTGACGTCACTTATTGATTTGAAAGTCGATTTATCTGAAACTTAATGACTTTCAAATCAATAAGTGACGTCAGTGAATCGCTATGAGATTTTTAACATCCAGCTCACAATTAACAAGCTTCGGAGACGCACAGGGGCCTTACAAGAAGTTTCACATACAACGTTAACGTATCCAACGTTATTAAATTTGCCCATCGTTTACATATAGTATTGGTTAATAACGTTAAAAAGGACAACGTTGGATAATAAGGCGTCCGCCCATAATGTACTTGATTTCATAGCCAGGGGTGCAATGATAAACCTATTTTTAACAAGAAAGCAAATTTATTCCGATTTATCCAAACTTATGAATGTGGCAGCGTGCATTCAACAGAGTAATGATTTTTTTTCCAAATAAGTGAAGACTTACTATCAAAACACTGTTGCTTGAAGAGGGAATTTTCGGCCACATACAAAATCTTGCTGGTTCTTTGGATTTTAATTGGTATTATGAAAATGATTTAAACTAGCAAAGTTTGGTTATAGTCTAGGCCTATATCAAGTTTTAGAGGGGGTATGAATCAGATAAACGGGAAGTATCTAAAATTCAGCAAAAAAATCCTAAATATAGTAAAGAAAGAATTTGCTATTTTAGTGTTTACTTCAAAACAGGATAAAAAATGCACTGTTTCTATGAATTCAAGTATGTACCACCTCCTTTAGTGGCTATTTGCCTCCACCCTCCCGAAAGTTGATGCTTTTCATGGAAAATGTATCCGCCAAAAACTAAAAGCTTTAGATATAGGTCGAATAACGCTTTGTTTGTAAAAGGCTTTAACCTGTTGAAAATTTTCCTTATTCTTGGCACTACTTTGGACACTTTGCCACTGCAGTGAATGCTTTTTAAGGATATATAAAAGGAACTGCAAGCCTTCGGTGTCTGCCATTATTTTTAGGTGGATCCCATCCTCTGGCAGTTCTATAATCTACAACAATAGCCCACTTGTTGATGCTAATGTTGTGTGTGAATTTCTGGCTCAATTGATTTAAATGATTAATCATGAGAAAATATGAGCTATTGAATAAAATCAGTTTTTCATTGAGTGTGAATGAAACCCAAAACGTTACTGCTCTTTTTTTTGTCAAAAAATAATTGATTGACTTGCTTCAAGGTTAGTTAAATGCAAGATGAAAGAAAAAAAATTGCCCTGTGATAAGGTTGAATAATTGATTATATATTTAAAGGATGTATTTTCATCAGGGGCACAATTCTTTTTCTCACCATAAGTTCTACTCATTATTCGTCCGTATGGTTTTAACCAAAAATTTAACTGGGGGGTGGTAAGCCCCAAATTTCATTTAGGAGTTGGTTTTTGTTTATTTGTATTTAGCTACTGTGTACAACTGTACCTATTTGATTAGCAAATAATAACAATATTTAAATAAAATGGGTTTAAATCTGAAAATGTGTGATTTTGTTGTAAATCTGGTGATTTTTCGCATAATTTATGGCGCATTTTTTGCTACACAACTCGCCCATCCTCGAGTTTGTCCAGGCTCGTCATCTTATTGATTATTTTTGCTTAATTAATGATAATAATTGTATACATATTAACTTCTAACTTAATATTCTTTCTATTGAAAATGGCTATTAGGATTTTGTTTTAGAAAAGTTACTAAAACTGATACTTATCCCACCGATCGTTTATTGAACAAACACAAAAAAAAGCTTAAAAAAACTATAAACTTCTATTTCATTGAGGCCATTCGATGCCATAAAGGTTTATCCTGTCTCATCTATTATAAACTTCTTTTTTGTATGGCCAAATTATTCAGATTTAATTGGGTGGTCTTGCCATAACTTGCGTAGCTTTGATAAGAGATCCGAATAAACGTCAGAAAACTAGACGTCGACACATACTTTCTCGGAAATCTTAGAAAGCCATTTAACTTCTCCCGCTTTGTGCTGGAGATAGACATATTAAGATTTAATGAAACTGACATCATTATAAAATGTGATTTTTTATTAGTGTTATTTTTTTATTTTTTAAACAGGGCAGGATTTTCTTTTTATAGTTCAGGAAAGGACAGTCACTAAAATATTCTAGTACGCCTGCTTGGAAACTTTAAAAACTAACTCAAAGGTGTCCTGATTGAAATTTTTCCCGACAAAGGTTGCATATTGTTTATGCAGTATGAACATTGAATAGACAGTGTTTTGCTTAACAATTACCAAGAGATTATATGTTTTCTTCGTTTTAAACTAGCCTCTCATTCGATTTTTGAACTGTTGAGGCATTGAAGATCCCCTATAAATTGTTATCTAAATTGCTTTGGAAGCTCCAAGTAGTGGAGAAAAAATTGCTGATTTTCTCTTTGTCTTTGAGACTCTCAGCCGACACTTAGACTCACAAAATGACATTTATGGTACCAAACGTCCTTAAGGTAAGGTTATATCAAATTACCATTATCAGTAGCAGTATGAACAGATCAACAGTATGGTTGGATATGAAGCGGAACATTATGCATACAGATAATTCTAATGTCACGATATAGGCTACTAAATATACTAAAAATTGAATCTCATGTATTGAATTCTTAGAATTATATGAATTAAAACTCTTATACTTGTTTATGATGTGATAGATGGGTGTCATTAAATGTTGACAAACTAAATTCTTGATTTTGCTCTTGAACTAATGATTCAGTGCATATGTTTTATGCTCATTTGGTATTACTTTTAGATTTCAGATGAGGATCCACAAAAGAATCATTGACTTCCAGTCACCATCTGAAGTTGTTAAGCAGATAACATCTTTCTCAATTGAACCAGGTGTAGAAGTCGAAGTTACTATTGCTGACGCGTAAACTGTACATTATTTTGTACCTTGTAAAGCTTGAATAAAGGCTTTGCAAAATGTTCTCTCTTTTTGTATTTACTGTGTGTAGTTCTTTTAAATCTACAAAATTTACTTTAATGGGGTACGATTTTTTAATTTCGTTTTCATTCTAAGAACACTCCACCTTTTATACGGTATTTATAGCAGTTACAAAACTAGGGAACTTTACCAAGTATATAAACTTAATAAAATAATGATTCGATAGTTGACATATTAATCATTTTTTATTCGTGAATGCCAAGCTTATAAACAAATACGGAAAACATCCTCAGAAGGTAATTGCTTGTCAGGAAGATAATTTTCATCCCTGGGTGTAGCTAGGGAGAGCTCACACAAAGAACGGTGAATCCTTGAAAAGATTTGTGTTATTGTTATTACTAATATTTAGTAAATCTTCTTCAGTCTTGTGCTGAAACTGTCTGTGGTTTACTTTTTGCTTTCAACGATCGTAAATTCTCGCTAATTTATGAATGCTAGAGAGGAGGGGCAGTTGCCTCCGCGAAGCAGAAGAAATTATAGAATGTGTCAAAAATTACGTTTTCTGGTCTTAGAACCAGACATTAAAAGCATCTCTTGTACCAGTAACTGTTTTTCCTTTGCTCCTTTTCATTAAGTAGATATGCTTTTGTAAATGCAACCAAGTTGCATTTACAAAAGCATAAATTGATCAAAATTCCCTTAAGTTCGTGCTGGAGGCCGATTCGCAATGAGTAATACCGAGATTTAACTGAGCGCTAATTTGAGCCAATCAAAATTCTTTGATAGGCCGAAAGATTCTGATTGGCTCAAATCAGCACTAGATAAATCTTAGTATTAGTCAAATTTGGTTATTAATGGTCCTTCAGTAGTCTAACGGATGTTCCTGTATCTGTGATACACCTGGGACAGTTGTAAAAATCTTGAGAATTCTTGAAGGCTGTTTCCAGATGTAAGTCAGAATATACGTGCCAGTTAGGGAGCCCTGTGGATGCAGTTTTTTAAACTTTGTTGATTGGCGCAAGTCAACTGAAGATGATCTGAGATTTGGTTTTCTTTTTTCTTTTTTAATCAAAAAGTTTTTTTCTTATAGGATGAATTTAAGTTTTGCATGGCATTTATCATGAATAATGTCCTTATTTTTATTCACTTATTAATGAAACAAGGTTTTTCAGCGAGTGAGATGAAAGAAACCCTATAAAAGGACAAATAATAGTGGGTTTGGAAGAGACTTGACTTATTGTTCTTGTTTGTTTGGAAGGATTCTGAATTCTTGCTCTTGCTAAATACTTTAGAAAAAATGTGCTGATAAGAATAATTATGTGCGCGGTTACCGAAAAGAGCCCCTCATTGGACGTAAATGGACACCGCTGAAGGCATTTCGAGTATCTTAGTGGTAAATGGCGGTTTGATTTCTTTAGTAGTGTAAGCAGGGTTGCCACCGCCATGGATTTATCCATGAAACCATGGATTTTGGAAATGGCATGGATTTTTCAAGAAAACATGGATTTTTTTTTTACATGGTACGGAATAGGTGTCACTCAGAAAACCAATCTTTACGGTGAGCCAAAATGGGTTGGCGGATCAGCTGTCCCACTGCTCTTACATCTGTGGCCACAGATGGCGCTCCAGCTGACGTGCTGAAGAAGTGTGGGAAATTCAAAACTTCTGGCGTGTGATTTGTTTTGACCAGTTTTAACCGTGCCCAAAAACAATAAATTTGCCCCTGCTTTTGCCCCCACTAAGGTAAGTTGGAAATGGCTGTACAGGAGAGCTATGCTGGTTGAGTGTCGTTCTCCGGGTTCAACTTTTTCTTGGTTTATTGTGGAGAAGTGGTGCTTTGAGCCAACTTAGAGAGAACAGAAAACAGCTTGAGAGCAGGAGTAAGCTTTCAATTATTTATTTGGTATAAATTTAGGACCAGTCCTGGTCATAAGAAGACATATTAAGAAAACTATTCTTACTTCATAATATGCAAAATTATCCTAGTTAACAATTAATCCTTCCTTATGTGTTCACAGAAACAATCCTACCTTATGTGTTTGTGGTGAACCTTAAATGTTTTTTGTTGCGAGTCTTTGAAAACGACTCGACCTCGAGGTTTCACCGTTGAAGAAGCTCAAAGTTTGTGTCAGATTCTTTGTGAAAACCGCCTTTAAGACCCAGTGTCTTTCAGTTAAGTTTAATAACGAATTTTCGAGCAAAGTGATACGAAAATTTTTTAGAGTCCGCTTGACACTTAAGATCATCAGGGAGTCTGATATAAAAATCCAAATTCCAGAGACGTCTTTTCTCTCATTATTGCTTATCAAATTCGCCGTAAACTCAAAACGAAAGATTTTTCGTACTTAAATCCCCAAGTTCGCGTCATTTTCTTTTGTTTTCGTTTTTTCTTTATACTCTTAGTTAAAATAATGTTTGTTTGTTTTTTAATTGTCGGCTTCCGTAATCTGCTGGAATCTCAGCGTCGAACAAAAATTTGACTGCAATATTTTCACATGTGAAGACAAATTTTACATATAATATGCAAGTTTTTCGGTTCATACTGACATTAAGCAAGTAACTGAGGTTTTAGAGAGTTGAGGACTGATATATTTCGAAACGCGGATATTTTGATCATTCTGTCGATAGTCCTCTTCAACGGCTAATGGAGGTCAGTGTGGGCAGCAGTTGGAGGGTGAGTTACAAGAGCCATGCAAACAGCTGAACTAGAAGCTCGAATCGACGCGTCTATTTCTCCACTTTCCTTACTTTTGACACAGACTGAAGCATCCTAGAAGCCAAACTGTGATAGTACACTATAGCTTAGACAGCTAGTTGTTCCAGATACTTTTAGTTTTAGTCATCCGGTCAAGCTTTATAGAGAATTTGCCGATAGCTCCGTTAATTCTGCCGCTGACGGCCGGTTCGTTAGCCCTTCAAAAAAGAGTCATGGTTCGTTTACACATTGCGGAAATTCATGCGGATTTAGCAATCCGTCCGTTTTTGTGCTAGAAAAAATCTCTATCTTTCCGCAACGTTTTGGTCAAATCAGGACGGAATCTTGGCAAGATTTTTAAATGAATAAAATCATGAGTATGGATTATCAAAAACTACACGATCTTATAACTTTGGTTCAAGGCTACCCCAGCTTCTATGATCCTGCGCACCCAGGCTATAAGAAAACTAACAAAAACGGTGTCGTTTGGCTCTCTATTGTCCAACAGCTCTCAGAATAGGATAAAAACATAGGTCATGCTGTTGCAATAATTTGAAATCTTTGCCTTAAAACGCAGCGTTATTTTAGCCATAGTTCGAACAGATACGGACGGATTTCCGCAATGTGTAAACGAACCATCAAGTTTCTTCACGAAGTCATGGAAAATCTTGACTATGTTCTGCCAAATTTCCGTCCAAAGATAAGTCTTTGTTCCAAAACTATGATATGGATTTACAAGGTGCGTGTCAGTGTTTATGCTATGCAAACTTACGTCTTCATTGTTATTTGAAGTTCACGAATAAACCATTTTTGATTGGGATTGGAATACTGGTTATAGAATGTAGAATACATATATATATATATTGTATTTTCCAAATTTCGTGCATTGATTAAGTTCTGTTAGAGGCACAAGGTCAGTCAGCTTTTCATTCTTGTGCACCACAGAATTTCTATCAGCAGAGAGTTGTCGACTGTTGCAAAACAGTCGAGTTGGGGCGCGAATCGGAATCCCACTCTCAGAACCAAAAGTAAATAGAGTCGAGAAAAGTCGCAATAAAGGAAAGTCGACCGCATCTAATCAGGCTGGACCCCCCAAAGCTCTTCATGCAAACGTTTTCTTCTGGCCGAAATGCCTACCTTTTCGTATGAAGAAATCAGCCGGAAGAAAATGGACGCGAGGGTTTAGCTTGATTTGAGACCAGCATTGCGCTTACGGCAGTTTCCTACTTCTTTTACGGTTATTAGTTCTGGTCAGAACCTACCTTTACTCTTGGTTCACACAGATATGCGATCTCACGGTTTTTGTATTTACTCACGGTTTCTCCCTAATGACGGAATATTCTGCATTTTGCTGGTTTGTAAGGTATGTTGAAATTTTCCAGTGCATTCGACGAACTATCACATGAAAAATAAATACAAACCGTGCACTTCTGCGTCGCATCTACATGAACGAAGATCTATGTCATCGAAAAGCCGTACCTGCAAGCGGCAAATTTTTTCGCACTTTTGGTAACAGTGCTGGCCATGGATTATTTTCTTCGACTGGTGGCATCCCTGGGGGTAGGCTGCCATGGACAAGCCATGAATTTTTTTCTTACGCTTGCCATGGATTTTTTTCTTGAGCTGGTGGCAACCCTGAGTGTAAGTGTTTTTCTTTGATGGAGCGGACAAAAATACCACAATATCAGCAATAACTGTTTGGACGACACTCCTTCTTTTTACTTCCGCGGAGTTCACAACTAGAACTGGAATGTTCAGCTGACCAGACAGGTAAATGTGTTCCAACGTTCCCTAAATGAACATCATCCGGGACGCTGAAAGTTACCTTCTGTCTTTTCAGGTTCTAATTCGTTATCAGTAGCCAACTGAGGCCAGGAACGAGGGTCTCTCCTTTTCTCCATAGGTGGCTTCACATTAACCGTATCAGGCCTCTGGATAACCTTCTTTGTAACTATGTTTGAGACTCTTGCCCCCTCACGCTTCATTGCTTGATGTGAAGCATAAGCGTTTGTTATGGTTGCATCCAAGGGACCAAAGAACAGCCTATGCCACTACTTTTATTTTTTCGATTACACTCATAAATTCAACGCAACACCTTAGCATTATCCACTCTTCGTATATTTTTCATAGTTGCTAACCATTCTTGACAAAATATGGTCGATTTATTTCCGTCCTCGTTCTTCCTAAAAATGGTCGTCAGCTCAGTCGAGTGCCAAGTAGAAACATAAAAGACACCTTTATTGTCTCCATATCATAGCATCAATGTCTTGCGGAGAAACTTGCCAATGTGAATCTCCTCTCTCAATCTTCGTGTCCTCCATAAGCTCAGGATAGATAAATGCTTTCTTGTCTTTCATATTAGCCCTCACGCACGAATACCTTTTTCTTTCAAGTAGCACAATAATTCAATTCAAGTAATATAATTGTCCACGTACACTATGGGGAGTTTGGATGCTAGTTGGGCAGTTAATTCGACAACTACTCTACCTTCCAATCCAAATTGCACCTGTACGCATACTTCCTCTTTCTTTTCTTGGTAGATTCAAAACAGCAAATGTAGCCAGCCTTAAAAGCAATGCACCAAATTTATTTCCTAGCTTTACCGACTTCATACGGCTATATTGCTTCTTACTGGATCTACACTTGAATAATATCATATTTTCGTTGATTTAGAGAGTCTCGGTCCTTTTTCCAAACACCTTCTAACTGTACGCTCAGCTTTACAATCAATTGTCAAATCTTGAATAGCTTTTCCTTATAATCTTTGGGAATTACATGGTTGTCATTGGAATGAATAAATCGTCATCTTTGTCAGAATCTGGCTCTGGTCGTTGTCTTACAGATGACTGGGACTTGCAAATCGTCAGAGCTCTTCAACTAAATTTTCATATCTGGGAATGTATGGTACTACAAGATAATGTTGATGCCTAACAAATTCAAGACTTCAGGCATGGTTAGTGGCTTGAAGGTCTTGTAGGAGTCAAATTTATCGGTCTTTTGCTGGGAGTAGAGGTTAATTTGCTCAACAATCTGTCGCAGTAACTTCCCGTCCCACAACCGAAGGAAGAAATCAGTTAATGTGCTATATTCATAAAAAAAAGGTAACTTTTTTTTTACAAAAACACATCCTTGATTGGTGCTACTACAATTGGTTTATTCCATTTGGTCACAAGCATATTCGGCACCAGAGTTTCCGTTTGCAGTTTGCTTGACAGTAGAAGAGGTAAAAGTGCCACTTGAAGATCTAACAGCCCTCAAGGCAAGATTTGCAGAGCTCTTGTCAAGCTTAGGACCAACTGCAATGGCTAGTGGTATGATTTGAGCTCGACTGTTTGCGATTAAGTTTGAGTTAGATTTAGCTGTATAACTTCCTGGTTCTTAAAAATGAATTTCTATTATTTGAAGTACATCCATCATTTCAATGCTGGGGCCAGACTGAAGCAAGACACCTAGAACATCGGAGACCTCCCAATCTGACTACGTCGGTGTCGGATACACAATCAGATGAAAATTCGTTTAGCAAAGTTTAAGAAGCTCCTCTAAAGTTGAATGTATTTTCAAAATTTAGGGGAGGTATTTTGTTGGTTTTTATTGTTTTTTAATGAAATGCCAAAAACAGTTATTTTTCAAAAAAAAAAGCATAAAAGAGGTATGTTTAAAAATCTAAGTGGAAACAACAAATATAAGGGCCATTCCCCC
Organism: Artemia sinica; assembly: GCA_027921565.1. Taxonomy (NCBI): domain Eukaryota; kingdom Metazoa; phylum Arthropoda; class Branchiopoda; order Anostraca; family Artemiidae; genus Artemia; species Artemia sinica. The sequence continues at coordinate 53,807,500 of CM051264.1, forward strand.
TGCTCCGCCAAGCTCAGGCCTCTCGCTGTATAGTAACTAGTTTTAAAAGACCGTATGTCACTATTTTTTACAAAAACAGATCAAAACACACTTCAACAAGAACTGTTACTGACTGACGGGACCTCTGGGTCCCAGAGATAGATAGTTCTGTTATTCCGATCCTAAGTAGAATGGTCAAATGTCATGTAACCCGATCTTCAAACCAGTGCTTGTTAAAGTAGGATAAAAAAAAAAATCGTGTTTACCTACTTTTTTTCAGAACAGTCAAAACGCTTAATTGCAAAATAATGTATTTTTGTGTTTAGCCTTTTTATATATGACAAACTTACCGACCTTGTTCTGCAGTCTGTATCCAATATTTAGGGGTAAATGACATATCAATCTAATTGTCTCTGAACAGAATACCCGACAACATCAATAAAATCTCGCTATTTTTACTCTGAGGTGCCAAACCCTGCTTTTGTTCAGCCGGGACCTGCAAATCCCGTGCTCCGAAAGGGTTAAACTTGGTGAAAAAGGTCCACTGCCGTCAGAGAGTAACGGAAAATCTGAGTAACTAATTATCTACAATCTTGTACTCTCTGATTTTTGAAAAAAAAGTTCACTAATAAAGAAATCAAACCGCCATTCACCTCTAAGATGCTCGAAATGCCTTCAGCGAGCCTTGAAGGCTCGTGAGCCGCAAGGGCATCAAAGCCGTTTCTTCATTTGCCTTTTTGGTGACACTGGCCAAGTGCCACAAGAACCATTGATAAGTCAAAGCTCGCCTTGAATGGCTGATTATAACACTGCACTATGGGTGCACCATGATCGGCTACCCATTTTGACTTTACATGGCGCATTTTACCTGAAAGCCCAAACAAAGGAACGGCCAGACTTGAGAGCACTGTCATCAGATGGTGTCCATTTATTTCATTTGGGCTCTCTTTTCTCTAACTGCGCAGATGATCATTCTTGTCAGCACATTTTGTATAGTTGAAGTTTTAGGTCTACGATTCTTCTGAAATTCAAACTAGAGTATTTCCTGTGGGTCATTAACGGGTATTAGTGGCCCATTCGCGGGTATTATGTACTTGTATGTAAGTATTTACGGGTAATGAAGTGGCGGAGAGTTAAACGAACTATGAACCAAGAATAACAATTTGAGGGTATTTAATAAATTAATAATGCTTTATTTTATCACTTGCATTTGTTGTCATTTGAAATAGTGTATATGTTTATGCTCTGATACCATGATATTTCCGTGAATATAGTCACGAAAGAGGCACTGCCCACTAAGCATGGGTACTGTTCTGTTTTTCTGAAGAAACAGAAAATAAATAAACAGGGCTTGAATGAAACAGAACAGGGACCTGTTTTTTTTTTTTTTTTTTTTTTTTTTTTTTTTTTTTTTTTTTTTTTTTTTTTTTTTTTTTTTTTTTTTTTTTTGGTTAGAAAAACAGCTGTTTTTTGAACACTTAATGCTTAAAGAAAAAAAAGGTTTGTAGGTTATAAGTCTGTGATGTAAATATAAATCTGTTTAAAAGTCTGCTTAAATTGCATGAGAATGACTGTTCGTTAACCGGGTAACTATTGGCTACGTAAATAAACCTTCGGCCCTAATTGAGCCATGACATCCCTTTTCAAGATTTTAACATGATTTCCTCCTCCTGGGCCATGATTTCTTAAGAGCTTTAACTCTTTATGCTTGGTATGGGAAATTTTCTGTAATGGGTTTTAGTGTCTGGGCTCTTTCTCTTCTCTTAAGACAAAACGTTTTAGAAAATCATTCATTTTGGCTTTGAATCTTGTTCAGATCCTTTTGAAGATAAAAGAACTACTTTTTTAGAAGGGGCTTTTTCTAGAATATGTGTATTTGTGCTGATTTTTTAAATTAGGCATGTTCTAGGTAATTCAGGCCTAACTATTTAATAATCAACTAAAAAGCTTAGAAACTAAGAATATGTCTATTTCAAAAATTTTAGGCTCAGGAACAAATCAGACAACACAAATATACTTTTAATTAAATATACGCCTTCTTTGGTAACTGTTCCTCCTTCTTATCCGTTTTCTATAGACTTTGGTAAGCTTCTACTCCTTATCTGTTTCTTATGCTTTTTGGTAAGCTTCTTTATTGCCCCTTCTTATCTGTATCTCATACAATTTTACTTTTTTCTTAGAGTTGTCGTTTGCTGAGCAGAAAATTTCGCTTTGTGTACTCAGACCGTAAAAAAAATCCACATATTTAGTTTTGCGAGAACTTCAAGCTCTCAAGAACCTGAAGGCCTGGCGCATAAAGGCGCGTTCCTTTGAGCATATTAAATAAAAAAAAAACAAGTTTTTTAAACTGAAAGTAAGGAGCGACATTAAAACTTAAAACGAACAGAAATTATTCCGTATATGAAAGGGGCTGTCCCCTCCATCAACGCCTCGCTCTTTACGCTAAAGTTTGACTCTGTCTCACAACTTTATTTTTTAAAACAATAAAAAACTTTAGCGTAAAGAGCGAGGCGTTGAGGAGGGGACAGCCCCTTTCATATACGGAATAATTTCTGTTCGTTTTAAGTTTTAATGTCGCTCCTTACTTTCAGTTTAAAAAACTTGTTTTTTTTATTTAATTTCTGATCGTTTTTTAGTTAATGCAGGGGATGTTTCCCCCCTCTTTAAAAAATCGAGTAAATTTTCTCAGGCCTGTAGCCTTTGATGAGTAATACTAAACTTAATAAAATTTATATATTTAGAATCAGCATTATAAACACATTCTTTTGATACATTTATTGACATCAAAATTCCGTTTTTAAAAGTTTCGATTACTATTGAGCCGTATCGCTTGTTTTTTATTGTTTTTTTTTTTATTACGTATATGTTATTACGTATATGAAGGGGTTCTCCCCTTAGTCAATACCACGCTCTTTACGTTAAAAGTTAAAAAAATTTTGATTCACAAACCCCTGAATCACAAAGGCCGTTTAATTAGAATAGATAGCTCTTTTGAAAGCACTAAAAAAAAACTGTAGCGTAAAGAGCGAGGTATTGACTTGGGGGAGAACCCCCTCACATACGTTAAAATTTCTGTTCGTTTTAAGTTCTAATATTCCTTCTTACATTTCAGTTGAAAAAACTTGTTTTTTTTTTTATTTAATTTCTGATCGTTTTTTAAATAATGCTTGGAAATCCGGCGCCCCCTTCATAGAAATGTCCCTTACCCCAAAGAAACATCCTCCACGGAAATATTCTCCAGATTAACCCCCTCGTCTAGCCCCCCCCCCCCCCTCCAGAAAAAATCCTTCCTGAAAATGGTTGTATACTTCCCAATAACCAATAAATAATGCTGGCAAGTCCGGCGCCCCCTTCATGGCAATTTCCCTTCCCCCATGAAAACTTCCTTCATGAACAGATCCTCCACCATAACCACCGACCCACCCTTCCCTCCCACTACCAGAAAAAAAACCTCCTGAAAACTTCTGTATACTTCCCAATAACCAATACTATATGTTAACATTGGGTAAAGTTCATAACTTTTAGCCCTCCCTCTGGGAACTTCGAGGGATTAAGTCATCCTAAAAGACATATTTATCATATTTTTGACCATGCTGAACAAAATGGCTATCTCAAAATTTTGATCGGGTGACTTTGGGAAAAAAATAAGCGTGGGCTTTCCCTCTTTTTTCGAAAATCAGCCAAATTTTCTCAGGCGCGTAACTTTTGATGGGTAGCACTAAACTTGATGAAAGTTATATATTTGAAATCAGCATTGAAATCTGATTCTTTTGATATATCTATTGGTATCAAAAACCCGTTTTCTAGAGTTTCGGTTACCATTGAGCCGGGTCGCTCCTTACTTACAGTTCGTTACCACGAACTGTTTGATAAGGTTTTTATAGAAAGCGCGGTCATATAAACTTCGGAGAAGGCTCATTGGATTGGTAATCAGAAGCTCTACTGCCCTTTTTAAAAGTCAAAGTGATTGGAGGACAGCTACTCCCTACACACACATACACGTCGCATTGTCCCGAAATTTATCTAATAGAAATTTTTAAATAGTCATTTTATTCAAAATATCATTTAACAAGGCTTTGGAGTTGAAACAAACCCCCATAGCCTGGGGGCAAGGGTTATAAGTTATGCCACAGTGGCATTTAAGGTTTTTATAGTAGAAACTGGGGCAATAAATACAGGTGGAGGAGGAAGAAGGCCCCTCAAATGTACACTCAATAGGGCCCACCGATGTATCCACAAGTCCCATGAGCTACAAACCATCTCTCAGTAATGAGTTAAATTGCATGATGATGCAAAACACCATCGCGGGAGGATCCTCCATAGGAGGATAACTGAGTCAGGGCGTAAGATCCAGATCTATGGACAACGGCCTCTGCAAAGGGCTGCCTCGACCCTTTCAGGGTACCTGCAAGACTGTGGATCTTGCCGTCTACTCTATTCCCACTTGAGGAGTGGCACCCCTCCAGGAAATTATAGCCAAGTAAACTACACACCATTCGCACGGGATTTTATTAATGGACAATTCTTCTGCGTTTGGTCTGTTTTGATGGGCGTTTTCGGGCTGAAAACGTCTTCCTAGCTAATTCATCTACTATGGGCTGCCTCCTCATAGTAGTATAATATTTGTAGGCATGAATATACAACGAGTCAAAGATAATAGGCTTGAGGTTGTTTGTGCAGGATTTCGACTCTTGTTGATAGAAGAGCATCGTCAAGTGCTGAAAACCATGTTGTGACTAAGATGAGTCCAGGATTGCACAAAGCCTCCATTCATACTGGAGGTTCCAGGGACTTCTTGCTGTCCGGTTCTAAGTCAGCTTAAGCACTTTGGTGTAGACCTGAGAAGATATGTGATCCACGTCCTGCACTGGTATTCGGAATCATTGCTTTTCCTGAGGCCAAAATAATTTCAATGATTTAAAGAACATGAAAATTGAAACTTGGAATGTTACGACGTTATAAAATTACTATCTTATCGCCATTTTGACTGACAAATTCAGACGATTTGAACTGGAATTATTAGGAGTTTTAATTGCTCATTTTATGACTAAAAAATTCAGGGTATCAATTATAGTAGTATATGCCCCTGTAGAACCAACTGACGGAGATACTAGTGACTCAGATGAATTTTACTTACAGTTACAGGAGCAAATAGACAAGGTCCCAGGTAGAAATATGATGTTCTTACTAGGAGATTTTAACATCCAGGTCGGTATAAATAGGGATAGATGGTAACCTAGCCTATGTAAACTTGGTGTAAGAAAAGAAAACAGTAGTAATAATAATTTATTTGTAACCCACTTTTATACAAAACAAGCGGAGTAAAGTACACTAAAAAGGAGAAGACAAAAAAAAATAAAATACACAAAAACAAAGATAACTTAAACCTTAATAACAGACAAAAACACACGGATAATATTATAATTTGGGCCTAGGGACACAAAGGCGTTTCTTGTTAAATTATTACTAAGCAATTCAAACGATTGGATAATCTCGGTAGCACCATACTTCTCAATAATATGTGTATTACCATATGAAGTGGGAAGGTAATATAAATTTGCAATATCTGAAAAAAGCGATACGGATCTGGCGCTAATCATTTATTGAATAAAAATGATTGGCGCCAGATCCTTATCGCTTATTTTAGATATTGCAAATTAAGAAATGATCTGCAAATTTTGAGATATTTGAAATTTTAGAATGAAATTATAGAATGATTTTAGAAATGATCAATGTATTACACTGATCACAACATGTGGAATACATTTTAGCTAATGCTCGGTGTGAATATTTTCCACGGTTAGGTACAATTTTCGCATATATCCGATCTTCAACTTTTCTTTGACATCTCTCAGAACTTGAAGTCGCAAACAAGTGAGTGTAGAACAAATACTAATTCCTAACCACCGTAAACTCGTAACACTGCCAATTACTGAGAATCCACAGGGAAAATTATGAGCTGACGACTTGGGATTGATCACTAAATATTCGCATTTATCAACATTCAAAAACCGACCAACATCCCGAAACATCATAGAAATACGTTGCACCGATAATGCCAATATATACTTGGTTCGGCTTAAAACTAGCAGGTCGTCCGCATACACAATATAAGACATCAGATAAATTATAAAAATACGAAGGATTAATTCCATTTTGAATGCAAGCATTAAATACATAAGGTGATAGCACCCCATCCTGTCGTTCTCCAGATTGAACTGGTATTTTACAGCAATACCCTGTACCAGATTTTAAACGAAGAAACGAATTACTATACCAAAATTTAAGTACACATGAGAGAAGGGTTCACTCCAAACTTTGACAAAGAGTGCCACATTTGTGCATGGCAAATATTATCGAAGGCTTTAGATAAATCCAAAGCGCAAATATGTAACTCATAACCTTTGGACTGGGCATCATAAAGAGTTGAAGCTAAAACCTTATGCGCATGTTGACACCCAATACGAGGTTGAATCCAAATTGGTTTGAGTCTTTCGCAGTTCGTTCAATAATATATGGGAGCAGAACATATTCAAAAACCTTACTAATATTGCAAGCAACAGTGATGGGCCTATATGAACTGCAATAATGGATACAGACTTTTGCAGTTTTGTAGGTATAATAATCTAGTTATAACAAATACGGTGTTTGGTCCTAAAATGGCTCATAAGTTAACATGGTATTCACATGATGGTAAGACAGCAAACCATATTGATCTTTTTATAGTAAACTGAAGACTGGCAGGATCAATACAAAATACTAGGGTATATAGGAGGGCTGTCATTGATGTTGAAAGTAAAGATCGCCATCTAGTAGTGCCTAGGGTTAATTTAACGCTGAAATTTCAGAAATGCATCTACCTCCCGGGAAGTTAAGATGTTGGTTGACTCCAGGATGAGAACTTAAGAGAAAATTTCCAGGAACAGTTGAATACTAAACTAGAGAGTTTAAAATTTGACAATGTGGAAGATGGTTGGAAAACTTTTAAGAAAAATAAATTGTGAAGTTGCTGAAGGTGTCTTAGGGAAGAAAGCTAGGACTGCAGCTAAGAATATTAGTGAAAAAACTTATGTTTAATAGAAAGGAGAAAGGACTTGCACAAGAATTATCTGAGTGACAGATTATATGAAAACAAAAAGAATGTAAAGAAAGTGGAGAAAGTATCAAAATTGTAACTAAGAAAGTCTGAAGTGGAGGCCATGGATAAAATCGCCGAGGATCTGGGAGATGCACCTAGACGGCATAATAGTAAAATATTGTACTGGCATGTTAATAAATTGAGAGGGAGTAGTCAATTCGGACTTGTCCCAGTTAAAGATATGAATGGGGCCACAATTAGTGATAAGGAAAGAGTTAAAGAGAGATGGGCAAAACGCTTAGAGAATTTGCTAAACCGAGATAGAGTTGCAGGAAAAGATATAGAGGAAAATGGAAAAGTTTGTGATACTTTGGATGTGAAAGAAGATTTGTTTTGTGAGGAAGAAGTAGCGACAGTACAAAAAGAATAAAAGAAATAATAAGGCTCCAGGTGCTGATTGTGGGGTAAATGAGTTTCTAAGGTTAGGAATTAGTTACCGAAGATTATGAATATGATTTTGAAAAAGCAGAAGTACCTAACGATGGTAAAACAAACCTTAATTAAACCGCTATATAAGAAAGGTGATAAGAGTGAGTGTGGTAACTACCGGGGCTTTAGTCTGGTCTCTCTAGGTCGCAAATTAATTAGTAATTTGATACTTTTTAGACTGAGAGATGCTGTAGACAAAGTTTTAAGAGAAGAACAGTGTGGTTTTAGAGAAGGTAAAATAATTGAGAAGTGCCTGAGTTTTCAAATACCTTTGGTCCTCAGTTTTATAGATTATGAGCAAGCGTTCGATTCTGTTGATAGAAGACTGAGAGACTGCCGAAGACAAAGTTTTAAGAGAAGAGCAGTGCGGTTTTAGAAAAGGTAGAGGATGTATCGCCCAAATTTTCACTCTTAGGCTAATAATTGAGAAGTGCCTGAGTTTTCAAACACCTTTGGTCCTCAGTTTTATAGATTATGAGCAAGCGTTCGATTCTGTTGATAGAAGAGCTTTAGTAAAGGTTTTATCCTTGTATGGTATACCAGACAAATACATTAAAGTGATTAATGCTATGTACGAGAATAACACTGCTGCGGTTAAGGTAGGAAATGAGGTTAGCAGCTGGTTTTGTATTAAATCAGGAGTTAAGCAGGGTTGTGTTCTATCCCCCTTTATACGGATTATTTTGATGGACTTTGTTTTAAGGAGCACAGGAAAGGCAATGGGAGACCACGGAATCAAATGGGGAGGAAAAAGTCTCCTGGATTTGGATTATGCTGATGATTTAAGCATCCTAGATGAAAGTGTGAGCAGCATGAATGAAGTTTTACCAAAACAAGTAATATGCCAAAGGTTACCAAAACAACGATTTTACCAAAATTTGTCAAAACAGGGATTGTGTCAAAAGTTATCAAAACAAGAACAGACTAATCAAGGATTGGGACAACAAGTGTTTCTTTATTGGAAAGGGCCTAGTTTAATTGCAGTTTACTTTTACTAGTTACTCTAAATAGCTATGGCCATTTCGAAAACCTTTTATAGTCAGGTAAAAGGCAACAATTCTCAACGGACATTCTATACACTTCAGGGTTAATAGTTTAAATACTTTTTCAAACCTTGTTAGAACAGAGATTGTATAATCTAATTGGCCATCTAAACTTGGCTTGTAAATAACCACCCTCCTGCCAGGAAAATTCCTAGTAGGAGGGACCCAATAAATACAAGGAATACATAATTTATTCATGGTTTATTGATCCACAAAGGGGACTAGATTTCTGAGAAACTTATTACATAATCGAAGGGGAACTAGATTTCTTGGAAATTGATTTGCATAATCGAATGGGAATTATCGATTAAGGGGATTTCATTTTTAAATATTGCTTCTCTGGTCTTTAGGTCTGAGAGATAAATGTTAATATTCTATCGAAGCCATAATAGTGTAACTAGGAACACCTTAGATTTTTTCAGAAATTCATACGAGATTAAGACAGATTGAATACATTTTACGCGGGAAATGGTTTCCTAGGGATTTCAAATGTGACAGCGCAAAAGGATGCCGAAACAAAGGAACACGCAGGAATTACTTTTAGGGGATTATTTGGGCGAAACAAATTAATCGGTATTTTAGGGATTTTTTGGGCGAAACAGTTTGAGACATTTAAGAAGATGATTTGGGGCGAAACTCTGTGGTCGTTATAATACACAAGTTCCATTTGAACAGTGTTGTAAGTTCCCTACCCAAACCCCAAAGGGGCCCCCGCCAAACTTTTTTGCCCCCCCCCTATTTTTTACAATTTTTTTGGTGCGCTTGAGACACAGCAGGGCCCCCTCCCCCGGACCCCCTCCCCCCGGGCCCCCTCCCCCGGGGCTGGGCCCCCTCCCCCCGGGCCCTTCTCCCTGGGTCCCAAAAGAGCCCCCCTCCCGGCCCCCCATTTTTTAATACTTTTTTTGAGCACTTGAGACACAGAAGTGCCCCCTCCCCCCAAACTTTTTGGCTCCCCCGAATATATCTTTTCAGAACAAGTTCTTTACGTAATGTCCCTCAAAAACCAATTTTACAACTTGAAGTAATCATCCTTATCACCCACAACTTTACATTATGGCTTTTTGAATACCCCAACACCAAGCAATACTTTTCAAAAGGCTTTATTATATACGTTCAGAACAAGTTCCTTTCTTAATATCCCTCCTAAATCTATTTTACAACTTGAAGTCCTCATCTTTTTCATCCACAACTTTACCTTACAGCTTTTTGCATACCCCAACACCAAGCAATACTTTTCAAAAGGCTTTATTATATTATACTTTTCTTAATGTCCCTTCTAAACCAATTTTACAAGTTGAAGTACTCATCCTTTTCACCCACAACTTTACACTATGGCTTTTTGAATACCCCAACACCAAGCAATACTTTTCAAAAGGCTTTATTATATACGTTCAGAACAAGTTCTTTTCTTAATGTCCCTCCTAATTCAATTTTACAACTTGAAGTACTCATCCTTTTAACCCACAACTTTACTTTACGGCTTTTTGAATGCCCCAACACCAACCAATACTTTTAAAAAGGCTTTATTATATCTTTTCAGAACGAGTTCTTTTCTTAATGTCCCTCCTAAATCGATTTTACAACTTGAAGTACGCATCCTTTTCACCCACAGCTCTATGACTTTTTGCATACCCCAACACCAAGCAATATTTTCAAAAGGCTTTATTATATTATTTCAGAACAAGTTCTTTTCTTAATATCCGTCTTAAACCAATTTTACAAGTTGAAGTACTCATCCTTTTCCCACACAACTCTACGATTTTTTGCATACCCCAACACCAAGCAATACTTTACAAAAGACTTTTCAGAACAAGTTCTTTTCTGAATATCCCTCCTAAATCTATTTTACAGCTTGAAGTACGTATCCTTTTCACCCACAACTTTACTTTACAGCTTTGTGAATACCCCAACACCAAGCAATACTTTCAAAAGGCTTTATTATATTATTATTTTCTTAATGTCCCTCCTAAACCAGTTTTACAAGTTGAAGTGCTCGTCCTTTTCACCCACATCTTTACTTTATAGCTTTTTGAATACCCCAACACCAAGCAATAATTTTAAAAAGGCTTTATTATATCGTTTCAGAACAAGTTCTTTTCTTAATGTCCCTCCTAAATCTATTTTACAACTTGAAGTACGCATCCTTTTCACCCACAGCTCTATGGCTTTTTGCATACCCCAACACCAAGCAATACTTTCAAAAGGCTTTATTATATTATTTCAGAACAAGTTCTTTTCTTAATATCCGTCTTAAACCAATTTTACAAGTTGAAGTACTCATCCTTTTCCCACACAACTCTACGATTTTTTGCATATCCCAACACCAAGCAATACTTTACAAAAGACTTTTCAGAACAAGTTCTTTTCTGAATATCCCTCCTAAATCTATTTTACAGCTTGAAGTACGTATCCCTTTCACCCACAACTTTACTTTACAGCTTTTCACTCTTAGGCTAATAATTGAGAAGTGCCTGAGTTTTCAAACAGCTTTGGTCCTCAGTTTTATAGATTATGAGCAAGCGTTCGATTCTATGGATAGAAGAGCTTTGGCTAAGGTTTTATCCTTATATGGTATCCCAGACAAATACATTAAAGTGATTAGTGTTATGTGCGAGAATAACACTTCTGCGGTTAAGGTAGGAAATGAGGTTAGCAGCTGGTTTTGTATTAAATCAGGAGTTAGGCAGGGTTGTGTTCTATCCCCCTTTATACGGATTATTTTGATTGACTTTGTCTTAAGGAGCACAAGAAAGGCAATGGAAGACCACGAAATCAAATGGGGAGGAAAAGGTCTTCAGGACTTAGATTATGCTGATGATTTAAGAATCCTAGATGAAAGTGTGAGCAAAATGAATGAACTTTTAGAGGTTTTGCGAGTTCAGGGTGCTAGAATAGGTTTGAAAATTAATGTTAAGAAGACTAAGTCACTAAAGCTAGGAATAAGTGAAGATGAAAAGGTGACGTTGCGTAACGAAAAGGTTGATCAGGTGGACAGCTTCGCTTAACTTGGTAGTATTATTAGTAAAGATCGTGGGAGCAGTGAAGCTGTCAAAAGTAGAATAGCCAAGGCTCATGTTTTTTTCACACTTAAAAAAGTTTGGAAGAATAGGAAGATAAGTCTGCAAACCAAGATTAGAATACTAGAAGCTACAGTGATGACATTGGTCAAATATGGCTCTGAAGCATGGGCGCTCCGAAAAGCGGATGAAGATTTGCTAGATGTTTTCTAGGGAAATTGCTTACGGATTGATCTTGGCACCCGGCTGACTGACCGTATTTCAAAGAGTAGGCTGTATGAAAAATTTGGTTCAATATCGCTTTCTAGGACTATAATGAAAAAAAATATTGAGGTGGCTAGGGCTTTTTGTAAGGATGAAAGATGACAGATTGCCGAAGATTTTTCTTTTCGGCCAACCGTCAAGGGCTAAACGGAAAGCAGGTCGTTCTCGTCTGGGGTGGGAGGACGTCATAAAGAAAGATTTAAAGGAAATTGGAACTTCCTGGGAGTATTCATTTTTATGCTTGTTGTATGTTTTTGCTATGATTGCTTATTTAATTTCTGTTCGTTTTGGGTTTCATTTGTTGTTTAATAGTAATTTCTGGTCGTTTTGAGTTTGAATTTTGAAAGGTATGTGTATTTGCTGAGCTTAAGTTTAAAATGGCCTTTACTTTTCTTTGAAAAACTTATTTTTCGGAAAGTTTTTTTTTTAATTAATTTTTGTTCGTCTTTGATTGCAAAAAATTTCAAGTTTTTAAAAATTCCTTATTTCAAAATCAAAATAAAAAAAAATCGAATATTCATCAAAGTAAAAAAACTGATATCAAAGTAACAATATCAAAGTGAAAATTGGGTTTGTGTCAACCTCGGAGTTTTTATTATCTGAAGTTTGAACTATTTTTAACAAAATTGCTGTCTCAAATTTTTTATTGGATGGGTTTGGGGAAAAAGGGCGCGGGGGACTAGATTAAGCTTCGGTCTCTTTTGAATCTTTAAAATTGAACTAGAACTTTCTATTTTCAATCAAATGAGCCCTCTATGAAGTTTATACGAGTATTACTTCTATAAGAACAATATATATCCCCAGAGTGTAACTTACAACGCCTATCCCTGGACCCTGAGGGGTTGTGTCAACCCTGGATTTTTAATATCTGAGGGTTGAACTATTTTTAACAAAATGGTCACCTGAAATTTTTATCGGACGGGTTTATCCATCCGATACACCCAAAGGCATGGAGGGCGGAAGGGATTAGTTGCCCTCTGATCTTTTTCACTCTGAGAAAATGAACTACAACTTTTAATTTCCATTCAAATAAACCCTCTCTGAAGTTTATGCGAGCATACCTTCAATAAGAACCATATATGACCCCAGAGCAATACTTACAACGCCTGCCCCAGCCCTGGGAGGGGGGGTTGTTGACATAAGACTTTTTCTTATCTGATCTTTGAACTATTTTTGACAAAATGACCATACGTCAAGGAGTTTTGTTGTAAGATCTTTAAACTATTTTTAACAAAATGGCTACCTCAAATTTTATCAGATTTATTTAAGGAAAAAGGGCTTGGGCGGGGGATAGTTGCCCTTTGATCACTTTTGACTCTTAAAAAGGGCACTAGAACTCTCGATTTTTAATCGAATGAGCCCCCTTTGAAGTTTATACGACGACCCCTTCTATATGAAGTGCCTCTGGGAAAAATATTAATTGAGTGTCCATCCACTGCCCTCCAATCCCTTTTGACTCTTAAAAAGTTAATTATAATTATCAATTTCCAATCAAATGAGCCCTCAAGGAATTTTATACGAGCATCTTTTCCATAACAACCATATATACCCCCAGGGCATAACTTGCAACGCCTACCCCCGGGCCCTAGGGGCTGTGTCGACACTGGAATTTTTATTATCAGAACTTTGAACTATTTTTAACAAAATATCTATCTCAAAATTTTATCTGATGCATTTACGGCGTGGAGTAGGGGGTGCTAGTTGCCCTCCGATCTATTTTGACTCTTAAAAAGTGAACAAGAAATCTCAATTTAAAATCAAATGAGCCCTCTCTGAAGTTTATACGAACATCCCTTCCATAAGAACTATATATGCTCCTAGAGCATTACTCATAACGCCTGCCTCCGGATCCTGGCGGGTTCCGTCGAAAAGAAATTTTTCTTATCTGACCTTTGAACTATTTTTAATGAAATGGTTATTATAAAAAATTTATCGGATGGGTTTGCGGAAAAAAGGGTGTGGGGGGGGGGGGCTAGTTGCCCTCAGATATCTTTTGACTCTTGAAAATTGAACTAGAACGTTCAATTTCTAATCAAATGAGCCCCCTCTGAAGTTTCTACGAGCATCCCTTTCATAAGAACCATATACGCCCCCAGGACAACGCCTATCCCCAGGGCTCTAGGGGACGTTTTTGTTATCTAATTTTTGAACAATTTCAAAAACACTGGCTATCTCAAAAATTTGTAGCGGACGGGTTTGGGGAAAACAAGCGTGGGGGGGGGGACTAGTTTAACTCTCTTGACTCTTAAAAAGTGAACTAGAACTTTCAATTTCCAATCAAATGAGCCCTCTATGAAGTTTATACGAGCATCCTTTTCATAAGAGCCAAACATGCCCTTAGGGCCTAACTTAGAACGCCGTCCCCTGTGCCCTGGGGGATTGTATTTACACCGGAGTTTTTCTTATCCGACTTTTATTGGATCTTATCCTATTTTTATTGGATGCATTTTGGAAAAAAGTGTTTGGGGGGGGGAAGCTGGTTACCCTCCAATATCTTTTGACGCTTAAAAAGTGAACTAGAACTTTCAGTTGCCAGTCAAATTAGCCCTCTGTGAAGTTTATACGAGCATTCCTTCCATAAGAACCATATATGCCCCCAGGGCATAACTTATAACCCTTGCCCCTGAAGACTGTACGGGGAAAGTCTTGCTCAGACACATAATTTCCAGAAAGTTCAACTACGTTGAAGAAAATGGCTACATCATAAATTTAATTGGATGTGTTTGGGGAAATGGTGGGCGTGGAAGGGGTATCAGTTGCCTTAGAATCGCTTTCGACTATTAAAAAGGGAACTAGCCATTTAAATTTCCAATCGAATGAGCCATTTCTGAAGTTTCTGAAGTTTCATAGTTGTCTATGCAAAACCTTATATGCCCCCAGGGCATAACTTACAACCCTTGCCCTGAGGGCTGTGGGGGAGCTGTCATCCTCAAAGATCTAATTTCCAGAACTTAAAACTACGTTTAATAAAATGGCTGCCTCAAAATTTTCATTGGATGTGTTTGGGGAAAAGGTGGGCGTGATAGGGGAGTTAGCTGCCCTTAAATCACTTTCGACTATTAAAAAGGGCACCAACCCTTTGAATTTCCTATCATCGTTAAAAATACCCCTTCCCCTCCATAAAATTTCTTGTGGACCATTCAGCCTGAAACATGTTCGTTAGGATACTTTCATCTTAAAAAGATTTAACTTCTTATCGATTTTCCCGTCACTCCGGAATCACTTCGCGGAAATTTTTTCTCAGAAATTCAAACCCGCTGAAATTTTCCCCGGACTGTCTCCAAAGGCAAAATTGAGTTGGCAAAAAGAAAGTAAGACAAATGAAAAGAATTTCATATAGGAATTCTGTCAAAGCCCCCCAGCGAAAATTTCCCCTGGGAAGATCACCCTCGAAAATTTTCTTCCCCACGGAAAATTCTCCATGGAAACCCACCTCGAGCACAAAACATCCTCCGAAAAATGTCTGTATACTTCCCGTTAAAAACACTATAGGCAAACAATGGGCAAATTTCATAATTAACAGTCCTTTCCCCACGGGTTTTGTGGGTCTTGTTACCCCTAAAGCCATAGCTATTGTATGTTTCGACTATGCTGAACAAAATGGCTATCTCAAAACTTTGATTAGATGACTTTGGGGAAAAAAGGGGATAGAAGAGGGGCTAGTTGTCCATCAATATTTTTGGTCCCTTAAAAAGAGCTTTAGACCTTTAAACTTTCGTTCGGATGCTCTATCTCCCGATCTTCTAGGACCATTAT
Organism: Artemia sinica; assembly: GCA_027921565.1. Classification (NCBI taxonomy): domain Eukaryota; kingdom Metazoa; phylum Arthropoda; class Branchiopoda; order Anostraca; family Artemiidae; genus Artemia; species Artemia sinica. Next base: position 53,823,126 of record CM051264.1, read on the forward strand.
TTTGACACGATCACCAGAAAAACAAACACGCATCCGTGATCTTTCTGCTGGCAAAAAAAAAAAAAAATGAAAAATTCTACATTTTGGTATATAGGAGCTTGAAACTTTTACAGTAGAGTTTTCTGATACACTGAATCTGATGGTGTGATTCTGACTAGGATTCCTTGAATTTTAGAGAGTTTCCTTCCTTTTCGAAAATCTGGCTAATTTTTTCAGGCTCGTTACTTTTGATGGGTAACACTAAACTTGATGAATCGAATATATTTCGAATAACCATGATAAGCCCATTCTTTTGATGTATCTATTAATATAAATTCTGTTTTTTAGAGTTTCAGTTACAATTGAGCCGAGTCGCTCCTTACTTACAGTTCGTTACCACGAACTGTTTGATATTAAAAAGAACTGTTTGAGTTTTGCTCCGTTCCATAAAAAAAGAACACTTTAATGATATTAGTTTTAGTGAATCTTAATATCTCTATCTGTGGCCACAAAACGGGAGAAGTTGAACGTTTTTTCTAAGATTTCTTGCAAAGTAGGTGTTGGCTTCTAGTTTTCTGTCGTTTATTGGGATCTGTTATTCAAGCTATACAAGTTATGGCAACACCCCCCAATCATTTCCAAATAGTTCGGCCGCACAAACTAAAAATTTAATAATGGACAAGATAGCTGATCTTAGAAGGTATAAAACCCCCATAATTATCAAACTAAAAATTTTTTAAAGGTAGTTAAAAGATGTTAGTCACACCACAATTAAGAAAATATAAACAAAAAAACTCGCTTTTCGTATAGCACTCTTATATTTACATTACATTTTAACAGTATAATTTACATCATTTTTCCCTCAGTAGTTGTTGTATTGGTTTTAATATCTATGACGCGTGCAAATTTACACAAGATGAGAAATGACTCATTTACACAAGATGAGAACAGCTAAAGGAAAAGGCATGGATCAAGGATCAACACAAATCATATTGAATTGCAAATTAAAACGTTGCACACTGTTCAGAGTCATTTGTCATCTTTTTTAATTTTTTACTGAATTTCGGCAGGAGCTGTTTACAGGCATTGGCACACTGTTAAACAGTGTGCCAATGCCTGTTGCACACTGTTGTACTGTGTTTTGAACAGCTACACACTGCTTAGAGTCATTTGTCATCTTTTATAATTTTTTAATAGTCATATACACTGAAAACGATACGTCCACTCCTGGGGAGCAAATGAAGGAATCTGCAGTTTTAAAATAGACATATATAAATATGACGTCAGTCATATGATTTTTGTTTGAAAATTAATGCTCTAAACGACTTTTATCGAACACCTGACCTCTCAATATAGGTTTTTTTTTCAGGCCAGAAAATCCCAGGGTGCCAATTTAAAAAAAAAATGTAAAAAAAAAATATCATTATATCCTTGGCAACGATTTAAGTGAGATGAAAGAGCCCAACTCAGTTAATATGTGGAGACGTGCTTGCAAAGCAAGCTTACAGTTAGCCCAGTATGACAATCCAACGGTAAAATGTACATAACGTCATTCTATTGAGACATACTATTTTAAAGATTAAAATGAGTTAAAATGATTAAACTCCAATAAATCTCTGAAGCAAAAATATTGTACACACTGGTTGTTGTGAATAGTAATTTGGCTACTGATGTGCGTGTTGGTGCTAATTTATTAGAAACAGGTCTGTTTTGTTTCAGTTAACCGTCCATTACTTGTTGCTAACAATAGCTAATATTTAACTTGCCAACTATTTAGAAAAAATGTTTTTCTTAAATGTAATATTTATTGGGGCACCTGTTTGTGCAACTTTTTGGTGGGCCATTAAAAAGTACCAAATACTCGAAAGAGAAACAGTCACCAATATCTACAAGACAAAGGAAAATCATGATATACTCAAGGAATTGGTATCACAACAAGAAAAAAAAATCTGTAGACTAGAAAAAATGGTTTTAGACAACGCAAAAAAACTGGAACTCTTGAGCTTAGAGCAAGAAGAAAAACTGGAACAACTGGAGCTCCGGAGCTTAGAGCAAGCAATAAAACTGAAGGGAAAAGTGATTACAGAGCTAGCTAAAACACGAGAGCAACAAGAAATGATTTTTAGGCTAATTCAAGAAGCCACAAACACAGACTCTAACCATGATGAAATTAACCATGATGAAATTAACCATGATGAAGACTTCCTTAATTTTGAATTCTTGACGAAATTCCTGATAAATCGCCAAGATTTTGACCCTGATGAAAATTTTGTTCGTTCTTATCATTGCCAGACAAATTCTCATAACATTAGCAGCGTTGGCCTTGGCTGTAGAGGTCTAGAAAACAATGACGGTGTTTCTTGCTACGCCAATTCGGCACTTCAGTGTCTTTTTAGTCTACATAAAACATTATTAAACACTTTGGAAGGAATGCAAGGGAATGTTACCGAAGAGTTGAAGCGCATTGCTATTTCATCATTGAAAAACATGGAAAACGCAAGAAACTTGAGGTCTTTGCTACCTGTCCAATATGGATTTTCACAATTAGAACAGCAGTCACTTTGTGAATTTTGGGAGGTACTTTTAGCAACCATCAATGACGAAAATTCTAGAGATGACACCGAGAGTGCTTTACATGAACTATTTTCTTACAAGGTGACCAGATACTTCACCTGTTCGATCTGTCAATGGAGTCGAATTGACGAAAATATTGACGATTGGGAAGCTTGTTATTTCCCTGTACCTGCCGTTAAAAATCCTTTAGAGAGGGCTGACAAAGAGATCTTAGATCTGACAGACATACCATTTTGTGAAGTACTTAGCCCGCGTCAATCGGCAGAAAAATGCCCAAAAGGCCATGAATGTCAACGTAAGACCATATTCACCCACACCCCAAGATTCCTTGCTATTAATATTGACAGAAGATCTTTGTCAAACAAAATAAATAGACGGATAGTAGATTTTGATCCGGATGATGTTTGCCTGAGCAAGACAAATGAAAGTCATGTGAATATAAGTCAATACTATGATTATCTTGAGTCATCAGAACACTACCGAGCATGTTCTGTGGTCATTCATGGGGGACCTGATTTTGATTTTGGCCATTATTACGTCTATAAGAGAACGACAGAAGAAAATTGGTGCTTATGTGACGATTCAGTCGTAACAGTGCTAAGCGATAATGAAAAAATTGATTTCTCGGGAATGACTTTCATAGTTCTTGAGAAGCGTGTTTAAGAAATGGTAATAGTGTGTTCACGGTGTGGTTGAGGTGTGTGTAGGGATACCATTGGAACCACAGTTGGCAAAACACCTGTGCTGCTTAGGGTAAATCTTCAATTTCGTTTAGTTTTAGTTTAGTTAAAGTTTAGTTTAGATAGTTTTAGTTTAGAGTTTTAGTTTAGAGTTTTAGTTTAGCGTTTTAATTTAGAGTTTTAGTTTAGTATATTCTGTGGTCATTCATGCGAAACTGATTTTGATTTTTGCCGTTATTACGTTAATAGGAGGACCGTAGAAGGAAATTGGTGCTTATGTGACGAATCAGTCGTAACGATGCTAAGTATACTGAAAAATTGATTTCTCAGGAATGACTTTCTTAGTTCTTGAGAAGTGTGTTTAAGGAATGGTAGTAGTGTGCTCACGGCGTGCAAAAGGTTTGTATAGGGATAACATTGGAACCGCAGTGCAAAACACCTATGCTGCTGATAACAAGCCAATAGCAAGGTAGATCCTAAATTTCGGCAGGCCGGGAAAGTAGTGACGATTCATTGGAGTGACAGTTTATTGCAGCAACGATATATTGAAGTGAAGATTTATTGAAACGACGATTTATTAAAGTGACGATTTATGGAAGGGACGGTTTATTGAAGCGAAAAATTATTGAAGCAACGATTTATTGAAGCGATGATTTATAGAAGCGACGATTTGTTGATGCGACAATTTATTGAAGCGACAATTTATTGAGGCGAAGTTTTATTGAAGCGACGATATATAGAAGCAACGATTTATAGACTGTCTGTGCAGGATTTCGACTCTTGTTGATAGAAGAGCATCGCCAAGTGCTGAAAACCATGTTGTGACCAAGATGGGCCCAGGATTGCACAAAGCCTCCATTCATGGAGGTCCCAGGGACTTCTTGCTGTCCAGTTCTAAGCCGGCTTAAGCACTTCGGTGTAGACTTGAGAAAATATGTGATCCCCGTCCTGCACTGGTATCCGGGATCATTGCTTTTCCTGAGGCGAAAATAATTTCAATGATTTAAAGAACATGAAAATTGGAGCTTGGAACGTTACGACATTAAAAAATGACTATCGAATCGACATTTTGACTGACGAATTCAGACGATTCGAACTGGATTTATTAGGAGTTTCAGAAACTCATATCCCAGGGGTAGGAAGCATGAAATTAGGTGATATAGAATTTATTTATTCAGGCAGGAAGGATGGGGTACATAGACAGGGAGTAGGGCTCATGATGAGTAAGGAAGCTGCTAAGTCTTGTTTAGGCTGGGAAGGTATTAATAATAGAATACTAATTGCTCATCTTATGACTAGAAAGTTCAGGGTATCAGTTATAGTAGTATACGCCCCTGTAGAACCGACTGACGGAGATACTAGTGACTCAGATGAATTTTACTTACAGTTACAGGAGCAAATAGACAAGGTCCCAGGTAGAAATATGATGTTATATGGTATCCCATATGTAGATGGTATCCCAGCCTAGGTAAATTTCGTGTAGGAAAAGAAAACAGTAATGGATACAAACTTTTGCAATTTTGTAGGTATAACAATCTAGCTATAACCAATATGGTGTTTGGTCATAAAATGGCTCATAAGTTAACATGGTATTCACGTGACGGTAAGACAGCAAACCTTATTGATTATGTTATAGTAAACCGAAGACTGGCAGGATCAATACAAGATACTAGGGTATATAGGAGTGCTGTTATTGATGTTAAAAGTAAAGATCACCATCTAGTAGTGTCAAGGGTTAATTTAAAGCTGAAATATCGGAAGGGTAACTACCTCCCGGGAAGTTATGATGTTGGTAGACTCCAGGATGAGAATTTGAGAGAACCTTTCCAGGAACAGTTGAATACTAAACTTGAGAGTTTAAAATTTGATAATGTGGAAGATGGTTGGAATATATTTAGAAAAATAATTTGTGAAGTTGCTGAAGGTGTGTTAGGGAAGAAAGCTAGAGCTGCAGCTAAGAATATTAGTGTAAAAGCTTTATGTTTAATAGAAAGGAGAAATGACTTGTACAAGAATCATCTGAGCGATAGATCGTATGAAAACAAAAGAAATGTAAAGAAAGTTGAGAAAGCATTAAAATATGAACTAAGGAGGTGTGAATTGGAGGCCATGGATAAAATTGCCGAGGATCTGGAAGATGCAGCTAGACTGCATAATAGTAAAATATTGTACTGGCACGTTAACAAATTGAGAGGGGGTAGCCAATCCGGACTTGTCCCAGTTAAAGATGGGAATGGGGTCGCAATTAGCGATAAGGAAAAAACAAAAGAGAGATGGGCCGAACATTTTGAGAACTTGATTAACCGAGATAGAGTTGCAGGAAAAGATATAGAGGAAAATGAAAAAGTTTGTGATACCTTGGATGTGAAGGAAGATTTGTTTTGTGAGGAGGAATTAGCAACAGCACTAAAAGGATTAAAGAATAATAAGGCTCCAGGTGCTGATAAGGTGGTAAATGAGTTTCTTAAATATGGTGGCTCTGAGGTTAGAAATAAGTTATTGAAGATTATGAGTATGATTTTTGAAAAAGGGGAAGTACCTAACTATTTTAGGAAAACCTTAATTGATAAAAAGTGATTAAGTGATAAAAGTGAGTATGGTAATTATCGAGGCATTAGTCTGGTCTCTGTAGGTAGCAAATTACTTAGTAATATGATACTTTTTAGACTGAGAGATGCCGAAGACAAAGTTTTAAGAGAAGAGCAGTGCGGTTTTAGAAAAGGTAGAGGATGTATCGACCAAATTTTCACTCTTAGGCTAATAATTGAGAAGTGCCTGAGTTTTCAAACACCTTTGGTCCTCAGTTTTATAGATTATGAGCAAGCGTTCGATTCTGTTGATAGAAGAGCTTTAGTAAAGGTTTTATCCTTGTATGGTATACCAGACAAATACATTAAAGTGATTAATGCTATGTACGAGAATAACACTGCTGCGGTTAAGGTAGGAAATGAGGTTAGCAGCTGGTTTTGTATTAAATCAGGAGTTAAGCAGGGTTGTGTTCTATCCCCCTTTATACGGATTATTTTGATGGACTTTGTTTTAAGGAGCACAGGAAAGGCAATGGGAGACCACGGAATCAAATGGGGAGGAAAAAGTCTCCTGGACTTGGATTATGCTGATGATTTAAGCATCCTAGATGAAAGTGTGAGCAGCATGAATGAAGTTTTAGAGGTTTTACGAGTTCAGGGTGCTAGAATTGGTTTGAAAATTAATGTTATGAAGACTAAGTCACTAAGGCTAGGAAAAAGTGAAGATGAAAAGGTGATGTTGGGTAATGATAAGATTGATCAGGTGGGCAGCTTCACTGACCTTGGTAGTATTATTAGTAAAGATGGTGGGAGCAGTGAAGAAGTTAAAAATAGAATAGCCAAGGCTCAGGGTGTTTTTTCACAGTTAAAAAAAAGTCTACAAGAATAGGAAGATAAGTCTGCAAACCAAGATTAGAATATTAGAATCTACAGTGATGACAGTGGTCAAATATGGCTCTGAAGCATGGACGCTCCGAAAAGCGGATGAAGATTTGCTAGATGTTTTCCAGAGAAATTGCTTGAGGATTGTTCTGGGTACCCGGCTGACTGACCGTATTTCAAACAATAGGCTATACGAAAAATGTGGTTCAATACCGCTCTCTAGGGCTATAATGAAAGAAAGGTTGAGGTGGTTAGGGCACGTTGTGCGGATGAAGGATGACATATTGCCGAAGATTGTTCTTTTCGACCAACCATCTAGGGCTAAACAGAAAGCAGGTCGTCCCCGTCTGGGATGGGAGGACGTCATAAAGAAAGATTTAAAGGAAATGGGAACTTCGTGGGCGGGTGTAAAAAGGGAACCTTTGAATAGATTGGGGCGGAGGAGGAGCGTGCGTAGCTGTGTTGGCCTCAAGTGGCTTGGTGCTGTGGTGAGGTGTTAGTAGTAGTAGTAGTAGTATTTGTAGAAGCGACAATTTATTGAAGCTACAATTTATTGAAGCGACGATCTATTTAAGCGATGATTTATTGAAGCAAAAATTTAATGAAGCGACAATTTATTGACGATGATGAATTATGCCAAAAGTAATCGGAAAATGGATTATGCCAAAAGTTTTTGAATCAAGAATTAAACTGAAATTTGTCGAAAAATGAATTATGCCGAAAGTTACCAAAACAAGTAATATGCCAAAGGTTACCAAAACAACGATTTTGCCAAAATTTGTCAAAACAGGGATTGTGTCAAAAGTTATCAAAACAAGAACAGACTAATCAAGGATTGGGACAACAAGTGTTTCTTTATTGGAAAGGGCCTAGTTTAATTGCAGTTTACTTTTACTAGTTACTCTAAATAGCTATGGCCATTTCGAAAACCTTTTATAGTCAGGTAAAAGGCAACAATTCTCAACGGACATTCTATACACTTCAGGGTTAATAGTTTAAATACTTTTTCAAACCTTGTTAGAACAGAGATTGTATAATCTAATTGGCCATCTAAACTTGGCTTGTAAATAACCACCCTCCTGCCAGGAAAATTCCTAGTAGGAGGGACCCAATAAATACAAGGAATACATAATTTATTCATGGTTTATTGATCAACAAAGGGGACTAGATTTCTGAGAAACTTATTACATAATCGAAGGGGAACTAGATTTCTTGGAAATTGATTTGCATAATCGAATGGGAATTATCGATTAAGGGGATTTCATTTTTAAATATTGCTTCTCTGGTCTTTAGGTCTGAGAGATAAATGTTAATATTCTATCGAAGCCATAATAGTGTAACTAGGAACACCTTAGATTTTTTCAGAAATTCATACGAGATTAAGACAGATTGAATACATTTTACGCGGGAAATGGTTTCCTAGGGATTTCAAATGTGACAGCGCAAAAGGATGCCGAAACAAAGGAACACGCAGGAATTACTTTTAGGGGATTATTTGGGCGAAACAAATTAATCGGTATTTTAGGGATTTTTTGGGCGAAACAGTTTGAGACATTTAAGAAGATGATTTGGGGCGAAACTCTGTGGTCGTTATAATACACAAGTTCCATTTGAACAGTGTTGTAAGGTCCCCTACCCAAACCCCAAAGGGGCCCCCGCCAAACTTTTTTGCCCCCCCCCCTATTTTTTACAATTTTTTTGGTGCGCTTGAGACACAGCAGGGCCCCCTCCCCCGGGCCCCCTCCCCCGGGCCCCCTCCCCCGGGCCCCCTCCCCCCGGGCCCCCTCCCCCCGGGCCCCCTCCCCCCGGGCCCTTCTCCCTGGGTCCCAAAAGAGCCCCCCCCGGCCCCCCATTTTTTAATACTTTTTTGAGCACTTGAGACACAGAAGTGCCCCCTCCCCCCAAACTTTTTGGCTCCCCCAAATATATCTTTTCAGAACAAGTTCTTTACGTAATGTCCCTCAAAAACCAATTTTACAACTTGAAGTACTCATCCTTATCACCCACAACTTTACATTATGGCTTTTTGAATACCCCAACACCAAGCAATACTTTTCAAAAGGCTTTATTATATACGTTCAGAACAAGTTCCTTTCTTAATATCCCTCCTAAATCTATTTTACAACTTGAAGTCCTCATCTTTTTCATCCACAACTTTACCTTACAGCTTTTTGCATACCCCAACACCAAGCAATACTTTTCAAAAGGCTTTATTATATTATACTTTTCTTAATGTCCCTTCTAAACCAATTTTACAAGTTGGAGTACTCATCCTTTTTACCCACAACTTTACACTATGGCTTTTTGAATACCCCAACACCAAGCAATACTTTTCAAAAGGCTTTATTATATACGTTCAGAACAAGTTCTTTTCTTAATGTCCCTCCTAATTCAATTTTACAACTTGAAGTACTCATCCTTTTAACCCACAACTTTACTTTACGGCTTTTTGAATGCCCCAACACCAACCAATACTTTTAAAAAGGCTTTATTATATCTTTTCAGAACGAGTTCTTTTCTTAATGTCCCTCCTAAATCGATTTTACAACTTGAAGTACGCATCCTTTTCACCCACAGCTCTATGACTTTTTGCATACCCCAACACCAAGCAATACTTTCAAAAGGCTTTATTATATTATTTCAGAACAAGTTCTTTTCTTAATATTCGTCTTAAACCAATTTTACAAGTTGAAGTACTCATCCTTTTCCCACACAACTCTACGATTTTTTGCATACCCCAACACCAAGCAATACTTTACAAAAGACTTTTCAGAACAAGTTCTTTTCTGAATATCCCTCCTAAATCTATTTTACAGCCTGAAGTACGTATCCCTTTCACCCACAACTTTACTTTACAGCTTTGTGAATACCCCAACACCAAGCAATACTTTCAAAAGGCTTTATTATATTATTATTTTCTTAATGTCCCTCCTAAACCAGTTTTACAAGTTGAAGTACTCGTCCTTTTCACCCACAACTTTACATTATGGCTTTTTGAATACCCCAACACCAAGCAATAATTTTAAAAAGGCTTTATTATATCTTTTCAGAACAAGTTCTTTTCTTAATGTCCCTCCTAAATCTATTTTACAACTTGAAGTACGCATCCTTTTCACCCACAGCTCTATGGCTTTTTGCATACCCCAACACCAAGCAATACTTTCAAAAGGCTTTATTATATTATTTCAGAACAAGTTCTTTTCTTAATATCCGTCTTAAACCAATTTTACAAGTTGAAGTACTCATCCTTTTCCCACACAACTCTACGATTTTTTGCATATCCCAACACCAAGCAATACTTTACAAAAGACTTTTCAGAACAAGTTCTTTTCTGAATATCCCTCCTAAATCTATTTTACAGCTTGAAGTACGTATCCCTTTCACCCACAACTTTACTTTACAGCTTTTTGAATACCCCAACACCAAGCAATACTTTCAAAAGGCTTTATTATATTATTATTTTCTTAATGTCCCTCCTAAACCACTTTTACAAGTTGAAGTACTCGTTCTTTTCACCCACAACTTTATTTTATATTTTTTGAATACCCCAACACCAAGCAATAATTTTAAAAAAGCTTTATTATATCTTTTCAGAACAAGTTCTTTTCTTAATGCCCCTTCCTAAATCAATTTTACAAGTTGAAGTGCTCATCCTTTTCACAAACAACTCTACGACTTTTTGCAAACCCCAACACCAAGCAATACTTTCAAAAGGCTTTATTAAATCTTTTCAGAACAATTTCTTTACGTATTGCCCCTCCTAAACCAATTTTACAACTTGAAGTACTCATCCTTTTACCCACAACTTTACTTTACAGCTTTTTGCATACCCCAACACTAAGCAATACTTTTCAAAAGACTTTATTATATTATTTCAGAACAAGTTCTTTTCTTAATATCCATCCTAAACTAATTTTACAAGTTGAAGTACTCATCCTTTTCACCCACAGCTTTACTTTACGACTTTTTGAATACCTCTACACCAAGCAATACTTTTAAAACGTCTTTATTATATTATTTCAGAACAAGTTATTTTTTAATCTCCCTCCTAAATCAATTTTACAAGTTGAAGTACTCATCCTTTTCACACAAAACTCTACGACTTTTTGTGTACCCCATCACCGAGCATTACTTTCAAATGGCTTTATTATATCTTTTCAGAACAAGTTTCTTACGTAATGTCCCCCCTAAACCAATTGTACAACTTGAAGTACTCATCCTTTTCACCCACAACTTTACTTTATGGCTTTTTGAATACCCCAACACCAAGCAATACTTTTAAAAAGGCTTTATTATATCTTTTCAAAACAAGTTCTTTTCTTAATGTCCCTCCTAAATCTATTTTACAACTTGAAGTACGCATCCTTTTCACCCACAACTCTATGACTTTTTGCATACCTCAACACCAAGCAATACTTTCAAAAGGCTTTATTATATCTTTTCAGGACAAGTTCTTTTCTTAATATCCCTCTTAAACCAATTTTACAAGTTGAAGTACTCATCCTTTTCCCACACAACTCTAAGACTTTTTGCATACCCCAACACCCAGAAATACTTTTCAAAAGGCTTTATTATATTATTCTTTTCTTAATGTCACTCCTAAACCAATTTTACAACTTTAACTACACATCCTTTTCACTCACAACTTTACTTTACAGCTTTTTGAATACTCCAACACCAAGCAATACTTTCAAAAGGCTTTATTACATTTTTCAGAACAAGTTCTTTTCTTCATATTCCCCTTAAACTTATTTTATAAGTTGAAGTACTCATCCTTTTCACACACTTTTCTTAATATCCCTCCTAAATCTATTTTACAGCTTGAAGTACGTATCTCTTTCACCCACAACTTTCCTTTACAGCTTTTTGAATACCCCAACACCAAGCAATACTTTCAAAAGGTTTTATTACATTATTCCTTTCTTAATGTCCCTCCTAAACCAGTTTTACAAGTTGAAGTACTCATCGTTTTCACCCAAAACTTTACTTTACAGCTTTTCGAATATCCAAACACCAAGCAATGCTTTTAAAAATGCTTTATTATATCTTTTCAGAACAAGTTCTTTTCTTAATGCCCCTTCCTAAGTCAATTTTACAAGTTGAAATGCTCATCCTTTTCACAAACAACTCTACGACTTTTTGCATACCCCAACACCAAGCAATACTTTCAAAACACTTTACTAAATCTTTTCAGAACAAGTTCTTTACGTATTGTCCCTCCTAAACCAATTTTACAACTTGAAGTACTCATCCTTTTCAACCACAACTTTACTTTACAGCTTTTTGAACACTCCAACACCAAGCCATACTTTTAATAAGGCTTTCTCATATCTTTTCAGAACAAGTTCGTTTCTTAAACTCCCTCTTAAACCTATTTTACAAGTTGAAGTACTCATCCTTTTCACCCACTACTTTACCTTACGGCTTTTTGCATACCCCAACACTATGCAATACTTTTCAAAAGGCTTCATTACATTATTTCAGAACACGTTCTTTTCTTAATATCCATCCTAAGCCAATTTTACAAGTTGAAGTACTCATCCTTTTCACCCACAACTTTACTTTACGGCTTTTTGAATACCTCTACACCAAGCAATACTTTTCGAACGGCTTTATTATATTATTTCAGAACAAGATCCTTTCTTAATATCCCTCCTAAACCCATTTACATGTTGAAGTACTCATCCTTATCACCCACAACTTTACTTTCCGACTTTTTTGCACACCATAACATTAAGCAAGGTTCCACTTATGTTCAGATTTTTCCCCAATGACATAAATTTAAAGTTCTCCTCCAAATTTTTTGTAGAAGATAGAAAAGGTTATAAATTGGTCGTGATTATTTCACCTGACGATAAGGAGCTCCACTTTAATTATGAGATTTTTCCCAAAGTCATAAAAATTTAAACCTCTGTTCTAAATTTTAGCGTTCAAGATAACAAAAGTTATACTATGATTGTGAGTATTTTCCATGAAGATAAAAAGTTCCATTTTAATTCTTATTTTATCTGTGAGAAGAAACAAGTTACAGATCAATTCTATTTTTTCCAGAGAAAATAAATATTTTCCACTTCAGTTCAGATTTTCTCAAAGAGATGAAAAAATTTAAAGTACTGTACTTTAAATACTTTAAAGTTTAAGTACTTTAAAGTACTCATCCTTTTCACACACAACTCTACGACTTTTTGCATACCCCAACACCAAGCAATACTTTCAAAAGGCTTTATTATATCTTTTCAGAACAAGTTCCTTACGTAATATCCCTCCTAAAATAATTTTAAAACTTGAAGTACTCATCCTTTTCACCCACAACTTTACTTTGCGGCTGGGGAAGTGTTGGGGTATGCAAAAAGCCGTAAGGTAAAGTTTTGGGTGAAAAGGATGAGTACTTCAACTTGTAAAATTGATTTAGGAAGGGACATTAAGAAAAGAACTTGTTCTGAAAAGATATAATAAAGCCTTTTTAAAAGTATTGCTTGGTGTTGGAGTATTCAAAAAGCTGTAAAGTAAAGTTGTGGGTGAAAAGGATGAGTACTTCAAGTTGTAAAATTGGTTTATGAGGGAAATTACGTAAAGAACTTGTTCTGTTAATAAAGCCTTTTGAAAGTATAATAAAGCCTTTTGAAAGTATTTCTTGGTGTTGGGGTATAAATAAAAGTCGTAGAATTGTGTGATAAAAGGATGAGTACTTCAACTTGTAAAATTGATTTAGGAAGGGACATTAAGAAAAGAACTTGTTCTGAAAAGATATAATAAAGCCTTTTTAAAAGTATTGCTTGGTGTTGTAGTATTCAAAAAGCCGTAAGGTAAAGTTTTGGGTGAAAAGGATGAGTACTTCAACTTGTAAAACTGGTTTAGGAGGGACATTAAGAAAAGAATAATATAATTGAAAAGTTTTGAAAGTACTGCTTGGTGTTGGGGTATTCGAAAAGCTGTAAAGTAAAGTTGTGGATGAAAAGGATACGTACTTCAGGTTGGAAAATAGATTTAGGAGGTATATTAAGGAAAGAACTTGTTCTGAAAAGCCTTTTGAAAAGTATTGCCTGGTGTTGAGGTATGCAAAGTCGTAGAGTTGTGTGTGAAAAGGATGAGTGCTTCAACCTATAAATTAAGTTTAAAAGGGATATTAAGAAAAGAACTTTTTCTGAAATAATATAATAAAGCCTTTTGAAAGTATTGCTTGGTGTTGGAGTATTCAAAAAGCTGTAAAGTAAGTTGTGGGTGAAAAAGATGCGTACTTCAAGTTGTAAAATTGGTTTAGGAATCACATTAAGAAAATAATAATATAATAAAGCCTCTTGAAAAGTATTGCTTGGTGTTGGGGTATGCCAAAAGTCGTAGAGTTGTGTGTGAAAAGGATGAATACTTCAACTTCAAAAATTGATTTAGGAGGGACACTAAGAAAAGAACTTGTTCTGAAATAATATATTAAAGCCTTTTGAAAGTATTGCTTGGTGTTGGGGTATGCAAAAAGTCATAGAGTTTTGGGTGAAAAGAATGCGTACTTCAAGTCGTAAAATTATTTAGGAGGGACATTAAGAAAAGAACTTGTTCTGAAAAGCCTTTTGAAAAGTATTGCTTGGTGTTGGGGTGTGCAAAAAGTCGTAGAGTTGTGGATGAAAAGGATGAGTACTTCAACTTGCCAAATTGGTTTAAGAGGGATATTAAGAAAAGAACTTGTTCTGAAAAGATATAATAAAGCCTTTTTAAAAGTATTGGTTGGTGTTGGGGTATTCAAAAAGCCATAAAGTAAAGTTATGGGTGAAAAGGATGAGTACTTCAAGTTGTAAAATTGGTTTATGAGGGACATTACGTAAAGAACTTGTTCTGAAAAGATATTATAAAGCCTTTTGTAAGTATTGCTTTGCGTTGGGGTATGCAAAAAGCCGTAGAGTTGTGTGTGAAAAGGATGAATACTTCAACTTCAAAAATTGATTTAGGAGGGACACTAAGAAAAGAACTTGTTCTGAACGTATATAATAAAGCCTTTTGAAAAGTATTGGTTGGTGTTGGGGTATTCAAAAAGCCATAAAGTAAAGTTGTGGGTGAAAAGGATGAGTACTTCAAGTTGTAAAATTGATTTAGGAGGGACATTACGTAAAGAACTTGTTCTGAAAAGATATTATAAAGCCTTTTGTAAGTATTGCTTTGCGTTGGGGTATGCAAAAAGCCGTAGAGTTGTGTGTGAAAAGGATGAATACTTCAACTTCAAAAATTGATTTAGGAGGGACACTAAGAAAAGAACTTGTTCTGAACGTATATAATAAAGCCTTTTGAAAAGTATTGCTTGGTGTTGGGGTATTCAAAAAGCCATAATATAAAGTTGTGGGCGAAAAGGATGAGTACTTCAACTTGTAAAACTGGTTTAGGAGGGACATTAAGAAAAGAATAATATAATAAAGCCTTTTGAAAAATATTCCTTGGTGTTGGGGTATGCAAAAAGCTGTAAGGTAAAGTTGTGGATGAAAAGGATGAGTACTTCAAGTTGTAAAATAGATTTAAAAGGATGTATATTAAGAAAGGAACTTGTTCTGAACTTATATAATAAAGCCTTTTGAAAAATATTGCTTGGTGTTGGGGTATTCAAAAAGCCATAATGTAAAGTTATGGGTGATAAGGATGAGTACTTCAAGTTGTAAAATTGGTTTATGAGGGACATTACGTAAAGAACTTTTCTGAAAAGACATATTCGGGGGGAGCTGAAAAATTGGGGGGAGGCCCTTCTCTGTCTCAAGTGCGCAAAAAAAGTATTAAAAAAATAGGAGGGGCCAGGGGAGGGGAGCTCTTTTGGGGCCAAGGGGGAGGGGGGCCCTTCTGTGTCTTAAGCGCACCAAAAAAAATTGTAAAAAAATAGGGTGGGGGCCTCTTTGGGGTTTGGTTAGGGGACCTTACTACACTGTTTAAATGGAACTTGTGTATTATAACGACCACAGAGTTTCACCTCAAATCATCTTCTAAAATGTCTCAAAGTGTTTCACCCAAAAAATCCCTAAAATGCCGATTAATTTGTTTCGCCCTAAAATCCCCTAAAAGTAATTCCTGCGTGTTCCTTTGTTTCGGCATCCTTTTGCGCTGTCACATTTGAAATTCCCAGGAAACCATTTCCCGCGTAAAATATATTCAATCTGTCTTAATCTCATATGAATTTCTGAAAAATTCTAAGGTGTTCCTAGTTACACTATTATGGCATCGATAGAATATTAATATTTATCTCTCAGACCTAAAGACCAGAGAAGCTATATTTAAAAATAAAATATTAATTTATCTCTCAGACCTAAAGACCAGAAAAGCAATATTTAAAATGAAATCCCCTTAATTGATAATTCCCAGTCGATTATGCAAATCAATTTTCAAGAAATCTACTTCCCCTTCGATTATGTAATCAATTTCTCAGAAATCTAGTCCCCTTGGTGGATCAATAAACCATGAATAAATTATGCATTCCTTGGATCTATTGGGTCCCTCCTACTATTCCTCTCAGACAACTCCATTCCACCTGAAGATTTCCATAGGAAAATTCGGTAGTATTGCAATATACTGGGCCCAAGAAAGAAGTCAAGTTTGGTAAATACTAATGAAATAAAATAAGATAGGACGAATATATAATAGTTTAGAAACAAATTTGGGCTATATATTTGCAAATTAGGGGGGGGAGCCATAGCATATATTAAATACATAACCTAACCTAATGTAGGTACCTCCCCCCCCCCTTAAACACCAAAAAAGAATCGTTTAAATATTGTAAATTTGATAAGAAACCACGCTTTGCAATCAATTTAGATAGCAAATACCCGTTTAAAGGGTTACCATATCTGGTTTCCTTATGCAGCATCTAGCGGTGGGCCTCTATAATGCATAAGTAAAATTTCATTCAATGCTATTTCTGATATGTACGTGCTTTTTTATAAATTCCGCCATCTGTAAGTGCCATATGACACTAAAATGGTGCGTTGTGTGCCATTTCTAAAGGGGTAATGTACAGTGTTCTATCATAGTCACAGTCCTATAAAGGCTGCATTGGCCGAACGATTGATAAGAACTATTTTACTTTTAATTTCAAGATATTGTACATTGAAAAATACCCATGTTTTTATTCAAGATTTAGATAAATTCATGCAAATTTATAACCAACAACCCATAGCAGGCTACCCCAACATTGTAGACAGATTTTTTCTTATTTTTTAATTTCCGTTCGAATGAGCCCTCTCCCGATATTCTAGGACCACTGGGTCAATACGACCACCCCTGGGGAAAACAAAACAATAAGAAATGAACACGCATCCGTGATCTTTCTTCTGGAAAAAAATACAAAATTTTACATTTTGTAGATAGGAGCCTGAAACTTATACAGTAGGATTCGCTGATACGCTGAATCTGATAGTGGGATTTTCATTGAGATCACTTGACTTTTAAGGGCTGTTTTTCCCTATTTTCGCAAATTAGGAAAATTTTGTCAGGCTTGTAAACTTTGATGGGTAATGAAGTTTATATATTTGAAATCAGCATAAAAAGCCGATTCTTTTGATATATCTATTGGTATCAATATTCCATTTTTTAGAGTTTCAGTTACTATTGAGCCGGGTCGCTCCTTACTGAACAGATCAGATCTATATATCTATATATTGAAAAGTCTAGTAACAAGACATTTAATTATTTATAACTTATTTGAATTTGACAAAAATCTAAAGATTTTAGATTTTGACGAAAAAATAGTTATTAGACTATATTATATAGTAACGATATATTAAACATTAAGCAAATACCAATAATAATTTATTATTATTGTTATGTTATATTACGAAACAGAGATCCAGCACCGCTTGTTTGGGCCCTAAGAGTCTAGTGCCGTCATACTTGCTTATACTCACTTACTTTCATTTGGGCTCGTTCTCATTATTGCTTTCACTTGTCCTCTAAAGGCGAAATTCTTTGCTCTTCACTTTCATTTTTTACACGTTCTGATTCTTCCTGTCGCTTCAAATTTTCGCTGTAGCTTATCTTCTAACCACATTATTTCTGTATTCTTTATTTTCGATTCCTTCTAATCCTCATTATCGCATGTTTAGTAATCAAAACTTTATTACTTCTTCACTTTCATTTACTGTTCCTTCAAATATTTTTAATGCTCTTTGCCTTAGCTACTTTGATTGGTCTTATCAGTTTTGATGGTGTAGGTTTTACGTTTTGACCCCTTGTGAATTTACATTTCTCTGGTAGTCCTATTGATGAAAGGGCAATCAGAATAGGGTGTGACATATGAGAGCCGAAGACATACTCTAACTGAAGAGCCTTATTCTACATAGGCTAGGTGTTTAAATGATTTTTCTTTAATATTTGTGACAGATTCAAACTTTAGCAAAAAGAGCAGGGTGTTGAGGAAGGCACAACCTCTTCCAAATATAGAATAATGTATGTTGGTTTTAAGGTTTAATGTTACTCCTTTATTTTTAGTTAATTTTTTTTATGTAATGTCGTACGTACATCAGATATTCTAAGACGCTCTGCAATTCAACGCTGACTAGCCTATCCAGTGCCTCTTCAATTAGTTTCAATGGCTTGTCTTCGACCAACAGCCTACCCTAAACATTTATTTATAACAATGTAACATTCAATAGCCAACAAAATTTTTAGCTCAATATAATGAAAACAATTAGTATAAAACAGTCTTAAAGAATAAATTTAAGAACATCTTCAGTTGTCAAACTTCAGTGGTCTATGGCAAATTTTGGTATGAAATGCTTGATGAAAATGTAGATGGACTCTTGTTGAAACTCGTGGACTTGAAGGTTGAAAATGATGGACTCATGACACACTGTATGAAAATGTAGTTCCCAGTGGTAGCCTATGGTGCGTCATCGAAATATAAGCCTTTCTAAAAAAAATCAATTGACAATTGAATCTAGGCTACAAATCTAAGGAATAGACTTGACAAAAATGGAGTTAAAGTATTATTACAGAAAAATTTTCTTGTTTCATTCAGTGACGATTCTAGGCCAGGGGACAGTTGCCCCCTCTCCAGTTTTTCTGTCACTATATTTTGTGCGTTTTTCATAAGCAGCAAGTATGAGTAGTAGTATGAGTAGCAAGTGTTTTCGTCAAAATCTTTTTCCACAGTTAGCCAAAAGAGAAAGAAAATAGGTCTATAAGAGAACTTACCAAAAATACAATTTTATTGCACAATTGTATTTTTTTTAATTGAAATTAATTTAGTTAGTTTAATTGATTAATTTAATTGACTGAATTTAATTCGTTTAACTGAACCAATGAGGATACCAAAATGAACATTTATTCTGACGTAAAAAAAAACGACAAATTCTGCTGAAACTTCGAAACAATATTTAAAGATGCCTGTCGTACGTAGAAAAATTCACACATAAACTAGGCCTATTAAGGGTTGCACTTCCTCACATCACTGGGTCTATTCACTATTCTATCGCTTTAGCCTATATTTTTTCAACATGCTATTTTAATCACTTTTAATATATCGCAATTTATTTAATACACAGAGCCTAAAGAGTGCAATCAAATGTATATATTTTGCTTATATTTTTATTTTGTATAATATAGATATATATTGTATTTTTGTGAATGTTTTGCTTGTATAGGATATTTGGATTGTTTTAGGACAAAAAAGATAATTAGGCTGGTTTTAGATCAAAATGAACGACAATATATACAATTAAATCATTTCTAGTATTTCAACATAACACGCTACCCAATTTATTTTTGAAATAGACTAGACTTTGCATTCTTTTACTTTAAGGAAACTCTTTACTTGACAAAACCTCAGATTGGTAAAAATACGGGTACTTTTCTATTATCAGTAAGACAGGAAACCCATCCACTCGAGAAAACTGACGATCTGACGCTATCTAATGCAGTATAAGCAAGAATTCAGGGGTTTCTCACTCTGGGAATTATATTTCGGAGCGGATCTGAGCGCCATCTATAGTATATTCAATGCTATTGTGTCTGAGTTTGTATCTTTGCTGGTAACTTGGAAAAAGTTTCTGAATTATTTTGAGGTCTTTTCCTGTTGTTGTTCACCCTCCAAAGATAGATTTTTTGTCAAATAGTGAATGTTTGACCTTCTCCAATTGTTAAGCCCCTTTTCACTGGGTATTTTCACAGCGCCATCTTTTTTCGCGGGTAGATTGGCACGCCATCTATAGTTTCAATTCTTTATAGTGTAGTGCCATTCTTTGATTCCTTATTGTTAAGAAGCGTACTGGGAACTAGCAGAAGAGGGGAAGGAACCTCCCGCAAACGACGTAGTACCCGCCGGTATTAAGTTACCCGTAAATTGCGGGGAACAGTTGAGGGGGTCCTTACACTTCCCTTGTTCCTAGGTTCCTTCATTCTGCTTGTATTTATTCAGCGTTCACGGATTGCGTAATATCATTCCGTAGCAAAATGGCGAGCGTGAAGCTTGTGTTAAATGCTGTACTGAACTTTGTTGAGCGGGCGATGAAGGCTGGAAACCCGATAGACAGTATTGTCAAAAGTGCGGTATCACATTTCTCCGATGCGGATATATTGGCAGCGAAAAAGGTGATTTGGGATGAAGCCGAATATGCGACGAGAGTGACTGCAAGAGACAAAAGTTCGGATAATGTCATTGACATAATGAAAGTTTTTAAGATGTGTGACGAAAAAACATTTCGCTCCCGCGGTTCGTATTATACCAACCTGATGACGTGCCGATTATTCCAGGCGAAATAAGTGCAACTTTGACGAGAAAAATGGGAGAGCTATGCCGCAAGTTTGACAGTTTCTTCGAGTCTGAGTATCAGCTGCGCAATTCCTATCAGTCGCGAGAATAACGGAAAGCATAAACAGACTTACGCCGTAGTTCTCAAGAATCCGCCCCAAGGGCTGACTGATCCCGAATCACGGAAAGACTATTTAAATGGACTTTGCGGACAGACAAGCAATGACATCGTCGAACTGAGGCCTCGTAAGAGGGCTTGGAGCGTTCTCGTGAAAGACAAAGCGACTGCCAATTCCATTGCACAGGCTATTACCAGTACCGATAATTCCGTTGTCGCGAGAGTAAAAAGCCCCTCTTTCTTCGGGATAATTCGCCACGTCCCTGCTAGTATTTCAGAAGAGGATTTACTCAGTTTAGTGTCGAAATGTGTCAAAGCTTCTGGAATAGGCAAAACCAGGTCATTCAAACTGAAGTTTGATTCGCGTGAAGACCTACAGAGTGCAATCAAGTCTCCCCCCGTGATTGGGTATGAGCGGCTGCCGATTCACGAATACAAATTTATGCCAATCCAGTGCTACAAGTTTCAATGCTTCGGCCACGCAGCAAAGGCATGTCCAAATCCGCCAAAGTGCTCCCGTTGCGCTGGGAAACACTCCAGCTCAAAGGACAATCCCTGCCAGAACCCCCTCAAATGTGCTCTATGTGGTTCGGCAAACCATCCCTGTTACAGTTTTAAATGCCCTGAAGCACAGAAAGCGTTAAAACAATGAATAATCTTGAACTCAAAGTTGTATCATGGAACATGAATGGTGGAGTTCTGGCTAAACTACCTCTGGTTGAGCAATTAGTACAAGAATATGACGTAGTCTGTCTACAGGAGCACTTTCTTACAACAGAAGGACTTCAGCTTCTTGAGGTCAATGATAGTTCCAGCGTATTCAGTGTTCCTGCAAAGCGTTCTGGCAGAGGTAGACCCTCTGGTGGTATTTCAATACTGGTACGCAGAAGTCTTAATCCTTCCTTGTACAAGCAGTCTGATTTCTTCGTCGGTGTCCAAACTGCTGATACAGCTCTATTCTGTGTCTATATGCCCACGGATTATCGGGACGATGAATCTGATGCAAGATTCAATGTTGCTTGTGGACAGATTTGTGGAGCAGTTGACGGATGTGTTACGCAAAAACTGTCATGCATTGTAACCGGAGACATGAACTGTAACCTGTGCGACAACAGCCCGAGAACTCAGGTTCTGGTAGCTGCCTGTGAAAGTCTCCGTGTACTTGAAAATGACCTGGGACTACACGTATGTACACAACTCCGGCTCTGTATCCTCCCTTGACTCAATGCTGTGCTCTGCAGATGTGAAGACAAACGGAAAATGTAGGGTAAAATTAAGCATCTGTGCTTCCGACCACCTACCCATCTCGAATGTGTTCTGTGTCACTAATAAACCTACTCAGCCCGATGAATGTCACCGTAAATGGGTGGTAAAATCTGAGTGGGGAAAAGCCGACTCTGCGCTTTTCAAGTCCGTGTATGATAATATACTGAAAAGATAAAGGTCCCATTTCAACTGCTTCAACAAGGTTCGCCTGTTCCCGATAATGAGAAGCAGATACTCCTGAACAATTACTGTGCAGAAATTACACATGCCCTACGCTGTGCCGAAAAGGCTGCAGTTCCGACACGAAAAGTTCGAATCGGAAGTGAAAATCCACAGTGATCTCAGAATATACAGTTGTCCGAGTCTTGTAGTCGATCTAAATTCTGGTATACACTATGGAACGAGTGCGGGCGCCCTCGTCAAGGTGTTTTGAATGATATCAGGCTATATACTAAGCGAAAGTTCGCCAAGACCTTTGCTAAACACCGAACCGACTTAATAAACCAGAATTGCAAAGTGCTTGAAGGTGACCCAAATGCAGTCTGGAAGTATATTAAAAAGAAAAGTAGTCCGAAATCTCGCAAAGAAGAAATTTTGCCAAGTGAAAGTGATTGGAATAAATATTTCACCGCCGAATTCTCACCGTCGAACAAGGCTCTCGAGAAAGAGTTCGAAAAAGAGCTTGACTCCCTCCTAGCGTCAAATGAACGAAGTGTCGGGTTCGTTGTTACTGTCTCTAGTATCCGTCATATGCTATCTAAACTGAAAAAGAAGTATTCTCGAGGTGATGATAATATTTGTGGAATGCATCTGGCTATTGGGGGTGACAATGTGTTAAATCACCTTGCTCTTATGTACCAGATGATCTTTAACTGCGGTCTTGTCCTCGATGTTTTCTGTGTTGGCGTCGTTACACGAGTTCCCAAAAAAGGGAATGATCCCAGGAACTTTTCATCATACCGCCCGATAACTGTTGCGCCGGTATTCTGCAAACTCATGGAAATGCTTGTTTTTGGTGACCTAAGTGAGGCTTGTTATACTCCCGATTCGCAATTCGGGTTTAAGAGTGGTACTAGTCGCGAGCATGTTCATTCGTTGATAGCTAATCTTTTGCTCATTGCTCACGATAATAATGATTCACTTGTTCTAGCAAGCAACGATGTGCGTAGAGCATTCGACTCCGGTATCCACGCACATATACTTAGTTCTGCTTGTAAACGCGGAGTTGACCGTTCGGTTGTCGTTGTATGGAGGAGCATGTATAGGAGGCTGAGAGTGAAGATTAAAGTCCCCACTCATCGCGGTATGGTGGTATCCACCGTAGTTATACCTGTCCGTAAGGGTATCTGGCAAGGCTCCATTACTTCCCCTCTTCTATACAACAACAGTATTATCGTCCCTCAAGAATCTGCCAAAACGTGCTGCATATATCTAGGTAGAGACGTGTCGCTCATCAATTACGCTGATGATATACTTAACGCAAGTAGGTCTGTTTCAAGGGTTGAGGATAACTACAATATATTGAGTGATGAATATGCTAAGATTGGGATAGCTTTTAATGCTGCCAAAAGTGAAGTAGTTGTTTTTTCGTCGCAACGCGAAAGATTCGACCCCGATTAGCGTGCTTCTAGGCGATACTGCGGTGAGCTCAAAGCCATCTCTCACTTACCTTGGACTGCCGATCGCTTCAGATCTGCAGTTTACTCGTGAAGCACTGGTTGAGCTTTTTTCAGAAAAGGCGCGCAAAGCATACGGACTACTTCTACCCTGCAAGCGTATGTATAACCGCCGTATACTCGGAAGGCTCTATGCCGTGTTCGTTATCCCTCATGTTCTGTCACTCTCGCCGTTTTGGTCTCTTTTCACCGAAACAGATAAGCACTCAGTCCGTCGGGTTTACTATAAGTATGCAAAGTATCTTTTAAGTGTTCCGCCATGGGAGAGAAACTCAAGAGTTTCAAAAAATTACAGTGTTGTGGACCCGACTACTGCAGCTACTGAGCGAATCGTTCGATTTTGGCGTTCGCTCAATCCTGATCATAATATGTACCGAGCTATCGTAGGCTAGTTTGAATAAGAGTTTAGTATGCTGTAAATAGATTGTTATTGAAGTCTTGTTGTTTCTCTTATTGCGTTTTCTTTTTCTCTTTTTTTTCTTTTTTTTTCAATACTCCGTTGTGTAACCTTGTGTTATTTATGATGGGAAATAAAAACCATTCATTCATTCATTTAAACTTTAGTTTTTTGGGGTTTAGGGGGGAAAAGGTACCTAGTTTAGGTTACGTTACGTATTTGATATATGCTATGCTTTACCCCCCACCCTGATGTGCAAATATATAACCGAAATTTGTTTCTAATTTATTATATTTTTATCCTACTTTGTTTTATTTCATTAGCACATAATCAAACTTCACTTCTTTCGTGTCTTACAGATAATAGAACAGTACCAAAATATGTTTAAGGCCTAATCCTCATCATCATCATTGTCTAGACAACTTTCATAGTAAAAAAATGTCTCTTTGTCTTTTATTAATTGAAAAACTTTTTCTACAAAATAAGTTTTCCAAAGAAAAGTAAAGAACTCCATTAAACAAAAAAAGAGCAAAAATAAAATCAATTAATCTACCAAGCGTGAAACTACCACAAATCAGCATCGATAAATAAATGAAACCCATAACGAACAGAAATTACAATAAATAACCGAGTCAAACTCAAAACGAGCAGAAATTAACGTAAGTTGGGCGCAAAACCCCTATGTCTTCCCAAGGCCAGAAAAAAAATTTGCACTTTACTGAAAAAATATAAATGTTTTTGCTTTTATAACTTTAAAAAATAAAATAATATTAACATATTGACTACTAAATATCAGCATATGTATATTAAATTGACAATGCACATTCATTTGTATTTTTTCAGTAAAGTGCAAATTTTGTTCTGGCCTTGGGAAGGCATAGGGTTTTTGCGCCCAACTCATGTTAATTTCTGCTCGTTTTGAGTTTGACTCGGCTATTCATTGTAATTTCTGTTCGTTATGGGTTACATTTATTTATCGATGCTGATTTGTGGTAATTTCACGCTTGG
Source organism: Artemia sinica (assembly GCA_027921565.1). NCBI lineage: Eukaryota > Metazoa > Arthropoda > Branchiopoda > Anostraca > Artemiidae > Artemia > Artemia sinica. The sequence goes on from CM051264.1 coordinate 53,847,945, forward strand.
TAGATTAATTGATTTTATTTTTGCTCATTTTTTGTTTAATGGAGTTCTTTACTTTTCTTTGAAAAACTTATTTTGTAGAAAAAGTTTTTTTTGATTGATTTCTGTTCGTTTTATATTGATATAGTCTTTTCAGGGAAAAAGAAAATAATACTTTAAATCTTTTCGTTTTTTAAGACTTTACACCCTTTTAAAAATCTGGACACAAATAATACTGTTTAATTTAGTTTCATACCTCCTCTAGTTGACCTGAAATGGAAAACCCGATACCATTCGCAAAAAAATCTCTTTACTTTCTTTGATAGCTTGGATGTACTTACGCTATTTTGATTTGGTTAAATTTTAAGAGCAGAAGTAGCCCCGAAAGCTTGAACATAATACCCTCAGTCGTTCTTGGGATACTGCTGAGATGCCTTATTGGGAATTAGCATTATCACAGTGCATTTTGATTTAATCTTAAGGCAACATTTAGTTTTTAAACATAATGGGCAAATGGGAGGGTGGGAGAGGAAGGGGGATTAGTTGCCCTCCAATCACTTTTGAACTATTAAAAAGGGCACCAGCCCTTTCTATTTTCAATCGAATGTGCCCTTTTCGAAGTTCCCACGACAACTCCTTCGATACGAAGTGCCCTGGTCTAAACAACAACAACAACAAAAAATAATACATTATACCCACATCGATCTTTACTATAAAAATGTCAAGCCTTCCATTGACTTTCGACTATTAAAAAGGGCACTAGGCCTTTCGATTTCCAATCGAATGAGCACTTTTGGAAACGACAACGCTTTCTATAAATACCTTATATGCCCCTAGGGCATAAATTACAACCCTTACCCTAAGGTCATTCTCAAAGACATAGTTTTCAGAATTTTCTACTACGTCGAACAAAATGACTATCTGAAAATTTCGATTGGATATGTTTGGAGGAATGGTGGGCGTGATAGGGGGGTTAGTTACCCTCCAATCACTTTCGACTATTACAAAAGGCACTAGCCCTCTCAATTTCGAATTGAATGAGCCCCTTTTGAAGTTTTACGACATCTTAATCTATAAAATCTTATATGCCCCCAGGGCATAAACTATAACCTTTGCCCTTGCGGCTCTTTGGGGTTTGTCATCCATAAATACATAAATTCGAGAACTTTCAACTATGTTGAACAAAATGGCTATCTCTAAACTTTGATTGAATATTTTTGGGGAAACGATGGGCGTAAGAGGGGGGTTAATTACTCTCCACTCACTTTCGACTATTAAGAAGGGCAATTTCAATTTCCAATCAAATGAGCCCTTTTTGAAATTTCTACAACAACTTTCGATATAAACTTTAATGCCCCCAGGGCATAACTTACAACCCTTGCCCTGAGGGCTCTGAGGGGGTTATCATCCTAAAAGACCTAATTTCCAGAACTTTCAACTACGTTGAACAACATGGATATCTCAAAATTTTGATGGGATTTGTTTGGGGAAATGGTGGGCCTGAGAGGGGCGTTAGTAACTATCCAATCACTTTCAACTATTAAAAAAAGGCACTAGCCCTTTCAATTTCCAATTGAATGAGTCCTTTTGAAGTTTCTAAGACAACGCTTTCAATAAAAACTTTATATGCCCCTTGGGCATAACTTATGACCCTTGCCCTGAGGGCTGTGGGGGAGGGGTTTTCATCCTTAAAGACGTAATTTCCAAAACTTTCAACTACGTTGAATAAAATGGTTATCTAAAAACTTTGATTGGATATGTTTGGGGAAAAGGTGGGCGTGAGAGGGGGGGATAGTTGTCCTCAAATCAGTTTCGACTATTAAAAAGGGTGCTAGCCCTTTGAATTGCAAATCAAATGAGCCCTTTTTCAAGTTTCTACGACAAAGATTTCAATAAAAACCTTATATGCCTCCAGGGCATAAATCGTAGTCCTTGCACTGAGGGCTGTGGGGGAGTGTCTGGGGAAAATGCGGGCGTGAGAGGGGGGTTAGTTGCCCTGAAATCACTTTCGACTATTAAAAAGGGTACTAGCCCTTTGAATTGCAAATCGAATGAGCCCTTTTTCCAGTTTCTACGACCAAGATTTCAGTAAAAACCTTATCTCTATTTGTATCTATGTGTATTATCTCTATGTGTGTCGTCTCTATGTGTATGTCGTCTCTATGTGTGTGTCGTCTCTGTGTGTGTGTCGTCTCTGGTTTATGTTAGGTTAGGTAAGGGGGGTTAGTTGCCCTCAAATCACTTTCGACTATTAAAAAGGGTACTAGCCCTTTGAATTGCAAATCGAATGAGCCCTTTTTCAAGTTTATATGACAAAGATTTCAATAAAAACCTTATATGCCCCCAGGGCATAACTTAAAACCCTTGCCCTGATGTTTTCTGGGGGAGTTTCCTCCTCACAAATATGTTTTCTATCTGGAAATCAACTACGCTGAACAAAATTGCTATCTCAAAATTTTTATTGGAAGTGTTTGGGGGAATGATGGGCATGAGGGGGAGCTAGTTACCCTCTATTCACTTTCGACTACTGAAAAGGGTACTATCCCTTTGAATTTCCAATCGAATGAGCCTGTTTTGAAGTTTCTACGAACACGCCTTCTATAAAAACCTTATATGCCCCCAGGCCATAATTTAAGACCCTTGCCCTGAGGGTTGTGAGGGAGTGTCCTCCTCAAAAAATATTTTTTATCTGGAAAACAACTACGTTGAACAAAATAATTATCTAAAAATTTTGATTGGATGTGTTTGGGGAAAAGGTGGGCGTAAGAGGGAGGGGGGATAGTTTCCCTCAAATCACTGTCGACTATTAAAAAGGGTACTAGCCCTTTGAATTGCAAATCAAATGAGCCCTTTTTCAAGTTCTTACGACCAAGATTTCAATAAAAACCTTATATGCTTCCAGGGCATAAATTGTAATCCTTACACTGAGGGCTGTGGGGGAGTGTCTGGGGAAAATATGGGCGTGAGAGGGGGGTTAGTTGCCCTCGAATCACTTTCGACTATTAAAAAGGGTACTAGCCCTTTGAATTTCAAATCGAATGAGACCTTTTTCAAGTTTTTACGACCAAGATTTCAGTAAAAACCTTATCTCTGTTTGTATCTATGTGTATTATCTCTATGTGTGTCGTCTCTATGTGTATGTCGTCTCTATGTGTGTCTCGTCTCTGTGTCTGTGTCGTCTTTGGTTTATGTTAGGTTAGGTAAGGGGGGTTAGTTGCCCTCAAATCACTTTCGACTATTAAAAAGGGTACTAGCCCTTTGAATTTCAAATGGAATGAGCCCTTTTTCAAGTTTATATGACAAAGATTTCAATAAAAACCTTATATGCCCCCAGGGCATAACTTAAAACCCATGCCCGATGTTTTCCGGGGGAGTTTCCTCCTCAAAAATATGTTTTCTATCTGGAAATCAACTACGCTGAACAAAATGGCTATCTCAAAATTTTTATTGGAAGTGTTTGGGGGAAGGATTGGCGTGGGGGGGGGGCTAGTTACCCTCTAATCACTTTCGACTACTAAAAAGGGTGCTATCCCTTTGAATTTCCAATCGAATGAGCCTGTTTTGAAGTTTCTACGAACACGCCTTCTATAAAAACCTTATATGCTCCAGGCCATAATTTAAGACCCTTGCCCTGAGGGTTGTGAAGGAGTGTCCTCCTCAAAAAATATTTTCTATCTGGAAAACAACTACGTTGAACAAAATGGCTATCTAAAAATTTTGATTGGGTGTGTTTGAGAGAATGATGGGCGTGAGGGGGGGGGGGCTAGTTGCCCTCCAATCACTTTCAACTATTAAAAAGGGCACTAGCCATTTGAACATTGTGCTAATATCGTTCTTATATACCCTCAGTGCATAACTTAAAACCCTTGCCCTGAGGGTTGTGGGGGAGTGTCCTCCTCAAAAACTTTTTTTCTATTTGGAAATCAACTACGCTGAACAAAATGGCTATCTCAAAATTTTGATAGATTGGATGTGTTTGGGGGAATGATGGGCGTGGGGGGAGGCTAGTTGCCCTCCAATCCCTTTTGACTATTAAAAGGGTACTAGCCCTTTGAATTTCCAATCGAATGAGCCTGTTTTGAAGTTTCTCAAAGCCTTCTATAAAAACATTATATGCCCCCAGGGCATAACTTAAAACCCTTGCCCTGAGGGTTGTGGGGGAGTGTCCTCCTCAAAAACATATTTTCTATCTGGAAATCAACTACGCTGAAAAAAATGGCTATCTCAAAATTTTGATTGGATGTGTTTGGGGGAATGATGGGCGTGGGGGGGGCTAGTTGCCCTCTAATTACTTTCGACTATTAAAAAGGGTACTAGCCCTTTGAATTTCCAATCGAATGAGCCTGTTTTGAAGTTTCTCAAAGCCTTCTATAAAAACATTATATGCCCCCAGGGCATAACTTAAAACCCTTTCCCTGAGGGTTGTGGAGGAGTGTCCTCCTCAAAAACATATTTTTTATCTGGAAATCAACTACGCTCAACAAATTGGCTATCTCCAAATTTTGATTGGATGTATTTGGGGGAATGATGGGCGTGTGGGGGGGGGGGGCTAGCTACCCTCCATTCACTTTCGACTATTAAAAAGGGTACTAGCCCTTTGAATTTCCAATCGAATGAGCCTGTTCTGAAGTTTCTACGACAGCACCTTCTATAAAAACCTTATATGCCCCCAGGGCATAACTGAAAATCCTCTTCAAAAAAATATTTTCTATCTGGAAATCAACTACTTTGAACAAAATGGCTATCTCAAAAATTTTGATTGGATATGTTTGGGGGAATGATGGGCGTGAGGGGGGGGGGCTAGTTGCCCTTCAATCACTTTAGACAATTAAAAAGGGCACTAGTCACTCCAATTTCCAATCGAATGAGCTCTTTTCGAAGTTTCTACGAAAACTCCTTCGATACGAATTGCCCGGGTATGGAGAACCAAAAAACAACACATTGTGCCCACATCGTTCTTTACTTAGGCAGCGCTAGCGCGCTGCCTATGAAATACCTGTCTAGATTTTCTGCACCTGATTGACAAGCAAGTTCTGGAGGAATGCAAGTTCTGTGCATCTTTGAACCACAGTCCTCTTGAGAGCATTCCACCCAATAGTCATCTCAGTGCCTGTTGCGCTCATTCTTCCACAACCCACGACATACCACACATACCCAATTCTCTGTACGCTTTTTTGCTATCTCCTTTTCCTTAAGCCACGAAATCGTCTCCTCTGAAGTTATGGCAGGATTTGGGTAGACAGATCTGGTATTCGTCCTTTTTGGCGAACTTATTAATGGAACACTTAAAAGACGTTTTGTGGGGGAAAGTGTTAATCTCTTGGTAGGCGTACTCTCTCTCTCTCTCTCTCTACTCTCTCTACAAGTTTATTCACGGTGACACGCAAGCCCTCTGCATCAAGGGATAACTTGTCACACACGTTTTCTCTTTCACTTCTCAAGATACTCATTTGGACATCCCCAGGGAAAGGAAATTCTGACGCTATATCAGAATAAAACGAAGGTAATGTATTTCCTGTAAAGGATTTCAACCCAGGGCAAGTCTTACAGTTTAATCGGTTTATTATCGGGTCTTATTACAAATCGTAAAAGAGTCGAATTCTTTGATAGTCATTTATAAAATTTTTAAAGTCGTCAAATTCTCCGAAAAGTTTTATCAGTAATAAGCAAATTCTAAAGAAACTAAGAGAACATAGTCCATTAAAGGTAGGTGATGATTTTAAATCTTTTTTGGAAAGCACACCTAGTGGCAATTTGACACCGGTAACTAGACAATGCGAGGACGTATTGATTCACCAGGTTGTATACAAAAGGGTAGCGGACGGTTACGATCAAAATGGATCAAATTCTTAAAAGTGTTTATGAAAATATTGGAGAACCAGGAAGTTTAAGTTCTCCAACTACACTTGCACAGGTTACCGGAATTAAAAAGAAGCTAGCAAAAGACTATCTACAAAAGAAATGTAGTTATACTCTTCATCAAAATCATAGGACTAGAGGTCATGACTATCGACAAACTAAAGTCTTTTACCCTCAGCATATATTACAAGCAGATCTTTTGACTCTAGACGTGATTCAAAGACATCATAATAAACCGTACAAGTGTATTTTACTCGCAATAAGTATTTTTAGTCGGTAGCCATATGCAGTTCCGCTGCAGTCAAAGAGAGGCAATGAAGTTGTTAAGGCCCTTGAATCCATCTTTGAACAAGAATTATATAGACAAAATTCAAACAGACCGTGGAAGTGAATTTTTTTAATCCCCATGTAAACACAATTTTATTGAAATATTATACAATACTCTATCACAGTCATAGTCTTAAAATAGCAGCATTGGCAGAACATTTAATACGAACCATTTGACTTTTAAATTCAAGATATTGTACATTGAAAAATCCCGCTGCATTTATTCATGATTTAGATAAAATCATGCAAATATACAGCCAACGTCCTCATCGATCCTTGTTCAATACTAGCCCTCAGAAAGTTCATTATAGTGAGCGTACACATTTCCTTAAACAATATTCCAATGAAAAGGCAGGAAAGAAAAAAATTTAATGTTGGTGATACTGTCCGAATCAATCGTACCAGAAATATTTTTGAAAGGGGAAATTACTTGTGATCTACTGAACTTTTTAAAGTATAAAAAATCCTAGATACTAAACCAATAACATATCGTCTTCATGATATGAAAGATGAAGAGATTCTAGGTGGTTTTATGATTATGAATTACAAAAAGTTGAAAACACTGGAATTTATCAAATTGAGAAAGTATTAAAGACTCGTACACACAAGGGTAAGCGACAGTTGCTTGTTCGCTGGCTAGGAAACAGCTCTGATTTTGATTCGTGGATACCTGCTGAAGACGTTCATAATGTCCGAAGGTTTTTATGTGGCATTCTTGTCTGATCCTCTATATGACGAGTTGAATAAAACGAGTGATTTTTGGACACAACTTTTCCCTGCCATTAAATTTGAGGGAAGGTCAGAGGGAAGGTCAGAGGAAGAGGGGGAAATTTACATTTGTTTACCTATTGACAATGAAAAAATTATTCTCCATGATAATCTAAGAGAAGTGATTGGTTTTAAACATGATATAATCAAGGGTAAAAGTGCAGGAAGCGCTAGTAGCATGAATCGTGTCGTTTTCGCAGATTATCCGCCCGCCTTCTCTTCGGACAGTTGTATATTTCTTTATGCATTCTTTGTCGAGAGATCAAGAGTTGGTAAAACCAATGTCCCCTTCCTACGTGTTCTTGAACGAAAAACCTCTAATGACCATATTCATCACTGAAATATAAAGCACCTTCAATACGTTCCAGTCAACACTTCGTATTTGGAGCTCTGTCAGTTAACATTAAGAAGCGAATTGGGTGATCCGCTAGCAATAACAAAAGGTTTGGCTGTGATTAAATGTCATTTTCGACCCATTTGGTGAAATGGCTAATGGAACTTAGTTTGTATGCCCTGATATTGATTGTTATGTTTCTACTCTAGGACCATGACAGTTCGGACATGGAATGGACTATAATAGGGGTCGTTCGTCAATGTCAAGGTACGGTCTCGGCAGTTGGTTTGCTAAGCTTTTTTCGCTCTGCACCACCCTTGGCTAGAAAATATAATGCACCGGTTACAGCGGATTTTTTGTCCTCTACATTACATGATTGGGGCTCTGGAAAAGATATTCAAGAAAGTGTTTCGCAAAAATCTCAGGTCAAACGCACGATCCCTCAGCGAGGGATTGAGACAGAGGAGAAAAGGTCTAAAAAGAAGGAGAAAGACCCCATCACTCATCAGTCTCAAGTCAGCCAGGAAGCGTAAAGCATCAAAGAGAGTAAAAAGATCCAAAAAGGATTTCTTTTCCTAAGATGGCATATCTACCACATAAAGATTCTCACCCGTCACTCACCTCAAATCTAAATCTTTTCAATGCGGAAAATATAGATGTCAGTGTAAAACATGGATACTATGAACAATTTTACCCGCAACAACCACTCTCTGAAAATTGCTAATGAAGACTACTTTATTGATTTGAATTCAACATTTATAGATTTAAATGTCATTGTTTAAAAATCGAACAATGAAAAACCAAGTGCCGCCGAGGGGTTTTCCTACGGTAATTGTGTACTACACAATTTATTTCGACAAATAAGCGTCTATATAAACGGAACATTGGTGAGCACAAGCAATAATCTTTCAAATTATGCAAGTTATATACAATTCATGTTGATGACACCAATGTCACATAAGCAGTTGAGAGGTATGACTATTGGATATGAATATAAAACAAATATTGATACTACCAATATTCTTAAAGAGGCAACAACTAAAGATTTACATTTAGTTGGGAAACTAAATCATGAGATATTTAATATACCTCAGTGGCTGCCTCCTAATGTAAAGATTGATATAAAACTACAACTCGCACGTCAACGTACAACTACAACTATGCGAAAACTACTGGACGCTGCACCCGATGTAACAGTTTCCCTCACCTCGGCAATACTTCATGTACGAAAACAACAAGTTGTGAGTTCTGTGGCTTTGGAAATTGAAAAATTAAGAGTCAGTATTAAACTATTTGTTCCTCATACAATCAAAATCAACGTCATATTGCTAAAGGTACGCGTACCTTTACCGATTCGTCATTTATCAATGGCGAAATTCCTTCAAAATTGGCATTGGGTTTTGTAAAAAGTGCTAGCGCTGTTGGATCATTGACAGATTCCCCGCATAAATTTGAATTATTTGGACTTTCATCGCTTGTATGTAAAGTAAATGGAATCCAGCTCAACAATTTATCCTTTGATAAATCCAATAGGACCCGCTACGAATTGACAATGCAATCCCTAGATCGAGATTCCCAATTGTTCGAAAATGGTATAAGTGAAGAAATGTTTGCGGAAACACATGGCATTATTGCATTAGATATGTCTGGTACCCAAGTTATGAGTATTGTCCGGACAGGAAATGTACGGGTAGAGTGTACCTTTGCCAAACCGTTGGAGGAAAGCATTGCATTAATCTCGCTAAATCAATTTGAAACCTATTGTGAAATTACTCCTGACGGCAGTGTTTTATTAGGCTTGGCACCATGAACACGGAACAAATAATCGAAGTATTTAACATGGACCCCTACATGTCCAAATATAAATCTTATTGCATACTTTCAGATTTCCTGGAACATAATCAACATGTTGACAATGCTCTAATCATTTTTAATAGCTGTCCATTCAGTGTAAAGACGGGGCATTGGTTATGTATCTTTCAAACAAGAAGTAATATAGAATTTTTTTATCCGCTTGACTTGCCGTATACATTCTACACACCTCATATTAAAAATTTTCTTGAACAGAGCGGAAAATCTATTATTCAAAATCGGAAGCGGGTACAAGATTTATCAACGAAAAGCTGTGGTTTTCATGCACTACTATATTTTATTTTTCGAAGTCGTGGACATACTTACCTGAAATTCCTAAAGATTTATGCTGACAATCCTCAATTGAACGACTTTCTAGTTGAAAATACTCTAACCTACCTCTATAATATAAATTCGGTGCCCTAAGAGTGAAATACTTTGAAAATGTATGTAAATTTGTTTATTAATAAAAATTTGTATACAAAACACTGTGTCCTTTAGATTTCTTCTTCTACGTATAGGTAATCATCCGAGAAGATAAGTGGTGGTAGCTCGTCAGGATTCAACCTGTAGTCGTCTTGACGTGCAAAGTCAGGGTAACATTTTCTAGAATATAGGGTTACTTCATTTTTAATAAATCTCTTTGTAAAGTCAATAATACTACTCTGATTCATATGATAAAATTGACATGTTTCAATTTGCTTATTTGAAGCAATGTCATATACGAAATTTTCATAGATTGATAGATATTTTTAGATAGATATTTATTGCAATAAAAACCACTTTGGGCCATGGCAAAAAAAGGAAAATCACACAAAATAATAGCACATGATTATAACACTCATAGCAAAGTATGGTAGCCTACATAACAATAACAACGCAAAATTACAAAACATTACAAAAACATAATAAAGCACACAATACCATTAAACTAACATAAATAGATAGATGTATGTTACATCTATCAAGGGCCATGACTACAAAAATAACAAACAAGAAAACAACCTACACACATACAACAATACTTTCCACACTCACCCCACCCCCTTTACAAAAATCTATCTCTATGTGACATACCCAATTTTGTATACTTTGCTATCATTCTTATTGTCCCATAATTTTTTGATCCCATTACTGAAACCAACCACTCACTTGTCCCCACATTAACAAAAAATAATTCTGTCCTTAAATCCTGTAATTCGGGACAAAGGGCCATGAAGTGAAGCAGATCCTCACCATTTTCTCCGCACATAGGGCATGAGTAAGGACCGTCCTTTACCCTTACCCTCCCTAAATATTTCCTCCTATCTCCAAGTGCTAGAAAATTACCCCTCCCAGATATATACCACTTAATTTCTTCACTATTTAAACCCGCTTTAAAATAATTATCATATCCCCAGACCTCCTTCCATTGCCGGTAAACGCCGAGGGACACCGAGGCCGCGACTTCACACTGCCATTTCTGAATCTCCTGATCTTCAAGCACTCCCTTTACTAGTTTTGCTACATTTCCTACTTCCAGCCCTATCCCCTTCCCTTCATTCCAAACACCTGATAACCCACAACTATTTAAGATTGATTTCACCTGGGAAGCCCATGAACATTTCCTTCTATCCTGCAACACCTCCAGATAAGCTGCATTTACTAACCTATTATTCTGTAAACCAATCACCTTTTCCCAGCATCCTATCATTCTAACCAATCTTTTTACCCTCAATGAAACCAATCCTTGATCACCCTTTAACACCAGATTATTAAATTTCCCGCTTAGCCCTAAAAGTCTCCTGAAATGTCCTAAATAAATTCTCTCTATTTTTTCCCCTTTTTCAAACCACCAAACTTCCCCACCGTAACTCAATACTGGGCCTACCTTCGTCTAAAAAATTCTCTTCTGTAGCTTAATATCTGCCGGTCCTAGATGCCTAAGGGGACTCTTCAATAACGCCCATGAAGCCTTCTGACCCTTCCAACTCGCTATTTGCACCTGATCACTCCATTTCCCTGAACTTGTGAATTTACATCCCAAATAAATAAAATCCTTAACTTCTTTCTTCTCTTTCCCTTTAAAATAAAACTTATTCTTTTCCCTTTCATCATTTCCAAAAACTAATATAACTGATTTTTCAATATTTAAAACTAATTTTTTACTCTCCAGATAACTATCCAAAATCTCTAACATCTTTTGCAAATCCGGAGCCGATTTCGCAAGCAATACTATGTCATCTGCAAATAATAAATAAAACAGCTCCAGCGAAATTAATTTTAACATAGGGACATTTCTATTTCTAAAATACTGCTCAATATCATTAATAAAAAGAGAAAACAAACGCGGTGATAGAGTGCATCCCTGTTTGAGGCCTACATTACTTAAAACTGGCCTAGAATAAGAAATACCTACCTTCACTACTACTTTAACCACCTCATACATTTTCATTATAACTTCTACTAACCTGATTGGCAATCCTAATTTCACCAACACCGCTTTCAACAAACTCCTTGAAACTTCGTCAAATGCTCCCCTAATGTCCAAAAACGCCGTATATAGCCTATTTGTCCAATGCCTCGTATATTTACTAGCTAAAGCCTGTAAACAAAATATTTGATCAATTGTACTATAGTTTTCCCTAAACCCTGCCTGACATTCAATTAATATACCTTTATAATGCAACCATTTATCCATCCTATTAGAAAGGACTCTACAAAATAGCTTACTGATAGAACTTCCTAAACTTATCCCCCTATAGTTCTTGTGCAGGTTTCTTTCTCCTTTCTTAAATAATAGGATCATAATCGATATCTGCCAATTTTGTGGCCATAGAGGTGTACTTAGAGTTGCCGAGAATATCAATGCAAGCACTGACAGTATCCATGCTCTTGACCATTTCAGCAGCTTAGTTGGTACTCCGTCGATGCCCTGTGCTGAGTTCCCTCTCATGCTTTTCAAAGCGTGCCATATTTCCTCCTGTCCAACCGGTTCCAGTAGTTTAACGTCCTCTAAATCCAACTCAAAATCGGCTGTTTCTTCTAAGCTATTCATCTCCTCATCAGCTCTCTCTTCGTCCTCTTCGGTGTATATCTCTTTATATTTTTGTTCTAAGTATTCTGGCCAGGTATCGGCGTGAGGGACTGAATCAGTCAACTTTCTATTTTCTGTTGATTTCCTAATTAACTTCCAGAACTCCGTTGTATCATTCACGCTAAATTTCTCCCGTATTTTTTGGCTCTCTTCGTCTTCAGAACGTCTCTTATTCAACTTAAGTAGCCTTTTATATCCCCTTCACTTGTCCATAAAAACCTGCAAATTATTTTCCAGATCAACTGTACTACTAGCCTTAAGCAATCTAAAAGCTACTAAAACCTCCTCCTTCTTTTCCTCACAATCCTTATCAAAAAAACTCATCAAACCAGTACTTCCACCATTTTTTCTCCTACATGCCACCTTAGTTCCTATCTTATACAAAACCCCCGACAAAAAATCAACAGAGCCTGCTATATCCCCTTCCCTTGCCATATCCTCACTCTTCTGAATAAATGAATCCAGCCCTCTATCTTCAACTAGTACCTTTTTCAACTTCTCCTCACTATCATTATCAAACCTTAAACCTTCCCTCCAATCAAGCTCATTACCCATCTTTCCCTAAGCCCCAAACTTCTTTTTCCGGCTCTCAGCCCATCCTCCCCCTCTTAATTCAACCCTAATAGGCACGTGATCCGACCCAGCCAGCGCCATCACCTCAAAATCCACACATCAAGAAAGAAGCCCCAGACTAACAACCTCATAATCTATAACACTTGGAGATCTACCCGAAAAACATGTAAAATACCCCACTCCTTTATCCTTCCCTGTCCTCCCATTCAAAATAACCAAATTCTGCTTACCACAAAAATCCAATAATTTTTTTCCCCAATTATTCTTTCTCCGATGACCGTCCTTACTCGTCCTCCTCCTAATCGACGGCTCAATCAAATAAACTCCATTAGTTTTTCCTAGTTCGAGACCCACCTCCTCCTCACGGGCTCCTTCGTCCTCCCCTGTATATCCATTGAAATCCCCTAGAAAAATAAAATAATCGGACGGAAACTGTTCTGAAAAACGATCCACATCATTTTCTAATATCTCCCAGGTATCCTTATCACTAAAAGTGCTAGTTTCCGGCGGTAAATACACTGAACAAAAGATAAACGAGTTACTACCCAAAGGTACTCGCAACCATACAAGATTACATGAAACACTTTTCAACCGAGATAAATTTCGCCATCTATTCGTTATCAATAATGCCACTCCTCCATAAGTTCTACCATTCTGCGATCGCTTTCTTTGTGATCCAAAATAAGAAAAACCTTCTATTCTCGCCTCTTTTTCCAGCCACGTTTCTACTAATGATACAAGTGAAAAATCACAACATTTAAGAAGACACTCTACTTTAAGATACGAAAAACCCTGAACATTCCAATGCGCTAAATGACGCTCGTAATTTGCGCCATGGCCCTGCTTATCCTATCCACTATTTGAGCCAATGGGTTGTGACGAGTTGAATAGCCGCCTAGGCTCCATTTTATTAGGGTCGTCAGCTCTAACCGACTTGCTCTTCTGTCTTAGGTGGTCATCTGGGCTAATAACTTGTTGGCTGTTACGTTTGGGAGCCCCCACAGGCCCGACAAAAGTTGATGTGGAGCCTTTTTTAATAACAGGAGTTTCACTGTTCACCCCATTTATTTCGTTATCACTACTAAGCACCTCCACTACACTAAAGAAAGATTGAATTGAGGATGAAGATCCAGAACGCGATCTTGAATTGCAAGGTTCTTCCAGGTTAAACCGATTATTTTCAGAAACAAAACTCTTTACTAAACTTTTTTGTGGCACTAATAAAGACCCAGGTTCACGGTGAAACTTTTGCCCAAAATTTTCCTTAAAATGGGTCATGGTACTCGCTGATGACTCTATATTAGGGGCATTCGTAACCTCAACTACAGACTGCTTATCAAAGCTATACGTAAAACACTGTTGACCAATATATAACTTTATCCCTCTTGGTCTTGCTTCTCTATTTTCTCCTCTAGCCCGTTCAAGAAAAGGCTTTAGGTGGTTACGAATAGACAATTCACGCTTTGTATAATCGGGACTAACACCAAGACCCGCCCTTTTCAGGTGCGCACTTGAACGCAATATAGTATCACGAATGTAACCACTTGTAAACTTAACCAGCACCGGTCGCGTGCCTTGTTTAGCGTTTAGCCGAAAAATGTCTCTAATGTCCATCATTTTCAGCCCTAAAATTGGCACATGTAAGTTGAGTGCTCTCATTACATCTTCTCGTAACGAAGAACCTTTGTTTGTAGGATCGAAATTATACAGGACCAAATTACACTTTTTAGACTCATTTTCTAGTCTTTGCAATTTTACGTTAGTAGCCGACATTTCAGCTTGCAAACTTAGGTAATCTTTCTTCAATTGTGACGTATCCTCCGAGAACTTGTCTACTGTCGAATCAATTCGCGACGAAATAGCAGATAGGTCGTTTCTCAGTTCTTGAACCTGCGATGAAACTATTTCTATTCCATTCAATTTTCGATTAATTTCTTGTAGAGTTTCAGAAAAATTAACAGAAGTCATAATTAATCCGGAAATATAGTTATAATAATTAGAAAGATTACTTATCTTTCTGTGAGGGCCGAGCCTCACAAATGCATCCGAGTGACTATTCCAGTGCCTGTAATTATTCACACAAAATTTCCACTTAACATAACAAGTCTTATAAACTAAGCTTTCCACTTAACATGACAATTCTTGTCAATGGGAACTGGTTTTTCAAGTTATTTCACAGCCTGTGTACTTAGATGTTAGCGGAATGAATGCTGATGAAAACTGGGTCAAGTTCAAAGAAACTAGATTTCAATTTATAATCCTCTTAGCTAACTAGGTGTTATCTCTTTGAACTGTGAATCAATACTGGATTCACAGTCACATTCTGGATATGAAGAGTCACATTCTGTAACTGCCAAATAAAAGTCTGTAGGTTCATAATCAAAGTAGCCAGTATCTTCACAGCGATGTCGTAAGAACCAGACTCTTTTATTATTCTAATAGTTGAAGCGTAGACCAGGTTCTTCCTCTCGGAATAATTTAAAGCCACGACAATAACAGTCTCTTAAAAACGAACTAAACTCACGTTTAGGGTTTTTCGCAATCAGGCCAGGATAAGTATTTTCCCATTGATCAAATTTATCATAGTGACAATTGGAGCATAAGAATCCTCTATTATGAGAGTCACAAATCTCTTGACAAGAATTACAGTCTTTAATTTGCACAGTATGTCCTCTATGCAATTTACACGGATTGCATAACTTACGCTTTTCATTATAGTCATCAGCAAAAGTACAATTCTCATAGGATGACCAGCTGCCCAAAGTATACAAGCAAAATGGGCATGTGTAAAATCTTTTTCGATTTTGACTTTTCCACTTCCAAAAACAAATTGACTATCAAACAACATCTCCTAGGAGCGTTACAGAATGATCGTCTATGTAGTGGTTAAGAGCAAAACCACAATATCATTTCGATTTGGCTCAATCTATATATCTATGAATTGAGTAAAAACTTGGGGGGCACGACGACAAAGTTTCATACAATAGTCGAAAGAAGGGGAATCGGTTCCCGTAATATCGTTAAGCATTTCTCCAGAAAATATCTTTCTTTGAAGAGATAATTCCAGAAAGTCATCATCTAAAACTAACCACTTTTCCAATTTTACTAGATTACGCATGATTTTCTGTTTCTCAAATCTATCAATTTTAACACTCTCACTGCGATATACAGACTGTTTTCCATAAATTGTTCTCTTCAATATGTATTTCGCCAGCACATTTAATCCATCTTGTAGTCTCTGTATATGCGCTATATTCACCTTAGCCGCGAAACACAATTGTTCTTCCGACTTGAATTTGCTTAATGTTATAACATATCCATCATACATCTTGTCCCATTCTAGGGTTAGTGGGTAACCCCTTGTAATTTCTACCGCCACCTTAGGCACTCTAGGTCCTGTTTCACCAAACTAATCCTTGATCAATAGTTTCAACTATTTGGGAACGTGTCTAGACATGATTTGCATAGTAACAGGACATGCGCTAGAAATCTAGCCTGGTAACACAATTCTGCCTAGTAACAGGGAAGAGGGTTTGTGCCACCTGACCTAACCTTTGAACTCTTGCCAAGGGCGGGAATTTCGCCTAGAAACAGGTGTGTTGTATGACGTCAGAGGGCTGCGTTTGAAATCCAATGCTATTTTCCCTATCTGTGTGTTTGAAATCCAATGCTATTTTCCCTGTGTTAATTTCCCTATCTGTGCGTTTAAAAACTCAGGGCCCCCAGTACTTACATCTTAGGATTGGGGCGTCAGCCCTATTTAGACAGAGAAAATGGTTTTAGAATATTATTCCTTGACATTTCACTGTACTCTGATGAACCTTGGAAGAGTATCGAGAACGCTCACAGATTTTAACTTGCCTCGTTTGCCGGAAAGGCCGCTAGCCCCACAAGCTGAACCGGTGATTGATATCGATGAAACCACAGCGTCATCCAATGAGACATTTTATAGAGGGACGTCTCCTGCAGAGTTCAAAGAGACACTTCAAGAGAGCCCTCCAATCTCACCCAATAAAAACCCCATTGGAAACCTCTTACGCTCATGTGAAACCCCTTACATTCTTGAGAAATCCTTTACAGGAAATACATTACCTTCGTGTTATTCTGATATAGCGTCAGAATTTTCTTTCCCTGGGGATGTCCAAATGAGTATGTTGAGAAGTGAAAGGGAAAACGTGTGTGACAAGTTATCCCTTGATGCAGAGGGCTTGCGTGTCACCGTGAATAAACTTGTAGAGAGAGTAGAGAGAGAGAGAGAGAGAGAGAGAGAGTACGCCTACCAAGAGATTGACACTTACCCCCACAAAACGTCTTTTAAGTGGTCGAGTTATAAATCAGCCAAAGAGATTAACACTTTCCCCCACAAAACGTCTTTTAAGTGTTCCATTAATAAGTCCGCCAAAAAGGACGAATACCAGATCTGTCTACCCAATTCCTGCCATAACTTCAGAGAAGACGATTTCGTGGCTTAAGGAAAAGGAGATAGCAAAAAAGCGTACAGAGAATTGGGTATGTGTGGTATGCCGTGGGCTGTAGAAGGAGGAGCGCAACAGGCACTGAGATGAATATTGGGTGGAATGCTCTCAAGAGGACTGTGGTTCAAAGATGCACAGATCTTGCATTCCTCCAGAACTTGCTTGTCAATCAGGTGCAGAAAATCTAGACAGGTATTTCATATGCAGCGCGCTAGCGCTGCCTAAGTAAAGAACGATGTGGGCACAATGTCTTGTTTTTTTGGTTCTCCATTCCCGGGCAATTCGTATCGAAGGAGCTGTCGTAGAAACTTCGAAAAGGGCTCATTCGATTGAAATTGGAGTGGCTAGTGCCCTTTTTAATAGTCTAAAGTGAATGGCGGGCAACTATCTCCCCCCCCACGCCCATCATTCCCCCAAACACATCCAATCAAAATTTTGAGATAGCCATTTTGTTCAACGTGTTGATTTCCAGATAGAAAACATGTTTTTGAGGAGGACACTCCCCCACAACTCTCAGGGCAAGGGTTTTAAGTTATGCCCTGGGGACATATAAGGTTTTTATAGAAGGTGTTGTCGTAGAAACTTCAAAACAGGTTCATTCGATTGGAAATTCAAAGGGCTATTGCCCTTTTTAATAGTCAAAACTGAATGGAGGGCATCTAACCCCCTCCCCACGCCCATCATTCCCCCAAATACATCCAGTCAAAATTTTGAGATAGCCATTGCCCCCCCCCGCTTATCCTGGATTGGTCTAAAAATCTCAAAAATATTTACGTATTAGAATACATCTTAGGATTGTAGGATTGGGACTACAGCCCTGTTTAGACAGAGAAAATGATTTTAGAATATTATTCCTTGACATTTAACTGTAATCTGATGAGCCTTGGAAGAGTATCGAGAACACTCACAGATTTTAACCTGCGTCATTTCTCGGAAGGGCCGCTAGCCCCACAAGCTGAACCGGTGATTGATATCGACGAAACCACCACGTCATCCAATGAGACATTTTGCAGAGAGATGTCTCCTGCATAATTCAATGAGCCACTTCAAGAGATCCCTCCAATCTCACCCAATAAAAACCCCATTGGAAACCTCTTAAGTTCGTGTAAAACCCCTTATATTCGTGAGAAATCCCTTACAGGAAACACATTACCTTCGTGTTCTTCTGGTACAGCATCTCAGAATTTCCTCTCCCTGGGGATGTCCAAATGAGTATGTTGAGAAGTGAAAGGGAAAACGTGCGTGTCAAGTTTTCCCTTGTTGCACAGGGCTTGCGTGTCACCGGGAATAAACGCTTAGAGAGAGTAGAGAGAGAGAGAGTACACCTACCAAAATATTAACACTTACCCCCACAAAACGTCTTTTAAGTGTTCCAGTTATAAATCAGCCAAAGAGATTAACACTTTCCCCAGAAAACGTCTTTTAAGTGTTCCAGTTATAAATCGGCCAAAGAAATTAACACTTTCCACCACAAAACGTCTTTTAAGTGTTCCATTAATAAATCCGAGACGATTTCATAGCTTAAGGAAAACTAGATAGCAAAAACGCGTACAGAGAATTGCGTATATGTGGTATGTTGTGGGTCGTGGAAGGATGAGCGTAACAGGCACAAAGATGAATATTGGGTGGAGTGCTCTCATGAGGACTGTGGCTCAAAGATGCACAGAACTTGCATTCCTCCGGAACTTGTTCGTCAATCAGATGCAGAAGATCTAGACAGGTATTTAAAAGACAAAGAGACAACTTTTTACTGTGAAAGTTGTCTAGATAATGACGATGATGAGGATTAGGCCTTAAACATATTTTGGTACTGTTCTATTATCTGTAAGACACGAAAGAAGTGAAGTTTGGTTAATGCTAATGAAATAAAACAAAATAGGATAAAAATATAATATTTTAGAAACAAATTTCGGTTATATATTTGCACATCAGGGGGTGGGGTAAAGCATAGCATGTATTAAATACATAACCTACCCTAACCTAGGTACCTTTTTCCCCCTAAACCCCCAAAAATAAAATTTAAATATAATTCCCAGAGTGAGAAACCCCTGAATACTTGTTTATACTGCATCAGATAGCGTCAGATCTTTGGTTTTCTCGATTGGACGTCTTTCGTGTATTACCGATAATAGAAGAGTACTCATATTTTTACCAATCTGAGGTTTTGTTAAGTAAGGAGTTTCCTTAAAGTAAAAGAATGCAAAGTCTAGTCTATTTCAAAAACTAAATTGGGTAGCGTGTTATGTTGAAATACTAGAAATGATTTGATTGTATATATTGTCGTTTATTTGATTAATTTGAAAAACTTTTTCCACAAAATATGTTTTTCAAAGAAAAGTAAGAACTCCATTAAACAAAAAATGAGCAAAAATAAAATCAAACAATCTATCAAGCGTGAAACTACCCCAAATCAGCATCGATAAATAAATGAAACCCAAAACTAACAGAAATTGCAATAATTAACCGAGTCAAAGTCAAAACGAGCAGAAATTAACATAAGTTGGTCGCAAAACCCCTGAAAATCTGAAAATTTTGATTGGATGTGTTTGGGAAAATGGTGGGCGTGAGAGGGGTGTTAGTCAACTTCCAATCACTTTCAACTATGAAAAAGGGCACAAGCCACTCCAATTTCCAATTGAATGAGCGCATTTTGAAGTTTCTATGACAACTTCTTCGATACGAAGTACCCTGCTCTATTGGAAAAAACTAATAAATAATACATTGTGCCACCATAGTTCTTATATCCCCCCAGGGCATAACTTAAAACCCTTGCCCTGAGGGTCGTGGGGGAGTGTCCTCCTCTTTACTTAGTCCCCGTCTCTTGTCTCGTTCTCGAGTGTCCCTGTTCTTTACTTAGGCACCGCGACCGTGCAGCCTATGATTTATACAACAACTTTCTATATAAACCTTATATGCCCCCAGGGCACTGAGGGTTCTGAGAGGGTAATCATCCTAAAAGACCTAATTTCCAGAACGTTCAACTACGTTGAACAAAATGGATATTTAGAAATTTTGATTGGATGGGTTTTGGAAAATGGTGGGCGTGAGAGGGGCGTTAGTCGCTATCCAATCACTTTCAGCTATTAAAAAAGGCACTAGTACTTTCAATTTCTAATTGAATGAGCCCTTTTGAACTTTCTACGACAATGCTTTCAATAAAAACTTTATATGCCCCAGGGCATAACTTACAACCCTTGCCCTGAGGGCTGTGGGGGGGGGAGGGGTTGTCATCCTTAAAGACCTAATTTCTAAAACTTTCAACTATGTTGAATGAAATGGCTATCTACAAATTTTGATTGGGTGTGTTTGGGGAAAAGGTGGGCGTGAGAGGGGGGTTAGTTGCCCTCAAATCACTTTTGACTATTAAAAAGGGTACTATCCCTTTGAATTTCAAATAAAATGACAAATATTTCAATAAAAGCCTTATATGCCCCCAAGGCATAGCTTATAATCCTTGCCCTGAGAGTTGTGAGAGAGTGTCCTCCTCAAAAATATATTTTCTATCTGGATATCAACTACGCTGAACAAAATGGCTATCCCAAAATTTTTATATGATGTGTTTGGGGGAATGATGGGCGTGGGGGGGGGAGGCTAGCTACCCTCCAATCACTTTAGACTATTAAAAAGGGCACTAGTCCTTGAATTTACAATCGAATGAGCCTTTTTGAAGTTTTTACAACAACGACTTCTTTAAAATCCTTATATGCCCCCAGGGCATAGCTTAAAACCCTTTTCCTGAGGGCTGTGGGGGAGTATCCACCTCAAAAAATATTTTATATCTGGAAATCAACTACGCTGAACAAAATGGTTATCTCAAAATTTTGATTGGATGTGTTTGGGGAAATGATGGGTGTGGACCAATCACTTTTGACTATTGAAAAGGCCACTAGAACTCTCAATTTCCAATTGAATGAGCCCCTTTTGAAGTTTTTACGACGACCCCTTTCATATGAAGTGCCCTTCTCTAAAGGAAAAAAATAATATATAGTACATTGTGCCAACATCGTTCTTATATGCCCTCAGTGCATAACTTAAAACCCTTGCCCCGAGGGTTGGGGGTAGTGTTCTCCTCAAAAACATACTTTCTATCTGGAAATCAACTACGCTGAACAAAATGGCTATCTCAAAATTTTGATTGGATGTGTTTGGGAGAATGATGGGCGTGTGGGGGGGGGGGCTAGTTGCCCTTCAATCACTTTCTACTATTAAAAAGGGCACTAGCCCTTTGAATTTCCAACTGAATGAGTCTTTTTTGAAGTTTCTATGACAACGCCTTCTATAAAAACCTTATATGCCCCCAGGGCATAGCTTAAAACCCTTGCCCTAAGGGATTTGGGGAAGTTTCCTCCTCAAAACATATTTTCTATCTGGAAATCAACTACACTGAACAAAATGGCTATCTCGAAATTTTGATTGGATGTGTTTGGGAGAATCATGGGCGTGGGGGGGCTAGTTGCCCTTCAATCACTTTCGACTATTAAAAAGGGCACTAGCCCTATGAATTTCCAATCGAATGAGCCTTTTTTGAAGTTTCTATGACAACGCCTTCTATAAAAACCTTATATGCCCTCAGGGTATAACTCAAAACCCTTGCCCCGAGGGTTGTGGGGGAGTTTCCTCCTCAAAAACCATATTTCCTATCTGGAAATCAACTACGCTGAACGAAATGGCTATCTCAAAATTTCGATGAGATGTGTTGTGAGGAATGATGGGCGTGAGGGGGGGGGGGGGTAGTTGCCCTCCAAGTACTTTCGAATATTAAAAAGGGCACTAGAACTCTCGATTTCTAATCGAGTGAGCCCCTTTTGAAGTCTCTACGACGACCCGTTCTATATGAAGTGCCCTGCTTTAAGGAAAAAACAAATAATAAACTGTACATTGTGCCAACATTGATCTTATATGCCCTCAGGGCATAACTTAAAACCATTGCCCCAAGGGTTTTGGGGGAGTGTCCTCCTCAAAAAGATATTTTCTATCTGGAAATCAACTACGTTGAACAAAATGGCTATCTCAAAATTTTGATTGGATCTGTTTGGGGGAATGACGGGCCTCGGAGGGGGGGGGGGCTAGTTGCCCTCCAATCGCTTTCGACTATTAAAACGGGCACTAGCCCTTTGAATTTCCAATCAAATGAGTCTTTTTTGAAGTTTTTACGAAAACGCCTTCTATAAAAACCTTATATGCCCTCAGGGCATAACTCACATATGAAGACCCGTTCCATATGAAGTGCCCTTCTCTAAAGGAAAAAAAATAATATATAGTACATTGTGCCAACATCGTTCTTATATGCCCTCAGTGCATAACTTAAAACCCTTGCCCCGAGGGTTGTGGGGGAGTGTCCTCCTCTAAAAACATATTTCCTATATGGAAATCAACTACTCTGAACGAAATGGCTATCTCATAATTTTGATTGGATATTTTTGGGGAATGATGGGCGGGGAGGGCTAGTTGCCCTCCAATCATTTTCGACTATTAAAAATGGCACTAGCCCTTTGAATTTCAAATCGAACGAACCTTTTTTGAAGTTTCTACAATAACACCGTCTATAAAAACCTTATATGCCCCCAGGGCATAACTTAAAACCCTTGCCCTGAGGGTTGTGGGGGAGTGTCCTCCTCAAAAACACATTTTTTTTATCTTGAAATCAACTACGCTGAACAAAATGGTTATCTCAAAATTTTGATTGGATCTGTTTGGGGGGATGATGGGCGTGGGGGGGGGCTAGTTGCCCTCTAGTCACTTTTGACTATTAAAAAGGGCTCTAGTCCTTTGAATTTCCTTTGACTACGCCGTCAATAAAAACCTAATATGCCCCCAGGGCATAACTTTGCCTTGAGGGTTGAGGGGGAGTGTCCTTCTTAAAAACATATTTTCTATCTGGAAATCAACTACGCTTAACAAAATGGCTATCTCACAATTTTGATTAGATGTGTTTGGGGGAATCATAGGCAGGGGGCTAGTTGCCCTCCAATCACTTTCGACTATTAAAAAGGGCACTAGCCCTTTGAATTTCGAATCAAATGAGCCTGTTTTGAAGTTTCTACGACAACGCCTTCTATAAAATCCTAATCTACCCCCGGGGCATAACTTAAAACACTTGCCCTGAGGGTCGTGGGTGTGTGTCCTCCTCAAAAACACATTTTCTATCTTGAAATCAACTACGCTGAACAAAATGGCTATCTCAAAATTTCTATTGGACGTGTTGTGGGGAATGATTGGCGTGAGGAGGGGGGCTAGTTGCCCTCCAATCACTTTCGACTATTAAAAAGGGCACTAGAACTCTCGATTTCTAATCGAATGACCTCCTTTTGAAGTGTATACGACGACCCGTTCTATATGAAGTGCCCTGCTTTAAAGAAAAAAAAATAATAAACTGTACATTGTGTCAACATTGATCTTATATGCCCTCAGGGCATAACTTAAAACCCTTGCTCCAAGGGTTTTGGGGGAGTGTCCTCCTCAAAAAGATATTTTCTATCCCTAAATCAACTACGCTGAACAAAATGGCTATCTCAAAATTTTGATTGGATTTGTTTGGGGGAATAACGGGCGTGGGAGGGGGGCTAGTTGCCCTCCAATCACTTTCGACTATTCAAAAGGGCTCTAGCCATTCCAATTTCCAATCGAATGAGCCCTTTTCAAAGTTTCTACGACAACTCCTTCGATACGAAGTGCCCAGGTATGGAGAAAAAACCAAAAACACATTGTGCCCACATCGTTCTTACTTAGGCAGCGCTAGCGCACTGCCTATGATCTAAAACCAGCCTAATTATCTTTTTCGTCCTAAAACAATCCAAATATCCTATACAAGCAAAACAATCACAAAAATACAAAATATATAAATACAATACAAAATAAAAAATATAAGCAAAATATTTACATTTGATTACACTCTTTAGGCTAATATGTATTAAGTGAAGTGTAATATATTAAAAGTGATTAAAATGGCATGTTGAAAAAATATAGGCTACAGCGATAGAATAGTGAATAGACCCAGTGATGTGAGGAAGTGCAACCTTTAACAGGCCTAGTTTATCTGTGAATTTTTCTACGTATGACAGACATCTTTAAATTTTGTTTCGAAGTTTCAGCGGAATTTGTCGGTTTTTTTTACGTCAGAATAAATGTTCATTTCGGTATCCTTATTGTTTCAATTAAACTAATTAAATTCAATCAATTAAATTAATCAATTAAACGAATTAAATTAATTTCAATTAAAAAAATAAGTTTGTGCAATAAAATTGTATTTTTGGTAAGTTTTCTTATAGACCTATTTTCTTTCTTTTTTGGTTAACTGTGGAAAAAGATTTTGACGAAAGCACTTGCTACTCATACTACTACTCATACTTGCTGCTTATGAAAAACGCATAAAATATAGTGACAGAAAAACTGGGGAGGGGGCAACTGTCCCCTGGCCTAGAACCGTCACTGAATTAAACAAGGAAATTTTCCTGTAATAATACTTTAACTCTATTTTTGTCAAGTCAATTCCTTAGATTTGTAGCCTAGATTCAATTGTCAATTGATTTTTTTTTAGAAAGGCTTATATTTCAATGACGCACCATAGGCTACCACTGGGACACCACATTTTCATAAAGTGTGTCATGAGTCCATCAGTTGGAACCTTCAAGTCCACGAG
Organism: Artemia sinica; assembly: GCA_027921565.1. Classification (NCBI taxonomy): domain Eukaryota; kingdom Metazoa; phylum Arthropoda; class Branchiopoda; order Anostraca; family Artemiidae; genus Artemia; species Artemia sinica. The sequence goes on from CM051264.1 coordinate 53,872,823, forward strand.
TTTCAACAAGAGTCCATCTACATTTTCATCAAGCATTTCATACCAAAATTTGCCATAGACCACTGAAGTTTGACAACTGAAGATGTTCTTAAATTTATTCTTTAAGACTGTTTTATACTAATTGTTTTCATTATATTGAGCTAAAAATTTTGTTGGCTATTGAATGTTACATTATTATAAATAAATGTTTAGGGTAGGCTGTTGGTCGAAGACAAGCCATTGAAACTAATTGAAGAGGCACTGGATAGGCTAGTCAGCGTTGAATTGCAGAGCGTCTCAGCATATTTCATTTACGTACGACTTTACAAAAAAAAAATTAACTAAAAATAAAGGAGTAACATTAAACCTTAAAACCAACATACATTACTCTATATTTGGAAGAGGTTGTGCCCTCCTCAACACCCTGCTCTTTATGCTAAAGTTTGAATCTGTCACAAATAGTAAAGAAAAATTATTTAATCACCTAGCCTATGTAGAATAAGGCTCTTAAGTTAGAATCTGAATTCGGCTCACATACGTCACAGACTATTTTGATTGCCTTTTTATCATGAGGACTACCAGAAAAATGTAAATTCACAAGGGGTCAGAACGTAAAACCTAAACCATCAAATGTGACAAGGCCAATCAAGGCAGCTAAGGCAAAGGGCATTAAACATATTTGAAGGAAGACTAAACGAAAGTGAAGAAGTAAGAAAAAATTTTGATTACTGAACATGCGATAATGAGGATCAGAAGGAATCGAAAATAAAAGAATACAGAAATAATGTGGTTAGAAGATAAACAGCAGCATGAATTTCAAGCCAAAGGAAGAATCAGAACGTGTAAAAAATTAAAGTAAGAGCAAAGAATTTCGCCTTTAGAGGACAAGTGAAAGCAATAATGAGAACGAAACCAAAATAAAAGTAAGTAAGTATAATTAAGTATGACGGCACTAGACCCTTAGGGCCCAAACCAGCGGTGCTGGATCTCTGTTTCGCAACATAACATAACAACAACAATAAATTATTATTGGTATTTGTTTAATATTCAATATCTCGTTACTATATAACATAATATAATAACTATTTTTTGCGTTAAAATCTAAAAATTAGATGGCTTGTTACTAGACTTTGCAATATATATATATATATATATATATATATATATATATATATATATATATATATATATATATATATATATATATATATATATATATATATAATATATATATATATATATATATATATATATATATATATATATATATAGATATAGATATATATATATATATATATATATATATATATATATATATATATATATATATATATATATATATATATATATATATATATATATATATATATATATATATATACATATATATATATATATAGATATATATATATATATATATATATATATATTATATATATATATATATATATATATATATATATATATATATATATATATATATATATATATATATATATATATATATATATATATATATATATATATATATATATTATATATATATATATATATATATATATATATATATATATATATATATATATAGATCTGATCTGTTCAGTAAGGAGCGACCCGGCTCAATTGTAACTGAAACTCTAAAAAATGGAATTTTGATACCAATATATATAACGAAAGAATCGGTTTTTATGCTGATTTCAAATATATAAACTTCATTAACCCATCAAAGGTTACAAGCCTGAGAAAATTCTCCTGATTGGCGAAAAAGAGAGAAACAGCCCTTAAAATTCAAGTGATCTCTATTAAAATCCCACCATCAGATTCAGCGTATCCGAGAACCCTACTGTATAAGTTTCAAACTCCTATCTGCAAAATATGAAATTTTGTATTTTTTCCAGAAGAAAGATCACGGATGCGTGTTTATTTGTTTTTGTTTTGTTTTCCCCAGGGGTGATTGTATTGACCCAGTGGTCCTAGAATATCGGGAGAGGGATCTTTCGAACGGAAATAAAAAAATAAGAAAAATCTGTCTACAATGTTGGGGTATAAATTTGGTTATCGGTTGTAAATTATGGGGTTGTTGGTTATAAATTTGCATGGTTTTATCTTAATCTTGAATAAAAGCATGGGTATTTTTCAATGTACAATATCTTGAAATTAAAAGTCAAATAGTTCTTATTAATCGTTCGGCCAACGCAGCCTTTATAGGACTTTGACTGTGATAGAGCACTGTACATTACAATTGAGAAATGGTAAAAGACGCACCATTTTATCGTCATGTGGCACTTACAGAGGGCGGAATTTATAAAAAGCTCGTACATATCAGAATAGCTTTTAAATGAAATTTTCACCTGGAACTGTCCACAAGGAATTTTTGGTAGTTATGCATTATACGGGCCGACCGCTATATGCTGTATAAGAAAAGCAGACATGGAGACCCGTCAAACGGGTATTTGCTATCTAAATTGATTGCAAAGCGTGGTTTCTTATCGAAGTTACAATATTTAAACGATTATTTTTTTTTGTGTTTAGGAGGGTGGGGGGGAGGTACCTACGTTAGGTTAGGTTACGTATTTGATTTATGCTATGCTTTACCCCCCCCCACCCCTAATGTGCAAATATATAGCCCAAATTTGTTTCTAAACTATTATATATTCATCCTATTTTATTTCATTAGCATTAACCAAACTTGGCTTCTTTCGTGAGCCCCGCATAACGCATAACTACCTAATTTTTCTATGGAAATTTTCAGTTTGAATGGACTTATCTGAGAGGAATTTCTCTGTAAGGAGGGTGGTTAGTTACAAGCCAAGTTTAGATGGCCAATTAGATTATACAATCTCTGTTCTAACAAGGTTTGAAAAAGTATTTAAACTGTTAACCCTGAGGTGTATAGAATGTCTGTTGAGACTCGTTGCCTTTTACCTGAACTATAAAAGGTTTTCGGAATGGCCATAGCTATTTGGAGTAACTAGCTAAGTTAAACTACAATTAAACGAGTCCACTTTCCAATAAAAAAACACCAGCTGTCCCAATCCTTGATTAGTCCGTTCTTGTTTTGATAACTTTTGACACAAACCCTGTTTTGATAAATTTTGGCAAAATCGTTGTTTTGGTAACCTTTGGCATATCACTTGTTTTGATAACTTTTGGCATAATTCTTATTTCGACAACTTTCAGTATAATTCTTGATTCAAAATCTTTTGGCATAATCCATGTTCCGATTACTTTTGGCATAATTCTTCATCATCAATAAATTGTCGCTTCATTAAATCGTTGCTTCAATAAATCGTCACTTCAATAAATCATCGCTTAAATAAAAGGTCATGTCAGCAACGATATCTCAAGTGAATTTAATTTAATTTTTGGGAATTCAATGTTAGTTGTAAAGCACCCTAGACATCTATCTGTGTCTATTGTTTTTATGACAATCGTTAAATTTTATTGACATATATTATTAATTGTCGATGACATTGACTATTTATATTGCCAATTTTTAAAAGGTCTATGTACAGTAGTATATCTGATTATAATTTTGTGTGTATTTTTCAGACGGGGGGAGGGAGGGAGATTGCAACGTTTCTTGATTTTTTATGTGTCAAAGATTGGTAGATGGCCTCCCTCTATAGTTTCAACTTAATGCCCTGACCTGCTCCTGCAAAATTGCTTACACGCCCTTTTGATAACCAGCATGGTTATAGCACGTTTTGATTTTGTTCAATTTCCCCCGTAATAATTCCTGAAAGTTTCACCTTAATATCCTAAAATTCTCTTTTGTAGGACCGGTACAGCGTAGTAGATATGATTATAATTTTGAAGTCCTCTTGTGTATCTGTTTTTTTTGTTGGGGAGAGGGGGGATAGGGAATTTTCCAGTCCTTCTGTCGTTTTTTTGTGTGTGAAAGAGATGCACTTTCTCCCTTTTTCAGTTGTTATCAGTACATGAATAACATAAATATATATACTCGTATATATATAAAATCGTATATAAATATAATATAATATATAATACAAAAATTTACTAACTTGTTGAATCCAAGTCTATTTGCAATAGAAGTTTAGCTAGCGTCCAGAACTAGATCCCTTAAAACCGTTTGATTTTATCTTAGTTAAGCTACCGAATCAAAAATTATGAACAGCAAAAAATTATGAAATCACGTTTATACAACAACAGTTTTTCCTTGCGACACGCATGATTGCGACCTCTACGTCATCGTAATTTACTTTAATCAGTAAAATTTTAATGGCTTATGTACATAGTTTAACTAGGATGAAAGTGAATACGTAACACGATACCCTTTTTTTATTATTTTTCGTAAATTAAGAATTTCTTTTTGAGGAAATTAAAGTTTGAACCCCAAAAGGTAAAACAGTTCATAGCAACCGAAACTTTAAAAACATATTCCTAACAAAAAATGTTTAGCGAGAAAAAATAGCCATTTATAACCGATTCAGAAATGGTAATTATTATTCCAATTACTCTCAATATTGCAATGCCATTATGGAGACAAATTTGCAGAAATTTTAGAGTGCCAGAACCCCATCAATAATGACGTCAGATTGACTGTGACGTCAGTTTTTTTTTTCGATTTTGTTCAATGAAAATCTGAAAATGCTACCGAGTTTTTTGTTTTTCTTAATGAAAATATGAAGTACATTTTGTAATTTAAGAAAGATCATTTTTATTTTTTTTATTTTGCACAATGAAAACATGAAAAAAAAATATATTTTGTAAGCTTTTCTGGGGGAAACGATTGTATACTAGCATCTCTGCCTGTCGTTCGAGAAAAATTGTGTCTTCTATTCAATTGAATCTGCACAATCTTTTCGCACTCCTTTGATCGAAGACGTGATTAATTATTTTGCGCCAGAATTCTAGGCTTTCACTTTTTAAAACTTTAGGCTCAAATCGCTTCAACAGTCGATTTATCTTGATGACTCTATTAAAAACAAATGAGGCATAGCATGTTTACCACCAGTACTTCCCAGTAATTTAACGTGTTAAAAAATCTGTTGAGCAGACATGGACATCAAATGATTTTTACTCATTTTCCTAGATGGCGGCAAAACCTGTGATTTGTTACCAAGCGGTGTCGTCCAAATAGCTGGGTATAAAAAAGAAAGTGGCTTGTAAGTCTTCCTAATCAAAAATACTATGTTTTTATATTGGCCGAATTCTGAAAGAAATAGTTTTAAAATTGGTCTATGGTTATTACCTGAGTTCGGAAATACTGGTGGTGAACATGCTATGCTTCATTTTTTAAGGGTCAAAATCTACTGGCAAAATCCTTATTAAGGGTCAAAATCTACGGAAAGGCAGCCAAAAAATAGGGCAACATACATTTTGTCCATGATTTTTCCCTATTCTGCTCTCTTTTCTTTGTTTTCCTTATAATTACTTTATAGTCCCAAATTTCCAGGGGGGCCATGCCCCCCTGGAAATTTCTAAAATTAATAATTGTCATAAAAACAATCGTCAAAGATAGATGCCTATGGTGCTTTACAACTAATATTGAATTCCCAAAAATAAATTAAATTCACTTGAGATATCGTAGCTGACACTCCTAAAGGACGTATCTGACATTTTCACACGAAAACCATATTCGGTATGTCGAAATATTTGACAATAAATTGTCAATTATATTAAATTGCCAATTGTATAATAATTGTCAAAAACCATTCACTACGATGTTTGCAAAGCGAGAAACAGTAGGGGAATATGGACCAGGAAGATCAAAGCGCGACTTGAGCATAAATTGTCCTGCAAATCCTCCCTTCGAGAGCAGCTTAGCAAAGAATTGTTGGCATTCATCTTATAAGTGAAAAAATATCAGACACAATCTTTAGGCGTGACAGTGGCAATGTGGATATCCTCTCTTGTTGATTATTAATCGAGTGAAGTATACATAATGAAGTGAAGCATATAATTTTTTTTTTTGTCAGTGTCCTTATTCGCTTCTTTTTTTTCATTACAACCTTTTGCTTTGTACACTTTATTAAAGAAGTTAAAAAAATGATTATTTTGTTGTTTTGATTGAGTACATATTTAGTCAATTGCAAAGTGCCTAATCCTTAGCAAAGATTTATTTATTTATTTAATTTTTCTCTTATCATGTCAGTGTTTTAATTGTTTTCAGTACTTTCATTGTATCCAATAGAGTCATCATTTATTGTAATGTTTAGTTGTGTAATCTCTTTATTTCGTAATAGACTCATATCTCACCTGATTTAATTTCAACAGGCTTCACAAAAATGTATCTTTCAAGATGTTCACTGGTCATTTGCCAAGCTGAATAGCAAAGTATCATTTTTTAATAGGGGTATGGCTAATCACCTTTTACTCTATGTTTAATACATATTTTTTTAACATGAGTAAGTTACAATTTTTTTCTTTTTTTTTTGTAGCCTATTGTGGATTTTAAGTGTCAATTTGACGCCCAATTTGATTTCATCAAGTGAATTATGTTTAAATTTCCGGTGCCATTATATTTTTATTTTTCATGTTTTTCTTCTACGCAAATTTTTCGATTGTGTTTTGTGATATTAAATTGAAATTTAATTAATTATAATTGCAATTAGTCTCCCCCCCCTATGTTCTATCCCCTCTTGTCTCGTGTATTATTAATAAAAAAAAATTTTTTTGTTTTTATAGAAGAATTTCCTTCCCCGTTCTTAACGATACATTTGTAGTTGGAGATTTTTTAATTTGTTGGAAATATTTGCTCACTTTTAGGAAACGAAAGGGATACGGAAGGTGTTGCATAGTTAGAAAGGTCGTGTGCTAAGCGACTAAACCATAAGCATAGCATTGTTCTGTTAATCGTAGCGAAGTTAAGTTTGAGTTTCGTTTTCTTAGTTCATGAAGTAGTTAGACAATTGATATGTGTATTTAACCTCAGCGTTTATCGGTGTCAAAGATTCAGTTCTTCTGAAACATGTTCTATAATTCTGGGATTGGCAAGTGTTTGCTGTCCTTGCAATTTTTTTTTTCTTACCAATATTTATTTCTTTTGTGTCTAACTTCTAGGTTTTTTCTTTCTTATTTTTTGCATTTCTCAAGGTTAAATTTTTGGCGTGTATTTTCTTGTTTTTTAGGAACACAGTATGATACTGATAATGAGCCGTTGATTATATATCTATTATATCAACTATCTTCTGAACTCACCACTTCAGACTCCCACCCAGGATATTTGATAAGTTGAGTTTAATTAAAAATAATTCGACTGGCCGGCAGGGGATATAGAGATTTGTTTCTCTTCAGAATAGTCGCTTGATCTTAATGATTTTTTTCTAATTCATCTTCTGAAACAGAACACCTGGATTTGGAAGTAATTAATTCACCAAGTAAAAATTATATTTTCCCCAATTATTTGTCTAGTACACATTATTTTCCGGGTGATTTTCGGCTGGCGTTCCTGAGCTGCCGTGGTCTCGTTAGTAAATTGGATCATGTTTCTTCTTTTATTTCTTCTAGCGAATTGGACGCATTTGGTTTGTTTGAAACCTTCTTAAATTCTGTAACTGAAACGTTAGTTAATCCTCCCGGTTATAAGTTCATGTCTAAGAACTGCCAGAGTAATAAGCAAGGAGGACTTGGAATTTTTGTCAACTCATCAATACCTGTTAAATTATTAGTGATGTTGAACATTTGAACGTGGAGATGCTGTTTGAAATATTAGCGATAGAAATTGAGGTTAACCATGAGCTACAAGTTTGTTGTGTGTGTTATCGTCCTCCAAGTGGAAGCGCGAAAAGGTATACTGAAATTTTACAGGAATGTCTTGATATATTGTCGAGTAAATACCGTAAGTCTATCATTATGGGTGATTTTAATGTTGATGCATCTTTACTACGTAACCGAAGTATGAGAAATCTACACACTTATGACGTAGCATCGGAAAAGCTGTCTACGTTTTAGCCACCGGGTGTCTCCCTGCATGTCGTATACCGACTAGAGTTACCGAAACCTCCCAGTCTCTTATTGACAACATTTTTATGAATATTCAAGTTCGAACATGTAAGGTAGTCGTAGACGACAAAATCAGGTCATTTTATAGTAGTGTGCGATCTAATTACTGGTATTACACCAATTATTACTAGGCAGCAGCGAAAAGTAAGAGTTATGGATACCGCTAAACTAAAGGAGTTGCTGAGGGACGCCGATTTTTACCCTGTTATGAGTCTGAAGAACCGGAGGAGGCCGCGAGAAGGTTTTTAGAAATCTTTAAAAATGCGCTTGACCAGGCATGCCCTTACCGTTGTATTACAAACAGAAGACTTAAACAGCCTACTAAACCTTGGATTACATCAACTATACTCAAGTCTATATATGTAAAGAATAAGCTGTATCAGAAATACTTATCAAATTTGATTGAAGAAAATAAGCAAAATTTTAAGAATTATAAAAATACATTAACAAAATTAATTCGGGCATCGAAACAGAGATATTACAAACAAACATTCCCGGAGGCAGAAGGGTCGTCCAGAAAGACATGGAAATTAATTAATGATTGTCTGAATCGGACGAAACAAAGTGAAATCCCCGAAGAAATGACAGTAAGAGATGGGACAACCGTGAAAGGGAAAAAAGAAGTGATTACACTACTTAACCACCACTTTGCTACTATCGGTGAAATGAATTCAGCACCAACAGCTGTACTGCAGTCAGCTGTAGACACTGATTTTAAGAAGTATTTTCCTCCATCGAATGACTTTTAAATATTTCTTTCTCCAGTATTGGCTTCAGAATTATTGGCAATTTCCAGGCTTTTGAAAAACGGGAAGTCAGAAGGGCCGGATGGATCTAGCACAAATTTACTGAACACGATTATACCGGAAACCGCGGAGTGCTTAGCTCATATTATTAACCTTTGTTTTAAGTACGGCAAATTCCCTGATGGGCCAGCCTGCTCTTTAATTATGTCGCACTTGGATAACCGGACACAATTCGTTGCTGACTGTGACTCCACATCAAGAACAGTGCAGCAGTCTAGCAAAGTTGGGGTCCCTCAAGGATCTGTACTTGGCCCCTTGCTTTTCTTGATTTATATCAATGACTTGGGTGAGTCGTCAAAGGATATCGGTTTTCTGCTCAAAGGATCAGTCGTCAAAGGATATCGGCAAAGGTTTTCTGCTGATGATACGAGTTGTAGTGTCTCTCGACCCAATGATCTGATACTTCGGCAAAATATATGTCAGTCAATTGATGGAATTCAATTGTGGTTTAAGTCTAATCGTCTGACAGCAAATTCTAAGAAGACGAAATTTATTATTTACTCTCAGACTTCAACTTCTTGTCCTAGACTCCAGTCAGTTGAGGCTTCAAACAACGTGCGTATTGAGCGTGTTAGCTTTTTGCGTTACTTGGGAATTATCCTTGATGAAAACCTGTCATACAAGCACCATATTAGCGATATTCAGTTGAAATTAAGCAGAAATGTTGGAATGATGCGTTACCTGAAGTTTGTTTTACCTTATCATGCATTGAGGTCCATCTATTTTACCTTAGAACATTCTTACCTTAATAATTGCCCACTTGTTTATTCAAATACATTTAGGAGCCATCTACTGCCACTCCAGAGACAACAGAATAAAGGCTTACGAGTACTGAAGGAATATTTTCCATCTCCTGTTTTCTTACCAAACAAATCAAGTACTCAGAGTATGCATGTTATTTCCAGTTAACCAGTTTGTAATTTTTTAGTCAGTTCTGTTTATTGTTCAATATCGTAAGAAGGCATTGCCTGCGTATTTTTATGAATATGAGCTGTTACAGGTATTGAATGAGGTGGATTCATGTGTACAGTCCAGGAGGCGGTGGATGGTTCGTCAGCCACTAATTAAATCCGAGAGGTCGCGTTTTCACAAAGAAATAGTTTAGTTACACTATGGAATAAGTTTGGTGAAAACTGTTATCTATTTCGTCCTTATCAACACTAAAATAAAATTAAGGAAGGCTTAATGAAGATATAATTTGTGTGTATGCGTACATATATGCATGTGTATATTGGTATATATGTGTGTGTGTGCCTGTACATACATCTGTACGCTTCCTTTTTATGGCGTGTTTGGGGAGGGGTCGGTCCCTCTTCCCCTGTTGATGAGTTGAATAAAGTTAGTATTTTTTTTTTCGTGGGTTGAGGAGTCTGGAAAGGTGAGTTATCTATTGTTTTATTTTTTATTTTTAAGGGTTATTTGAAAAGATTTTGGTTTAAATCTCTATAACTAGAATATTAGTAGAGGTACAATTAATTTAAATCTATGTTTTAAAGGTTTTTTGTTCCCGACTCTGTCGAGTTTTCTCTCTGTCGGGAATTTAATATATTGTGTAAATATGGTATTAATAATAAAACCTTGAAAAAACTCAATACAAATAATATTAGTAAGACTTCACCGCTTCCTGTTGGTACAAACTCCTTTCAGGCTTTCAGGTAACTCAATTCCCCCCTAAAACAAGCAATTAATTAAACATAGTAAGTATTTAAAGAGGCAGAGTAACTAAGGATTGAACATTAATTAAAGCCATCCCAATATTTTTTTTTATTCTTCTTCTTCAGATAGTTACTTACTTTGGGATTTTCTAACTGGGCTTGAGCTACTTTAGATGCGGCAATTTTTACACATCAAGACATAATTCCTAATAGCTAGTCAAATTCAGCTAGTCATTTTATTGAACCAAAATTAGTCAAATAACGGAATAAATTAGTAAACGACAAAAATAGTCATAAAGTCAAAATGACATGTAGACATTTTGGAGCCTATGGGCATTTTCGAAAACAAATATTCAGAAAGAAATTAACTTTGAGATTGTTTTCAACTTGAAGATCATCAAAAAGTGAATACAGTGGAAAACTAATCAGGTTTTCAGTTGAAAATATAAGAGTTGAAAACTAATCGACTAATGAGTAATAATTAAGGTTTATTTTCCCTCTGATTTTGCAACAAGCCTGCAGCTATTACTTACACTAAAAGTACAATATACTTTTACCACTGGATTCACTAGTTCCAGAACTATCCATTCACCAAGCCGCAATAATGGTATAGATTATATTTCTTCTTGCGGAAGGATATGAACTTGTTTAAACAATGTCTTTCTTTCCAACAATTTTCAAACATAATTATTTTCAAACTAATAAAAGATGTTCACTGAATTTCAAAAATGTCGCTTGACGGATGCATAGAATTGAATCCAAGCTGTTAAATGATATCAAAATTGTCGTCTTTCGTCGTTTGATTATGAAAATTATACAAGAGCAGCAAACAACATACTAAAAATTTAACAGAAAACAGAAGCCTTAAATTAAAAGCTTTCTAATTTCATACTTCATTATCTCAACAATAAAATTGGATTAAAAGAACTCAAAAATCCTAAGTCATGGTTCGCTCACATTCATTATCCATCTTTCCACGAAGATTTCTAATGTTACCTACACACATGAAGTAGGAAGAGAGGAGGGAGAAAGTACCCTTCAAAATTTAATTAAAGTCCTCCAGGATATCTGGACCTAAGAAGGGGCTTTTCGAAGCCCCAGTTTGTTATCCATGCATCTCTATAAGCATATTTGTGGTGCTAGGTCTAACTCGAAAAAAAAAATCCGTACCTCTGCGTGATTCACTGTGGCCGTAAAACGAACGTGCAAATAAGCAGCAAACCAATGAGCAGGTCTAACTTCTTCTAATAGCAGTTCACCAGTGCGACTTCCCAGTGTGTTTTGTTCCACTTCGTCTCTAAGAAACGATACAAAATATTAAAGGCAATACAATTTTTAGCAGTGGCAGATTAAATTTATATGTTACATTAAACCGACATTTTTTATAAAATAATAAGATTCTGATTTGATAATATGCCTTATACAAAGTAAATTTTTTACGACTAGTATAATCGAAACAAGAACTAATATAGGCAAGGCCGTATACAGGGGGAGGGGGGCTCAGGTTATGCCTCCCTCCAGCATTTTTGCTTGACTCGTAAACACGTAATAAAAGGTAAAAAAAACTGATTTGTGCGTTTTAAAGTTCTTTTTTACCACCTCCCGAAAAAATAAACCTCCTTAAAAAAGAAGGATACGCCCTTGGGTGTAGGATCGAAAGCACTTTATTTTATAAGTGATAAACACATTGATAGAATCAGTAGTGTGAAAGTGCCTGAAACGGCTAATAAAAAAGTTATGTGGTAAGGTGATTTTTATGGTTTTTAAGTGGTGTAGCGGTAGATGCCTTTATTCTCCCTTTATAGGGGGGATAGACTATGGCCCTAAGGTAATTAAACTTTGGTAGCGTGCCTTAGGCTATGACTGGACTGATGAGGCGTACCAGCTGGGTATATTCGAAAGACTAAATGTAGATTGTAGAGAGGTTGGATATAGCACAATACTTTTATTCAGCTAACATATAGTAATACAAGGTTTGATAAAATATACATATTCTACTGGGACTGGTTGTTCTAAATAGACCACAAGTCTCAGAAAACTACAATAACATATAATGAGATACTTAGACACTTACAATAATCCGACAATATTCCAAGGTATTTCTAATTAGATAACAAACGGGCAGAGATTCGCCATGCAAGTCAAAGAGTGTGTCTTCAGTCTCAAATTTCTGAGTATATATATGAAAAACCAACCGCATCCATCCGGCTCATTGACGTACTTAGGCAGGAAATTGGCTATTGAGCAAGTTCCCTCCAATCTTAAAAATTCCAGGATGTGTATCTTTATCTTAATAAAAAGTGGTATTTCGAAGCTTTTGTATTTGCGTCTTAACATTTTTACTAAATTCCAAATTGACTTAATTAGAAAGCTTCACCACAAGACTCCCTATTTAAAGAAGAGTTGCCCTCAACTCTCAATACTTTACTTCTAAAACGACTTAATTTTGTATACAGCTATTATGCTACCATCTTTGGGTCATTATGTGCATATACCCTCAATGGGTATCCTTAGGGTCATGTTTATGGTCAAATATATGCCATGTCCTTTTTTTGTCTAAGGATACTAATTTTGAAATTTATCCTTCTTTCTCTTTTTCTCTGTCCCTAAGACTGGAAAATTTTCTTTTTACCCTTTTCATTTGCATTTCCTATTTTAGCTTGACCCCCAGTGGCTTAAGCATTCAATTAGTGGTTCTGCTTAAATTAGATTTAAAGTTATATTCAAAACGTTTATAAATTATTTGAGTTTAAATTTAATTCCCATTAATAATTTAACTTATCTGGGTGATGTGGTTTTTATACCGTTTATTTTTTGGGTTTAGAAACGCCTTGGATAAATTACACATAACAATTTTTGGTTTTTAAATTTTCACATATTTTTCCAGCACAAAGCATTTTCACGTTCTTTCAATAATATAAGCCATTTAAGCTACGTAGCACATTCTTTAATATTTTCTAGGCCTAATTTAAGTTCTGATTTTATCTCACTTTATGATGAACTGGTAGCAATGTTATGTATTACTGCATACAGTTTCCAAAATATCAGTAGACCAGTTATGGTTTGGTTTCTGAGGGTATGAGCTGTTAGTATCAGGATATAGTTTAATTGGCTTCGAAATTTGTTACTTTCCAAAAATGGCTCAAAAAATGATTAAAACAATGGATCTGAAAGGATGTCACAAAAAACTTTGATTTCCAAAAAAACTAAGGCTGTATCTAAAATAAATATTCACATTAGAATACACATAAAGCATAAATTGTTACATATATATAGTAAAACGAAACACTCATTTTTGTAAAGATTAATTACTTTTAATTACTTTTCTCTCTTTTCACTCTTAACATAATATGCCGCTTAAATAGAAACATTATGTTTCTTGCTGGATCATCCTTTTCAAACTTAATATTTAGCAGATTATTACATAAAAATATTTATACGTTGACTCGAATTCAAACATTTATATATAATATTAAATCACTAGTTAAAACTTAAAGTAAATAAAAACATAGTATATACACAAGCATTTTGTAGTTACACAAGCATTGTTAATCCCACGGCTGCCGCCAGTTGTGTTAAGGTGATTTTTGTGGTATTTAAGTGGTGTAGTGGTAGATGCCTTTATTCTCGCTTTATAGGGAATATAAACTATGGCCCTAAGGTAATTAAACTTTGGTAGCGTGCCTTCGGCTATGACTGGACTAATGAGGCGTACCAGCTGGGTATATTCGAGAGACTAAATGTAGATTGTAGGTAGATTGGCTATAACACAATACTTTTATTCAGTTAAAATATACTAATACAAGGTTTGATAATATATATATATATATTCTACTGGGACTGGTTGTCCCAAGTAGAACTGAAGTCTCAGAAAACTACAATAATATATAATAAGATACTTAGACACTTACAATAATCCGACAGTACTCCAAGGTATTTCTAATAAGAAAACAAAAGGGCAGAGGTTCACCCTGCAAGTCAAAGAGTGTGTCTTTAGTCCCAAAAATCTAATTACATATATATATGAAAAACCAACCGCATCCATCCGGCTCATTGACATACTTAGCCAGAAAATTGGTTATTGAGCAAGTTCCCTCCAAGCTTACATATTCCAGGATGTGTATCTTTATCTTAATAAAAAGTGGTATTTCGATACTTTTGTATTTGCGTCTTAATATTTTTACTAAATTCCAAATTGACTTAATTAGAAAGCTTCACCACAGTTCATTTGTATGCGAGTTCAGTTAAAAATAATATGATTTGAGTTAAAAGCAACAAGAGTATTTAAAACAATAATCCTAATACAAAGAATAATTTAGTATAATTAAAAGAATAATTTTCAATAAGATAGGTATTTAAATTTTTGAAAAGATTAACGGTATTTAAAAGGCATAAAAACCTTTTGTATCAAAATAGTATAAACAGTATAAAAAGGGGTATAACAGTAGTTAAAAGGGTCTCACTGTGTTTAGAAGGCGTTCTTTGGACCAATTTCACAGAATATCCCCTGTGCTGTGTGTAAATACCTCCATTACCCCCATTTTCAACAACCGCAATATTTATTTGTACAGCCTAACAAATATTGTGATAAGGTTCGGTAAATTTTGAACGCTTGTGAATGAACATTAAATATGATTTGGATCTCTTCTTCTTAAGTGAAAATAGTCTTCTTATATAATAGTAATAAGTCTTCTTAAGGCTCTTGAAGAGTCTTCTTATTAGTAACAAGTCTTGCCCAGATAAACGCTTTAATAATGTTTGGCATACACATAACGT
Organism: Artemia sinica; assembly: GCA_027921565.1. Classification (NCBI taxonomy): domain Eukaryota; kingdom Metazoa; phylum Arthropoda; class Branchiopoda; order Anostraca; family Artemiidae; genus Artemia; species Artemia sinica. The sequence continues at coordinate 53,888,007 of CM051264.1, forward strand.
TCGTGAGTAAAAATTAAATTTGATTTAAAATTGCAAATAAGATTGAATCTCTTCTTCTAAAGTCAAATTAAGCTTCTTAAGCTCTAGATCTTCTTAAATATTATTAATAAGACTTCTTAAGTCTCTTCTTAAGACAAACGTTGTGATAATGTTTGACAAACATTTAACATTTGTGAGTGAACATTAAATATGGTTTGTAATTGCAAATAAGATTATATCTCTTTTTTTTAAGCCAAATTAGCCTTCTTAAGACAAACATTGTGATAATGTTTGGAAAACATTTAACGTTTTTGAGCGAGCATCAGGTCAAATTTGTAACTTCTGAAGTCAAATTGGAAAAGCGTGCAATCCGTATCAAAGGGATTAACTTTTCGTGCATATTTAGATCTTAAATACCAAATTAACGCATATTGTAGATACAAATGGCAGGTTTATTATAAATAAAAATAAAACAAAAATAAAAACATGACAAAAACGAAGATCAAATGTAACATAAATTTTTTTTAAAAAAGGAACATGGCTTATTCCAAAACAATACTTCTGCTTTGAATTTACTGACATCTTTTTTAACAACTGCTGTAGACTAAGATATTCTTAAGTTGAACAAAAAACGGCTAATTTACTGTTTAGCTATTGAAGCAGTCAGCAGAAACAAAACGAATAATAAAAGATACAAAAATTAGTTCAAATAGTTTCCAAGTAACTTACCTAGAAAATTCTTTATACCTCAGAAGATTATTCTTGTCACCATAGTTATAAATGCCACGTGGCCAGTCATGGGTTATCAAAATGTCGATTTTTCCAGTAAACTAAAAAAAAGTAAAAATAAAAACTTAAATAGCAACTTTGACAGTTATGCTGATACGCTGTCGTGGCAGAGATATGTACAAAGAGGTCCGACCATTGAGGGAGGGGAGAGTGTCTGTTAAATGGCAAATGATGAAATTGTCTGACGGAGGTTTTTTTTGTACATAAAATCTCTTTTAAACAAGTTTAGCATTAGCCCTCTTAAGAAAACCTGTGGTGTGGGATCATTTGTGACAACCGATTGTCAAAACAGTATTTGGTAGTTAGTCCATTGACAACTATCCTTTTCGTATAGAAAACAGTTTGAAACTTCTTTCAAAGCAGTCTAATATGGACTCAGAGAGTAATCTATCTTGCCATATAGCTACTGATTGTCAAAGAAAGACTTATGACCATTATTCCTGACATCAACTCTTCTCTCTGATTTCTTTTTCTTTGTTATTCGTCGTACCCCCCCCCCCCCTCAGAAACTTTAAAGTCGAGGAGAGCGATTCACCTCTCTGTATTTAGACCAAACCCTTACAACCACAACCATAGAAGCTCTGAACGTACCAATTTGAGAAATTGCACACGTTGCACGTGAATTTGGATAGGAATAGAAAAAGAGCTGTGTGCATTAGACTCGGACTCGGGATTTTTTTTTTTTTTTTTTAGGCAGAGGTTCAAATCTCAAACAAAACCCGCGAGTTATATCCAAGATTTTCAAAATTAAGGGACAAATCGTGAACACTTTGAGGACCTAGATGAAGCAAGAACTGAAGGCCCTCTTCTTACTGACGCGTGAACCCATAAGGGAATACAATTTAGTGGCGAAATATTTTAAAACTTTTTCTTCCCTATGGACAAAGTTCAACATGAGATAGTTTTATGGTAAGTTTAGAGCCTCAGAGCCTAAGGTAAGCAAGAGCCTTCACTAGCTTATTCATCTCACCTCCTATATTTACGATATGGAGCGTTCTGCATTACTGCAGCATTCCTCCATATCCGGTCAAATTACCAGCAACAAAGGAAGTAATAATAATTTTATTTCTGATCCACTAGCAGAGGAGACGGATTTTTGTGGAAAGATCCTAAGGGAAAACACTGTATATTCTTTTAGTCGGGTACTGAAAGACTCAAAAGATGAAAGTATATCACTCCCACCGTATCTTTGGACAATAGTGCTGTTACAATATCATCGCGGAAGTTAAAGAAGGAATTGGAAAAAACCTAATCCCACCCTCCTGATAGTTGACCAATAGATTCATCCTATGGTATATTAAAATACAGGAAAACATTCAATGGAAGTATATTTTTGAAGGGAAATTTGGCTTCTCAGAATAGACCAGTCATCCTCGTTCACCTCATGCATTTGTCAATTATGACCTAATTATTTTTTTAGGGTGCTCTTTTCTTGTTTTTTTCCACGAGGTTTTAATAAAGTAATGCACAAAACTCATAAGCTTTTTGAGGTCTTAACAAGAGTCATTCTTTCAGCTGGGTGCTTCAAGGACCAAAAGATGAAAGTATATCACTCCCACTATATCTTATGACAATAGCCGTACAAACTATCATGAAAGGTAAAGAAAGAATCAGAGACGGTTACTTTATACAACCCTCCTTAAAGTTGACCATTAATTCGCCCTAAAGCATATTGGAAATACAGATATACAATAGAACCCACTCAATAAAGAAGACATTACCTCAAACCTCTATAATCCATGCTCAAGAATTTTTTTTTACGCTTTTTTTACACTTTTTTTCACTTCTCGCTATTTTGCAGCGAGAAAAAATTTTATATTTCTGAAGCGTACATAGAAACCACCTCTACACAGTTGTCGAGCTACCTAGTATTTACAATATTTCATAAATACCGTAATTAACAAACTATAACTAGTTTCTCACTATTATTGAAGAAAACACAAAATTTTACAAAGTAAGAAATATTTCAAGAATAAGGATTATAAAAGTCTAAAATTCAGAACTTAAAAATAGGTTTTCTATGGGCCTCATTTTTTATATACTCAATCAGCAGAGAGCATTTCCAAAAAAAAAAACTGCAAAAAAGGAGTTAAACAATAATCTCCCTCCTCCCGTATATCCCACACTATGTACCTCCATGTCACTGTATAGAGCGTTTGACAATTAAAGTCTATTATCAGGAGGAGTTTAAATCTCTTTATTCTACCATTTAAAACAGACTCACAAGGTATTTGAGACAAGCAAATGTAGCCTTTATATTGCTGCATAATTTCGTCTAATCCTGGGTTCAGCTAAATGGGATTTTTCTAAAAGCAACAAGGATTATTTGGCCAAATAATGCAATAACTGTAACCATATCTGACCATTTGATGAAATTTAGGCGATTTTTCGAGTTATTTTGCAAAGGCAAAATAAATATTGGAAAATCATTTTTTTACTATAAGAAATTGTTTGATTTTGCATTTCAAAGTTCATAAGCCCACGAGAATAAGCTACAAAACCTTAATTTTTAACTTAAGTTTGAAAACCAAGAAAGTGTTTATGGAAAAAATGTAAAATTATACTTTGTAAGAATTGCCGGCACTTGATTCAGATTTGTTCTATTGTGGCAGATAACAGTACAGTCTCATAAATATTTTGCTGCCTCTTCAATCTATCAATAAAGAGCAGGCTAAAACCCAAAAATACACGAAACCCTTCCGTGAGGCTCTAAGGCCATTGTATAAAGCAGGAGAAGAGGAAAAATAAAGACACTTTAATCATACTAAAACAAAACGATAACGGAGAGAAATATACAGAAAATATACAAATATAAGAAGAAGAAAATAAAGACAAGAAGAGAAAGCTACTCTGTTCCTTCTACGCTAGCATAAAGGCACAGAATTCAAAATCAACAAATGTTCACCAGCCTATTAACTCAATTGAATATCCAATAGCTCCATAAGAAGCTGGAAATCCTAAATATATGAAAACTTCATAAGCTTTCCAAGCATATTTCACTTCCTGATTATCAAATCATTCAGGGTTTAGGGTAAAACGTGATTTTTTTGGCATTTCAACCCCCCAATCAACCCCAGCAATATACCAGGGCTTTGGAGGTGGTTATAATTTATAACCGACTCCAACTCTAGTCATTTTCAATATACCGACTGCAACTCTGACTCCTGAAAATTTAAACGTAATTGCTCCGACTCCAAGCTGTAATACTTAACTAGCTCTCACATTTACTTGATATTCCTCAGAAACAAGATTGTTTTGGTAAAATCTTTTTTTCATGGATTCCCGGAGATCAGATTTAATCACCGCTCAGTGTTAAGAAGTCTTTTAACACTGAACAACCTTTATGTGTTTCCATAGCTCTAACTCCTATAAGTCTTACATTATTTCTTTTACTCCGACTCCATTCAGCAAAAATTTGCTAGGACTCCGACTCCAAAGGCCTGCAATTAACAGTCTTTTACACCGCCACACCCGTGAATTTTGTCTGTGGAATCATTGTTTGTTAAAAGGTCATAAGGTTTATGTTCCTTATAAAACGTGCAATTTTACGACCAGCCTACAACTGTAAGTTGCACCAAAAGGACTTATATCATTGAGCTCATTAGTTCAGATATATCCATTCACCAAATGAAATTTTGAATAAGATTTTTTCTATAGAAAACGATCTAAACTTCCTTAAAAAAGTCTAAGAATCTTCCTACTGTCTTAAATTTTTCAATCTAAAAAAATACAAGGCAAAATTCAAAAATATGGATGAAACTTAATCTCAGCTACCAAATGATAGCGAAATCGTTGTCTTACACGGAAACAATTACACATACGAATGCAGAAAGGCAAAACACCAAAACCTTAAACAGGGAATATAAATAACGAGTTTCAAAAGTTCCCTGACGAGATCTAGTACTTTTTAAATATTTGTTTTATAGATGGCGTTTAAAAAGTCCGGGAATAGCATCTGTAATTTTCTATATAATTAGATTAGACTATTAAGCCAACCTTTCAATATATATGTGAAAGATTAAGTGATTGTGAGTTTTTTAAAACATTTTTTATGTCACGTGTGCAGTGGGCAACAGCCCGGAAGTACTATCAACAACAACACACACAACCGATAAACTCTTGTCATTTTAGCGAGTGAAACTATTCTAGAGAACTTAACGATAAACTTATTCTTTCATTATAGTTGTTTCTCTATTAGTCCAATTGAATGACTGAGGAAAATTAAGGTCATAGTCAAAATGTTACAAATTAAAAGCGAAAACTGATTTGAAGTAGAAATGGTACTTTTAATGAAGCAAAGATTATTTCCTCAGTTAGTTATAAATGTACCTTAAACTATCAAAAAGTTATGTTGACACTTGGGTGCATTCAGAGGGCTATATCTCGGTTCCTTACTGATTGTAGTCAATTATACAAGGAAAATCATCTAACGGAAGTACATTTTTAAAGGGAAAGTTGTCTTCTCAGAATAGATGAACCATGCTCGTTTGCTTGATATATATGTCAATTATGATCTAATTTTTTTTTTTTTAAGGGGACCTTTTTTTTCAAGATATATTAATCAAATTATGCACAAAACTCACAACAATTTTGAGATCTTAACAAGAACTACAACTCAAGAAAAGACATTTGGGCGACAAAACTAAAACTCACGACATTTTTTTTATATACTTACCTTGAGTGAATCACTTTGAAGAAGCATGCTTGCACAAAGGGGATGGTTTCCCCTATTATAGGAGGAAACAACCAATAAGAATCTTTTTTTGTACTTCGGCAAGAAAATGCAGATTTTGAGGCCCGAAGGGTCAGATCAATGTGCAATTATATTGATGAGCTTTCACAGAAGTCTGAACACTCTAACGTCAGATTTGCTTCAAAACTTAAAACATACGCTACACGTTAAAACACACGTGATCCACATTTGATAAATCAAATTTATTTTTGAATGGATTAAGAATTGGCATTTTGTCGTTTGAGTAAATACAGCTGAGCTGATTTAATGAGTACATTAGTGTTTTTATATCCCCCGTCCCCAGCTACGCGTATGTTCTAGAGTTAAGAGAGGCTGTTAACCATATTGAGGGGCTTTTCAATATTAAACAGTGCGATTTTGGGGTTTCTCATAAACATCTCTGGAATTTTATGTCTAGGAAAATTTTATCTTAAAGTGGCATTTGGACAATTTCTTTTATACCTTTTGGTTTAAGGGCAACCGATGTGATCAGACTCTTGTATTTCTAAAGGAAATACTTAAGGGTATAGGTCCACATCTCTTCCAAAATGTTTAATTTATTTAAATTTAATATATTTGTTTTACTACTCGACCAATATTAACCGAAATCTTACTGACTTGTGCAAAAGATTTATCCCGGTGACTCAACGCCGTGTAGTTACATCGTTGTGCAGTTATCTACTACTTTTCTAATACTAGTTTAACTAATACTAATATACTTATTTAGCTAATACTAATACTAGTTTAATTACTAGTTATCTAATAATTCAACAACGTAATGCTTATGACGTTTCTGTAAATGCACTATATTTTACATGCATACTCTTTAAACGTGGAGGAAGTTATTATTTTTTTTTTTTTTTTTTCAAGATGTAGAATAAACGAAATAAGCTAACCAGGTACTTATTTGCAAGAACAAATTGATGAGTCTCGAAAAAAGGAAAAAAAAAAAATAACAATTATGCATTCGTGCAATGATGACGATAAAAATTTCTAGGAAGAAGACATGAAGATGGACTCCCAGATAAATTTGGTCAGAAACAGGTATTTGATTAGTGAATATCACAAACAAATGAAAGTCCGACATACTTAATAGTAACCTCAAAAGACCAAGCTAAGTTCCTAAAAAAACATATTTAGAATTCATGTCTACACCAAACAAATCCACTAATGGTTTTATAGGCCTTAAATTCCTTTTGAAAACTGAAATAAATCATTATAAAGAGAATACAATAATAAACGATTAAACGATAAATATTCACTCACCACCTCTGAATTCCGTCACACCAACCTCCTCAATCTGTTTTGCTGTACAAAATTGAGTCCATTAAACAGAGGTGTTGACCGCAATTCTATGTATATATTTTTTTTAAATTGGTATTAAAATATGGATTTCGACTGTTAAACAACCGGGAGAATGATCAGCCTGTAGGTAAAATCCGCCAACCGCCTCCTAGCCCTGAAAAAAAGGATATTGGGTTGTGATTTCTCCACTTCCACATTGTGTTTTACAAGTAAATTAAAAAAAAAACTGGATGAGCAGACTCTTTTTAAATTTTGAACTACTGTAGGCAGGGGCGAATCTCCAGCATTTTTATTGGGGGGGGGGGGGGGGCAAGAAAGTTCCATGTCCGGATATTCAAAGGGCATGGGATGTATAATAATTTTTTTCTTCACATTATTGGAAGGGCAACTGCCCTCCCCCCTTGCCACCCCCAAACGACGTCCCTGACTTTAGGCTTGAAGTTAATAATGAGTTGCTGGGATCTTCAAGGGATACAAAATTGACAGATATTCAAACGTAAAACTAAAGGCGTTTGGTACTTGCAGTAAATTTTAAAAGACCGTTTTAACCTTGTAGATTTCAGACATGCAACATTTTATACTTGTTATCACCTGGAATTTAGAAAATTAGCCCTATCATCTTTTGAAGAGAGTTGTAGTGCTCCTTATAAGTCAGAAAATTAGGAATGGCTTCAAATACTCAGAAATTTGCTCCGTTGTTTGCCCTTTTTTATACAGACGTTGCATTTATGCTTTGCATTCAAAGCTTTTAATTTCTGAAGCGAACATTCCCCCCTCCCCAAAAAAAGGACAAAATTGTATTAATTCAATTTATATTAAGTTATGCATAATTATATTTATGTTTAATTAATTTAATTCATACTTAATGTATTAATTTATAAAATTTAGTTTAATTCTTAAAACTTTAAAGATAAAAACTGCATATTTTCTTATCTGGTTCCAAATATAAAACATTTCAATGGCTTTTCGTCTGAAATACTGAGTCAACCCTTGGTTTCCCCTGAATGGGGACCGTGCTCAATTGCAGGTCAAATTGCAACTTTTCCCTTAAAAAAAGCGTTGCAATAGAAATTGTCCTGCTCTAGTTCTTATTTTTCAAGAGATTCACTTGTGGTCCTTTAAATTAAGATATCCTGCATAAGATTCAAAACAATCTGCAAGCATAAGCTGCGAAAGGCCGCTTTATTATTACCAAAATTTGGCTAGCAGTTATTTGACCCACTCAGATTTTTTCATGGAATTTTCTGATTGGCCAAAAATATCACTGGAAAATTATGATTGGCTCAAAATAGCGCTAGATAATTCTGGATACAAGTAAAATCTGATTGTGAATGGGCCTTTGAGCTCATTATTTTACTGCATCAAAAAATTTAAATTATCTTAAAAAAGAACAAGTGCTTTTTCATGAATGATTTCTATTCGCTGAAAATCTATAACGCCACTTCAATTAACAACAAGTCATATGTTTTACAACATATTTAATTTGCCTATATTTTATTTATTCTAAGCTTCTGCTGCAATTTTCAGTATATAATTTTAGTTTTGTTAAATCATTTTATTAAGCAAAAATAAATTATATTTAAAAAGAAGCAAGTCCATTCTTGTTTCTGACTTTTGTTTTCTGAACTTCTGCGATACTCGATCTTTGTCTAATAGCATTTCGTGAATGTTCAGCAAGCTTTTGAATTTGCCCAAGCTTTCTTTTTATTATAAACTTATGCTGCAATTTAAATTACATTTTTTTCTACATTTTTATAAACTGCTTTATTCATCAATATTAAAATAATGTTTGAAAAAAGTAAGTCCTTTCTCATTACTGACCATTGTCTTCCTAACTTCTACCAAGCTCGTTAAATTTCCTATTAGCATTTCATAAATATTTTACAAGGGTTTTAATTTACATATACTTTATTTATTCTAAGCATATGCTGCAATTTTAAATATATATTTTTTAATTTTATCAAATTGAGAACTTGCTTGTCAAACAGTTCGTGGTAACGAACTGTAAGTAAGGAGTGACCTGGCTCAATGGTAACCAAAACTCTAAAAAACGGAATTTTGGTACCAATAGATATATCAAAAGAATCAAATTTTAATGCTGATTTCAAATATATAAGTTTCATCAAGTGTATTCCTACTTATCAAAAGTTACGCGCCTGAGAAAATTTGGGTGATTTTCGAAAAAAGGGGAAAAGACCCCCTAAAAGTTATTGAACCCTAATGAAAATCCCACCATTATATTCAGCGTATCAGAGAACCCTACTGCGGAGGTTTCAAGCTCCTATCTACAAAAATGTCGAATTTGCATTTTTGCCAGAAGAAACATCACGGATGCGTGTTTATTTGTTGTTTTTTTTTTCCCAGGGGTGATCGTATCGACCCAGTGGTCCTAGAATAAAATGGAAGGGCTCATTCGAACGGAAATTAACAGTTCTAGTGCCCATTTTAAGCGACCAAAAAAATGGAGGGCAACTAGGCCCCCTCCCACGCTCATTTTTTCCTCAAAGTCACCCGATCAAAATTTTGAGATAGCCATTTTGTTCAGCATGGTCGAAAATATGATAACTATTTCTTTTAGGATGACTTAATCCCCCAAAATCCCCGGGGGAGGGCTGAAAGTTATGAACTTTACCCAATGTTAACATATAGTATTGGTTATTGGGAAGTATACTGACGTCTTCAGAGGGGATTTTTTATGGTAGTGGGGGGGGGGGAGTGGGTCGGCGGCTATGTGGGAGGACCTTACCATGAAGGAAGTTTTCATGGGAGAAGAGACATTGCTATGAAGGGGGCGCCGGATTTCACAGCATTATTTAAAAAAAGATCGGAAATTATATATAAAAAAACAAGTTTTTTAACTGAAAGTAAGGAGCAACATCAAAACTTAAAACGACAGAAAACATTACGTATATGATTGGGTTCATCCCCTAGTCAATACCTCGCTCTTTAAGCCAAATATTATTTAGTACTTTCATAAGAGCTATTTATTCTAATTAACGGCATTTGTGATTAAGGGGTCATTTTTAAAGAATTGGAACAAAATTCGAACTTAAGCTTAATGAGCAAGGTATTGACTAGGGGGCGAACTCTCTAATATACGTATTAAAAATATAAGAATATAGAGGTTCGTTATGTAAGTTAATTCGTAAGTTACGTATATTTATTACTAATAAAAACGTTCGTAAATAGAATTAAACAGGTTTCGAGAAAGCCATTTAACCAAATAAAAAAAAAATTAATATTCAATTTTTATTTAATTATTGATGTACGGTGAGCCAAAATCAAAACGTGCATTAATTCAAAAACGTTCAAAAATTAAACAAAAAAAACAAGTTTTTTAAACTGGAAGTAAGGAGCGACATTAAAACTTAATACGAACAGAAATTATTCCGTATATGAAAGGGGCTGTCCCCTCCTCAACGCCTCGCTCTTTACGCTAAAGTATTTTATTGTTTTAGAAAATAAAGTTGTGAGACAGAGTCAAACTTTAGCGTAAAGAGCGAGGCGTTGAGGAGGGGATAGCCCCTTTCATATACGGAATAATTTCTGTTCGTTTTAAGTTTTAATGTCGCTCCTTACTTTCAGTTTAAAAAACTTGTTCTTTTTTTGTTTAATCTTAATCTAAAATCGTTCATGTTTCTAACATGAAAAGCACTACGTATAGTGCTATTGTTATATGGGGGTAATTCATGTCTTCCTTTCAAATAATCTGGTAAATGCCAGAAAGGCCTGCTATTCGTAAGCCACGAAATTGTACCACTCCTGCATGCCCCATATAATAGATACCAGGGGCAACCCAGCCCCCGTAGGGAAGTTCTTGTAAATAGTTGGAAGCTTCGTGATTACCGCCAATAAAAACTATTAGAATTGGAGCTCTCTTTTCACCAGAATAATACCTACTAATTAGGAATTACACAAAGACATTTCTTCAGAAGAAAAAACGGACGTGAAAACAAAAAAAGAGGAAAAGCTTTCAGCCAATGGAAGCCAGAAAATATCAATAATTCGTCGGATGACATCTGCTCAGCTGTTCTCAGTACAAAAAAGAAGGAAAACATAATAAAGTATAAAACTCATAAAATAAAAAGAAAACTCAAAAAGAAAAAGAAAAAATTTCCCCTTTTAATTGTTCCTACAGTTTTTTCTTACGTCATGTCTAGCTATTAGTAGAACCCCATATCCACATACAGGGGGGACCATCTGCTGCCATCTATAATCGAGTCTAACGGTACAAGACCATACCTCTTTGTGGACCTGTTTGATGGTTATATTGTTTTTTGGTCATATGGTTTGATGGTTATATTGTTTGATGGTTATGTGATTTGATGTTGTTTCATGGTTCTGTTTGTTGATGGTTATATGGTTTGATGGTTATATTGTTTGCTGGTTATATGGTTTGATCGTTATATTTTTGCTGGTTATATGATTTGATGTTGTTTCATGGTTCTATTTGTTGATGGTTATATGGTTTGATGGTTATATTGTTTGATGGTTATATGATTTGATGTTGTTTCATAGTTCTGTTTGTTCGTCAACTTTTTTGATGTTTCTAAGCCTATTAATCCGAAGTTAAGTTCACATCATTGCTGGATAAGGGTGTCTAGCGGGACAGGATCAATGCCACCTATTTCTAGGTTAATGGATTTCTCTTAGATCACAATTCAGCCTTGAGATTTTGTTTATAATGAACATGCTTTGCGGTTAAAGCTACATATCGTTTCACGACACAATGGAACAAACATCGAATATTGTGGACTTAGAAGTTTTAGATGCACAAATATATAATGTGAGTTCTGTTTAGTAAATGTTCTTTGTTTTTTCCAAATAAAATCATTTTTGTAGTCCCCCTCCAATATATTCAAATTCAGGGTAACCCCCCCCCCCCAAAAAAAAAAAAATCTTTATACTTTGTTTCAAATATACTCTTTTTCCGCTACGTAAACCCCATCCTCCCCCCCCCCCTCCTCCCAGCATTCGTCACCTTTTAATTCGTTCAATAGAAGTTATTACTCAAAATTGTCTTTTCTCCTTGATTTGTTTAAAACCAAAAGAATCGGCTCTATTTGCGATATAGACAAAGCTGTGTGTGAAATATATCTCAAAAAGGGGGATTTTGTAAACAACCTTCGCGCGTGTTAGGTTATGAAATTAACAAAAACAAATGGTGGTCGCTATACATTGGAAGGATTAAGCTTATGGGTTCACATAATTCTAGACGATCTGAAAAAGGGGCGAATTAAAAGAGATAATTTTAGGACATTGAAATTATGTAAAAGGCGGATGCTAACAGCCATTTAGGGTCCATATTTTTTAGATACTTTTGAAAGAGCTTGTGGGAAAGCTTCTTTTATATTCTCAGGGGAAGAGAGTGTGAAAACTATGGTTTTTATCTCTGATAGCATTAGGCTAGAAATCAATGTCCTTGAAGACTATAGGAGTTGCATGAAGACTATATTAAGTGTAAATTATCTAGCATTTTTACCTCTGATCGCAAATTTTAGGTCTATTTGTTGGGTTAACGATCTTTTTTTTATCTAATTTAAAGCCTATATCTAAATACCCTCTGTTTCTTGAGCTAATAACATTTCGAAAGTTATGCTATGGGTTTGTAGCCTACGGAACTATCTAAATTTGACAATTTACCCCCCACAATCCCCAGGTGTTTTTGAAAACTTTGGTTTTTAGAAACTTAATTTCTTTTACAGGACTCTATGCTATATTATGACTTTTTGTTGTGTAATTTCTGTTCTATAGACTTTTCTGAAGGAAACACGGTACTTATTCATTACACGATACACATGAAAGAAGTCAAGTTTGCTTACTGCTGTTGCAATAAGTATATAATAGTTTAGAAAACAAATTTGGTCAATATATTTGTACATTAGGGTGGGTGGGTAAAGCATAGCACATATTAAATAGATATAAACTGGAAATTGATTTTCTAATATCGATATCGAGGAGGGAGGAGTCTGGCTTTCCACTCCAAATTGTTCAAGCTTACTATGGTTAAGAAAGTTCCTTTTTAGGGCAAAGGAATTGCGCATCAAATTTCGAAATTGGGCGCTTTTTTTCCTATGTCCAGACCTTCAGCTCAGTGTACGCATATACATGGCTGTGACCTTTCTGCTCCATCCAACATCTATCAAGCGTTGCCGGGGCCTTCAAGACCAATGCCCTCTATACAAGGCGAGAATGAGCCTCCTTCAGCCCTCAACATACAAGCTGCAGATCACAATGTAAGTTTTTAAATTTTAGTTTCCGCTAATGATTTTTCTCCCAAGTCAATTGGAAGGACAGAGATTGTACCATTAGACTTCGAAATAATTCCAGATTCTAATTTGCGTAATATTGCTGTCATGGGGAATTTGATAAGAGATACGAGACTTAACGGTCTCAATTTTATCATATGCTCTGGAAAATCTTGAAAATAAGAGACTTGCATTAACGGATGTAAGGTCAAAGGAGGTTCGTTTATACACATAGAAAATAAGCTATTTTCAGGAGATGATCTGAATGAATTAGACAACCAAGTAAAGACCCAGTTTTCTTTTCCAAAGCAGATAAAGAGTATTAATATGAAATTTTTGGTGGTTGTTTTAACAAAATCAAAAAACGATGTCTCGTTTAGATTGTAAATATAGCACTAATGCATATGGGGGGTGAAAATTAAATTGGAACTTTCAGGATATATAGAGTGGGGAACAGTGAATTAACCAAATGGTACTATGTGCATACAGATAGTGATACTGCTACTGCTACTAATACTAAGCGTGTTTATTAAGCACATGTTTTAAATGATATGAATATAATAATCCAATATTAAATATAGGGTGTTTTAGACACTTTGACAATAAGCTATTTTCATTATAGGTTGCATTGGTTCCATATGCATTATCTCCCTCACCAACTACAGAAACAAGTCAAGAATCATATGAAATCATTGAAGGGGCAATGGAGTTTCGTGACAATCAGGTCACAGAAACACCAGCTATCGGCAAACAAGATCTCGATCGATATGGTAAATTGTTACGTTATGGCGATGGTAGTGTTAACTTAGACGAAATACCTTCTGATATTGACAATTTATTGAGTAATTATTTAGATGTAGACGATAGTACACTTGAACAAGGCAATGTAGTTAGTTCAGAGGGCGACTTACCATGGCTAAGCCCAAATACCATACAATTTTTAGATAATTTCACCAAAGAGTTAAATGAGAACCCTCCCCCACTGATTTAATGAATAAAGTCCCTATTCAATCAAATTTAATTGAAAATGAAATGGCTTCGATTGATTTTAGTACACAGACCAGCCCTATTGTTGAACAAAGTGGGGGAGGGGGTGGTGACGATAATATACAAGAGGGGAGGGTAATGATATACAATTCACGTCACTACCAGAATTTAATCAAACAAATTCGATATTGAATACAATACTCGCTTATACTGCAACTTTTGGGGATCCGTTTAATTCACTTATGGGGGGAAATTTTATAACCGAACCCATTTATATCGTTCATGAATATGTAGAGAAAATTCGTGACCTTCTTGAGCACCCGATTCAGTTGTTGGGGGGGGGGCAGGGACAGTATCAAAGCCTCAATTGTTTTAAAAATATTTAATCTGAATGAGGGTCATAGTGAGGTGTACGACCATTATTTACCCACCGAGATTTTGGTGTTGCAATCTCATCTGGGTAATTGCGAGACAGTCTTTATGCAGTGGTTTGACACTATTATCACTCATCTCGAAAATTATAATGAAAATAGCAGTGGTTCCGTAGGTTTATTTATTGGAAATTTAAGTGTAAATATATGTAAATTCAAAAACAGATTTTATTTTAAGAGGATAGCAGTAGCGGGTAGCGGTAGCATAGGGATGCCGATACAGTTTTAAAATATAATCCCGATTTAGAAGAATACAAGGGCGTTCCACGAATATGTTTCGAAACAGGTCAAAAATATTTCATGTGCGCTTTCCTCATATCAGCTTTCGAACCTCTGAAAGATGACGCTACAAAGAGAAATTTGGACTACTTGGCCGTGCATGGAAAAGAGGGGTCTGACTTTCCCCGAGTAGATTTCTCTTGTTTAGAGGGAAAATTTCCAGTAACACTTAGGTCGATTGATATTTTTGAACGGGCCAATGCCCATTTAAATATCGGTGTTACTTTGCTCCCATACGAAACAGAATTTGAGGAGGGTGAGCGCAAAAAAGGTGTAATATTCCCAGTAAGGGCCCCGTCGATTGAATCGGTGAAACACTGGGTTTGACTGTTGTATACACTGGCTAGTGAACCCAATTCAACTGGCCATTTAAATCCTATTACCGAGATTAGTATAGTTCTGGGGAAGGGTAATACAAATGGGACACGATACTATTGTCCAACTTGCCTGTCTAGATTTTGGACTGAAATGAAAATACAAAATCATATGAAGCATTGTAGGCGCTTATCAATCGGTGGAAACAGTTTCGGGTGATAGGGCCATCTTGAGATTTAATAATATCCAGAATACGCTCCTGCAAAGCAATAAAATAAGTTTAGATTGTGAAGCTAAGCTAGTGGATGTGAACGACCCTCAATTTCCGAATCGTATCAAATAACATCAACCCATAGCAGTTTCCTATGCCCACGCACAAAGAGACAGCTCTAACACTATGCAATTGTTAGAAATAGTCAAAACATTGGATGAGAATGAGTGCATGATCAAAGCATTGACTAACTTAATTGTCACTGCAAATGGAGCTATTTCCCGTTTGAGAAATACTCACTAACCGATGTTATTGTCAGCAGAGGATCGCCTGGCTATTAAAAATCAGACAATATGCTGGGTTTGTAAGGGGTAATTTAAAGAGGGGGCTAAGGGGGACTAGGGGGAAAAGAGGGGGGAATGGGAAAGTCAGGGATTATAATCACTTGTGGCAGGAAATATCGTCAGGGACTAGTAATTTTCGAGGTGTGGGCACACCAATCATGCAATGTGAATGTAAGCCAGCAGTTTTTTATACCGGTTTTCATTCACAATTCAAATTATGATTTGAAATTTATTTTACCGGCTTTTGCACGTATGAACAGGGAGGGAGGGGAGCAGATAGTCCATGGGCAAACAACTCATTTACCTACAATATTATCCCCGAATCTGCTGAGAAGCTGGTGCTTTTAGAGTTGAAATGGCAGGCAGAGGATAATGGGCATCTGTGCAGGAATAAAATCCAGTTTTTAGATTCATATAGTTTTTTCCCCAAGGCTTTGAGTCAACTCATTCAGGTGCAGAAAAGCGACAATTTTGGTAGTTTTCCTCTGCTTAAACAGCGCTTTCCAGACAGTGAAATGTATGATTTACTGACTTGTAAAGGCACATATGCGTATGACTATTACTGCTCTGGCGCACGGTTATGTGAGGTGAAACTACATCCCATTGAAGTATTCTATAATTCACTTACCAATAATGAATGTACTGCCGAAGAATATGAATTTGCCAAAAGGGTAGGGGATAAAGGTAATTGTAAAAATGGTTGGGATTATTGTAGAATGTACTTGGCCAGTGGTGTTTTAACTGTTTTAGATATTGTCTGTTAAAACACAGATCAAATTCATTCAGAGTTTGGACTAGACATTGGCTATTATTTTTCCACTCCTCATTTGGTGATGGACTTAATTCTAAAAATTAGTAGGGAGGAAATAGGCTTGATCACTGATGTGGATCAACAGCTTTTTGTATAAAGATCGATGAGCGGTGGGTATGTTTTTCACGGGGATCGCGTTCTAACAACGGATCCAACTGGACAAGACACCGGTGTAAAGTCTAATGCAGTTTTTCTTGATATGAACTCATTTTACACCTCGGCAATGTCTCACTACTGTTTACCATGTGGCAATTATAAATGGCTTGAGAATCCTTGTGACATCCCGGAGATTCAAACCGTCGAGGACAATAATCCACAAGGATGGTTTTTTCAAATTGACGGGCACATGCCAGTGGAACTTCACGATACAGTAAAAGATTTTGTATTTCCATGCGTGAATAGACCTGTGACCAAGGACTCTTTGATTCCATACAACCGATCTTTGGTCGAGGATATGGGCATGCACTGGACCCCCTCCAAGCAGAAATCAATTGTAGATCTGGACCCTAAACAGAATATTGTTGTTTACCATACGCTTTTGCGATGGATAGTGAGCAATGGTTTCAGGGTCACAAAAATACACAGGGCCTTGCAAATCAATCAGAAACCCTACTTGAAAGCGTTTATTGACACCTTTGTCAGTAAACGCTCACAGGCAACAAGTAAAATTGAAAAAGAAATGTACAAACTTATTCTAAATTCAGCTTTTGGCAAAATGTATGAAAACGTACGAAACACATCACATTGTGACGTCGTGAAAATGCCCCAAAGAATGTGCACGAATTATTGCCGTTCCCAGTTTTACAATATTCACGAGCATAGAGCCGAATATGGTTTCTCTTCACAGAAAAAAAGAGAAATATTGTACTGAACAAGAATATAGAGGTGTGCAGTTCAGTACTGAAAATTTACAAAAAACTCATGTTGTTGTTCTTTTACAATTTGTGCAAGGTACAATGGCCAAGGGAGGGGGAGGTTCAAGTTTACTATGGGGACATAGATTCTCTAATGTTAAAAGTTGAAACCGGGGATTTATTAAATGATTTGGAAAATTGGTTGCAGATCAGCTCGCGGATGGACTACACTAACTGGAATTAGAGCATCTATCCTGAGTTGGTGAAACGCCAGGCCCCCAATCAACTATTAATGTTAAAATCAGAGACGACGAGTTATTTATTATCCAATGGGGTGTTCCCCGGTTCTAAAGTTTACTGTGTAGAAACACACGGCAAGGATATGAAACAGGCATGCGAAGGGGTGCCTACACACTTTGTAAAAAATAATTTCGACATGAGTGTCTACAGAAACTGTGTAGTTAGTTGTCTAGTGCCGAGAGCAAAAGTGTTAGCAATTCGCTTTCTACTGTATAGGAACGATACTCCTAGAGTGGAAAAAATGCCATGTCATGCATATCCGACAAGGTCTATGTGCTCGAGAATGGTGTAAAAGTACTCCCCCACGGACATTATCGAATTTCAGATCGAGTTGAGTGTGTAGATTATCGAAACCAACTTGGTCTGGATAAGTTAACTTAAGTATAAAAATGGGGGTGGGAAAACATCATTTTGCAGCAGCGGCTATTGTATACAGAGTTTGTTTTTCCGCAGAAACCCCGGGGGGGGGGGGGGTAGGGCTCCCACCCACAGCCGGCCTTCGGCAATAGGCCCCGGGGGGTGGGAGGGGGGAATTCTCATCCTTTAAATGTTGTAAATAGTCTAGAAATTTGTTCAACTGTGTTGCTTTTGTACATGTTGTATTTTAAGCTGGTTTTTGTCAATATGTGAAAAATAGTGTGTACTATTTGTGTTTTATTTTAAGTTGTTTTTGCTAATAAGTGAATAGTGTTATTTTAATTTGTTTTTGTCCATAAAGATAAAAATATGCTTTTGTTGTTCTTGTTAATGTATTAGGTAGATCTATGGGAAAATTATTATTTATTCATTAGACAAGTATGGTTTACAGCTAGTTGTAGTGTGACTGTTGTCAACAGCAGTATGTATCAATTTAAAACACCATTCGGGTCGTTTCTGTATGGCCCGTCAATGTCTGGGAAAACGACACTTTTAGCTAAAATGATTAAAAATTGTAATAAAATGTTTTTGGAAAAACCAAGGAAAATTTACTATTGCTATAGTATTTGGCAGGAGTCTTACGATCAAATAAAAGCTATTGCCACTGTCACGTCCACGCCAATACAATTCATACGGGGACTTGATTCATACAAACTCATGGCTGATTATTGATGATTCTGGCTGAATCAATTGAACAGTTCTCAAAGGAAATGATACAACTGTTTACCGTTCGCTCTCATCATGAACACATTTCCATAACCCTAGTTCTACACAATCTGTTTCATCAGAGCAAATGTATGAGAACCCTTGCTTTGAATTGCATCATCTATATTATCTACCGAGTTTTTCGTGATTCTAGCTCGCTAATAACTCTCAATAAGCAAATATATCCCGGTGCCTCCAAATTTCTACTTTCAGCGTACAGTCAGGCGACAAATAAGCCCTATGGGTACATTTTGCTAGATCTTATTTAGAATACACCCGAGGATCTACTTGTAGTCACAGATATTTTCGACAAAGAAATTACTGTATATCTTCCAGTGAACAGTAGAAACGACTATTAGTTGCCATCATGACATTGAAGAAACTGCACGAAAATAGACATTTATTTTCCGTTCTAGGCACTTCAAAACCTCCACTCAGGAAGACAATACTCAAACATGGTATTGACAATGATTTCATTAATCTGATATCTGAACTTTGTTTAAACTTAACTGAGGGCAATGTACACTTGCCAGAAGGAGTTAGACAATAGACAAAGCAACATCGTTCCACTATACGTGCCTTGGCTTGCAAAAACAAAGGAAAAAATTTTAAAAGAAAACGTCTCGTTCAAGCGGGTGGCAGCTTTTTTGCACTTTTACCGCCAATAATTGCAGGACTTGTAAACAGTTTTCTCGAGATGGCTAAACCATACAACTTGACCCCAATAGAACTTGTCCTCTCACCCTTGGAACACTTTGAAGAAAATCTAAGCAAATTCATTAATGATGAAAATATTGCCGATGATAAAAAGCTAGTTTTACTACAAGATGCATTGCATCGTGTGGACAAACATAGAGCTTATTGTGAGAGACCCGTCACCGTCACAGATCTCCCCCCTAAACAGGAAACATCTCCCTAAGATTCTAAAGCAGTGCAATCAAAGGAGAATGAATTGAATTCCGTAGTGACAGCAATTGAAAGCCTATTGCCAATGACCTATCGAGAACAGAGTAAAAGAGTATTAACATATCTCATGTTGGATAGTGTTGGTAATTATCAAGTTCAAGTCGATAGCACTGGGAAACGAATTATAATTCAGGGGAAAAGTTATAATCTACTTGATTTAATTTGCGATATGGTTACAAATCGTAAAGGACTTTTATCATTTGACAATAATCTATACACCTTTCTAAATGCATCAAACTTCCCCAAAAGTCTAATTGGCAATAGGCAAATTCTAAAGACATTAAGAGAATATAGTAGTGGTGCCAGTCCTCTAACAAAGCCAACAACATTAAAAAAAGAAGAAGAAGAAGATTTTAATTCAATCTCGGAAAGTACTAGCACTCCTAGTAGCAGCAATGATTTGATAACACCAATGAAGACGGCCAGACAAAAGCGAAGACGTATCGATTCATTCTCCAGTGTGCAAAAGGGGAATGGACATTACACTACGTGTTTGCGTTCAAAATGGATGAAGTTTTAAAACATGTCTTTGAAAATATTGGTGAAGTGGGAAGTCTAAGTTCCCCCACAACGCTTTCTAAATTTGCCTCTGACATTGGTGGCAGCACATTAAAAAATGCAAAAGAGTATCTAGAAAATGAATGGAGTTACACGCTGCATCGGAATCGCAGGCTTCGTGGCAAACAATATCGACAAACTAAAGCCCTTTTCCCTCTGTATATAATACAAACTGATCTTTTGACTTTAGACGCGATCCAATGGCGTCACAATACACCCTACAAATATATTCTAGTGGCAATCAGTGTCTTTAGTCGCTATGCATATGCCATTCCATTGCGATCAAAGAAAGGTGTTGAAGTTGCTAATGCTTTAGAAAGTAGGCTATTCTTGAACAAGATTGCTATAGAAAAATTCAATCGGATCGCGGTAGCGGATTTGTTAATCCTCACGTGAAAAAGATTCTAATGAAATATAATTACACAGCTATATCATGGTCATAGTCCGATAAAGGCTGCATTGGCTGAAAGATTGATAAGAAGGATTTGTCTATTAATTTCAAGATATTGCACGCTGAAAAATACTACTGCTTTTATTCATGATTTAGATAAAATCATGCAAATATATAACCAACGACCACATTGATCCCTGTCCAATTTTAGCCCTCAGGAAGTTCATTGCAGTGAAAATACATTTGATACTTTTCTAAAGCAATATTCCAGTGAAAAAAACTGTGAAGAAGAAATTCAATTTCGGTGATACTGTTCGAATTAATAGAACCACCAATATTTTTAAAAAGGGGAATTATTTATGGAGCACTGAACTTTTTAAAGTGTCTAAATTCCTTGACACGGAACCCACGACATATCGACTGCGAGACACCAAAGATGATGAGATTCTTGGCGGTTTCTATGAATATGAATTACAAAAAGTTAGAAACAGTAGTGAAATTTATCAAATAGAAAAGATATTAAAGAGTCGTACTCGCAGGGGCAAGAGACAGTTGCTTGTTCGCTGCTTACAATACAACTCTGATTTTGATTCTTGGGTTGTAGTTAAAGACAGTAACAATGCCCAATGATTTCTATGTGACATTCATATCCAATTTTTCCGATCCTCTCTACAATGATTTGAACAGAACAAGTGATTTTTGGACGAAACTCTCCCCCACCATCAAATTCGACGGCGCGTATGAAGTGGCTCTTGTCGACTGTATTCTCAAAAATACATATGACGTCAGAGGCAACGCTGTAGCGTTGCCTCTAGTATAAAGGCCATACGGCTCCAATGTTTTATTATTTATTTATTTATTATTTATTTTGTTTTTTTCCCAGAGGCACTTCATACGGAAGGGGTCGTCGTAGAAACTTCAAAGGAGGCTCGTTCGATTGGAAATCAAGAGTTCCAATGCTCTATTCAATAGTCGAAACTGATTGCAGGGCAACTAGCCCCCTTCCACGCCCATCATTCCCCCAAACACATCCAATCAAAATTTTGAGATAGCCATTTTGTTCAGCGTTGTTGATTTCCAGATAGAAAAAATATTTTTGAGGTGGACACTCCCCCACAACCCTCAGGGCAATGGGTTTTAAGATATGCCCTGGGGGCATATAAGGTTTTTATAGAAAGTGTTGTCCTAGAAACTTCAAAAAAGGCTCATTTGAACTGAAATTCAAAGGGATAGTGCCCTTTTTAACAGTCGAAAGTGATTGGAAGGCAACTAGCCCCCCCCTCCCAAGCCCATCATTCCCCCAAAACACATCCAATCAAAATTTTGTGATAGCCATTTGTTTAGCGTAGTTGATTTCCAGATACAAAATATGTTGTTGAGGAGGACAAACCCCCACAACCCTCAGAGTAAGGGTTTTAAGTTATACCCTGGGGGCATATAAGGCTTTTATAGAAGGCGTTGTCGTAGAAACTTCAAAAAAGGCTAATTCGACTAGAAAATCAAATGGCTAGTGCCCATTTTAATTGTCGAAAGTGATGGGAGGGCAACTAGCCCCCCCCAAGCCCATCATTCCCCCAAACACATCCAATCAAAACTTTGAGATAGCCATTTGGTTCAGGTTAGTTGATTTCCAGATACAAACTATGTTTTTGAGGAGGACACTCCCCCACAACCCTTAGGGCAAGGGTTTTAAGTTATGCCCTGGAGGCATATAAGGTTTTTATAGAAGGCGGTGTCGTAGAAACTTCAAAAAAGACTCATTCTATTGGAAATTCAAAGGGCTAGTGCCTTTTTAATAGTCGAAAGTAATTGGAGGGCAACTAGCCCCCCTCCTACACCCATCATTCCCCCAAACACATCCAATCAAAATTTTGAGATTGCCATTTTCTTCAGCGTAGTTGATTTTCAGATAGAAAATATGTTTATGTGGAGGACACTCCCCCACAACCCTCAAGGCAAGGGTTTTAAATTATACCCTGGGGCATACAAGGTTTTTATAGAAGGCGTTGTCGTAGAAACTTCAAAAAAGGCTCATTCGATTGGAAATTCAAAGGGCTAGTGCCCTTTTTAATAGTCGAAAGTGATTGGACGGCAACTAACCCCCCTCTCGCGCCCACCTTTTCCCCAAACACATCCAATCAAAATTTCGAGACAGCCAATTTATTAATCGTAGTTTTAAGTTCTGGAAATTAGATCTTTGAGGATGACAACTCCCCCACAGCCCTCAGGGCAAGGGTTGTAATTTAAGGATTCTCCGAATCCTTCATATTATTTCTTATGGAAGGGATGCTCGCATAAACTTTAGAGAGGGCTCATTTGATTGGAAATTGAAAGTTCTTGTTCACTTTTTAAGAGTCAAAAGAGATTGGAGGGCAACTAGCCCCCCTGCTCCACTCCCTAAACGCATCAGATAAAAATTTTGAGATAGACCTTTTGGTAAAATAGTTCAAAGCTCTGATAACAAAAAACTCCGGTGTCGACACAGCCTACCAGGGCCCGAGGGTAGGCGTTGTAAGTTATGCCCTGGGGACATATAAACAATCAAACAATCATTAAATAAAAAATCAATGCAAACAAACATACAATAAATATTAATGTAAATTAATAAATAAATCTAGTTTTTAAAATTAATTTTCTTATGTTACTAAGTTTTAGACAATAGAAAACTAAAGGTCATAAAGTCAATAAGTTTTCGATGTTTTATTGTTTTTTTTAGATGTGCACTAAGATTAGTGACAACAGGGCCACCAACGGGAAGGTTTTCCACAGCCATCCCCGTTCGCCCACCCCTTAGGATTAAACCCGACCCCCTAATATCTTCCTATTTGTAGCGCAAATGTGAGGATAGCCTTATATAGTGCTTGTTAATTAATATCTCTTTGGTAAAGTTATCTTAGTTTTTTAAATAATTTGTTTCTGTTACTAAGTTGTAGACAATAGAAAACAAAAGGTCAAAAAGACCATAAGGCTTTAATGTTTTATTGGGTCTTTTCCTAAAAACTCCTCATTTTGTTGTGTACAGCCAGCCCTGCCCACCCCTTAGCGTTAAACCCGACACCCTGATATCCTCCCATTTGCAGTACAAACATTCAAACGGTCCAACATTCAACAGTCCAATAATTCTGTCTAATCTCCTAAATCGGTAACGGAGGAGATAAGTGAAGTTCCGCCCCGTATTGGATGAGTCTCCAATATCACCCTCCCCCTCTCCTACTGTCTACACTAAAGTTTTCTACTTTATGCTAACTACGCCACCCCCACCCCAAAGACTTTAATAAGGTAAATTTTTGTAAGGGAAGAACACATAGTAAATCTATTATAATTATCCGATTATAAGGTTAAAATACATACTCTGTGATAGATACAAAATTGCTTTGGCACAGAAAATCCTATTAAGGTCAGTTCCAAACAGTCGTGACCCCTTTGTGTCAGCAAGTGAAATGGTCAAAACACCCTCATTGGAGCTATTTTTTCAATCCATTCATTGTTGTCAATCGCTGTCCACAAGTTATGCAAGCTGTCTATTGTTCATATATAAGGTTTTTATCAAAGAGGTAATCGTATAGACGTTGAAAAAAGCCTCATTCAATTTAAATTGAAAGTCCTAGATCCGTTTTTTAAAGTCAAGAATAATCGGACAGTAAGCAACCCCTCCTCCGTGCCATAAAAACTTGAAACTTTTCACAATCAAAAACGAACAAAAATTAATTTCTTTCCGAAAAATAAGTTTTTCAAAGAAAATTAAAGGCCATTTTAAACTTAATCTCAGGAAATACAAATATCTGTTAAAATTCAAACTCAAAACGACCAGAAATTACTATTAAAGAATAAATGAAACCCAAAAGCAACAGGAATTAAATAAAAAATCATAGCAAAAAACATACAATTAGTAACAATATAAACTAATAAATAAACTTTAAAGCAAGTAATGCTTATATTTAGTATGCAAATCGAGCTTAGAACGATAAAAAATAGTTTGCTATTAAAGTATAAATGAAACTTAAAACGAACAGAAATTAAATAAAAAATCAATGCGGTTAAATATGAAAATCAAGCTTAAAACGATAAAAAATAGTTTGCTATTAAAGTATAAATGAAACTTAGAACGAACAGAAATTAAATAAACAAATCAATACAATATATATTAATGTAAATGAATAAATAAATCTTAAACGAGTGAAACTTAAATTGAATATCGAAATCAAGTTTGAATCGAATGAAAATGACTACAAACAAGAGTTTGGGTATCGCCTCACTGCAGAAGCCTAAAACCTACTGCGTCATTGGCACTTTACTGAAAACAAATTATATTACAAATGTTTTCTTTTGCACTCAATATTGAAAATAAATATTAAAATTACAGTAAAATTTTGAACTGATGAGCTGTCAGCAATTAATATCATTATACATCAAATATTCAGTTTAATTTATTAGTTCTTTCCAAGATTGGTCAAGACAAATATAGTTTCACTACGAACAAAATTTGGATACTGCCCCCTTCTTTAATTGTAAAAACTTAAAGCCTTCTGCGTCATTGGCGCTTCACTGAAAACGAATTACTCGTATATTACAAATTTATTCTTTTCCACTTCTCACAGCATTTAAAATGAAAATGAAAATTACAGTGAAAAAAAAATCTTTAACTGATGTATCTTTCAACAATTAATATCATTATATATCTAATATTCAATTTCCTTTTGTTTATACTTTCCAAGACTGTTCAAGACTCATATAGTTTTCAGTAAGGCGCCAATGTGTAAATGTGTAAACATTCCACTCATTATTACAAATATATCTTAATGAATAAAGTCAAACTGTTCTCACTCCTTGAATTCTATTCTCACACTAATAACAACTATATCAAAAATCCTTCCTTATATTCACTGCGATCTTGTCCCGTTCGTATTTCCGACTCCCTGATTGGCCTAGAAAGAGGCACGTGATCTTTTTTCCGTTAGACACTCTTATCCAGCAATGATGTAAACTTAGCTTCGGAGTAATAGGCTTAGAAACATCAAACAATTTGACCAACAAACAGAGTTATGAAATAACATCCAATCATATAACCATCAAACAATATAACCATCAAACCATATAACCATCAATAAACAGAACCATGAAAGAACATCAAATCATATAACAAGCAAACAATATAACCATCAAATCATATAACCAGCAAACAATATAACCATCAAACCATATAACCATCAACAAACAGAACTATGAAACAACATCAAATCACATAACCATCAAACAATATAACCATCAAACCATATAACCAACAAACAATATAACCATCAAACAGATCTAGAAAGAGGTGTGGTCTTGTGCCGTTAGACTCGATCATAGATGGCAGCAGACGGTCCCCCTGTATGTAAATATGGGGTTCTACTGCTATTGAGGTCTTAAAAATTATTTTAATACGTTTCTTTACCTCCACCAATAATTTAATGATTTTTAAAACAATTTAATATACTTTGTAATTAGGCAGTTCAGAGCATAGTTAATGTGTTTTGTTCTTTTATTTACTGAAGTATATTTTATGTATTATACCCTTGCTTGTCAACATTTCTTATGATGAAGTAGAAAGTTAATTATGTGTTTGCTTGCCTTGTTGGATCCAGGATCCAGGGGAAGCAAACGTCTTACTTTAGAGCAGTTTTCAATTACATTTATACAAACTTGCAGCACAAAAATACATGTCAAAACATTAGCCAACAAATATTTTGAAAAAAAATATCACGATGATAAAAGAAAAAAGTAAGAGAAACAATAAAAAAAAAACAGTTTTTAAAGAGGGCAACTTATTTCTAGGTTGCTCTTTTTCTCAAAAGTATGCAAGAATTCCTTCTCTTACACTTAGTATAATGAAAGATATTTGGTATACTTTCACCAAACAATTTGAATAAACTTTTATCATTTATTTAAATATATAATAATCATTTCCCTAATGACTTTTGGATTAAATATTACATCAAGATTTTCAATATTATGAAGTATAGGCCTACTGTTGACACTCAATTTGGAACCTTTGTTTTTATGTGTTACTGTCAAGAATGTCACAAGGTCATATGGCCCAAAAGGCCACAAGGGGTCAAAATGCCCATTTCTGTTGATTCTGTTATTTGTCGTATAAAAAATTTAAAGCCAAAATCGTGAGGTGTTGATGACATTAGTGTTTTTCACCCTCATACTGATTCAAAAGTTTGGTTTATCATTTGTAATTATAATTTAAAATTCCCTTGTGTACGGCTTTGATGCCAGATTTTTTTGTGAAGTATCCTTTCGATTCTTAAACATAGGAGAGATCGGACTACCTGCAAATCATATAGGCCTATTATAGTAGATTGCTCATTGAACAAAGTTTTTGATATGTCCTGCTTCCTGAAATTTTTGCATTCCTGAAATTAATAGTTCAATTCATTTGGGTTTAAACCATATATTGGGCCTCAAAATGCACATCAAGTCCTTACTTCTATATTAATTCAATCACAAAACGACAGATCTGAAAATGCACATTGAGTTCTTACTTCTAGATTAATTCAACCACAAAACGGCACAAAATGCACATTGAGTTCTTGCTTCTATATTAACTCAACCACAAAATGGCACCAAAATGCACATTGAGTTCCTACTTTTATATTAATTCAACCACAAAAGGATCGATCTAAAAATGAACAAAATGCAAATTGAGTTCTTACTTCTATATTAATTCAACCACAAAACGATAGATCTAAAAATGCCCAAACTGCACATTGAGTTCATGCTTCTACATTAATTCAACCACAAAACGGCGCCAAAATGCATATTGAGTTCTTACTTCTATATTAATTCAACCACAAAACGATAGATCTAAAAATTCACAAAATGCACATTGAGTTCTTACTTCTATATTAATTCAACCACAAAACAGCATAAAAATGCAAATTGAGTTCCTCCTATATTAATTCAACCACAAAATGATAGATCTAAAAATGCACAAAATGCACATTGAGTTCTTACTTCTACATTAATTCAACCACAAAACGATAGAACTAAAAATGCACAAAATGCAAATTGAGTTCTTACTTCTATATTAATTCAACCACAAAACGATAGAACTAAAAATACACAAAATGCACATTGAGTTCTTACTTCCATATTAATTCAACCACAAAACGATAGATCTAACTAGATCTTACAAAAGCTTTTGACTTGGTTTGTCATAGCCAAAAAGCTTGGAATGACGTGAGTTGTCACCATACATTTGCTTACTTATACCCTGTGCTATCTCATATTTTCACGTCATATTTTATTGGTAAAAAAAAATCTTATATTGAATAAACAGATGAAGTAGAATATATTAGCCATCCAAAGTTTAGCTAAGCTAAATTGACTCACTTTGCTTCCAAGCTGTTTGAAAAAATTCCTCAATGTTATTGCAGAATAGTACAAATGTTTAGTTTTTAATACTGAACATCAAAGTAGCAATCTCAGTTTTGGTTCCTTTTCAGTTAAGCTAGTTCCTGTGTTGTGCAAGCTTGGGATTAGTATTCACTCTTCTGCATCAGCAATCCATTTTAGTGCACTTTTCGACATTAAGATTAAAATGAAAGCAGATTAAGCTAAAATTATTCCGAATCAACCCTGGGGGGAGTTTTTGTTATCTAATTTTTGAACAATTTCCAAAAAACTGGCTATTTCAAAATTTCTAGTGGATGGGTTTGGAGAAAAAAGGGCATGAAGGGGGGCCAGTTGCCCTTAACTCTCTTGACTCTTAAAAAGGGAACTAAAACTTTTAATTTCCAATCAAATGAGCCCTCCATGAAGTTTATACGAGCATCCCTTTCATAAGAACCATACATGCCCTTAGGGCATAACTTAGAACGCCTTCGCCTGGGCACTGGGGGTTGTATTGACACCGGAGTTTTTCTTATCCAACCTTTGAAATATTTTTAACAAAAATTTCTATATCAAAATTTTCATCAGATGGGTTTGGAAAAAGAAGGCGTTGTGGGGGGGGCCTAGCTGCCCTCGGATTTCTTTTCACTATTAAAAAGTGAGCTTGAACTTTCAATTTCGAATCAAATGAGCCCTCTCTGAAGTTTATACGAGCATCCCTTTCATAAGAACCATATATTCCCCAGGGCATAACTTACAACGCCTACCCCCGGCCCTTGGGGGTTGTGACGACACCTGAGTTTTTGATATCTGACTTTTGAGCAATTTTCAACTTAATGGCTATCTCAAAATTTTTATTGGGTGCATTTGGGGAAAAGGGGCTGGGGGGCTATTTGCCCTCCAATTTCTTTTTACTCTAAAAACTGAACTCGAACTTTCAATTTGCAGTCAAATGAGCCATCTCTGAAGTTTTTACGAGCATCCCATCAATAATAACCATATATTCCCCCAGGGCAAAACTTACAACATCTGCCCTCGGGCCCTGGGGGGCTGTGTAGACCCCGGAGTTTTCGTTATATGGTCTTTGAACTATTTAAAAAAAAGCTATCTCAAAAATCTTATCGGAAGGGTTAGAGGAAAAAGGGCGTGGAGGGAGGGGGCTAGGTGCCCTCCAATATCTTTTGACTCTTAAAAAGCGAACTTGAACTTTCAATTTCCAATCAAATTAACCCTCTTTGAAGTTAATACGAGCATCCCTTCCATAAGACCCATATATGCCCCCAGGGCATAACTTAAAAGCCTACCCACGGGCCCTGGGGGGTTGTGTCGACACCAAAATTGTTGTTATATGACTTTGAACTATTTTTAACAAAATAGCTATATTAAAATTTTTATTGGATGTATTTGGGAAAAAAGGGTTTGGGGGGGGGTAAGTAAAGCAAGTATGACGGCACAAGACCCTTAAGGTCCAAACCGGCGGTGCTGATCTCCGTTTCGTGGCCCTTCAGCCAGGAAGTTCAATGGGGGCTGGGGGCCAGCCATCCTGTGCTTTAGCACACCCTTCCTGCTTACCTTCCCCAGATTTCTCCAGGTACCCATTTAGAGCTGGGTCGACTCTGGCTAAGCTTACAGAGTCACACCACTGACCCGCGTCCCAAACCCAAATAACTGGCCACGCCAGGGATCGAACCCGTGCCCCTTGGACAAAGAATTCTCAACCCAGCGCACGTCCATTTAGCCAGGACGGCTTGGGGGGGGGGGGGTAGGAACTGCTTACCCTCCAATATCTTTTGACGCTTAAAAAGTGAACTAGAACTTTCAATTTCCAATCAAATGAGCCCTCTCTGAAGTTTATACGAGCATTCCTTCCATAAGAACCATATACGCCCCCGGGGCATAACTTATAACCCTTGCCACTGAACACTGTGGGGGGAGTGTCCTGCTCAAACATATAATTTCCAGAACTTTCAACTGCGTTCAACAAAATGGCTATATCAAAATTTTGATTGGATGTGTCTGGGGAAATGATGGGTGTGGAAGGGTGTTAGTTGCCTTCCATTCACTTTCGACTACTTAAAAAGGGAACTAGCCATTTAAATTTCTAATCGAATGAGCCCTTTGTGAAGTTTCTACGACAACGCTTTCAATACAAAACCTTATATGCCCCCAGGGCATAACTTACAACCCTTGCCCTGAGGGCTGTGGGGGGGGGGGGGGTTGTTATCCTCAAAGATCTAATTTCTTGAATTTTCAACTACGTTGAACATAATGGCTATGGCAAAATTTTGATTGGGTGTGTTTGGGGAAAAGGTGGGCGTGAGAGGGGGGTTAGTTTCCCTCCAATCACTTTCGACTATCAAAAAGAGCACTAGCCCTTTGAATTTCCAATTGAATGAGTCCTTTTTGAAGTTTCTACGACAAAGCTTTCTATAAAAACCTTATATGCCCCCATGGCATAACTTACAACCATTGCCCTGAGGACTGTGGGGGAGTGTCCTCCTCAAAAACATAATTTTTATCTAGAAATTTTCAAACTACTCTGAACAAAATGGCTATCTCAAAATTTTGATTGAATGTGTTTGGTTGCCTTTAATCGCTTTTGACCCTTACAAAGGGCACTAGAACTCTCGATTTTCAATCGAATGAGCCCCCTTTGAAGTTTCTACGACGACCCCTGCCATATTAATGGTCTTTTGGAAATATAATAAATAATAAATAATAAAATATTGGAGCCGTATGGCCTTTACTATAGGCAACGCTATAGCGTTGCTTCTGACTACCAATGCTGAAGATATTGAAATGAACATCTGAGGAAACTCAGATGTTTTCAGATGTTGGGGGAAATTTGAACTAAATCTTAACATACTATGTGCATACAGATTGCTTATAAGAGCGTACCGGCAGTATTTTTGGAGCAGCTTACCGTAACGTGATGAAAACTTCTAAGGTATCATGAGAAGTTTACCAAAAGGCAATATGTACCTTCTACCCCAGTTATTAATACTGCTGTTACTACTGCTACTACTATTGGTACTACAACACTATTACTACTACTACTCCTCCTACTACTATCATTACTAACATCAAGGTTACGAGTATGAATGTGAAAATTTGACAAAATATTCTGGGAGAATTTGAACTAAATCAAAACGTACTACTTGCATGCAGATTGTCAAATTGGCGTATATCAAGAATGAATTTGGGTATTAACCAAGAACTTTCAAAGAATAATCAAAGGTGATGATCAATTGAACAAAAGGTAATGTGTGACTGCTACTACTAACACTACTACCTCCGCTACTTTTACTACCACTATTACTACTACTGCTACTAAACTACTCCAACTACTGCTTCAACTGCAACTACTTGTAAGGCTAAGAGTATTAAGATGAAGAGGGCGTCAAAAGGGGGCGAAAAGGCACATCAGTAATATTTTGGAACGACTTACCGTACCAAAGTATGGGTGAAACTTCCGGGGTATCGTGAGGCCAGAACATAATTTGCACTTTACTGAAAAAAATACAAATGAATGTGAATTGTAAGTTTAATATACATATACTGATATTTAGTAATCAAAATGTTAATATTATTTGATTTATTAAATTTATAAAAGTAAAAACATCTGTATTTTTTTCAGTAGAGTGCAAATTTTGTTCTGGCCTTGGGAAGGGATAGGGGTTTTGAGCCCAACTTATGTTATTTTCTTCTCGTTTTGAGTTTGACTCGGTTATTTATCGTAATTTCTGTTGGTTTTGGTTTCATTTATTTATCGATGCTGATTTGTGGTAGTTTCACGCTTGGTAGATTATTTGATTTTTGCTCTTTTTTTGTTTAATGGAGTTCTCTACTTTTCTTTGAAAAACATATTTTGTAGAAAATATTTTTTTTATTAATTTCTGTTCGTTTTATATTGACATGGTCTTTTCAGGGAAAAAGAAAATAATACTTTAAACCTTTTCGTTTTTTTTATGACTTTATAGTTTGGCTTGCTATTTGCATGCTGGAGAAAAATTTTCAGCAATTTTTAACATCATACACCCTTTTAAAAATCTGGACACAAATAGTAGTATTTAATTTAGTTTCATACCTCATTGTTTAATTTAGTTTCATATTTTCATGCCTCATAACTCATTTCATACCTCTTTTGCTTCATTGACGTGACAATCTGTCACGCCAGGATGAAGGAGGAGGGTTGGGCGACAGGTTTGCTACGTGTCCCTGTAAAAAACACCCAGCAACGGAACGTCGACAAAAGCCTCGGATGAATCATCTTCTTCCCTGATAGCGAACCCAGCACGCCCCCGGACACGATTCTTGACTGCGAAAAAAACAACGAAAATTGTATTCTGGAATGTGAAAACTATGAGTCAATAGCAAAGACCGAGCAAGTTCTCAGAGAGATGAAACAGTACAACATCGACGTACTGGCCCTAAGTGAAATTCGGTGGAAAGGTATTGGGCATGAGAACCTAGAGGATGGATATATGTTGTTCTACAGAGGTGATGACGCCCATCACAGATCATGGGTAGGATTACTTGTCTCCGAAGCTCATCGATCCGTTCTCAAATGGAAACCTGTGAATGACAGGATAATGTTAGCTCGTTTCCTTACAGAGCACACGAATTTCTCAGTGATCGTGTGCTATGCGCTTACAAATGAGGCGGATGAGGATGCCATGGACATTTTTCACGAGACATTACAGGCCGTTACTAAAGACATCCCTAAGCATGATGTACTATGTGTTCTTGGTGACTTAAATGCAAAAGTGGGAAGTGATCGTCAGTATTGTCCTGAAGTTCTAGGTCAGCATGGACTTGGCGAAATAAATGAAACTGGTGCGATACTAGTAGACTATGCACTAAGTAATGACCTTGTCGTTGCCGGAACTTTTTTCGACCACAAAACAGTGCATTAGTGCACATGGACGTCACGAGACGGCTCAACTCGAGATCAGATAGACCATTGCCTGATCTCCCGCAGGTGGCGCACAAGCCTTTTAGATGTACGTGGGTACAGAGGAGCTGACGCACAGTCCGATAATACGCTTATGGTCGCTCGGGTGCAGATCGAACTTCGTGCCCCTCAGAAACCCAGTTCAAACCTAAAGAAACCATACGATACGGATAAACTGCATGATCGTAAGATTCGCAGAGAGTTTTGTATAGCTCTACAAAATAAGTTTGACGCTCTAGCAGTGGAACCCAGCGTACCAGAAAGCATTGAAATGAACTGGGACACTGTAAAAAGTGTATACACTACGGTCGCTGAAGAAAAGATGGGGTTCAGAAAGAAACCAAAGGAAAGATGGATCTGCGACACCACCTGGAAGTGGATTGATGAGCGTAAGGTACTTAAGTAGACCTTACTGACTGCTGCCACACGGTGTGCAATGTCAGCTTCCCAGCTTCTCTACAAGGAGAAGGACAAAGAAATTAAAAAGAGTGATAGGAAGGATAAAAGACTTTTCCTCGAAAATAAAGCTGCGCTAGCAGAGGAAGCTGGTAAAAAGGGTGATTCTAAAACTTTTTACCGGCTGACTAATAAGATGTTCGGAAAACAGAGCAGCAGAATCACCCTGGTAAAAGACGAGAATGGTGTGATTTTATCAGATCCTGATAAAATTGACAAAGGGTGGGCTGCCACTTCGAGAAATTATTAAATAGACCGAGACTCAGTGACCGAGAAAATGTACCTGATACCCCCTTTTTACAACTTGACATAAATACAGACCCGCCAAGCTCAGCCGAGGTCATGTATGCAGCAAAAAAGCTGAAAAACGGACGAGCTCCTGGCATAGACGGAATCCCAGCAGAAATGCTAAAATATTCAATAAGAACATGCCTCTCTGTGGGGATCGCCCTTTTCACCAAGATATAGAATATAGGTATGGTTCCACGTGAATGAACCAAGGGTATATTGGTCAAAATCTTCAAAAAGGGAGACATAATGGTGTGCGATGATTGGAGAGGTATCAACCTTCTGCTAGTACCGTGCAAACTATTGGCTTCCATTATATTGTACCTGATACGAGAGGCACTATATACACATCTGCGAGAAGAGCAGCATGGTCTTAGAACCGGAAGATCGTGCTCTGACTTTATATTTGTACTGAGAACGCTTGTCGAGTAATCAAAAGAGTGGAACAACAAGTTATATCTACTATTTATTTACTTCGAAAAGGCGTTTCACTCAGTTGACCGAGAATGCTTGTGGAGAGTCCTTAAATATTATAGAGTGCCACAAAAACTATTGAGCATGATAATATCCCTATACGAAGAGACCGAGTGCTGTGTTAAGACCGAGAATGGCACAGCCAGATTTTTCAAGATAATGTCTGGTGTGCGTCAGGGATGCGTACTTTCCCCATTTCTCTTTGTAATTATAATGAATTACATATTAAGACGGAACTCTGGATATGGTGTAAAAGTAAGCAGCAAGTAACTCTGTGCTTTAGATTTCGCAGATGACGTAGTCATGCTAGAAGATTCTAAACAGAGGTTGCAGCAGCTACTTGACGCAATTATAGAAAATGCAGAAAATGTTGGGCTAAGCATAAACGTTGACAAAACAAACAGCATGTCCATCACAAGCTCACCACTTGTTCTGCATCAAAAGAATACAAGTCTAGAACAGGTGAAGGATTTTGAATACCTGGGTAGCTGGATCGATTGTGATGGTGAAATAATGACCGAGATTAAACGCAGAATTGGTCAGTCAACTGGAGCTTTCAATAAACTTAAGCCCATTTGGAGAAGCAGTAAATATTCCTTGCGACTGAAGCTATGTCTCTTCAGTAGCAATGTGCTCTCCATGCTCCTTTACGCTAGTGAGTGTCGGAAAATGAATCAGCAGCTCGAAAAGAGAATTCTTGCATTTGAAAATAAGTGCCTGAGGAGAATTTTAAACATAAGTTGGAAACAGAGAATCAGTAACTTTGAAACTGCTGTTCTAAGGAAGAAAAGGTGGTCATATTTAGGCCATGTATTCCGCATGAAAGAAGGCCACCTTCCTTGGACATCGTACGACTGGAAACCAGGCGACCGAAGAAGACGAGGTCGTCCAAAGAACACTTTGTGGCGAACTTTTGATCGAGATCTGAGGACGGCTGAGACCTCGTTAATACCTGAATGGGAAGATGTCACCGCTGCAGCATGGCTTCGGGACGAGTGGACAAGCTTCTTCGACGCCCTATGCGCCACCGATGGCTCAGGAGGAATTAAATTATAAGTAAGTACCTCCTCTAGATGACCTGAAATGGAAAACTTCATACCCTTTGCAAAAATATCTGTTTACTTTCTTTGATAGCTTGGATGCACTTACGCTATTTTGATTTGGTTAAATTTTAAGAGCAGAAGTAGCCCCGAAAGTTTGAACATAATACCCTCAGTCGTTCTTGGGATACTGCTAAGATGCCTTATTGGCAGTTAGTATTAACACAGTGCATTTTGATTTAATCTTAAGGCAACTTTTAGATTTTAAACTTAATGGGGAAATAGGAGGGTGGGCGTGGGAGGGGAATTAGTTGCCCTCCATTCACTTTCGACTATTAAAAAGGGCATCAGCCCTTTCTATTTTCAATTGAATGAGCCCTTTTCGAAGTTCCCACGACAACTCCTTCGATACGAAATGCCCTGGTCTAAGCAACAACAACAAAAAAAAATAATAATAATACATTATACCCACATCGATCTTTACTATAAAAATGTCAAGCCTTCCAATCACTTTTGACTATTAAAAAGGGCACTAGGCCTTTCGATTTCCAATAGAATGAGCCCCTTTTGAAACGACAACGCTTTCTATAAACACCTTATATGCCCCCAGGGCATAAATTACAACCTTACCCTAAGGGTTGTTAGGGTGGTTGTCATCCTCTAAGACCTAATTTCCAGAACTTTCAACTACGTTAAACAAAATGGTTATCTCAAAATTTTGATTGGATCTGTTTGAGGAAATGGTGGGCGTGAGAAGGGCGTTAGTCGCTCTCCAATCACTTTCAACTATTAAAAATGGCACTATCCCTTTCAATTTCCAATCAAATGAGCCCCTTTGAAGTTTCTACGACAACACTTTCAATTCAATTCAATTCAATTTTATTCAAATAAAAACATAACACTAACATCAATAACAATAAAGATCCTGGAAGATAATTTGTTAAGGACCAAAAAAAGAAAAAAAAATTAAAGTAACACTGAAAAAAAAAACATAGAAGAATAAAACATGGCTAATTAGAGCAAATTTGTTAAAAATGGAAAGATTAAATTATACTATCAAGTTTTGTTACATTTTTATACAACTTGCAGAAACTTGTGGCTAGTTCAACACTGGAGGGAATTTTGTTCCATTGAATAATAGATTTGTAAATGGGAGATTGCTGGGCAGCATTTGAAACGCATTTAGGAATTTTAAAGGCTCTATTGGATGAACGGAGACAGTGGGCTTTCGAATTATTAATATTATAATAGGTTAGGAGTTGAGGTGGAAGATTATTGTGGAAAGCAGAGTAAGCAAGCGATAAATTTAGTTTTTGTATGATTTGATCAAGTGGAGCTATGCCAAAATCTGAATACAAATCACGAGTTGGATATAGACGGGGAAGCCGAAAAACTGCTTTAATGGCGCGGTTTTGGGCAAATTTGAGTTTTTTAGTGAAGGACCGTTTTGTATTTCCCCAAACTGATCCGCAATAAGAAAGGTAAGGAAAAATAAAGGAATAATAGAGGGTAACTAGGATTTTAGGAGGAAAAAAATAATTCACACGGTTAATCATAGCTACTTGTCTCAAAATTATTGTTGTTATGTAAGAAATATGATTAGAGAATGACAAGCATGAGTCAATAAATACACCAAGAAACTTGGCAACCTCCACTTGTGGGAGGATGTCGGAGGAGTACCTGAGACCAAGAGCAGGTTGAATAACGTCTTTGTTGTAGGGGGTTCTGAAGAATACTATTTGACTTTTTTTGCTATTAATGGTCATGTTATTCGTAAGGCACCACGCCTGGACTCTGTTCAGAAGGACTTGGGCAGAGGTTATTGCCAATGGTAGATTGGTGCCAGTGATGAAGAAGTTGCTGTCATCAGCAAATAATACAGGATACACTGAAGGGCCCAGGTCTATAACAAGATCATTGATATATAGGAGAAATAAAATAGGGCCTAGAACGGAGCCTTGCGGGACACCCCTCCGAACAGGTAAGGGCTGAGAGGATACTCCACCCAGGCTCACACTCTGTACCCTTCCAGATAGATAAGAATCAAACCAAGAGAGGGGAACACCACGAATACCGTAACTATTTAATTTACTTATTAAAATACTATGATCGACCATGTCAAAGGCCTTAGAAAAATCCAAAAATAAGCCCAATACAGTTTTTTTAAGGTCGAATTGTGAGCGTATGAACTGTGTGGCGTCAATTAGAGCATGAGAAGTTGAGAATTTCGGCCTAAAGCCATATTGGTGAGGAGAAATCAAGGATACGGAGTGCTGACTGTCAAACAGAAAGAGAGACAGACGTCTGAAGATGATTCTCTCGAGCACTTTGGATAGAACAGGAAGAATTGAGATTGGGCGATAATTACCTATCTCAGTTGGATTGCCCTTTTTAAGAACTGGAACAACAATGGCTGACTTTAGTAAATCAGGGGAAACTCCGTGGGTTAAAGATAGATTGGCAATATGCTTGATGGGCTCGTAGACAAAAGGAGATATGGTCTTCAGGAGCTTATTACTTAATCCAAGACAGTCAGGAGTAAAACTATTAGGGAGAGAACCGATGATTTGAAGTACCTCATTGCTATCAGTTGGGCAGAAAAACATGGATCTAAAATTGAAGCAAGGGAATACGGCCTGTGAGGAGGAGCGGGAGTCAGTATGAGGAACATTCGAAAAATAATTATTAAATGCATCAGGTGCATGTAAAGGGTCAATTAATCTACCATTTGTGTCTTTAAGGCGAATAGATATAGACTTTGATTTTCTATTTTTTGAGAGTGTATCATTAATGGTGGACCAAATCTTTTTCAGATTTCCTTTGCAATTGAGAATTTTTGTATAATAATAATTTTTTTCGCTTCACGGATGAGTTTAGTGTATAAGTTTTTATAATGTTTATAATTAGATAGGTCAATATCACTACTGGTCTTACAGGCTAACTTATATAATTTGTTTTTACGATATGAGGAGATAATGAGGCTATGTGACATCCAGGGGCAAATAGGGATATTTTTCCGGTTAGGTTTACGAATAGGAAAAGTTGAATGGATAATCTCACTTAGCCTTTGCGCAAAACCATTTGTGGCAGAATTTACCTCTTGACAATCAAAGACATCGGACCAGTCAGTGGTTCTTAGGCAATCGATAAAATAGTTTATATTTGAAGAACTGTAATTTCGAGTAGGTGTTGGGATATTAATTCTAGACCGTAGAGGTAGTGGTTGCGAAGGTAGTGACAAGTAAATAGGAAAATGGTCTGACAGATACAAAAATATTATATTTGAGGACAGGTCATTTCCCAGGGAAGTGGATACAAAAATGTTGTCAATTAATGTTGAAGTTGATCTCACAGGATCGACTCTACTGGGGAAAAAAATGGTGGGTAGAAGACCACTCGCGGTTACCGATTCAAAAAAAATGTCAGATTCAATATTTTTACCAACATTGAGTAGGTTGCAATTAAAGTCCCCAAGAACTATTGCCTTTTTATGGGGTAGGTTAATAAAATTAGAAAAATCATTAAACAGATTACAAAGACATGAGGTCGGAAATGGAGGAGGTTTATAAAACAAGGAGAGTATATAGGAATTTTGGCCGATAACTATCTTTACAATTATTGAATAAATACATCTGAGATTTAGTTGTGTAGAGAAAATAGATTCGCACTCTGATAGCCTGGTAAAATTTACATTCGAACGGATGTAAAGTGAGATACCACCAGAACACTTTGTCAATCTCCTGGGCATATGGATTATTTGGTAACCAGGGAGTAAAAAATCACTAGTGTCGTCATTATCGGAAAGCCATGTCTCTGTTAATCCTATTACATCAAAAGGGCAGACACCATTAAATGAAATTAAATCTTTAAACTTGAGCCACTTATCCCGGATGCTTCTGATGTTGAAACAAAGAACATTAAGGGAATTATTATTTACTAGTTTTGGCTTCACATTGGTAGCAAAATCGAAAATATCAAGGTATATAACCTTATATTCCCCCAGGGCAGAACTTACAACCCTTGCCTTGGGGGCTGGGGGTGGGGGGGTTGTCATTTTCAAAGACCTAATTTCCAGAACTTTCTACTACGTTGAACAGAATGGCTATCTGAAAACTTTTTTGGATGTGTCTGGAGGAATTGTGGGCGTGAGAGGGGGTTATTTACCCTCAAATCACGTTTGACTACTAAAAAGGGCACTAGCCCTCTTAATTTCCAATTGAATGAGCCTCTTTTGAAGTTTTACGACAACTCTATCCATAAAAACCTTGGTGTACGTGTAACTGAACCACCGTGTAACTGAATCCCAAGCAACTGAACCCCTGTAACTGAAACACCGTGTAACTGAACCACCGTGTAACTGAACCACCGTGCAACTGAATCCCAGTATAACCAAACCCCCATGCAACTGAACCCTCGTGTAACTGAACCACCGGGCAACTGAACCCCATTTAACTAAACCCTTGTGTAAGTACACCCCTTGCAACTCAACCCCATTTAACTGAAACCCCCCTATAACTAAACCCCCATGTAACTAAACCCCCGTGTAACTGAACCCCCGTGCAACTGAACCACCGTACAACTGAACCACCGCGCAACTGAACCCCCGTGCAACTGAACCACCGAGCAACTGAACCACCGTGCAACTGAACCACCGTGTAACTGAACCATCGTGTAACTGAACCATCGTGCAACAGAACCCTCGTGTAACTGAACCATCGTGCAACTGAACTACTGCACCGAAGCAGGTAATTAACCTTTTTCAAACTAAATGATAAACAAGTACGAGCGTCGAAAAATACCACAAAATCAAAACAACAAAATAAGCAAAGTGGTAAAAAAAAGAGCCGCCGTTTAACCCCCCCCCCCCACAAAAAAGAATCCCTTAAGGAAAATACCCCGCGGAAAATAGCACCTCACGGAAAATACCCCCTCCCAGAAAATACTTACCCGTAAAAAATCTCCCCCCCCCCCCAAAAAAAAAACCTCTTGCGGTTGGTTAGTCTCCAATCACTTTCGGCTTATATAAAAAAGACTAGAAATGCCTGGGGATTATCAAACAATTTCTTCCTCCATCCTCCTGTCGTCTCTCCCTTAGAGCTAATTCTGTATTTATTTGAAGGCTTAATGAGAGCTGAGATGTTTTGGCATCAAAATGCACCCTTTGAGATATCTCCCTCTCTTCCTAGCTACAAAACAATCAGATAACCCCATTGCAGAAGTTTCAGTTCCTTTTAAGTTTTTTTTTTATTTGTCTATTGCTTACAGATAGTATTTGTAATTAGGAGACATACGGAAATTTTTTGTGAGGGGGTTTTCTGGAGGATCTTTCATGAGAGGAGAGTATTTGCGTGGAGGGAGGGTCGAGATTTACACATAAATTCCTCTTTTCCACTTCCCTTGGAACTTCTCAATCAAACTAAAAAATAACCCGAATCAAAGAAGATTTTTAAATTTCGAAAACCATAATTTCCGCGAGGGGGTTATTTTCCAGGTGGTGAGGTTTCCGTGGGTGGAGGATGGAAAATTTTCCGTGGGGGAGGGGGGTAAACGCTTAGATCCGTAGAAAGTACAGGGTGAAGGGAACCCCAATTAACAGACGTAAGAAAGAGAAATAAATCTGGATTAAAGAGTTTATGACGTCCAATTTTCTTTGTTTTTGTGACAACAAAACACATCATTTTTATAAATCACCTTGACAGTAATTTATATAAAGGCTTAAAAAAAACAAACAATTCCAACAAGGTTGAACATGTAAAGATTCTAACTTGTGTTTTACCCAATTTAAGTACGGTGGTTGAGTTGCACGAGGGTTCAGTTGCAGGGTGGTTCAGTTGCATGGTGGTTCAGTTGCACGGTTGTTCAGTTGCACGGTGGTTCAGTTGTACGGTGGTTTACTTGCATGGGGGTTCAGTTGCATGGTGGTTCAGTTACACGGGGGTTTAGTTAAATGGGGTTGAGTTGCACGGAGATTGAGTTGCACGAGGGTTCAGTTAAAGGGGGTTCAGTTGAATGAGGGCTCAGTAGCAAGAGGGTCCAGTTGCACGGTGGTTCAATTTCACGGTGTTTCAGTTTTACGGGTATTCAGTTTCACGGTAGTTCAGTTGCAGGGTGGTTCAGTTACAGGGGTTCAGTTGCTTGGGGTTTAGTTACACGGTGGTTAAGTTACAGTGGAACAAAAAACCTTATATGCCCCCAGGGCATAACTTACAACCTTTGCCCTGGGGGCTCTGGGGGGAGTACCCTGCTCAAAGGTATAATTTCCTGAACTTTAAACTGCGTGGAACAAAATGGCTATCTCAAATTTTGATTGGTTGTGTTTGGGGAAATGGTGGGCGTGGACGGGGTGTTAGTTGCCCTCCAATCCCTTTCGACTATTAAAAAGGGGCATTAGCCATTTCAATTTCCAATCGAATGCCCCGAGGGCTGTGGGGGACTGTCATCCTCAAAGGCATAATTTCCAGAACTTAAAACTACGTTGAATAAAATGGTTATCTCAAAATTTTGATTGGATATGTTTAGGGAAAAAGTGGGCGTCAGAGGGGGGTTAGTTGCCTTCCAATAACTTTCGGATGTCAAGCAGGGCACTAGTCATTTGAATTTGCAATCGAATGAGCCTTTTTTGAAGTTTCTACGACTATCCCTTCTATCAAAACTGTAACAGGATCAAAATTCAAAAACCTCAAGTTACGTTGTAAGCCTCCCTTCCTTCCAAGTTAAAGTTACCCATGTAAAATAGAACCGCTTAAACTATTAAATTAAAATCAGGTAACCCAAAGACATCAAATAAGGCTAGGTCGTGCAATTTAAAAAGTAGCAAACAAGTGTGTCTTGATTGAATAAACTTTGTATAATCTTTCCCACAGCAAATGTAGTAACAATAAATAAATCTATTTTGAAGCAGAAGGACAAAGTGTCACAAAAATATGAGATAAATATCAATGTGACTAAATGTTACGAGACAGGTGATCAACAATATAGCTTATTTTTGGGAACTTGAATCATCAAACTGTCAAGAGAAAGTAGAATTTATTAGGCAAAAAATATTCACATGAGATACAAAGTATTTTCATGTAATCCAGTCATATTGTTCCTAAACAAAGTTTCATGTTATGTATTCTAATATAATCAAGTTGTATGGTTCCGTAACAGAGTTTCATCGCGATAAATTATAAGCAGTCTAGAAACTAGGTGACATGTCGTTACTGAAACATCACGGAAAAATTCCAAAATGTTAATTTATAGCTATAAATTAAATGAAAGTTGATGTGATGTTTTGTTGAAAGTTAGAGTGCAGCTAGAATCTATCCCTCAGTGTATGAAGAACCTAGTGTCAGCCTTTACGTAAACTAAGTCCTAGCCCATTACATAACCAGAATTAGATCAGATGTAATGACAATCGTGCATATACTGTAGTGTCCATACCAGTATATTGAAGTGCCATTTATTTGATATTCCTGAACGGCCTTGTACTACAAATGTGAGTAGAAATAAATACATTACTTTCTTATTTATTTCTCTTCATGTTAGTATTTCTCTGAAAAATTAGTCCTGTGTGCCTCCAACTCGCTCCCTAAGGAATCTGATCCTTATCATTCAATTTACAGGTAATGAGTAGTAAGCTAATAGCGCGACGCCCCTAGATGTTATGGCTATGCCTCATTAAGAGGTTCTTTTAGAGTTGAATCGAGGGTCAGTGGAAAGAAATTTATATAGTAACAGTTATTGACAATTGCTCACATAATCACTTAACCCATCCCTTGATTTCATCATTAATTGTACAACAAAATTTCACCCCGTTAGAAGTGACGCGGCACTGTTTAACGGGAAAAAGCACAAGGACATTTTTTTCGAAAAAAAGAAGATATACACAATTTACTGAGAAATACTACACTTACATAGAGAAAGTGCCATATTTTGTTTTAGGCCTAAAACCCT
Source organism: Artemia sinica (assembly GCA_027921565.1). Taxonomy (NCBI): domain Eukaryota; kingdom Metazoa; phylum Arthropoda; class Branchiopoda; order Anostraca; family Artemiidae; genus Artemia; species Artemia sinica. The sequence continues at coordinate 53,931,156 of CM051264.1, forward strand.
GAAGCTAAACACAAATAGGGAACAACTAAGAACATCTCATATAGGAGATAAAAAGTAGGACCTCCCCTCATAAGCTAAGTGAAATTTGAAAGTATCAAATTTAAAAGTGCCAGAAAAATTCAAAAGTGCCGAATTTATATAGTCATAGAGCTTCTTGAAAAACTTACCAATATGTCGTTAGATCCAAGCGAACAATTGTTAAAGCAAAAGCTTATTGCTACGGCAGTGGAAATTTCCAAATCTCTTCCCCCATACAATAGAGACTCAGGTGTAGACGAATTTAGTATTCAATTAAACCAACTTGTAGAAACAACCAAATGGGACTTAAAAACACTGAGGGGCATAGTCCTCATGAGATTAAAAGAGCAAACTTTAACCTTTTTAAAACAAATCTAGAACACAATAGGCGAAGACAATAACCTCCCAATAAACTCTATAGAAAAATTGCTAAGAGCATTCCAAGAGAGATTCGTTGAAACTTGCTCAACACACAAATTAAAACACGGGACAGTATGTTTTGATCAAACACAAAATGTCATGGAATATCTATATAAAGTGAGGGTCTCAACAGAGGCAAAATTTGGAAAAGAATCTGTTAGTTTATATGATAAAATTGTACTACATGCCTTTTTACAAGGGCTGAGCCCAAAACTATATCGAATGATAATATCTAAGAATATTCAAACATTGGACTTGGCAGTTCATGAAGTAGAAAGAATGGTAGAAATTGAGACGATTGTGGCAAACCACAATAAGTCAAAAATAAATAACGTAGGAGAGTCAACACCAAGACGATCACAAGAGATTTTCCCCGCATTTTTTTAAGAAATAGTTCATAAAACAAAATCAAAACAGACCTTCAACCCCCACGAAGCAGAGAACTGTACGTTTCGTACCAACTAACACGACAAATTACGCAAATAATTCACCTTCGATTATACGCTATGCATGGTAATTGACCAGGCCGTATTGCCAGGGAGTACCGTTCTAAAAACAACTGTGCCCTAGCAGCCCCCCATTATAATAACCGCTTGTTCGGGAGAACAAACTTAAGCGCCCATGGGTCAGGAAGTTATTGAGGATTACCCTGCAATCCCTACCAACAGGGATTGGCGTGTAAAAACCCTCCCCCCCAACAGACAAAATAATTATCGTTTTCCCAACCAAAATACCCCGCAAAACACATACAAGTGCAGTGCAAGGACAGTATACCCCACTAGATTTAATAGGAATACGGGTAATAACAGAGGAAATTTTTCTCCGTCGGAAAAATTTCCATCACTGCAAAATAATCAAATCCCGCAGACCGTCGGCACAAAAAATTTCAACCCCCGTAGCAATACTTGGCAATCACGACAGTCAAACGTCAATCAGCTTGCTAGGGAAGTTCCCACTGAACCTCAATTTCAAACACCGGCTTATCAAATCAATGCACAGGGAAATGAATCAGGTCCCCAAGAAAATTAACCAGGACCCTGGAGGCCAGTATTTTTATAGGTCCCATTCAGTAGTAGTACCTTCCTTAAGCGATAATAATGATATATTACCTATATTTAATGATTTTAGCGTTGCAAATATTTATTTCAAAGCACTGGTAGATTCCGGCGCGACAGTTAATATAATAAACTCAAATTTGTTCAATAAGTTACCAGCGTATATCAAGCGATGAAAAAATTTCAATGTTCCCAGTTTAACTAGCGTCACAGGGCATAGGTTGGAAGCAAAAGGCTCAATATGCCTAGAGGCGACAAAAGATATTGGGATTTTCCCTACCAACTACATAATATGCAAGAATTTTCCATGCGAGGCAATAATTGGTGCTAATTTTCTAAAATCTAATAAAGTGCTATTAGACGTGGCCAATGACAGACTCTTATATCCATCTGATCCTATGCTCTGACGCTAGGAGAAAGGGGACGCAACAGTGAATAGAATAAAGTCTTCTGTACCCCATTTTTCGTCTTACAATTACAATAAAAAAGGGAACAGGTCTCGTTGAAATACAAGTTATTTTGAGCACAAGCTAGATAAGTGGAAAAATTCCAAAAGGAAGTTAGAAAATAGTATTAATACCCCATGCGATAGGTACCCACTAACAAGACCACAATTCTTAGAAAAATTTAATCTATACCACATCCAAGACCCAGAACTAAAAAAATAATGTGAATTACTGTGGCACTTTAGAGATATATCTTCCAAATCTGAGGAAGATACAGGACTGATACCGTTCTATGAACACTCTATCCAAACTACAGGGTTGCCTGTGGCCAAACGGCCCTACCGTATCCCCCGCCCTTACAAAAATTGGTTAAAAAATAAAATCCGTGAATTGGAGAGAAACACTATTATACGCTCAAGTATAAGCCCGTATTCGGCCCCCGTCATATTAGTTCCAAAAAAGAACAATGAATTTAGGCTCGTAGTAGACTATAGAGCCCTAAATAAACAGGTAGTTGGTGATAAATTTCCCCTGCCCCGAATCGACGAAGTCCTTGATTCCATCTCAAACAAAAATAAAATTTTTACCTCCCTAGATCTTACGCAAGGGTATCACCGAGTCAAGATAGCGGATAATGACGTTTATAAAACGGCTTTTTCTACAACTGGATGTGGTTCTTATAAATATGTACGAGCACCCTTTGGACTTAAAACAAGTTCAAGCGGACTATGTAGACCTCTGTTACACCTATTGCAAGGCTTAAGAAATATCATTCATTTTGTGGATGATGTGATATGCGTAGGAAAAAAGGCGGAGGATCATTTAGCAACATTAGCCAAAGTCTTTGAGAAATTCAGAGAAGTCAATTTGAAATGTCGACCCGAAAAAGTGAATTTATTTCAACCAAAAATCAAATTTTTGGGAGTGGTAGTAACCCAAGGTCAGATATCCCCAGATCCTGACAAGATAAGATGCGTAGAAAATCTTAAACCCCCGAGAACTATAAAGCAATTGCGAGGAATTATTGGACTGACTAGTTATTTTATTAAATTTTTACGCAATTATGCCCATACTGCAAGACCCCTAACAGAATTAACTAAAGGGAATCCCCAAAATATTACCTGGTCCCAGGAAGCTCAAACTTCCTTAGACCTTCTCAAGAAGGCACTCACTTCTGAACCAATACTATCGTTACCTGATTTCGAGAACGGACAATTTTTGCTTACAACTGATGCCTCATCTATGGATATTGGTGCAATCCTTTCTCAAATAATTCCTATAGAAGACTCTGACCCCTTACAGGAACCCTCTGGTCAGAAAGATCAAGAGAGAGTTATATGCTACTCAAGCAGGACATTTTCGAAAGATGAAAGCAGTTATTCTGCAACACAATTACAATTGCTATCTATAATTCATTAGTTGGAGAAATTTAGGCATTATTTAGTTGGTCGGAAATTTAAGCTGCGTTGTGACCATAAAAGCTTGCAGTACCTGAGCACTTTCCAAAACCCGACGGGAATTTTAGCTAGATGGATAATGAAAATCCAAGGTTTGGATTACGAATTTGAACGTTTCAAGGGTAAACAAAACGCCCTCTGTGATTAATTGAGTAGGTTCCCCGAGAATAACTCCTCAGATAAAGAAAATGAAGAAATTAATGCCATCAATCCCAGTAAACGAAAACACAAAAAGAATAAACCCAAAATTCGAATAGAAGAAAACAAGAATAATCATTGCCCTCTATCACCAGTAAATATAAAAAGAAAACAAATTAAGGATGAATTGTGTATGACACTCATTAACTAGTTCGTGAATGATGATAAGCTGCCCGATAAATTCAAAACTCTAAGAAGAGAAATAGACAATTTTTATTACGATTTAGACGAAGAAATCCTCTGCAGGATAGTTACAGATGATACTAATAGAAACCAAACTTCAATAATCCCAGTACTACCCCAAAATTTAGTAATACCTTCTTTCGAATTCTTTCATTCGGATATAGGCGTACACTTAGGAATAACTAAAACCTTCCATAAATTAAAACAATATTTCTTCGTTCCCTTGGTATTAACGAAACTCAAAGAATTTATAAATAGATGCGAATCATGTAATTTGAGAAAAAAATCCCCAAACTTACCCCCACCCCCAATGGGAAGAATCCCAATAGCAAGACACCCTTTCGATATTATTTCTTTTGATTTATATGGAACCAGCGGAGGTTTACCTGTTTTTAACAGAGGACACACGTGTGTACTCAGCGTAATTGATCATTTTACTGGATTTGCGTTTGCAAAAGCATTAAAAAATCAAAGCGCTTACGCCAGAAGCAAAGCATTAGCGAAATTATTTTTGAGTTTTGGCATTCCGAGCACGGCATTGAGTGATAACGGAAGCTATTTTGTTTCCAAGGTAACAAAAGACTCAATGAGTTTTCTCAACATAATATAAATTGGTGACATTCCCTTACCACCCCCAAGCAAATGGCAGAATAGAAAATCGCTATTAAATACTCTTGAATGTTCTGGGTATTTATACAAAAGATAATAGAAATGACTGGGACCAATTCTTACCTTACTTAACCAAGGTGATCAATACTGCTTTTTCGGAGGTGACTAAAGAAAGTCCTTTTTATTTATTATTTGGCCGCAACTTTAAAATACCATATGAGGAAATTATCGAATTCAGACAGTATTACAATAATACAGAGGATTATAAACAGGAGTTCATTAACAGAATGAGAAAACCTATAAGGTAGTTAGGCAGGAATTAGAAAAATCTAAAATGAACCAAGAACAGAATGATTTCCCCCATGTCAAGGGACAAATACATTTTGAAATAGGATATCGGGTCTACCTAAAGAATGAAGCTAAAACTGAAGGCAAAAAACTCTCCAATAGATACTCTGGACCGTATAGAATAATAAAAAAATATGACAACGGATTTACTTTTACAATGACAAATCCCGATATCGGAAGAACCTATAAGGCACACGTTAGTCGAATAAAAAGAGCCAAATTTCCAGAAAGATGGGCATCACAACCCCTGTTGCCGATTCGTCAGCCACGGAGGATAAACCACCTCGGTCGAGGCTGGCCGAATTAAAACTTTTTAATTTCAAACAAGACTATTTTTAAAATGATAGGATTTCGAGGAATTCTTAGCCATAAAAAATCTAGTGGTTCCCAAAAGAAAGTCCCTGGTACCAGTGAGAATAAAAATGCCAAAAAGTCCAAATAGCTCATCCTCAGAAATTTCAGAAGAATTAGACTATAAGCTATCCCCAGAAACCCAATTCTTTTCCGACAGAATTTCTACCTCTTGTCCCCCCGAAAGATTTCCAGATGATATGGTATCACCAGCAACCACAATAGAGAGGCCCTTATCATTAAAGGACGAATTGAATAGAGCCATTGGAACCCCTGTGGCAAAATAAAGAAAACTCCGCCTAAGCACCCAAACAAGAAAAACTTGAGAGAAGATATGGATATAATCAACTTTCATGTAAAAACGAGGCAAAGCAAATTGCCTTGGAACCCACAAACCCCTGAAGATGTAAACCCAGGACAATATCTTGGCATAACAGTGTCCAAAGTTAAGCCCAAGGAATGGTCCTCCTGGCGAGAGACCATGGTGCATAAAATGTCCCACCCCCCTGAGGACATGGCATTTAAACAATGGAGGCACCCTGCAAAGAGAATTGACTCTTCCCAAAGTTCCAAGAATCTTTCAACTCTCCCGAGTCAAGAATTCAACATGAGGAACCGAATAATAAACCTTCCACCTCAAGAGGAGAAGAAATATATGAAGGACAAGCGGGTGTCACACCAAAATCGCAGAGTACAACCCCCAAAAGCACTAATGATGAGTCTTCAGAAACCAGCTCCACTAGATCAGACAATGAGTCAGCTCCGGAGGAACCCCAAAACGCACGGAAACAAAAACCAACGACAGCCACGGCCCGTGCGAAGGAGGCTAAGTTAAAAGGTCAGAAATTCCTATTGAAGCAATACAAAAAGTTTGATCTAATATCAACAGGAAAGTCTAAAAAGAATAAGCCTCAAGAAAGCGAGGAGGAAGTTACTAGAAAGTCTGGTGGAGTAGTTAAAAAAACAGATAAATAGACATACGTCTAGAAAATAAATACTTAAGGATTCATAAAATAATGTTAATACAGATTTGAATAGGATGGACACGCCAAAATTTAAAACAAAATTGTTTGAATGAGATATTGAAATAAATTATAAAGTAAAACTAACAATTGACCTTTACAGATAACCTGAATATCGGTTTGACAAGAAGCCCTGAAATTAGAAGCTCACGAGCAAGAATAGTTCGACCTCTCCCCTATAAACCTGGTGCTATCCCTTTGCTAATGGAACAGTTATGGACCAATTATTCCTGAGGCGCTCAAAACTTTTGGTAGCCGCGGCACAAATTAAGAAAGAGAGGCTAAAAATTGATAAAATGATAGAAGTTGCTCTTGAATCCCTTCGTAAAGTCAAGGTATCTAGGGACAAAATAAACAAGAAAATAAATGAGATCCTTGTGGCTAAGCAAATATATAAGCTGATCGAGACTGAGTTTAGGGAAGTCAAGGAACAGGCCGTAAAATCCAAAATGAAATGGAATCATTAAGCGACGCAACGATTATTAGCGGATACAATTACTTTAATAAACTCCTAATTCTACAAGGCTTATATAATAAAATGCAAGAGATCCGCAAAAAAATGGAAGATTACCGAATCAACACTGTTGTAACTGCAGCAGCAGTGGTGCAAGAAGCACTAGTCCCGGAACACATCAAGCTCCTAAACCTACAGCATTGATACGACCATTTAAAGTCACAAAAAGAAATAATAAAACTCAGACAGGAAAGCTTAGAAAGACAACTGGAAGAAAACAAAACAGAAATCAACAAAGAAATACAAAAGCAGAAGGAATTTTGTTCAAGCTTGGAAAAAGTGGTAGAAACCTTATTTACAATTGAAGTCAATTTACCATTCAACCCACAATTGGAAAGTATTCTTTGAAAAAAATATAACGAATGATCACCACAACCCTCATATTTCACGATCCCCAATCAAGTGCAGTATCCACTCACAGACTTTCAAGCGGAATCTGCTCAACAAGGCTCCTCCACCTGCCATAGCGCGACTCCAAAGACCGAATGCCCCACTACTCAAGTAAACGATCTAACTGGTCAATGCCCCTTAGAGTTTACTCCACCACAAGAAACGCCCAAAGTGCAACTATTACAGTCTGATTCAGAAAACTAAGTGAATATCAACCACTACCCCCAGTCAAAGCCTAAAAAAATCAAATTTATCATTTAAGTAGTTAAGCTGCAAAAAAAATACACATATATATTTCTAAGAAAAGTACAATGAACTGTGCAAAAAATATGTTTTACGGTAATCAAATAAATCGTACGAAAATCACGTTAAACTATAGGAAAATAAACCTTGCTAATTATTGATGAGTTGTCCAGTAAACGTTAAATTAAATAACCGCTAAACCTAAATTCTCTCAAAAATCTTTAAGAATATATATGACTGGCTAAGAATAGGCCAGAATCTATGAAAAGATGTTAATGTATAAAAAAAAACTTATATACAGAAAGTGGTAATTATATGACAAAAGTTTGGTTGAAACTTCCTGACTTCTATGCATTTTCATTCATTTTCCTCAGAAAACGCACGCTCAATCCAACAAAAAATACCCTTGATAATTGTAGAAAACATATTTGTTACATTAAGGTTATTCCATTACACCAACGTATACCATGCGTACCAGCATGCAGGTTAGCCTTCACTAAACCTCAAGGAGCAGAAAATATGTCAGATCTTCTTTAAATATTCCTGAATTTTTTCTTCTTTTTTTTCCAGAAAACGGCAGTCAGCCGAATTATAAATAGAGTTTTCAGTTAGTCAGAACAGCAAAGGCAGGCCTCACTATTCGATCAAATCCATTTTAGTATTTAAAATCTATAGACCAATTTTCCAAAAAAAAATGACTTGAACTCAACATTTGACAGAAAGTTCTTCACCAAAGATAGATATAGTTATAACATTTCTTTTATATAACAAGAGTAGACTTTTAAAACTGATTATAAGACACGCAGTGTTGAATTGCCTAAGTAAACAATTACTATTTTTCCCAATAAACTTGAGAGAGAATGAAGGCAGACCGATGGGAACCAAAAATATTGTTTTAAGAATAAAAATAATATCAGCTGAATGGAAAACCCCTGCAAATTGCTTTAAGCATCCCACATTAATTATACGGCCAAACAATATTCTTGCCTTTTCCTAAGGTAACATCTTTTCCCTTTTAATATTATAATTTATGTATGTAGTTCAATTGAATCATGTAAAATATTGGTCCGAGATAACTACTTTACGCTTGTAACTTTCCGACGCGTTCCAAAAACTACAAAAATTAATGGCAAATTAGTCGATTTATTTACGCATTTTTTCCTCAAAGTTAGAATACTTTCCCTTTCTATTTGCAATGTTAGCAATTATTTTGATTGACCTGTGTACTGTTTTATATTCTAAAAATTTCCTTATTAATAGGTAATCTATTCGCCTAATTTTGCTGGAAAATAATATTTTTTTTTTCAAGAAAAAGAAAAAACGAAGATATAGCTAAAACGTGTAGCTAAAGGGTAAAATATAAATTTACCCTACCTACAACCAGTAAGCTTGACCAAGCTCTAGATTTCCAAACACATTCATCAGAGCATGAAATAAAAATAATCTTAAAAGGCATGATCTTCTAGTCAACGTAAGCCTAAACCAAATAAATAAGTCGGCGAAAACTCCCAAGACCTTAAAACAAGTGCAGTATAGTCAATGCAAAAAAATACCTTTGTAAAATAAATAAATAGGAAGCGAAAAAGGTACCGAATATTTTCACGAGCATCTAGACCGTAGGTTTTAGCCCTTAAACTTAACCAGTAGAAGCAGTCGAACTTGCAATAAGTTTTAACCCGTAAAAACACCCAAACCTAAAAACAAGAATAAAACCACAATGCGCAAATCATCAAAACTAGTAGCTTAACAATAAAAAAAAATATGAGAAAGTAATTATTATTCTAAAATTCCTATTAAGTACCAATAATAAGCGTATCAATTTCTGCGAATAAGAAAAAACTGCCCTTGAAATAATAGAAAAAATGAGAAATTTTGTTTTAGGTCTTAGTCTAGTGATCGCTTCGCTTTTGATGTATTTTCTTTGTGTGGCACAATTCAAAGTTAGTTCACAAACCTTTAGAGTTAGATGTGACACTCGCCTTGAATAAAACTATTTCAATAATTATCGTTTGCAGTTTAGAAACCAGTCATATGTTATTCATGTAAAACAGGTAGTTTATCTAGAAAGGCTATCCGTAAGCTTAAAAACACATAAAGTTAATTACTGAAGTCCCAAAATGTTGTACCTTGGAATCACAAATAAGGGTAATGTATTCATTGCAGAACGTACAGAATTGAAATAAAGATGTAGATGAAACATAGGGCATATATGTAAAAATAAAGTTGACCCAGCAATGTAGGCATGATATTTAGAGTGCCGTTAAATAGCGTATAGCATGAAAGTAACCCTTGATCTAACCAGACATAATTTCACTATGGCAAAATAAAGAAAGCGGTATTATGTAGAAATAGGTTAATATCTTTTCGACAATAACAAATAATATTCTGCTTCAGAACCAAGATAAACAAAGGAATGTGCCTTGAAGAAGAGTATTCGCTAAAGAATTAACGCGAAAAAAATAAATCAAGACCCAAGATCAAAAATAAATTGAGAATCGCCGCATCTAAACCGTAGGAGTGACCTGTAAACTTAAAGAGCAAGGAAAAATATAAATTAGAATAAACGAATAACCTATAAAAAAAAATATGGCCCGTAGATTATCAAAAACTACAATAATGCGAAATTGTCAAGCAGAAAATAGCCTAAATTGATGAAATATAAACAAGTGCATCCCATTTGAAGCACATACTAAAAGCCCAATAAGAGGCACACAAATTCTAATGAAGAGCAAGCACCTTATCGACGGAGGTGATCAGTTGCAACAATAGATAACCAATTTCATCAGAGATAAGAAAAAGAATTTCTCCTGTTAGTTAAAATACTTAAAACTAGGATTCCGGCAAATCCACCCTATTTTTCTCACGACTGTAGAATAATATTGTAGTTTTAGCCTAAATTTTGAATGTTCGCGATAAACACTACTTAACTCCCTTCCGGCCGGATTGGCCGACTCGGGGCTTCTCCTCTGACTGAACTATGGTAGAGCTTCTTATACGATTCCCTGTTCGCTGCAGCCCGAAGGAGTACCGACAGGGGATGGCTGGGAAAGTTTTCCCTCCAGCGCTTGGGAGGTCGTCCTTTTGGGCGGGAGGCATCAATCCTTCCTTCAAACGCAATTTTTGGAAGTTGGGCTGGGGACATCCGATGAACGTGGCCTAACCATCGAAGCTGTTGAAGCTGGATGGTCTGCATGATGGTCTGGGAATAGTTGAGCGAAGACAATAGCCGTTCGTTTGATATTCGGTCAAGGTAGGTGATGCCAGCAAGCTTCCTGAGGGATTTTGTTTCAAAGGCCGCAAACCGGCATTTGTCTTCTGCTTTCAAGGTCCATGTCTCTGCTCCGTACGTTGCTACTTGAACCACAAGAGCTCTAAAAAGGCGTGTTTTTAGTTTCAGCGACAGATGTTTGTTTTTCCAGATCCATCGCAATGACTTGAAGCATGCTGAGGCAAGGGCGAGGCGTCGTTTAATGTCTTTTGAGGAGTCGTTTGTGGACGTCAGCTCACTTCCTAGGTAAACGAAATGGTCAACCCACTCGATCTCTTCCCCCTGGATCATAATTTCGCTGGGTTGAAGGCCTGTATCTGTATGCCGCGTTACCTTCATGGCTTTTGTCTTGTTAGCATTGATTTTCATCCCAAAGGAACTAGCTGCATGATCAATAGCGTTAGCGCTTGATTGCAGTTCCTCTAGTTGTTCGTTTAGGCGATTAATGTCATCGGTGTATGCAAGCATGTCAAAGAGGTGTCCACTCATGAGTGCTCCCGTGTCATTGGGCACCAGTGCCAGTACAGCATTCAGGAATAGGCCGAACAGAGTGGGCGAGAGTAGGCATCCTTGCAGCACTCCTGAAGAGGTTGAGAATTCTTCAGTAAAGCCTTCGCTGGTCTCCACCATGCTTCTCGACTTCTCGTGCATGCTCTTGATAATGTCAATAATGTCAGTGGGAATACCGTAGTGTGCCAGGATGTGCCATAGGCCATCTCGCCAAATTAGATCGAAAGCTTGTTTGAAATCGATAAACATCTGGTATAGCTCTTTCCCGAATTCCAGGTATCTTTCCATAATCTGTCTGATCACAAAAATTTGGTGTATGGTGGATCGGTTTTGACGGAATCCAGCTTGATATTCAGGGATTACGTGTCTTGTCAGGTTTCTGATCCGATCAAGGAGAATTTTCGTAAGGATTTTAGCTGGTTGGCAAGTAAGCGATATGGGTCTGTAGTTTTCGCAGTTACTTTTAGATCCTTTCTTGTGCAGGGGCACTATGACAGATTTCGACCAAGACTCGGGGAAGTATTTTATTTCCCATACAGCTGTTACTATTTTGTGGTACAGATCAACGACGATATCAGATTCCACTTTTAGCAGTTCTGCCTGTATACCGTCTATTCCGGGTGCCTTATTTGACTTGAGGGATTTGAGTGCGGCTTCTACTTCTGACCTTAAGGGTGGTGGGGGTGGTTCCTCATCTCTGTGTGCTGGGAACTTTCGAAGCACTTCAGGATCTGGGTTTACTGTGAGATTAAGCTTTTCCTGGAAGTGTTCTTTCCAGCGATCTCGGATTCCGGCACAAGTAGTGATTTTGTGTCCATTTTTATCTAAGAGATCGAGGCACTTCGCTTCTTTGCGGTTTGTCAGCTCTCTGGCACGTTTGAACATGAGGTGTGAGTTACCCCTACGAGAGTCCTCCTCACACTGCTGGCATTTTTCAGTAATCATGTTTTTTAGTGCTTGGCGGGTTTTCTTCTCAATTTGACGTTTAAGGTTTTTGAATCTATCCTTGCTTTCTCGATCTTGCTCGTTTTGGAGAGTTCGTTTCTCGGTACACATATCAATAATCTCCTGGGTAATCCATGGCTTGTCTTCTGCAGATTTACGTCCGAGGACGAGCTCAGCTGTCTCGCATACGGCCAGGCTGCTTTGCGAAACAAGTAGACCGATGTCGGCTGGACTCAGCAGATCAGGTGTTTCTTGCAAGGTCTTTGACAGTCGTTCGTTGAGCTGCATTCTGTACTCTTGTCTCGTCTTAAGGTCTTTAAGGGCTTCTATCCGGAATCTTGGAACTTTTTGTTTCGGCTTGACAACGGCCTTTAATCTTAGGCGAAGCGATGACATGAGGAGATTGTGATCACTATCAAATTCCCCACCTCCTAGCGTCACTGTGTCTGTGAATGAAGATTTCCATCGGCTGGATACCAGTATATAATCTATCATGTTGGCAGTCCTTCCATCGGGGGACCACCACGTGACTTTTCTCTTTCGTCTGTGCTTGAACATTGTGTTTGTGATAAAAAGCTCGTTATCTCGGCAGAATTCAGTGAGTCGTTCTCCTCTGCCGTTGATCTGTCCGATCCCGAGCTTGCCCATGACATCTTCGTTTCCGCTATTGTCACTCCCCACGATGGCATTGAAGTCCCCGAGGACTAACACGATGTCTTTCTTCGGAATGGTGTCGACAAGGCTCTGGAGCTGAGAGTAGAAATCTTCCGACTCTTCGTCCGACCTTGATGAATCCGGAGCATAAACCTGTACCACGGAGAGGTTTTTGAACTTGCTTTTGAGTCGGATCATCATTAATCTCTCCGAGACAGACACCACTGATAGAAGAGATTTCCTTGCTGCTTTTGTCAGCAAAAAGCCGACTCCTTGTCTGTGTGTTCCGTCTTGTCTTCCAGAAAGCAGGAGGGTTGCGTCTCCTATCTGTTCTTCGCTGGTACCTGGTAGATGAGTCTCTGAGAGGCCGATGATGTCCCAATTGTAACGGTTTGCTTCACGGAGGAGCATGTCTTTCTTTCCTGGTTTCGAAAGTGTCCGAAGGTTTAACGTGCCGATTCTGGTGGTGATTTTTGTAGATAAAACCGGTCTAACGTCCGTTTGTGACGGACTTGTCAAACGTTGCCTTGATTCGTTTCCAACGCTGTTGGCTGTCAATACATCGGTTGCCCCGGATGCGGTAGCTTGTCCGTCGGTTTCCCCGGACGCGGTAGCTTGTCCGTCGGTTTCCCCGGACGCGGTAGCCCTATTTCGTGTTCTCATTGATTGCCTATTCATAATTCAATAAACGCGATAAACACAAAGATACACAAACAAGCCATTAATTAGTTTTCTAAATCCTGTATATTTTTGGCAAAAAAATTAAATGCTCTGCATAAGACAAAATTTGTCAAAGCGGGTAGTTCGAAATTTCGCATACGCAAGACAGCAGGCAAATTCAACTGATTGGCTAGTTGCGAAGAGATACTCTTCGCGATAAATAACAGCCGGAAGATAGTTACATTGTTTTGGATTGAAATACAAAGTGGACAATTCTTGAATTATTCGAACAAAGAACAAACATACAAAAACCTGAATAAATAAAAGGACGCAAGTAGAAAATATTACTGTTTTGCAAATGCTAAGAGTAAAAGTAAACTACAATAATTAATGATTTTACCAACCTTTTAAAGCCAAGTACGGCACTTGTTTTGACCAAAATCTACTTCATTAAATGATGAACGAAATATCATATTTATCCGTATGTTATCCACGTAAAGTTAACAGCTTTACAAAATAGTCTTTTTACATATGGTTAAAATATAGAACATTCACTGGGACACTCACAAATTCAAACTGAATCTAACCGAGGAACAGCCTGCATATATATGAAAAGGAAATTAATTAAAGAATATATGTTTAATTTTTATGATATAAACAAACAGTATAACTCACAAGTTACCCTTGGTTTATTGTGCAATGATACGACGGGCCACAAATATTCTAGCGATGGTTACAATAGGCGAATTATCTATCGACCTTGAAAATAAGGACATAATATAATAGTCTAAAAATACATTGAATTAAAAGGTTCTCGAAAGAAACTCAAGTATAATAAAAGGTTTTGAAGATAAATCTCTATAAAAATAAACCGACGAAGAAAATAACATTTTGAGTAATATTTAGAACTAAAACGAGAATAAAAAAAAAGAGATGTCAGTAACAAGAGTACCAATGTGCCCTTATGCACACTGCAGACAAAATGAGGGCAAAAGGCGACCTTTTTAAAAAAAAATTGTCCAAGAAATACCCCAGTAAAAAAAATATAAATTTTGAAATTAAATATAACCTAAATCGCCTGGAACTCGTAACTTTACCTTCAAAAAAAGAAACATTTTCACGTACAAACAAGGTTGGGATAATGAGACAACCTCTTCATATACAAAACAGTGATGGTTCATGACTTATCTAATTTTAATACATAAAATTAATTTGAAGTGATGAAAGATAGCGAAACGGCATGCTTCACAAACTGCCGTTTTGTTTTTGTTTAACTCCTTAAAGAAATTTTGTATAGCAAGAGCAGAATAAATCCTTTCGTACACGGCCAAAAATGTTCTTAATAAGACAAATTTCATTATCTACCATTACAAAAATTGTGAGAACCATGGAACTTACTATGAAAAGATATAAAGAGGCTAAAGATAATTATTCAGATTGAAAATAAAAAGCATTATAAGCATTCTAGGGACTATATCTGGTGTCCTAAGAACTAAATCTGACCCCAAGGAAGGAACGGAGCTTATTCCTAAACATTTGAATATTTCGTAAATATATAAACTTACCAAACAATGCGGTAAAATCCGACATAAAAGTTTAGGTAAAATTGCGTTTGAATGTACGTACCTATGCCACTTGGCACTATCTCTGCCGTAGGAGTTGAATGGGTCGACACGGTAGATGTTTGTTATATAAAGGGTTAAAATCCCAAGCTAAATGCAGCTTTTTGCGGGCTCGAAAGTGAAAACCGGGCCAACGTCATGATTTCTACCTGTTTGCCCTCAGTATAAGGAAAATTTAACCTAGCTTGACAAAAATAAACCATGGCTGCGTGGATGAGTTTCAATTGGATATTAATACATAAGGGTGATTAAGCCTTAATGCCATGCGCTTTACACGGGCCATTAGCTCTATTACTAAAAAATTATATTCTTACCATATTTTAGTACCTTTCATAAAGATCAATCTAACCTTAATTCTTCAACGAGGTCATGATAAGACATTTGTAGTTTTGATTTTATTTGGAGAAAATTGTCGCAAAATGCTGCATAAATGCATAAGGTTTAAATTTTAATCAAAAGAAAAAATTTTTCAATTTGTTCTTAGTTTTAACAATAAATGTGATCGCGTCAGATTCAAGGCTGATATTTAGTACATTTGGATGTTATTTACGAAACACGCCGTATTTAATGATTAATTAACATCATTTAAAGATGTGGCACCCTCTTCTGCAAAAAGAGTCTGAAAGTGACAAAGTAAAACAAGCAAGGTCAACCCACAGAACCACGGTAGCCCCTACGCTCGGAAGCCGTGTGAGTCGATGAATTAATGAAATCATTAATCATAATAGGTATGAAGAAATATTTAAATTTCTGTTTCTTTTACAATTTAAAACTCGGGTACGCACCCTTAACTAAGTTAAAGTGGATATTAATTAAAAATAAATAGTAAGGAACCTTACACTCTGGTGAAGATTCGTAGAGAACTTTTCTCTTCGTAAGTAGTAGCAGCCCTCGTACATTCAGCAAAAACCCATATGGGGAGAAATCGATATTTTCCTTGGAAGTATTATAAAAACTAAACTCTTAATAAGAGGCTACATTTGAAAAAATAAAACTACACGGGCTTAAATTGGCAGAATCAGACTACATGCACACTGTACTCTAATATCGAGTAGTAAATGGGCAACAGATCCTTGGACCGAAAAGTAATGATAAAACAACAATTCACCCAGCACGGTCAATGTCATGTTTATCCACGCGGCCTCAAACTAAGCAATCCAAGTCAAAAAAGGAGAATCAAAAATACTGTTGCCATGGGAGCTTGCGTGTTCTTGTTGTAGGAATAGTTTTTTTTTTGTTTGTTGATGGCGGCGGATTGAATTTCCATTATGAAAATCAGCTTATATTCCTACAGAAATAACCTACAAGAGCCCCCAAAATACCCTAGTGACGAGTGTAATTTATTATCCCATTAATCGTGATTGATTGACCAAGCAACACTCTTATAAAAAACAACCCATACTCTTACGGAAGACAATCTACAAAAAGAATGTGGGCGAAAGTAAAAAAAAAATATGTATACGGATACACTGGTGCTTAAACAGTGCTAAACCAGTTGCTAAACCAGTAATAAAAACACTGCAAGTTCCTTATTACCTTCAAAAGCGACAGATCAAGAGATCCCAGTCTCTGGATGAGTGGGAACTCAGAACTTCTAAAAAGAATGAGAGTTCTGTTTTTTCATTTGTTCGACGATGGGGAGGGGACGTCGGCCACTTGGAGAAGAGCCAAAAAAATGCCTATAACAGGACTGACTGACGATTTTAGTTGTTTACATAATAATATAATCTTTATTGAAAATATATATAAAAATAAGTTGCATTACAATATAAATTAACACAAATTCATTCTAGAATAAAACAGGAAGGTGTGACTATTGAATATAATGATAATCTTCATTGTTCACAGAGCAAGATGTCGTAAAGCAGGGAATCATACCTAAGCATGGGAACTCCCCCCAAAATAGCCGCAATGTATGAAAAATATGAATTCTCCTATTCGCGAGAGAGACCAAAGATTATCATATACGGGAAGCCAATGTGGAGTGTCTTCAACTCATTATCAAGTGGAATATTTAGTTGCTTTTGAGACTGGAGCTCATTAATTCCCATAACCATGAGGATTTTGTTGACCCTAAATTATGGAACAACTCTTAGACCACGGAGGCAAAACCCAAAGAAAGATCACATTGAACCAAATGAGATGCAGAACCTAAACCCGGAACTCCCAGAAAACCCTTAAGCCAAGTAAAAAGGGAGGATATTATCAACCGGGTGGGTATAGAGGTCCTCATTCGTCATGCTATGTCCAGTCCCACCTCTCTAATTATCGTTTACGTAAAACCATACGGTTATGACGATGAAATATGCAATTCTTAAACAGCATGGACGTGCGTGAACAATAAGGCATGAAATATATAGTAAACTAAGACCTCATATTTAACCATTTGGGGTACCTCATATTTAATTAGATATTTTGGGATTAATGCAGAATCAGTTGAGCGTTAAAGAGCGTTTAAGTGAAGTAAGCGCAACAGCAACGTGTGCTGAAAGTATATATATAGTATTGTTGTCAAAATTTTTATATTGTATTAATTTTAATTCTACTTGATCATTTTTCCAATAGTTACTAAGTCTGTCCCACAGTAATCCAGTATTATTGAATTATACCAAAACGCATGTGAAGTTTTCTTTTAAATTGAAAATCGTTTTAATTGATTTGACACCGTTAATGTGATTACTTACAACTATTGCGTCAAATAATACTTATCGCACAATATGCTAAATTAAATTATGTACTATTCCATGTGTTTTAATCGATTCGATTGTAGAGAACATATGAATCTGCCTAGGTATTTATATTCAAGGAATCAGAGTAATCTAATGGAAGTCAATCATGGTGTACAAGCAATTTAACAAAGATACAACCTAGTAGCATCTACTTTCATCATTTGTCAACCACCGATAAGTACTCACAAGAAAAATCCCTGGAGACAATATTATGATGATAATTGTGGATTACCGGAACCTAGTGCCAGGTAACACTGCCACAAACAATATCATCAAACAGAATACCCCATATATATCTAATGACAATTATCTAGAAAACCACCCGACCTAAGCGTGTCGCAAAACTGCATAAAATCTGTCGAGCGACTATATTTAGACAGCAAGGTCCCAAACATTAAATCCTAAGGGCCAGAAATAATCCTAGAGATTAATCCCTCAACAATTGCGTATCTTAAACCACGGATCAAAGACAATATGTCGAAACAAGCCCCTAAAATCAAAATTTGAACAAACCGCAATTACCATTAGATGTCGCAAAACAGCCCATCATTCAAAAAAAATAAAGAGCCAAATATGAAAAATTTTACGGGAAATATAAACTGCACGTGTATTAAATTTTCCCGAGGAGAAAGTGCCCAGGAAAGATACCCAGCCCAGCTATTAACTTAGCTATTCCCTGCGATTAATCCCTCAACCATTATGTACCTTGCAAACGTATCAACGACAGGATGTGGGAACAGGCAATTGAATTAAGTTCCAATCCACTTGCAGAAAAAAGTGTTATATTTTATAACAAACCACCAACCCATCGTATATGATATGAAAAACCATGCACGAACAATTTTATACAGAAAGTCAAGCTTATAAAAATTTTGAAACTTTACACCAAGTATAAAGTGCCAAAAATGGAAAACCTTTAAGACAAACCATAAACAATTAGCCGACTCAGACATAAATTCAACGGAAGCCAAAATAAAGTGACAGCGTATGTGAGTATTATAGAGATACGTAGAATGATGAAGTAAGTGTGAATTCTTATGTATCTATCATTTAACTCTAGTGAATATTAAGAAACATATCATGAAGCAGATAAAACAAATGACATTCTTCCAGTGCTACTCCCAATTTGAACCCCATTAGTGTGTATAAAATCATTTCTTTTATATAAATTGTTTTTAATTCATATATATTTGTGTGTTACAAGTTAAATATAAAAAGCTACTTTTAAAAATCAATAGCTTATTGTGCCAGTATAGCGTCAGATGGAGGTATAATGTAGTATTGGAAGTAGTGATTCTGTATTTTCAGTATCATGTGAGGTAATAGAATAATTACAATGTCGGAAACAAGAGAATTACATCATGTAGAATTATTAGTATATCAGGTGAAGATATTTTCAGTATTAGATGGAGGAAAACAATATTTATATATTCAATTATATAATTAATATATTATAGTCAGTAAAAAAAACTCTCTGGTCCTTTCACCAAATAGAGTGTTATAGGTGATGGAACTTTAAGCAATGCTTTCATAAATGTAGACACAATAAGGTAATTAGGAATGTGTAAAATTTACGTCTTACTAAATTTGAATTAATTAGATAATAAGTATTAAATTATAGAATTAACAATAACAGAACGTGATCAAAAATCACAAAATGAAAGGAGAACTAGTGGGCGCAACGATGGAGACATCGCTAACAATGGGAAGGGTAATATGTAACGGGGTCAAAACTCAAAAACCTCAAATTACGTTGTAAGCCTCCCTTCCTTTCAAGTTAAAGCTACCCATGTAAAATAGAGCCGCTTATACTATTAACCTAAAATCAGGTAACGCACAGACATCAAATAAGGCTTGGTCGTGCAATTTAAAAAGTAGCAAACAAATGTATCTTGATTGAATAAACTTTGTATAATCTTTCCCACAGCAAATCTAGTAGCAATAAATAAATCTATCTTGAAGCAGAAGGACAAAGTGTCACAAAAATATGAGATAAATATCAGTGCGACTAATTGTTATGCGACAGGCGATCAAAAATATTGCTTATTTTCGGGAACTTGAATCATCAACTGTCAAGAGAAAGTAGAATTTATTAGACATAAATAGCCACATTAGACACAAAGTATTTTCATGTAATCCAGTCATATTGTTCCTAAACAAAGTCTCATGTTATGTATTCCAATGTAATCAAGTTGTATTGTTCTGTAACAGAGTTTCATCGCGATAAATTATAAGCTTAATGAAAACTAGGTGACATGTCGTTAGTGAAACATCACGGAAAAATTCCGAAATGTTAATCTTATAGCTATAAATTATATGAAAGATGAGGTAGCCGAATTATGTGTTCTCTTGGCCCAATAGGAAAATGGGTGACATATCTCTAGTAACGCCTTAATGTAAGCCTTGGAAAACTTTGGATAGTATAGTAACTAGGATTTGCAGCTGGGGAGCGAGTCTTTTTGCAGTCCTTTGTCAGTCTATGTGAAGTCTTATTCTATGTTATGTAAAACGTTGAACTTATAGTTTAGATAGAGTGCAGTGAGAATCTATCCCTCAGTGTATAAAGAACCTAGTGTCAGCCTTTAAGTAAGCTAAGTCCTAGCCCATTACGTAACCAGACTTAGATCAGATGTAATGACAATCGTTCACATACTATAGTGCCCATACCAATATATTGAAGTGCCATTTATTAGATATTCCTGAACGGCCTTGTACTAAAAATGTGAGTAGAAATAAATACATTAATTTCTTACTTATTTCTCTTCATGTTGTATTTCTCAAAAAATTAGTCCTGTGTGCCTCCAACTCGCTCCCTAAGGAATGTGATCCTTATCATCTAATTTACAGGTAATGAGTAGTAACCTAATAGCGTAACGACCCTAGATGTTATGGCTATGCTTCATTGAGAGGTTTACAGTAGAATCGAGGGTCAGTCGAAAGGAATTCATATAATAATAGTCATTGACAATTGCTCACATAATCACTTAACCTATCCCTTGATTTCATCATTAATTGTACAACAAAATTTCACCCTGTTAGAAAACCTTAGATGCCCCAAGGCATAACTTACAACCCTTGCCCTGATTTCTGTGGGGGAGTTTCCTCCTCAAAAATATAATTTATATCTGGAAATCAACTGCGCTGAACAAAAAGCCACTCCAATTTCCAATTGATTGAGCCCTTTTTGAAGTTTCTACGACAAATTCTTCGATACCAAGTGCCCTGCTCTAAAGGAAAACAAATAATAAATAATACCTTGTGCCAACGTCGTTCTTACATGTTCTCAGGGCATAACTTAAAACCCTTGCCCTGATGGTTGTGGGGGAGTGTCCTCCTAAAAAAACATATAGGGGCATGATTGGCGTCGGGGCTAGTTGCCCTCCAATCACTTTCGACTATTAAAAAGGGCACTAGCCACTCTAATTTCAAATCGAATGAGCCGTTTTCGAAGTTTCTACGACAACTCCTTTGAGTCGAAGTGCCCAGGTATGGAAAAAAAATAATAATAAAACATTTTGCCAACATCGTGCTTCACTTAGGCAGCGTGATTGCGCTGCCTATGATTATTCATTAAAGTAACCTAATTTAAAGATAAATTACATATTTAGCAATAAAAATAGTTGTATAGAGGCGAAACTATTTATATCGAAAATGGAAAAAAAACAGTAAAAGAAACAGGCCACAGAACTAACAAGAAAACTATTCAAGGAGACATAGTAAAGCTTGATAAACCTGATTTGGTATAACAAAGTTGCAAAAGTAAAAGATACAGATTAAAAACAGTCGGCAGTGTGAGAATAAACGATAAATGAAATCATTATAATGAATAAACACACACGATAAGAAATAAGTCAAATAACTTTTCAAGGCAAGAAATATTGTAAATCACAATGAAATGAAAAACGAGCAGAAATTACAGTAAATAACCGAGTCTAACTCAAAACAAGCGGAAACTACCACAAAGAAAAAGATAGATACAATCCCTTTTGCCTTTTAAAAACCTGAACATGACTTGCACTTTACTGCAAAAAAAAAAACACATCTTAAACATTTTTTTTTCTTTTTTTAACTGTAATAAACTCAAAACTATTAAGACATTCAAGAATGAATACCAATGTATGTATTCATTGACGGTCAGTCCGTATTTATTTGTTTGTTTTAGCAATCATGTTTGTTTTGGTGGTATTTTAATTGATTTTATGAAAAACAAATCACACAACCTGACATTAAGATATAAATATACAGTTAAGTAAAAGTAAAATTGATTATAATTTTAGTTATAATCTAAATTATAATTACTTCATGATATAATGCTTTTTCTTTACTTTATTTCTACAGCTTGTTGTAACTTTTATGCAAAAAACTGTTTTGTCCTTTTGTCAAACTAATTCATAAGGATAATTCACACTATGTAAAATTTAAACGGGATATGGGGGGCAGACCATTATCAGGCATATTTTTTTTGTGTTTTTCATTCAATGAATAATCTCAAAACACTGCGTTTAATGAAGAAGTTTAATAAGAATTTAAAGAAGATTACTGTTACTGAGTTAATTCAATCCTTTTGTAAGTTATTCTTTAATTTTACGATAGTTTACCTGGAATTTTAATGTGCCATTCTTTTTGTTGGTAAAATTTGGAAGGAACAGTAATTCAGGTAATCATTTCACTTGTTAATACCCCCCCTCAATATGGTCCTACAGGCTGTAGGGTAAATTTTTTGATTAACTCACTAATTAGATAACTTTAGAGGAGTTGAATTACTCTAATTCAGATATTGTAAACATACCACTCAATACTTTTTTTATTCTCTTTCCAAATATAATAGCCTGGTTGTTTTACTTGGGAATTATGTCTTAAGGGGACTCCACCTTTTGACTATTAGAAAAAATTAGTTTATAAGCTTATATAGAATGGTACTATCCAATCTTCTTATAATTAAAAACATTTTAGTCATCTAGTTGGAAAATTTGGCCCATATGTATAGGAAAAAGCTAAATTTGCCAACTAGTTGACTAATAACTTCTCCCCAGCAAAACTGTAAAATTCTACTTTAGCTACTTTTGGCTATCTTGGAAGGGGTTAGGATTAATAAAATGACACTTTAAGGAATGGGTCTACAGGCTAAAGTATGTCCTGGGAAGGTATTTTGAAGTACCTACCTCCATTTCTTCTCTCTCTAGAGAGTCCTGAAATTTGCCTACATGACAGGTATGACACCTATGGAAATTTTGACAAAACAACATTTTAAATTAATTTTCAGCTATCAGTTTCTTTTTCTCTGACTTTAGTTCTAAAAATCCAATTCCTGTTATTTGAGTAGAATTTTAAGCCATATCAATGTTTTTTTTTTCAAAATTTAGGAAATGTATTTACATATCTTTAAAACCTTATCATTTGGGTCTGAGGAAAGTTGTGAAGCTGAAAACAATTTAGTTGTACTTCATTTAAGCAGAAGATCTATTTTGCAAGGTTTCACTTTTATAACACACACATTTTTAAAGGTTATCAAAGGTCAGGACCCTCAAGAGGGAGAAGGATTGGAGGTAGGCACTTCAAAATACCTTCCCAGGACATACTTTAGCCTGTAGACCCATCCCTGAAAGTTTCATTTTCCCAACCTAACCCCTTTCCAAGATAGCCAAAAGTAGCTAAAGTAAAATTCTACTTTAGCTACTTTTGGCTATCTTGGAAAGGGGTTAGGTTAAGAAAAAGAAACTTTTAGGGATGGGTCTACAGGCTTAAGTATGTCCTGGGAAGGTATTCTCAGCTTCACAACTTTGCTCAATCCCAACTTTTAAGGTTTTAAAGATATACAAATACATTTCTTAAATTTTGAAGAAAAACAAATCATTAATATGGCTTAAAATTCTACTCAAAGGACAGGAATTGCATTTTCAGAACTAAAGCCAAAGAAAAGGGGGTAAATTTTTTGCAGTTCATATTATTGGCTTATGAATAAATTAAACATACCACATGATGCCTTTTTTATGCTCTCAAATATAATAGTGGTTTTTGTTGGAAATAAATTTACCCCTATATATACCAATTCAGGGTATATATTTTCACATTAGGGGGGGGGGGAGGTTTACATTTACATTACATTTACATCTCATTTACATTAGGAATAAAATTTTGGACCCAGGATGAAATTTTGACTCTAAAGAGATGTTTATTTCTTAGCTATCTCATCAGTGAGGTAATCATAAAATTTACAACCCATAGTTTTATATTGAACTATAAACAAATACTTAAAAATACTTTCCAAATACTTACAAATACTTTCCAAATACTTTTGGAAATGATAAGACCCTTTGCCTTCTCTACAAAGCTTTGGTACAGCCAATCCTTGAATATGGTCATTGCTCTACACGTCCCTTTTACAATAAAGACATCAAAGCTCTTGAAAAAGTTCAAAGACAAATAACAAAGTTCTGTCCAACTTTGAGAAATTTACCCTACAAAGATAGGCTCTGCAAGCTCAAACTTCCTTCACTAGCTTATTGACTGCACTGAGGAGACCTCATTGAGGTATACAAGCTTTGCTATGCTGCCTACAAAAACATCCAGGCTACTGATGTTCTCACCTTCAGCCACACGAACTTTCATGGTCACAACCTCAAGCTTCAAGAAGAAATGTTCCAAAAGGACATTGGTCATTGGGTGTTCAAGAACCAATTAACACAACACTGGAACAAGCTCCCCTTTGAAGTCATCAATTACCTTAATTACCTTAATTTGCACTTCAGAGCAAATTAAGGTCCATACTGGATCTGTTGTGCTCCGGGTCAAATGATGGCAAAAATTTGTCACTGTGTTAGGGCCCAGTGACACACCATAGGAGAGGTCTGCTGGAGAGATGCAATTTAAGCCCACTCGGTAGTGGTGGCCACGAGGTAGGTATGGCCTGTAAAGACCATTCTCAGTGGTATAGAGCTGACACCACTGCACAACAGCAACTTTGGATTGAGTATGCAAGATGGTTGGGTATGACAAGCGGCATCAGCCTCCTAGCAAGACACTCATTATGATAAAGTTGGCATCAGTCAGTAGTTGAGTGGGACGGACAGTCCCACTCATATTTCCATGGCTTGTTATTCCATTCCTTGTCAAGTCTGGACTTGAAGGACGCAGCCGTAGGTGCAGTCGCCGTTTCAGCTTGAAGGCTATTCCAATTGTTGACAACACGCTTGGAGAAGAAGTGTTGCCGCATTCGTGTTTTAACAAAATGTTTTGACAGCTTATGTGAGTGTCCTCATTGTCTGGTGCTGACTTGAATGTTTGGTAAAGAGGGGGTTATTTGGTTGTGCATTATACTTGTAGGTCAGCATCATATCACCATGGCGGCGTCTGAAGACAAGTGCTGGCAGCTGCATGCATTCCAGTCTCTTGTTGTATGGGAGATCTTGTAGGCCAGCTATGCATTTCGTGGCATGTCTCTGAACTCCCTCGATTAGACTGGTGTCATTCTTATAAGAAGGGGAGGTGAGACACGTACCAAAATCCAAAACGGGTCTAACTATAGCCTTCTAGAGCCTTAGAAAGACTGTACGGGAGCGGCTGGTTATAGTGCGTTTGAGGAGACCAAGGCTTGAATTTGCTTTTGAAACTGCTTGTTGCCAGTGGCCATGGAACTTCAGTTGTTCATCTATCAGCACTCCTAGATCTCTTTCTTTGGGACTTGTCTTTAGTACTAAGTGAATTGGGATCGGACATGCTATACTGGTGATGGAGGTTGTTGCTTCCAAAGTGAAGGACACTGCACTTCGATGTGTTGAATTCAAGTAGCCAGTCTTGTGCCCACATTTGGATTTTATGAAGGTCATGCTGCAGACTTTGTTGGTTTGCAGGCCCAAACAGCTTGGAGTCATCAGCATAGAGAGTGATGTTGTTTTCTGTTCTGTTCATCATATTGTTGATGTATATAAGGAATAGGGTAGGGCCCAAGACAGTACCTTGGGGGACTCCGCTTACAACATCACATGGTTTGGAGAAGAACTTATTGCCATTATTTGTGAAGAGTCGAACCTGCTGACTCAAACGAACTTTCATGGTCACAACCTCAAGCTTCAAGAGGAAATGTTCCAAAAGGACATTGGTCATTGGGTGTTCAAGAACCAAGTAACACAACACTGGAACAAGCTCCCCTTTGAAGTCACCAATGCCAATTCATCAAACTCATTCAAGCAGGAACTGGACAAATACTATGGTGAAAGTGCCTACAATTTTTTTCAATTTAAAAGATTTTTGTAGAGGCCCTGTGGCCTATTTGTTTTGCATTATATTATTATTATTATTAAACAAAAACAACAAAATCCTTGCTTTATAATATACAGTATTTTTTTATTAATCACATTGTCATGTTTACTTCCCTTATTGATCTATCTGATTTGTGAAACAATTTGAAATAGCTTAATATTTGAAATTCAACATGTCTTTCTTTCTTTTACAACCAGATTCAGGTCTAATTGTTTTGACAGGTCAAGGTACCTGCTCACAAAAAAAACTACTACTACTACTGCTAGCAAATCACCACAGCACCAAGCCACCTGAGGCCAACAAAGCTACGC
Source organism: Artemia sinica (assembly GCA_027921565.1). Taxonomy (NCBI): domain Eukaryota; kingdom Metazoa; phylum Arthropoda; class Branchiopoda; order Anostraca; family Artemiidae; genus Artemia; species Artemia sinica. The sequence goes on from CM051264.1 coordinate 53,957,368, forward strand.
ACACTCCTCTTCCATCCCAATCTATTCAAAGCCTCCCTTTTTATGTGCCCACCCATGAAGTTCCTATTTCCTTTAAATCTTTCTTTATGATGTCCTCCCAACCCAGACAAGGATGACGTCTTTCCATTTAGCCCTAGATGGTCAGCTGAAAAGAACAATCTTTAGCAATCTGTCATCCTTCATCCATACAATGTGCCCTAGCCACCTCAACCTTTCTTTCATTATAGCCCTAGAGAGCAGTATTGAACCACATTTTTTTGTATAGCCTATTGTTTGAAATATGGTCAGTCAGCTGGGTACCCATAACAATCCTTAAGCAATTTCTCTGGAAAACATTTAGCTAATCATCATCTGCTTTTTGGAGCACCCTTGCTTCAGAGCCATATTTGACCACTGTCATCACTGTAGCTTCTAATATTCTAATCTTGGTTTGCAGACTTATCTCTCTATTCTTCCAAACTTTTTTTAACTTTGAAAAAAACACCCTGAGCCTTGGCTATTCTACTTTTGACATCTTCACTGCTCCAACCATCTTTACTAATAATACAAACAAGGAAAGTGAAGCTGTCCACCTGATCAATCTTTTCATTACCCAACTTCACCTTTTCATCTTCACTTATTCCTAGCCTTAGTGACTTAGTCTTTTTAACATTAATTTTCGAACCTATTCTAGCACCCTGAACTCACAAAACCTCTAAAACTCCATTCATTTTGCTCACACTTTCATCTAGGATGCTAAAATTATCAGCATAATCTAAGTCCAGGAGACTTTTTACTCCCCATTTGATTCTGTGGTCTCCTATTGCCTTTCCTGTGCTCCTTAAGACAAAGTCCATCAAAATAATCCATATAAAGGGGGATAGAACACAACCCTGCTTTACTCCTGATTCAATACAAAACCAGCTGCTAACCTCATTTCCTACCTTAACTGCAGCAGTGTTATTCTTGTACATAGTACTAATCACTTGAATGTATTTGTTGGGTATACCATACAAGGATAAAACCTTTACTAAAGCTCTTCTATCAACACAATCAAACACTTGCTCATAATCTATAAAACTGAGGACCAAAGCTGTTTGAAAACTCAGGCACTTTTCAATTATTAACCTAAGAGAGAAAATTTGGTCAACACATCCTCTATCTTTTCTAAAACTGCACTGTTTTTCTCTTAAAACTTTGTCTACGGCATCTCTCAGTCTAAAAAGTATCATATTACTAAGTAATTTGCTACCAACAGAGACCAGACTAATCCCTTGATAATTACTACACTCACTTTTATCACCTTTCTTATAAAGTGGTTTAATTAAGGTTTTCTTAAAATTGTTAGGTACTTCCCCTTTTTCAAAGATCATATTCATAATCTTCAGTAACTTGTTTCTAACCTCAGAGCCACCATATTTAACAAACTCATTTACCACCCTATCAGCACCTGGAACCTTATTATTTTTTAGTCCTTTTAGTACTGTTGCTGATTCCTCCTCACAAAGCAAATCTTCCTTCACATCCAATGTATCACAAACTTTTTCATTTTTCTCTATCTCTTCCTTCAACTCTATCTTGGTTAAGCGAATTCTCAAAATGTTTGGCCCATCTCTCTTTAGTTTTTTCCTTATCACTAGTTGCAGCCCCATTCCTATCATTAACTGGGCCAAGTCCTGATTGACTATTCCCTCTCAATTTGTTAACATGCCAGTACAATATTTTACTATTATGCCATCTAGCTGCATCTTCCAGATCCTTGCAATTTTATCAATGGCCTCTACTTCAAATCTCCTTAGTTCATATTCAAAACAATAGAAAAATATATTAACCAGGGTTATGTAGGGTCATGGAAGGGGGTGGCTGTGGGTATTGTGTATTTGCAAGTAAACAGTTATTATATTTAGAAAGAGTGGTAAAAGGGCATCAAGAAACATAGTGCTTTCACCTTGTCCCTATGTCAGAAATGAAATAAATGTACCATTCATATTTATAATCATAGAGATAGATATGCATACACACAATAGAGCTAGATGTCAGACTAGACTATATACATTTTTTTCTGATTATATTGGCTAAGGTTAGTTAGTGTATGTAGAAGCAAGGTAGAACATAAAATACACTACTTGTTGCATCTTTTTATGCTCTTTCCAAATATACTGATCATTTCCTCTGCAAAATTCCATGGTAAATGTGTAGTCCAGTAGCTCATTTGAATTACATTTTATAAAAACAATGAATAGCATCACTTGATTCTGTTTTTTCTTATTTCAGGTATTATGGTCATTTTTGTAACAATGCATCCCTCCCCCCTTATTGTCCTAGATTTGGCCATAGGGTATATATAAAACTAAAGAAAAATGAAACAGAATTGTTCATACCTTGTAATATGTTGCATGTTTCTATTAATCAGATTATAATGTTTTCTTCCTTTATATCAACATTTTTAAATCATTTCAAATCAAATTTCCATCCAGTATTGCAATCAATCACTCAGGCACCACCAGATTTCACCAGGGAAAGAATACAAGAAAGCAATGGGCAAAAAGACACACCATATAACATTATACAAAAAATAGATAAATATACTATTAAGACTATGTCTAGGGTATGAGATATTGTAAAAAAAAAAACCTTGGTATTTGGGAAGAGCATAAAATTAGGAACCTGATGGTACCACTCTTTTTTTTTATAATGTCTTCTTCAAATGAGCTGTTAAACTGCAATTTTACCAATATTATTTTGAGCCCTTATAGGGATACTTTAAATGACACCTTATTAGAAAATGAAGCAACAGCCTATGTTAATGGCTGTGCAGAAGGAAACATATTAATAAAGTAAATGTCATCTCCTTACAGGAGAAATAGAGGGGTTGCCATTTTAGCCTATAAGTTAATGAGGGCTAATGCTCTGAAGCCAGCATTATTCCCTACTGTTGGTCCCAACTCACAAACTGGAGGTCATCTACCTGAAACTTGTCAAGCAGTCTACCATATCAATTCTTTTCTTCACAAATTGTCAACAGTTGGCACAAAATATCAAATGAAACAGTTACTGCTGAATCTGATGATGTTTTCAAATGAAGGGTAGATGGTGAGTGGTCCTCCAGAGAGTGTAAACTAAATTGGGATGCTACTGATCATGTAATAGCACCTGGTCACTAAAGAGCTTTGAATACAACTAAAATCATCATTCTGGAGCTGTACAAGGAGGAATCCTTAGATTGCTCCTAGCTGCAATTTAAGTTCACACCAGTAGATTCTATATTTTATGAGGAATGCTCCTTTGTTTAGGAATACTCCTTAACAAAGAAACCTAAAGCATCTTGAGATGCAAAATAATGGAGAAATATATTATTTTACCTATTTCTGGGAAACTATAAACAATAGTGTGAATATTTATAATATGTTGCATGTTTATCCATTGAAAGATGGTGGGGCCAAGTAGAGCAATGCACTTTTATTAATCAGACAAGTAAGTATTTATGATTATTTTAAATTAGTTTTCAGAATTTTTGGTAGCCATTTTCTGCTACTGAAAAATAAAGAGTAAAGTGTCACTCTTAACCTTTACCTAAAAGAGAATCAGTAAAGTTTTGTAAATAACCTTTGACAATGTCTGCCCCAGTTAGGAGATTATCTGGGCTGTAATTGTCATGTTAGTGACCTGTATATTTGACAACAATATTGATTGAGAGGAATCAAATTGTACTATGCTTTTGTTGTAGTAATGTTTAGGTCAGTAGAGGCCATACATGTTGGATTACTAAACTCTGCCTTATAGGCTAATTATTAGGGCTAAAAAAGGTTTTAGGCTATTGGCTTTTGACTAGGCACTGTGACACTGCTAAGGGACTTCCTACTGAAGAGCCTCTTGTCTTCTTAAGATAGGCATAGTCATTGATAAAATATGCTAGTAATTTTGGTTAGGGCTACTTACAAAAAATTCAAATAGGATGAAAATAAATGTATCATCAGGTTTTTAATCTAAATAATTCCAAATATAATAATTAATGCAGTTTTGATTGCATTCCAGTCCACTCTAATGACACATGCTATAGTTTATAGGCTATATATAAAAAAGAGTTTGGTGATTTTGTGGTTTTCCCATAAATATAATAGTTGAAATTCTATTTTAAGCCCTAAAAAGGGTTCTAAAGTACATAGTTCCTTATGCTTTTTGTTAATGGAACACAAAAAATAAACCATTTAAAATTGTTGTTATTGCATATATTCATTCTTCATTCTCAGTATGAAGGAAATACTAAGATGATAAAAGACCAGTACCATTTGATTCCTCATTCAAGACTTTCCAAATATAATAATCATTACAATGCAATTATACCTTGACCCTCCCTGATATAGTGGCATCAATTCTCAGAAGTATATGGGGGAGGTAAAATGCTTCTTTTTTAATTCTGGGGGAGTTCTTTTGATATTTTTTTTTTTTTTTTCAATGAAAATACCAAAAAGGTTTTTAGCTTTACCAAAAATGGCAATGCACTATTATAGAAATAACTGAGCACTTTAAAGGTTTGACAATTTTTCAGAAAACACTTAAAACCTTCCAGCTACATAGTTATTTCTAAATTTAAGAGACACACTGTTCAAACCCAGAACTATGCAATAATTAACTATATATTTTGATATTTTTATGGACAAACTGTAAATTAAAGTGGAGGTGTGCTTGAAAATGGTTCTGCTACAAACAATCCAGAAAGTAGTTCTCTTAAAACTGAAAAAATTCATGCAAGCACCAATACTCTTTCCAAATATAATTATCATGACTCTAGCAGTTTCTGGAACACAGTTGTAACAGCAGTTGGTTTTTACATTTAGAAAATCATAGAGTTGATTTTAAAGCACAGTTTGTTTTTGCTTGATATCACAAACACAATCTGCTAACATGTCTTGGTAGCCTGGTTAGTGTCTTACAAGCAGGGTTGCCACCACAGTCAGTTCCTAAAGTGTTACAATTGCCCAAGTTTGTGTTCTACACAACATTTTTTGTAGGTACAATCAAAAAGTTTTTGTGCATGTTGGAGCTTGCACTGGGATGCACACATAGTCAGTTTAAGTATACTTAGATTAGTTTTTTGTTCATTTTTTTTTTATCATTTTTAATATAGAGAAATAAAAATGTAGCGGATCAGAGCAGAGCACTGAATGGGAAAATTGTACATGCAAATGCACATACTGTATCTCAATATATTTAAAATATTGTCATGCATAAAAAAATTTCTGACATGTATTTTGATGGAGACACATCATGTAATTGCATTTTATTTGTCTGTATTTTCAATTTGGTCTTATTAAAGAAACAAGGCTACATTCAACATAGCATGTACTACAGTGATGAAATAGTGCTAAAATGGTACTTTTGTGCTACAAGTGACAACCCTGCTTACAAGAGGAGTTAAATTTATCTAATCGGTTGTTCACTAATGTATGTCTTAACTTTTGTAAATTTTCATTTTGTATTTGTAATCATTTAGTAATATTTTATTCTTGCTTTCTTCCCATGACCTCTTTAAACCCCCCAGGTTAAGAAATGATTTGTTAAAATGCAGAATTAATAATGAGTGTGTAGAAAACTTAATAATCACCTTCACGAGTAGTCTCCAAACATAACTGATTTAGCTAATTTATTAATATCTAAATTAATCTGTTTTATATTTGTATTAGAATTTGTTGGAATGGAAATACTCATTAGGATTTTATTGATTTGGAAACACCAGCATTTAATGTTTTCCTCAATAAACCTCATGTAAGAGGCAGAAAAAGTCATAATAGAGCATTGTAAAGATGGAAATCAATATCTTGGTCCAAGTTGTGATATTAAGGGAGTTTAAGGTAAAAAAGTCCTAATTGCCATCCAAATAGTTTTACTTACAAACTGTGGAACTTTACATGAAATATGCTCCAATCACAGTAGTGAAAAGTCCTATACTCTGCTTTTAAAGTTTTTCACACAGATCTAAAACCACACAAGATTCACGACTCTGTCTTTGTGCACATCCAATGAAAAATGTTTCTGATGGAAAACCAAGTAGAATCTAAAACTATGGCTGTGACATATATGCTCAGAGTCTATCTATGGCTCTGATGCATATGCTCAGAATCTAATTATGGGCTATGAAATGTGTGTCATGTTTGGAAAATATCTAAGCTAATAATAAGATAATAATAAAATAATAAGAGCTGCAATGGATGAAATCTAAATGAGAGTTTGAATAAAAGTTGATCTGCTTTTTTTCGATTTTATGGCTTTTTGTTTTTAATTTTCTCTTCTATTTATTTTTGCTTTAATTTGATTTTACAGTGATTGGATTGCCCTCCAATCACTCTGACTCTTAAAAAGATCACTAGAGCAACTGATTACCAATCCAATGAGCCCTCTTCAAAGTTGATATGACCATGCTTTCTATAAAAAATCTTATATACCCCAAGGGCATAACTTACAACCCTTGCCCCGAGGGCTGGGGGAATTTGCTATCCTCAAAGACACAATTTCCAGACCTTTCAAATAGCCTACGTTGAACAAAATGGCTATATACTTATCCCGTGGCTCCAATCAAACTAGATACTAGAAAAGAACTATTCAAATAATTTCAGAATCAAAGTAACTATGAAAATAGCAGTAGAAGGATGTGCCCATGGAGAATTGGATGTCATTTATGAAAGAATTGCTCAAGAAGAAGCAAGAGGCCATTTTAAAGTGGACTTACTCATTTGCTGTGGAGACTTTCAGTCAGTTAGAAATGCTTCAGATCTTGCCTGCATGGCTGTACCACACAAGTACAAAGAAATGTGCTCCTTTCACAAGTATGTACCTTGGATTATTATCTTGATTATCCTTTGGATTTTAGATCCATCACACTCATATTCCAGTTAATAATTATTCAGGAGGGGGAGCATAAAGTTTGTAAGCTTTTTGTAGGAAGAATTTTTTGTTCATGAATTTCATAGTGATATAAATTGTGAAAAAATGCTATGTATGTTCAATAATGCAACTTCACATGGTATATAATTTATCTAAATGTACTTTCCTCTTTGAGGAAATGGTACTGAAACACTTTGTCCCAGTTATTGCCATAATTCCCTACCTGCTGAAGGAGATATGGCTCTGCAATTGCAACCAACAGATAAAGATTTGCTAGAGGAATATGTTTCCTCTGTGTAACACAATATATATTCTGACACATTGTTCAACCCTAAGGTTTGAGTCAAAGGAAATTTTTTTTTCCAATTTTTCTCTCTTGCAGACAAGTAATTAGGGTTACCATGGTATAAGAAGTTTGTACCATTATTGTGTAGGATTTTGTGCAAAGCTTGAACCTTCATTTTTAAAAACTAAACTGGTCTAGACAGTAATTTATCAAACAGTTTGTGGTAATGAACTGTAAGTAAGGAGCAACCCAGCTCAATAGTAACCAAAACTCTAAAAACAGAATTTTGATACCAATAGATGCATCAAAAGAATCAGATTTTTATGCTGATTTTAAATATATAAGTTTCATCCAGTTTAGTTTTACACATAAAAAGTTACAAGCCTGAGAAAATTTGCCTTATTTTAAAAAAGGGGGAAACACCCCCCAAAAATCATAGAACTTTAATGAAAATCACACTATCAGATTCAGAGTATCAGAGAACCCTGCTATAGAAGTTTCAAGCTCCTATCTGCAAAAATGTGGAATTTTGTATTTTTGCCAGAAGAAAGATCATGGATGCGTGTTTACTTTTTTTTTTTCCAGGGGTGATCGTATTGACCCAGTGGTCCTAGAATATCACGGGAGGGCTCATTCGAACGGAAATTAAAAGTTCTAGTGCCCTTTTTAAGTGACCCAAAAAAGGAGGGCGACTAGGTCCCCTCCCATGCTGATTTTTTTCCCAAAGTCACCCAGATTTTTTTTGGGTGACAAAGTCAAAATTTTGAGATAGGCATTTTGTTCAGCATGGTCGAAAAATACAATAACTGTGTCTTTGAGGATGACTTAATCCCCCACAGTCTCCAGGGGAAGGTATGCAAGCTATGAACTTTGCCCAGTGTTTACATATAGTATTGGTTATTGAGAAGTATACAGAAGTTTTCAGGGGGATTTTTCTGGTATTTGGGGGGGGGGGAGGGTCGGATGTTACGTGGGAGGATCTTTCCATGGGGGAAGGAAAATTGCTATGAAGGGGCGCCGGATTTCCCAGCATTATTTAAAAAACGATCAGAAACTAAATAAAAGAAACAACAATTTTTTCAACTGAAAGTAAGGAGCAACTTCAAAACTTAAAAAGAACAGAAATTATTACGTATGTGATTGGGTTCTCCCCCCTAGTTATTAACTCGCTCTTTACGCTAAAAATTTTTTTGTACTTCCATCAGAGCTATTCATTCTAATTAACGGTCTTTATTATTAAGGGGTCATTCTTAAAGAATTGGAACAAAATGAACTTTAGCGTAAAGAGCGAGGTATCGACTAGGGGACGAACTTCCTAATATACATAATACAAATACACGGATATAGAAGTTCGTTACGTAAGTTGATTCGTAAGTTTAGTCAGAATAAAATTTCGAGAAAACCATTTAGCCAAAAAAAGTAAAATTAATATGTAAAATTCGTTTTAATTATTCATGTATGGTCAAAATCAAAGCTGCATTAATTCACAAACGATCAGAAATTAAATTAAAAAAAAACAATTTTTTTTAACTGAAAGTAAGGAGCGACATTAAAACTTAAAACGGACAGAAATTATTCCGTATATGGAAGGGGCTGTCCACTCCTCAAAGCCTCGCTCTTTACGCTAAAGTTTGACTCTGTATCACAACTTTATTTTTTAAAACAATGAAAAAGTTTAGCGTAAAGAGCAAGGTGTTAAGGAGGGGACAATCCCTTTCATATACGGAATAATTTCTGTTCGTTTTAAGTTATAATGTCACTCTTTACTCTCAGTAAAAAAAAACTTTTTTGTATTTAATCATCAGATAAAACCACTTGTGGCCAATAAATTGGTGAGCTTCCTGTGTCCACACTACCCTGTTTGAAGTCTAAATCTTAAGAGGCTCTAACCGCTTTGTTCTTAGATACTGGACTTGTTGGATTAACCATTATGGAAAAAGACCTAAATTATTGGTACTCACAGGCCCAGGCCTTAGACAATTAGGGCTATTGGAATTTTTTCTGGGGAGGGGGGGGGGTAGGAAACATAAACCATAGGATTTTTTTAGGCAGATACTCTTCCAAGGTTCATCAGAATACAGTTAAATGTCAAGGAACAATACTCTAAAAGCATTTCTCTGTTTAAACAGCGCTGTAGCCCCAATCCTAAGATGTATTTTAATACTTAATTGTTTTGAGATTTTGAGACCAATCCAGGATGGGGGGGGGTAATTACTCCTGTATGTATAATCCAAGTCACTAGGTATTTATGTAGCTACTGCACATCATACTAGCTATTTCAAAAAGATAGCTTGCAAGTCTAAATGATTTGTTTGCTAATATAGCCTTATTTTTATTTGCTAAGCTTGCAAAATTTTGGTTAAAAAGAGTATATGCTAAGTTTTATGCTTACATATGGTTTATTCAACACCTGTCAAATTATTTCCTTATTTAAACTTGGAACCACTTTCTTAAGGGTAGCCTAGACTGTCAATCATTTGGATCAAAAGCTTCGATTGATCAATTGATTAAAGCATGATTGACTGTCTACGAACCTGTTTGATGCTTGATTCAAGCGTTGATGGTGATTGATAGAAAGTTTGAATGACTCAATCGGTTCCCAGACGGTCAATCATGCTTTAATCAATTAATTGATGGAAGCTTTTGATCAAAATGATTGATCGTCTAGGGTGTCCTTTACAATAAATCACCATTCCTTGTTTAATCTTTTCAAATGTGATATTCAATACTATTAATTTAATCACTATAATTCTTTAGAATCGAGTTTTAAAGTTTGCATGGAAATACATTTTCTAAGACTAATTTTAATAAAGGAAGCGTTGAAATTCAAAAATAAAATCCCTCCTCCCCCCCCCAAAAAAAAAAAACAAGAACTGTAAATTGCACTTCTGCATATAAATGAACCTCTATCAACCAAATTCAATAAAGGAAATAGACGAAATTTTAGAAAAAGATTTGTTTTTTTTTCTTTTTCTTTTAAGCCTTTTAATCAACTTAGTATTACCAAGAAAGCAAGTATAACCTGTTGCTTCATGGGCCCTAAGCTTGAGGAGTGTATATATATTCTTCATAACATAATCGTTCCTAACAATAATCGTTTTTTGTTTTTGTTTTTTGAGAAATTACTATTATGTCAAAGAATTGCAGTACTCCATAATCGACTAGACTTAAAATAAAACTTTTGCTTTTGTTAAGAAAACGTAAGAATATGGAAATTATTAAAAGAAAGTACGCTTAACCAGGATCCTTATTCAAGGCCTAAATTTGAAATCCTGGAATTATAGTTAGGCCTATATTTGATTCTCAGTTCTAGAGAAAAGTACTAGTTACTACAAAAAGTGTGTATGAGGCTTAAGCTAAATAGTTGTTGGATTAATATTAATGATTTAGTATTTATTTGTAACCCACTGCATGATATGTTTCAATAGTGAAGTAACACAAAAATGAAAAGAAAAAACTTCCTGGTCATATGTGTGCATACATATACATAAACATACATATAGGAACATGTACCACCCCCCCCCCCAAAAAAAGGAAAACATACAAAAACGCTTGCAAACTTTTTTACAACAATATTTATTATAAAAAAACAGCAAATATAAGTCAAAACAATCATACAAGAGGATGCAAATGACCTAACCACAGTCAGGGCTCTTCATTTCACCTGGAATTTAACTTAATTTAATTGATTTAACTGGAATTTAACTTATTATAATGCGTCAATATATCAGTTGCACTAAATATATGAATAATCTTGCAGTTCCAATACCAACAAGTTTTATATAAAAGGTATTTAAAATAACGGAAATATAATGCTCCAATGCCGTGCATACCACTAACATTAAAAAATGGGTGTAGACTGACGACAAAACGTTGGAATAGTCACTAAAAGTTGAATAGACTCTAGCCAATGCCTTCAAAGAATATCAGCTTTGATTTGGAATAATTTTAGCATAATCTGCTTTCATTTTATTCTTAATGTCAAAAAGTGCACTAAAATGGATTGCTGATACAGAAGAGTGAATACTAATCCCAAGCTAGCACAACTCAGGAACTAGCTTAACTGAAAACGGAACTAGCGTAACTGAACCAAAACTGAGATTGCTACTTTGATGTTCAGTATTAAAAACTAAACAATTGCACTATTCAGCAATAAGATTGAGGAATTTTTTTCAAACAGCTTGGAAGCAAAGTGGGTCAATTTAGCTTAGCTAAACTTTGGATGGCTAATACATTCTAGTTCATCTGCATATTCAATATAAGATTTTTTTTTCCAATAAAATATGACGTGGAAATATGGGATAGCACAAGGTATAAGTAAGCAAAGGTATGGTGACAACCCCCCCCCCTGCCTCTGTTTAAGTCAACAAAGAACTGGGACATTACTAAAAAAAGTATATCCTAACTGGGGTCAAAAATATGAATTTGCATATCAGAAACAAAGAATAAATATAACTGATGAATTCATTCCAAGCTTTTTGGCTATGGCAAACCAAGTCAAAAGCTTTTGTAACATCTAGTTAGATCTATCGTTTTGTGGTTGAATTAATATAGAAGTAAGAACTCAATGTGCATTTTGTGCATTTTTAGTTCTATCGTTTTGTGGTTGAATTAATATAGAAGTAAGAACTCAATTTGCATTTTGTGCATTTTTAGTTCTATCGTTTTGTGGTTGAATTAATATAGAAGTAAGAACTCAATGTGCATTTTGTGCATTTTTAGTTCTATCGTGTTGTGGTTGAATTAATATAGAAGTAAGAACTCAATTTGCATTTTTGTGTATTTTTAGTTCTATCGTTTTGTGGTTGAATTAATATAGAAGTAAGAACTCAATGTGCATTTTGTGCATTTTTAGTTCTATCGTGTTGTGGTTGAATTAATATAGAAGTAAGAACTCAATTTGCATTTTGTGCATTTTTAATTCTATCGTTTTGTTGTTGAACTAATATAAAAGTAAGAACTCAATGTGCATTTTGTGCATTTTTAGTTCTATCGTTTTTTGGCTGAATTAATATAGAAGTAAGAACTCAATGTGCATTTTGTGCATTTTTAGATCTATCGTTTTGGGGTTCAATTAATATAGAAGTAAGAACTCATTGTGCATTTTTAGTTCTATCGTTTTTTGTTTGAATTAATATAGAAGTAAGAACTCAATGGACATTTTGTGCATTTTTAGATCTATCGTTTTGTGGTTCAATTAATATAGAAGTAAGAACTCAATGTGCATTTTGGCGTCGTTTTGTAGTTGAATTAATATAGAAGTTAGATCTATCGTTTTGTGGTTGAATTAATATAGCAGTAAGAACTCAATTTGCATTTTGACGCCCAAATTGAGTGTGAAGAGTAGACCTATACTTCATAATATTGAAAATCCTGATATAATATTTAATCCAAAAGTCATTAGGGAAATAATTATTATATATTTAAATAAATGATAAAAAGTTTATTCAAATTGTTTGGTGAAAGTATACCAAATATATTTCATTATACTAAGTTTAAGAAAAGAACTTCCTGCATACTTTGGAAAAAAAGAGCAACCTAGAAATAAGTTGCCCTCTTTGTAAACTGTTTGCTTTTCTTTATTGTTTCTCTTACTTTTCTCTTATCATCGTGATCTTTTTTTCAAAATATTTGTTGGCTAATATTTTGACATGTATTTTTTGTGCTGCAAATTTGTATAAATGTAATTGAAAACTGCTCTAAAGTAAGACGTTTGCTTCCCCTGGATCCTGGATCAACAAGGCAAACAAACTCATAATTAACTTTCCACCTCATTATAAAAAATATTGACAAGCAAGGGTATAATACATAAAAAATAGTTCAGTAAATAAAAGAAAAAAACGCATTAACTAGGCTCTGAACTGCCTAATTACAAAGTATATTAAATTGTTTTAAAAATAATAAATTATTGGTGGAGGTAAAGAAGCGTATTAAAATAATTTCTAAAACCTCAATAGCTAGACATGACGTAAGAAAAAAAACTGTAGAAACAATTAAAAGAGGAAATTTTTTCTTTTTCTTTTTGAGTTTTCTTTTTATTTTATGAGTTTTATACTTTATTATGTTTTCCTTTTTTTTTGCACTGAGGACAGCTGAGCAGATGTCTCCGGTGAATTATTGACATTTTCTGGCTTCCATTGGCTGAAAGCTTTTCCTCTTTTTTTGTTTCTACGTCTGTTTTTTCTTTTGAACAAATGTCTTTATGCAATTCCTAATTTGTAGGTATTATTCTGGTGAAAAGAGAGCTCCAATTTTAACAGTTTTTATTGGCGGTAATCACGAAGCTTCCAACTATTTACAAGAACTTCCCTACGGGGGCTGGGTTGCCCCTGGTATCTATTATATGGGGTATGCAGGAGTGGTACAATTTCGTGGCTTACGAATAGCAGGCCTTTCTGGCATTTACAAAGGACCAGATTATTTGAAAGGGAGACATGAATTACCCCCATATAACAATAGCACTATACGAAGTGTTTATCATGTTAGAAACCTGGACGTTTTTAGATTAAGACAAGTAAGTTCTCAATTTGATAAAATTAACAAAGGACTATTTACAAAGGATTAACAAAAGCAATTAACAAAGGGCCAGATTATTTGAAAGGGAGACATGAATTACCCCCATATAACAATAGCACCATACGAAGTGTTTATCATGTTAGAAACCTGGACGTTTTTAGATTAAAACAAGTAAGTTCTCAATTTGATAAAATTAAAAAAGGACTATTTACAAAAGATTAACAAAGGCAATTAACAAAGGACCAGATTATTTGAAAGGGAGACATGAATTACCCTCATATAACAATAGCACTATACGAAGTGTTTATCATGTTAGAAACCTGGACGTTTTTAGATTAAGACAAGTAAGTTCTCAATTTGATAAAATTAACAAAGGACTATTTACAAAGGATTAACAAAAGCAATTAACAAAGGACCAGATTATTTGACAGGGAGATATGAATTACCCCCATATAACAATAACACTATACGAAGTGTTTATCATGTTAGAAACCTGGACGTTTTTAGATTAAGACAAGTAAGTTCTCAATTTGATAAAATTAACAAAGGACTATTTACAAAGGATTAACAAAGGACCAGATTATTTGAAAGGGAGACATGAATTACCCCCATATAACGATAACACTATACGAAGTGTTTATCATGTTAGAAACCTGGACGTTTTTAGATTAAGGCAAGTAAGTTCTCAATTTGATAAAATTAACAAAGGACTATTTACAAAGGATTAACAAAGGACCAGATTATTTGAAAGGGAGACATGAATTACCCCCATATAACAATAACACTACACGAAGTGCTTATCATGTTAGAAACCTGAACGTTTTTAGATTAAGACAAGTAAGTTCTCAATTTGATAAAATTAATAAATATGTATTTAAAATTGCAGCATAAGCTTAGAATAAATAAAGTACATGAAAATTAGAAACCTTGTAAAATATTTATGAAATGCTAATTGAAAATTTAACGAGCTTGGAAGAAGTTAGGAAGACAATGGTCAGTAATGAGAAAGGACTTGCTTTTTTCAAACATTATTTTAATATTGATGAATAAAACAGTTTATAAAAATTAAAAAAACAATGTAATTTAAATTGCAGCATAAGTTCACAATAAAAAGGAAGCTTGGGGAAATTCAAAAGCTTGTTGAACATTCACGAAATATTATTAGACATAGATCGAGTATCGCAGAAGTTCAGAAAACAGAAATCGTAATGCTTAACAAAATAATTTAACAAAACTAAAAATATATACTTAAAATTGTAGCATAAGCTTAGAATAAATAAAGTATAGGCAAATTAAATATCTTGTAAAACATTTGATTTGTTGTTAATTGAGCGAGCTTTATAGATTTTCAGAGAATAGAAATCAATCACAAGAAAGCACTTGTTATTTTGAAAGATAATTTAATTTTTTTTTTTTGATGCAGTAAAATAATGAGCTCAAAGGCCCATTCACAATTAGATTTTACTTATATCCAGATTTAGCTAGCGCTACTTTGAGCCATTCATAATTTTCCATTGATATTTTTGGCCAACCAGAAAATTCTATGAAAAAATTTGAGTTGGTCAAATATCTGCTAGCCAAATTTCGGTAATAATAAAGCTGCCTTTAGCAGCTTATGCTTGCAGATTGTTTTGAATCTTATGCAGGATATCTTAATTTAAAGGGCCATAAGTTAGTATCTTGAAAACTAAGAACCAGAGCAGGACAATTTCTATTGCAACGCCTATTTTAGGGGAAAGGTTGCAATATGACCTGCAATGGAGCACGGTCCCCATTTAGGGGTAACCAAGGGTTAACTCAGTATTTCAGATGAAAACCCATTGAAGTATTTCATATTTGGAACCAGATAAGAAAATATGCAGTTTTTGTCTTTAAAATTTTAAGAATTAAACTAAATCTTATAAATTAATGCATTAAATATGAATTAAATTAATTAAATATAAATATAATTATACATAACTAAATATAAATAGAATTAATAGAATTTTTTGCGGGGGAAATGTTCGCTTTATAAATTAAAAGCTTTGCAAGCAAAGCATGAATACAACGTCTGTATAAAAAAAAGGGCAAAAAATGGAGCAAATTTCTGCGTACTTGAAGCCATTCCCAATTTTCTCGACTTATAGGGAGCACTACAATTCTCTTCAAAAGGAGTATCTGAATTCCAGAAAAGACTGATCTGATCAGAAAATCTGAATTTTCTGAATTCCAGGTGATAACAAGTATAAAGTGTTGCATGTCTGAAATTTGCAAGGTTAAAAAGGTCTTTTAAAATTTACTGCAAGGACTAAACACCTTTAGTTTTGCGTTTGAATAACTGTGGATTTTGTACTCCTTGAAGATCCCTGCAACTTGTTATTAACTTCAACCCTACAGTAGATCAAAATTTAAAAAGAGTCTGCTCATCCAGTTTTTTTTTTTTTTTAACATTGACTTGTAAAACACAATGTGGAAGTGGAGAAATCACAACCCAATATCCTGTTGTTTTTTTTCGTCAGGGGTAGGAGGGGGTTGACGGATTTTACCTACAGGTTGATCATTCTCCTGATTGTTTACGAGTCGATATTCGTATTTTAATACCATTAATAAAAAATTTATATATAGAATTGCGGTCAACGCCTCTGTGACTCAATTTTGTACGGCAAAAGGCATTGAAGAGGGTGGTGTGGCGGAATTTAAAGATGGCCAGTGAATATTTATCGTTTAATTATTTATTATTGTATTCTGTCGATAATGAATGATTTCAGTTTTCAAAAGAAATTTAAGTCCTATAAAACCATTAGTGGACTTTTGTGGTGTAGACATGAACTCTAAATATGTTTTTTTAGGAACCTAGATTGGTTTTTTGAGGTTACTATTAAGTATGGCGGACTTTCATTTGTTTGTGATATTCAGTAATAAAATACCTGTTTCTGACCAAATTTATCTGGGTGGCCATCGTCATGTCTTCCTCCTAAAAAATTTTATCATTATCATTGCACGAATGCATAATTGTTACTTTTTTTTCTTCTTTTTTTTGAGACTCATAAATTTGTTCTTGCCAATAAGTATCTAGTTACCTTATTTCGTTTATTCTACATCTCGCAAAAAAAACTTCCTCCGCGTTTAAAGAGTATGCATGTAAAACATAGTGTGTTTACAGAAACATCATTAAGCATTATGTTATTAAACTAGTAGATAACTAGTAATTAAACTAGTATTAGTATTAGCTAAATAAGTATATTAGTATTAGTTAAACTAGTATTAGAAAAGTAGTAGATAACTGCACAACGATGTAACTACACGGCGTTGAGTCACTGGGATAAATCTTTTGCACAAGTCAGTAAGATTTCGGTTAATATTGGTCGAGTAGTAAAACAAATATATTAAATTTAAATAAATTAAACATTTTGGAAGAGATGTGGACCTATACCCTTAAGCGTTTCCTATACCCTTAAGTATATAAACCCTTAAGTATTTCCTTTAGAAAACAAGAGTCTGATCACATCGGTTGCCCTTAAACCAAATGGTATAAAAGAAATTGTCCAAATGCCACTTTAAGATAAACTTTTCCTAGACATAAAATTCCAGAGATGTTTATGAGAAACCCCCAAATCGCACTGTTTAATATTGAAAAGCCCCTCAATATGGTTAACAGCCTCTCTTAACTCTAGAACATACGATTAGCAGGGGACGGGGGATATAAAAACGCTATTGTACTCATTAAATCAGCTCAGCTGTATTTACTCAAAAGACAAAATGCCAATTCTTAATCAATTCAAAAATAAATTTGATTTAACAAATGTGGTTCACGTGTGTTTTAACGTGTAGCGTGTGTTTTAAGTTTTGGCGCAAATCTGACGTTTTAGTGAATGTTCAGACTTCTGCGACTGCTCATAAATATAATTGCGTATTGATCTGACCCTTCGGGCCTCAAAATCTCGTTTTCTTGCCGAAGTACAATAAAAGATTCTTAGTGGTTGTTTCCTCCTATAATAGGGGAAATCATCCCCTTCATGCAAGCATACTTCTTCAAAGGGATTCACTCAAGGTAAGTAAAAAAAAAAAGGTTAGAAAAGTAAATTTTTTTTCGAGCAAGAACTTTCAAACGAGAAGTATAAACCGTCTTGGAATAACTTCTCGAGAGTTTTAGTTTTGTTGCCCAAATGTCTTTTCTTGAGTTGTTGTTCTTGTTAAGATCTCAAAATTCTTGTGAGTTTTGTGCATAATTTGATTAATATATCTTAAAAAAGGTCCCCTGAAAAAAAAAATCATAATTGACAAATATTGACAATATATGAAAAATATTGACATAGGTCATAATTGACAAATATGTCAAGCAAACGAGCATGGTTCATCTATTCTGAGAAGACAACTGTACCATTTCTACTTCAAATCAGTTTTCGCTTTTAATTTGTAACATTTTGACTATGACTTTAATTTTCCTCAGTCATTCAATTGGACTAATAGAGAAACAACTATAATGAAAGAATAAGTTTATCGTTAAGTTCTCTAGAATAGTTTCACTCGCTAAAATGACAAGAGTTTATCGGTTGTGTGTGTTGTTGTTGATAGTGCTTCCGGGCTGCTGCCCACTGCACACGTGACATAAATAATGGTTTCAAAAACTCACAATCACTTAATCTTTCACATCTATATTGAAAGGTTGTTTTAATAGTCTAATCTAATTATATAAAAAATTATAGATGCTATTCCCGGACTTTTTAAGCGCCATCTATAAAATAAATATTTAAAAAGTACTAGATGTCGTTAGGGAACTTTTGAAACTCGTTATTCCCTGTTTAAGGTTTTGGTGTTTTGCCTTTCTGCATTCGTATGTGTAATTGTCTCCGTGTAAGACAATGATTTCGCTATCATTTGGTAGCTGAGATTAAGTTTCATCCATATTTTTGAGTTTTGCCTTGTATTTTTTTAGATTGAAAAATTTAAGACAGTAGGAAGATTCTTAGACTTTTTTAAGGAAGTTTAGATTGTTTTCTATAGAAAAAATCTTATTCAAAATTTCATTTGGTGAATGGATATATCTGAACTAATGAGCTCAATGATATAAGTCCTTTTGGTGCAACTTGCAGCTGTAGGCTGGTCGTAAAATTGCACGTTTTATAAGGAACATAAACCTTATGACCTTTTAACAAACAATGATTACACAGACAAAATTCACGGGTGTGGCGGTGTAAAAGACTGTTAATTGCAGGCCTTTGGAGTCGGAGTCTTATTAAATTTTTGCTGAATGGAGTCGGAGTAAAAGAAATTATGTAAGACTTATAGGAGTTAGAGCTATGGAAACACATGAAGGTTGTTCAGTGTTAAAAGACTTCTTAACACTGAGCGGTGATTAAATCTGATCTCTGGGAATCCATGGAAAAAAGATTTTACCAAAGCAATCTTGTTTCTGAGGAATATTAAATAAATGTGATAGCTAGTTAAATATTACAGCTCGGAGTCGGAGCAATTACGTTTAAAGTACCATTTCTACTTCAAATCAGTTTTTGCTTTTAATTTGTAACATTTTGACTATGGCTTTAATTTTCCACAGTCGTTCAATTGGACTAATAGAGAAACAATTATAATGAAAGAATAAGTTTATCGTTAAGTTCTTTAGAATAGTTTTACTCGCTAAAATGACAAGAGTTTATCTAATCTAATTAAATAGCAAATTTCAGATGCTATTTAAGGGCTACTTTAGTGTCATCTATAAATTGAATATTTGAAAAAGCATTAGATGCTGTTGGGGAGCTTCTGAAACTTATTTATATTTCCTATTTAAGGTTTTGGTGTTTTGTCTTTCTGTATTCGTATGTGTAACTGTTTCCGTGTAAGACGACAATTTTGCTATCATTTGGTAGCTGAGATTAAGTTTTATCCATCTACCAAACTATATTTTTGAAATTTTGCCTTGTATTTTTTTAGATTGAAAAATTTAAGACAGTAGGAAGATTCTTAGACTTTTTTAAGGAAGTTTAGATCGTTTTCTTTAGAAAAAAAATTTTTATTCAAAATTTTGATTGGTGAATGGATATATCTGAAACTAATGAGCTCAATGATATAAGTCCTTTTGGTGCAACCTACAGCTGTGGGCTGGTCGTAAAATTGCACGTTTCGTAAGTAACATGAACCTTATGATCTTTTAATTGACAATGATTACACAGACAAAATTCACGGGTGTGGCGGTGTAAAAGACTGTTAATTGCAGGCCTTTGGAGTCGGAGTCTTATTAAATTTTTGCTGAATGGAGTCGGAGTAAAAGAAATTATGTAAGACTTATAGGAGTTAGAGCTATGGAAACACATGAAGGTTGTTCAGTGTTAAAAGACTTCTTAACACTGAGCGGTGATTAAATCTGATCTCTGGGAATCCATGGAAAAAAGATTTTACCAAAGCAATCTTGTTTCTGAGGAATATTAAATAAATGTGATAGCTAGTTAAATATTACAGCTCGGAGTCGGAGCAATTACGTTTAAAGTACCATTTCTACTTCAAATCAGTTTTTGCTTTTAATTTGTAACATTTTGACTATGACCTTAATTTTCCTCAGTCATTCAATTGGACTAATAGAGAAACAATTATAATGAAAAAATAAGTTTATCGTTAAGTTCTTTAGAATAGTTTTACTCGCTAAAATGACAAGAGTTTATCTAATCTAATTAAATAGCAAATTTCAGATGCTATTTAAGGGCTACTTTAGTGTCATCTATAAATTGAATATTTGAAAAAGCATTAGATGCTGTTGGGGAGCTTCTGAAACTTATTTATATTTCCTATTTAAGGTTTTGGTGTTTTGTCTTTCTGTATTCGTATGTGTAACTGTTTCCGTGTAAGACGACAATTTTGCTATCATTTGGTAGCTGAGATTAAGTTTTATCCATCTACCAAACTATATTTTTGAAATTTTGCCTTGTATTTTTTTAGATTGAAAAATTTAAGACAGTAGGAAGATTCTTAGACTTTTTTAAGGAAGTTTAGATCGTTTTCTTTAGAAAAAAAATTTTTATTCAAAATTTTGATTGGTGAATGGATATATCTGAAACTAATGAGCTCAATGATATAAGTCCTTTTGGTGCAACCTACAGCTGTGGGCTGGTCGTAAAATTGCACGTTTCGTAAGTAACATGAACCTTATGATCTTTTAATTGACAATGATTACACAGACAAAATTCACGGGTGTGGCGGTGCAAAAGACTATTAATTGCAGGCCTTTGGAGTCAGAGTTTTAGTAAATTTTTACTGAATGGAGTCGGAATAACAGAAATAATGTAAGACTCATAACAGTTAGAGCTATGGAAACACATAAAGGCTGTTCAGTGTTGAAAGACTTCTTAACACTGAACGGTAATTAAATCTGATGTCTGGGAATCTATGAAAAAAAGATATTACCAAAGCAATCTTGTTTCTGAGGAATATGAAATAAATGTGATAGCTTGTTAAGTATTACAGCTCGGAGTCGAAGCAAATATGTTTAAATTTTCAGGAGTCAGAGTTGCAGTCGGTATATTGCAAATGTCTGGAATTGGAGTCAGTTATAAATTATAATCGACTCCAAAGCCTTGGTTTATTGCTGAGGTCGATTAGGGGGTTGAAAATGCCCAAAAAAAATCACGTTTTACCGTAAACCCTGAATGATTTGAAAATCATGAAGTGAACTACGCTTGGAAAGCTTATGAAGTTTTCATATATTTAGGATTTCCAGCTTCTTATGGAGCTATTGGATATTCAATTGAGTATATGGACTGGTGAACATGCGTTGATTTTGAATTTTGTGCCTTTATGCTAGTGTAGAAGGAATAGAGTAGCTTTCTCCTCTTGTCATTATTTTCTTTTTCTTATATTTTTTTAGTTTCTATATTTTTCTCTCCTTTATCCTTTTGTTTTAGTATGACTAAAGTGTCTTTATTTTTCCTCTTTTCCTGCTTTGTACCATGGTCTTAGAGCCTCTTGGAAGGGTTTGGTGTAGTTTTGGGTTTTAGCCTGCTCTTTAATGATAGATTGAACAGGCAGCAAAATATGTATGAGTTTGAACTGTTATCTGCCACGATAGAACAAATTTGAATCGGGCCTGCAATTCTTACAAAGTATAATTTAAATTTTTTCTATAAGCACTTTCTTGGTTTTCAAAACTAACTTCCAAAATTAGGGTTGTGTAAAGGGGGTTTGTTTGAGAATGGCCTAACCTTGCCTTCAAGTGGTACCTAAAAAAATCTTTTCCCATGCTTTCATGAACAGGGGCTTATTCTCGTGGGCTTATGAACTTTGGAATACAAAATCAAACAATCTCTTATAGTAAAAAAAGAATTTTCCAATACTTATTTGGCTTTTGCAAAATAGTTCGCCTAAATTTCGTCAAATGGTCAGATATGATTATAGTTATTGCATTTTTAGGCCAAATAATCCTTGTTGCTTTTAGAAAAATTCCACTTATCTGAACCCAGGATTGATCGAAATTATGCAGCAATATAAAAGCTACATTCGGTTGTCTCAAATACCTTGTAGGTCTGTTTTAAATGGTAGAATGAAGAGATTTAAACTTCCCCTGATTATCGACTTTAATTGTCAAATGCTCTATACAGTGACATGGAGGCACATAGTGTGGGATATAGGGGAGGACGGGGACTATAGTTTTACTCCTCCTGATATTAGACTTTGATAGTCCAATGCCCTATACAGTGACATGGAGGCACATAGTGTGGGATATACGGGAGGAGGGGGACTATGTTTAAACTCCTCCTGATATTCGACTTTGATTGTCCAATGCCCTATACACTGAATGGAGGCACATAATTTGGGATATACGGGAGGAGGGGGACTATAGTTTTACTCCTCCTGATATTCGACTTTGATTGTCCAATGCCCTATGCAGTGACATGGAGGCACATAATGTGGGATATACGGGAGGAGGGGACTATATTTAAACTCCTCCTGATATTTGACTTTGATAGTCCAATGCCATATGCAGTGACATGGAGGCACATAGTGTGGGATATACGGGAGGAGGGGGACTATGTTTAAACTCCTCCTGATATTCGACTTTGATTTTCCAGTGCTCTATACATTGACATGGAGGCACATAGTGTTGGATATACGGGAGGAGGGGGATTATAGTTTATCTCCTTTTTTAGCAGTTTTTTTCTTGGAAATGCTCTCTGCTGATTGACTATATAAAAAATGAAGCCCATAGAAAACCTAGTTTTAAATTCTGAATTTTAGACTTTTATAATGCTTGTTCTTGAAATATTTTTTACTTTGTAAGATTTTTGTTTTCTTCAATAATAGTGAGAAACAAGTTATAGTTTGTTAATTACGGTATTTATGAAATATTGTAAGTACTAGGTAGCTCGATAACTGTGTAGAGATGGATTCTATGTACGCTTCATAAATATAAACTTTTTTCTAGCTGCAAAGTAGCTAAAATTGAAAAAAAGCGTAAAAAAAATTCTTGAGCATGGATTAAAGAAGTTTGAGGTAATGCTACTTGTTTTTCTTTGTTACTCGGGTTCTATTGTACACCTGTATTTTCAGTATGCTTTAGGGTGAATCTATTGGTCAACTTTCAGGAGGGTTGTATAAGGTCACCATCTCTGATTCTTTCTTTACCTTCCACGATAGTTTGTACCGCTATTGTCCGAAGATATAGTGGGAGTGATATACTTTCATCTTTTGGGTCTTGAAGTACCCAGCTGAAAGAATGGCTCTTGTTAAGACCTCAAAAAGCTTATGAGTTTTGTGTATTATTTTATTAAATTCTCGTGGAAAAAAACAAGAAAAGAGCACCCTGAAAAAAAAAACAATTAGTTCATAATTGACAAATGCATGAGGTGAACGAGGATGACTGGTCTATTCTGAGAAGCCAAATTTCCCTTCAAAAATATACTTCCATTGAATGTTTTCCTGTATTTCAATATACCATAGGGTGAATCTATTGGTCAACTATCAGGAGGGTGGGATTAGGTTCTTTCCAATTCCTTCTTTAACTTCCACGATGATATTGTAACACCACTATTGTCCAAAGATATGGTGGGACTGATATACTTTCATCTTTTGAATCTTTAAGTACCCGACTGAAAGAATATGCAGTGTTTTTCCTTAGGAGCTTTCCACAATTTAATTCGTCTCCTCTGCTAAAAAGTACAGTTTTGTAGTGGTATTCCTGCTTTTGTTATATTACTCTACTTGTGTTGTTGTATAGTGGATCAGAAATAAAATTATTATTACTTCCTTTGTTGCTGGTAATTTGACCGGATATGGAGGAATGCTGCAGTAATGCAGAACGCTCCATATCGTAAATATAGGAGGTGAGCTGAATAAGCTAGTGAAGGCTCTTGCTTACCATAGGCTCTGAGGCTTTAAACTTACCATAAAACTATCGCATGTTGAACTTTGTCTATAGAAAAAAAACTTTTAAAATATTATGACACTAAATTGTGTTTTATTATGGGTTCACGCATCAGTAAGAAGGGGGCCTTCGGTTCTTGTTCCATCTAAGAACTCAAAGTGTTCACGATTTGCCCCTTAATTTTGAAAATCTTGGATATAACTCGCGTGTTTTGTTTGGGATTTGAACCTCGGCCAAAAAAAAAAAAAAAAAAAAAAAAAAAAAAAAAAAAAAAAAAAAAATCCCGAGTCCGAGTCTAGTGCACACAGCTCTTTTTCTATTCCCATCCAAATTCACGCCCAACGTATGCATCAATTTCTCAAATTGGTATGTTCAGAGGTTCTATGGTTGTGGTTGTAAGGGTTTGGTCTAAATACAGAACGATGCATCGCTCTCCTCGACTTTCAAGTTTCTGTGAGGGGGGGGGGGGGGTATGACAAATTACAAAGAAAAAATCAGGGAGAAGAGTTGATGCCAGGATTGATGGTCACAAGTCTTTCTTTAACAATCAGTAGCTATATGGCAGAATAGATTACTCCCTGAGCCCGTATTAAATTTCTTTGAAAGAAGTTTCAAGCTGGTTTCTATACGAAAAGGATAGTTGTCAATGGACTACTTACCAAATATTATTTTGACAATCAGTCGTCACGAATGATCCCACACCACGGTCTCCTTGAGAGGGCTAATGCTAAACTTGTTTAAAAGGGATTTTATGCACAAAAAAGCCTCCCGTCAGAAAATTTCATCAATTGTCATTTAAAACCCACTCTTTCCTCCCTCAATGGTTGGACCTCTTTGCACATATCCCTGCCACGACAGCATATCAGTATACAGGGGCGTCGTTTGGGAGGGGCTAGGGTGGCAGTTGCCTCCCTAGTAATGTGGAGAAAAAGTTATTATATAGCCCATGTTCCTTGAATTTCAGAAAGTAGACCCATCTTGCCCCCCCCCCCATGAAAATGTTGTAGATTCGCCCCTGTCAGTATAACTGTCAAAGTTGCTATTTAAGTTTTCATTATTATTATTTTTTTTTTAGTTGACTGGAAAAATCGACATTTTGATAACCCATGACTGGCCACGTGGTATTTATAACTATGGTGACAAGAATAATCTTTTGCGGTATAAAGAATTTTTTAGGTAAGTTACTTGAAAACTATTTGAACTAATTTTTGCATTTTTTATTATTCCTGTTTTTTTTTTTTTTTTTTTTTTTTTTTTTTTTTTTTTTTTTTTTTTTTTTTTTTTTTCTGCTGACTGTTTTAATAGCTAAACAGTAACTTAGCCATTTTTTCAACTTAAGAATACATTAGTCTAGATCACTTGTTAAAAAAGATGTAAGTAAGTTCAAAGCAAAAATATTGTTTTGAAATGAGCATGTTCCTTTTTTAAAGTTTTTTATGTTACATTTGGTCTTTTTTTTCGTCATGTTTTTATTTTTATTTATAAGAAACCTGCCATTTGTATCTACAATTTGAGTTAATTTGGTATTTAAGATCTAAATATACTTTTATACAGATTGCACGCTTTTCCAATTTGGCTTCAGAAGTTTCAAATTTGACCTAATGCTCGCTCAAAAACGTTAAATATTTGCCAAACATTATCAAAATGTTTGTCTTAATAAGGCTAATTTGGCTTAAGATGGAAGAGATCCAATCTTATTTGCAATTCCAAAATCATATTTAATGTTCACTCACAAATGTTAAATGTTTGCCAAACATTATCACAACGTTTGTCATAAGAAGAGACTTAAGAAGACTTATTAATAATATTTAAGAAGACCTAAAGTTTAAGAAGACTAATTTGACTTTAGAAGAAGAGATCCAATCTTATTTGCAATTCCAAATCAAATTTAGTGTTTTCTCTCAAACGTTATGTGTATGCCAAACATTATTTCAGCGTTTGTCTTAACAAGAGTTGTTACTAATAAAAATCTTCAAGAGACTGAAGAAGACCAATTACTAATATGTAAGAAGACTAATTTGGCTTAAGAAGAAGAGATCCAAATCATATTTAATGTTCATTCACAAGCGGTCAACGTTTACCAAACCTTATCACAATGTTTGTTAGGCTGTACAAATAAATTTTACGGTTGTTGAAAATGGGGGTAATGGAGGTATTTAAACACTGCACAGGGGATATTCTCCGAAATTGGTCCAAAGAACTCCTTCTGAACACAGTGAAATTGTGCATTGAAGTTGCAAGTTTTTTTTTTTTAATGTCAAACTGTTTAATGTCAAACCTATTTATTGTCAAACTCCTTTACCGCATGTATTTCTTATTTGAAACTCTATATCATATTAACTTGACTCATTGCTTTTATGTCAGTTCTGCTATTGGTATTCAGGATTATTGCTATTGTTAATCAGTTCTGTTCATCTGTTAATCAATATTCTTGAAATACCTCTTTTCTAAGACCCTTTTAACTACTGTTTTACCCCTTTTTATTCTGTTTATACTCTTTTGATAAAACGGTTTTTATGCTCTTATAAATACCGTTAATCTTTTCTAAAATTTCAATACCTATCTAAGTACAAATCTGGAAGTGGCCCTGCTTTGATTTAATTATACTATTTTAATATTTAATATTAATACTTTAGTATTATTAATATTTTAATATTATTATAATATTATTAATATTTTAATAATTAATATTTTAATATTTAATTATGCTGTTTTAATTATACTAAATTGTTCTTTGTATTAGGATTATTATTTTTAATACTCTTGTTGCTTTTAATTCAAATCATATTATTTTTAACTGAACTCGTATACAAATGAAATTTTTGTTAGCCGTTTTTGGCACATTTACACTATCAATCCTATCGATGTGTTTACCACTAATAAAATAAAGTGCTCTCGATCCTACGTTCAAGGGCGTATCCTTTTTTTAAGGGGGTTATGTTTTCGGGAGGTGGTAAAAAAAGAACTTTAAAAACGCATTAAAATTTGTTTTTTTACCTTTCATTACGTGTTTATAGTCGAGCAAAAATGCTGGGGGGGGGGGCATATCTGAAGCCCCCCCCCTGGATACGGCCTTGCCTATATTAGTTTTTGTTTTGATTATACTAGTCGTAAAAATCTACTTTGTATCAGGCTTATTATCAAATTAGAATCTTATTATTTGATGAAATATATTGGTTTAATGTAACATATAAATTTAACCTGTCGCTGCTAAAAATTGTATTGCCTTTGATAATTTTGTATCGTTTTTTAGAGAAGAAGTGGAACAAAACACACTGGGAAGTCGCGCTGGTGAACTGCTATTAGAAGATGTTAGACCTGCTCATTGGTTTGCTGCTCATTTGCACGTTCGTTTTACGGCCACAGTGAATCACGCAGAGGTACGGAATTTCTTTCTCGAGTTGAACCTAGCACTACAAATATGCTTATATAGATGCTTGGATAACAAACAGGGGCTTCGAAAAGCCTCTTTGGAGGCCCAGATATCCATGGGGACTTTAAGTAAATTTTGAAAGGGTACTTTCTTCCTCCTCTCTTCCTCCTTCATGTATATAGGTAAGATTAGAAATCTTCGCGGAAAGACGGATTATGAAGGTGAGAGCAAACTACGGCTGAAGATTTTTGAGTTCGTTAAATCCAATTTTAATGATGTGATAATGAAGTCTGAAATTAGAAAGCTTTCTATTTAAGGTTTCTGTTCCCTGTTCAATTTTTATTATGTTGTTTTTCTGCTCTCATGTGATTTTCATAATCAAATGGAAGACGACAATTTTGATATCATTTAATAGCTTGGATTCAATTTTATCATCCGCCAAGTGACATTTTTGAAATTCGGTGAATATCTTTTATTAGTTTGAAAATAAAAATGTTCGAAAATTGTTGGAAAGAAAGACATTGTTTAAACAATTTCATATCCTTCCACAAGAAGAAATATAAGCTATACCATTATTATGGCTTGGTGAATGGATAGTTCTGGGACGAGTGAATCCAGTGGTAAAAGTATCTTGTCCTTTTAGTGTAAGTAATAGCTGCAGGCTTGTTGCAAAATCAGAGAGAACATAAACCTTAATGATTACTCATTAGTCGATTAGTTTTCCACTCTATTCACTTTTTGATGATTTTCAAGTTGAAAACAATCTCAAAGTCAATCTCTTTCTGAATGCTTGTTTTCGAAAATGCCCATAGGCTCCAAAATGTCTACATGTCATTTTGACTTTATGACTAATTTTGTCGTTGACTATTTTTCTTTTCCATCACTTGATTAATTTTGGTTCAATAAAATGACTAGCTGAATTTGAGTAACTATTTGGGATTATGTCTTGATGTGTAAAAATTGCCGCATCTAAAGTAGCTCAAGCTCAGGTAGAAAATCCCAAAGTAAGTTACTTTCTGAAGAAGATCAATAAAAAAAAAAAAAATATTGGGATGGCTTTAATTAATGTTCAATCTTTAGTTACTCTGTCTCTTTAAATACTTACTATGTTTATTTAATTACTTGTTTTAGGGGGACATTTACCTTAAGTGGGGATTGAGTTACATAAAGTTTGAACGAAGTGTGTACGAACAGGAAGCAGAGAAGTTTTGCTAATATTGCTTCTAGTGAGGATATCCACATTGCCACTGCCACGCCTAAAGATCGTATCTGATATTTTTTCACTTGCTAGATGAATGCCAGCAATCCTTTGCTAAGCTGCTCTCAAAGGGAGGATTTGGGGGACAATTTATGTTCAAGTCACGCTTTGATCTTCCTGGTCCACATTCCTCCATGTTTCTCGCTTTGCAAACATCGTAGTGAATGGTTTTTGACAATTGGCAATTTAATATAATTGACAATTTAATGTCAAATATTTTTACGATTCGAATATGGTTTTCCTGTGAAGATGTCCGATACGCCCTTTAGGAGTGTCAGCAACGATATCTCAAGCAATTCTTATTTATTTCTGGGAATTCAATATTAGTTGTAAAGCACCTTTGGCATCTATATTTGACGATTGTTTTTATGACGGTTGTTAAATTTTTATTGACAATGATTATAAGATGTCGGTGACATTGACTATTTTTAATGACAATTTTTAAAAGGTCTATGCACAGTAGTATATATGATTAGAATTTTGAAGTCTTCCAGTGTGTGTGTTTTTCGGGGGGGGGGGGGGAGCTTGCAACGCTTCTTTATTTTTGTATATGCCAAAGATGGGTAGATGGCCTCCCTCTATAGTTTCAACTTTATACCCTCACTCGATCCTGAAATGTTGCTGACACGCCCTTTTGATAGCCAGCATGGTTATAGCAACTTTTGATTTTGTTGAATTCTCCCCATAATATTTCCTGATCACCTTAATATCCTAAAATACTCTTTTTAAAAGACCTGTGCAGAGTAGTAGAAATGATTATAATTTTGAAGTCTTCTTATATATCTGTTTTTTGTTGGGGATGGGGGGATAGGAGTGGGAATTTTCCAATCTTTCTGCGTTTTTTTTTTGTGTAAAAGAGATGCACTTTCTTCCTTTTCCAAATATTACCAGTGTTAATTTATTTGATGTGTTTTAACTATGCCCAACGTATATAAGTTATGGGCGTCCATAAGCTGAATTTTAAGGGAGGGGCTTACCTGGTCTAATCCGCACTTCCAATGTTGGATATCGATCCCGGTTCCGCGCCGGCGCATGCATCGAACGCCGCCGACGAGTGGCCCCGTCAACTTCCACAGAAGTGTCGTAACGCCGCCAGGTTGGCGGCGGCATTCTGCTGACTTTAAATTAATTTGAGCCAATTTTTTATTGGGTCAACCGAAATATTGAAGCTTTTCTTTTCTCGTTTGGTTAAGGATTTTGATTTTCCTTCTAAAAATCAAGTGCGGTTTTCAAAATTTAACAAACAAGTTCGCCCATAAATAGTTTGCATAAATTCCTTGTGCTTCCAGGGTGAGTTTTTATTCAGCACTAGTTCTTGTAGCACATCCATTGAATAGACAATTGTCTTTCGAACAGTCACCAGATTAAATTCCAGGTAAGAACTTGGGATTTAAGGACCTCTCTATTTCAAGATACCTTGGTATAGCAAAGAATTAATATTTCTTGAGTCTTTGTCTTAGACAGGTGTTTAAAAAATACTGAGGTTTTAATTCCGTGATACAGGTGCGTTACTTGAAACGGTAGGTTCTTTAAATTCTCAAGTTCTTAACTGTTAAATTCTGAATTTAACATCGAGGACAATTAATGTGTTTCATTATTTGTCATAAAACCACTGGAGGTGTAATTACTAGGAGCAGACTAGGAGGAGTCTAATTATAGAACGAGGATCTTTAAGACATCGACAGAAATGAATGGGAAGGAAACTAAAAAATGCAAGTCTCCCTAATCACCATCTCAATAGGTATATCTATTATACCCCTGGAAAATTAATTCTTTTCTACTAAATCTGTCTAAATTTCTTCAATAAGTATTTTATTAGTTTGAGTACTTCATTCCATATGCAATGGTAACTATTTTGAATGCACAGACAGTTAATAGTAGAGACCTAATTATATCTGCAAATTTATAGCTTGACTCTAATCTTGGAAAATAGGCCCCAATCTTAAACAAAGGATCTTAAAATTGAAGTATCTCGATCATGGACAGCTTCTATCACTGAGATGTGTTGTGAAAAAGAGTAATCATATTTAAATAGACTTGGCTATAAGATTGTAGTCAGTCAATCCAAACTGTCTGCATCAGGTCCAAGATTAAGAACCTGCTGTCCTTGTTTAGGGAAGATACATTTTAGTCAAAACATTTGTCCAAGATCACAAACTGTCCAAGTACTGGGGTTTTTATTCTAAATCCTCTTTCATGTAGTAGATATGATCTGGCTGTTCCAGCCACTTTCACACATTACATCACCCACCACTCACAGTCATCACACTGACTTCTGCAGTAGGTTCTGCCTTCTCCGTAATGGCTCTCATAGATCAATTTTACAAAGATGCCAACTGCAACCCAAATCAAAACAAAGTTCACATTCCTTTACACTACCATATTCAAGAGAACTGTCTGAGTTGCCATCAACAGTCACTGTCTGAACCTTTCCAGTTTCATTTTCACCCTCAATGCTGTCTTTTCACCTAATCTCTTCACAGCCTGCTTCTTTGTTTTTCTTGCTTTGTGCTTCAATTTTTTCTTTTCCACCTCTTCTTTGTCTTCCTTGTGGCAAAGGCAGCTTCAATCTTGGCTTTCACTGATGTATCAGTGAGCACTGTTGTTCTGCCCTTCTTTCTTCCTTGAAGCATTTGTTTCCTTGGTGGTGCTGGGATGTGGTTGTACTTGTTCAAGTGTGACCATCCTATTTCACAATGGGTGCAAAATCGCAGGGCTTACTGAAAGCATTGGAAGAGAGGATGGCGGCGCAGGTAGGGATGGGGTTGGAGTTAGAACCTCTAATGATCACGGCAATTTGCCACCAGCTTCAGGGGTTAAAAAACATTTGGTTGGTCTGTATTTAAGCACACAGATCTTTCTTATCAAAACCATCTAGATTGAAAGGGGATATACCTTCCAAATCCCCTCTGGATGTTTGATGGGATGAAAACTAAGGGGAAAGATTTTCCTACCAACCCAGCTGTGATGTAAATGGTGACAATTGGTCTCGATTGTGACGGTTTCTGTATGAAAGAAATACTACTAATTTTGATAATTAACTTTGTTAGGAATACATAGCTGTTAGATATTTCAACTATTATGCAAGGGGTCTGAAATGCCACAGCCATTTTGTTTCTACCAGATTTCTACTTCTCTTGATGAATAACGAAGAAGACCAGCGTCCAGGCAGCGACTCGCGAAGTTTCTAATTCACGAATAGGCCCAAATCTGATGTTAATTAAAGCTGGGATTTGAGAAAGACTGATCAAAACAAATTTTTTTGTAGTCAATAATATTGGCGCCAGCGGCGTGCTGCTGCTGCTATTTTTTTGCCCTCAACGCCGCCGACCTTCCCTTATTGGCACTGCACCAAGGTCTAGTTGTATAATAGAAATCTCAAAACATAATAAAACATATATGACTGCGTCATTCGGCCAGGGGGGCTGGCGCCCCCCTCTGCCCCTGCTTATGGGCGTCCATGATATAAGGTCTTAAATATATAAATATTAAAAGTACTGCATTTAAGTTATGTGTCTAGCCTTTCCTCCTCATTATGACATTTAAACTTCCTTAATTTCAGGACAAATTTAAACTAGGGGTTTTCATATTAACCTTTCTAAACTTTGTAATTTTGTTTCCGTGGAACCTGGAAGGGACAGTATTGCTGATTTTTGGTACCTTAAAGATACTTCCATGTTCCACGCAAACCTGGCGTTACATGCCTCCAAAAAAGTTTACTTCCGTAGCTGAGACAGTTTTTTATTGCTACTTGTTTATACTACGATTTCCATTTAATTTTTTACTACTGGGAACTTTACAAGCTCCAGCGCAACTTTTCCTCTCCGTTTTACATTCTTCATACCAGATAAAAGCTTAGGATTTTTATCTCTTACTGTTCCCAAGCTACAAACCAATGATCTGGAAAAAAAAAATTAAAAGTAGTAAGGGCTGCTCCGCAACATAAATAAATAAATAAATAACGATTTGGTTTTCAAACGCCATAAAACGGTCATACCGATCAGCGGCAGTTTTTGTCATAATAAGGCACTAAATATGTAGAACATATGAAAATCACAGCCATAGCCATTGTCATGCAAAATTATACATTGATTTTAAATATCACAAATGAATAAAAAGTCAAACGAATAAAAGAATAATGAACTAAAGAAAATAAATATATACAATTATTGACGAGTGGGTGCAGAATTAAAAAAAAAACTTGACGGACGAGGGAACAAAACTACTTCCATATCGCATATACCGTGCTGGTACCGGGTGGAATTTTGGAACTGGTTGGGCTACATGTCGCGGGAGCCTTTGGCGCGAAGACAGATGCTCAGGGGGGGGGGAGGATTTCACGAAGCCGCGGATTTTCCGAATTATCGACACCAAATTTAAAACATAATTCGTCACGGCGTTTCGAAAGAGTATTAAGCGAAAATCGTCTTAAAAGGGAGCAATAAGGGACTTTATGAGATTTTGACACTACCAGAAGAGCTCGGTACTGGATCCTTTCCAGGCAGTCCTCTGGTCCGAAGTCAGACCGTAATGCCAAACGGGAAAAGTATATTCTACCAGCGGTCTAACAAATGTAAGAAAAATGCACAATAGGTGGGGGGTTGGGACACCATGACGAACAAGGAGTTTTAAGGAAAGGATACCCAGGTTTGCCCGTTTGATCATCTCCTGTGTCTGTTTTTTCCATTTCAGTTCATGTGTGAGATAAACTCCCAAGAGTTTGATATCCATGATGCCTAAAACATTATGTAAATCAAGGGATGAACTGTCCCTCAGAAAAGAAAAAGTTAATACGAGCAATTTTTCACGATTGACGATCATCTTGCCCTCCTCAGCTTGGCGTGATAAACTCACCATTATTCTATCTGCCTCACTTGAAACCCTCTTTTCACCTAGCTCCAGTACGGATAGATCATCAACGAACTTAAAGTGATTTGACTCATCATTTGCCAACTCATTTATCATCACTAAAAAAAAGTAGAAGGCCTAAAATTGTTCCCTGGGGAACTCCACAGTAAATTGACTGGGGATCAGAATAGGCTGAGTTATACTTAGATTTTTGACTTCTTCCTGAAAAAAAACTTGCAACTATTCTTATCAAATATACATCAACATTAAAATTTGTCAATAGCTTGCGGATAGAGGTTCTATGACAAATCAGGTCAAATGCTTTCTTTAGGTCAATCGCGATGAGGTTGACCCAGCGTTCAGGTTCATCTAGATACTTTAAAAGATTATCAAGCAAACTAACTAAGTACTGGCTTGTCGAACTCTTGGGAATATTACCAAATTGTTGAGGGTCAATTTTATGCAGAATAAAAGTTTTCAGCCACCCAGCGATGAAACTTTCATAAATCTTGCCAAAAATCGATATCATCATAATAGGCCGCATACCAGTAAAATCGCAAGGGGCTCCTTTTTGGGGATAGGGGTTATGAATCCCTTTTTCCAATTTTGTGGATACTGGCCTGACATTGTAATCTTGTCGAATATTAAAGTTAACGGAGCACTCAAAAATTCAAGAAAAGCCTTAATGAGGTCAACAGGAATATCGAGTGGTGTAATACTGGTCCTCTTCAGTTTCATCAATTTGAGGCAGACTTGGGATTCTATGATGATTGGGAAATCTATAAGGTCTGGAGACGGAAGCGGAAAATCCTCCGAGTTTAGTGGTGGAAGTGACTGAGCAATCGCTGCCAGGTGAGTGTTTAGGTGATCTGCAGTTTCTTTGTCCGGCTCATCATAGCCAAAATCCAGTCCAGTCTAGGTTTTCTTCAGTCTTGCGAACTCAGCTTCAAAAATCTGTCATTTGCTTTATTCTTTTGTACCACTGTCCAGGCTTAGAATCCAATAAATGAGATACTTCCTTTTGATAGTACACCGCCGCTGCCTGGTGCGTCATTCCTCTGGTTTTATTCTTCGGGGTAGTAGCTTCTTTATGTTTTTGTTCCTGAAAAGTTGTCTCATTTTCCTGCTTAGTGCTTGGATTTCATTTGTAACGTATGGACGATCTGCTTAAAAATGTTTGTTAACTTTTTCAGGAAAATAGAAATGGTACTTGCCGAGAAGTTTTTCTTGAAAAGTTATGGCCATTTCATCAGCATTAGCCGTAGAAATTATACCGTCCTATTTTACAATCGTGAGCCAATGGCCGAAATCAAACAATCCATTGTTTGTGATTGGCGGACTTGTAGTTGTTTCTGTAGTGTACGTGACCCGGACTTGCTCAGGGGGTGTAGCTCAAGGGCGAAGTGGTAGCTCCGTCTTATTGGGGGCCCGGGGAGGGTTTCCCGTACAATTCAGACATGTTAGTAGCTATGCGGTATAAATGTGACAAGGTATAACATGAATGAATTTGAATGTGACGAGATATAATATGAATGTGACGAGGTATAATAATGACTCCGAGCATTTTGAGGTGAAGAATTGCACGCGAAATTCTCCCAGCCCTCTTCAGGTTTTTTTTAGGTTACAGATGTACAAAGCAAATGTTCTCAAACGATCTGACTATTCATTTATAATTTAAATATTATCAAAAACACTTTGATTTTGCACATGTAATAAAATATAAGGCCTTTTTGATTCTTAAGACTAGTGTTGTCTTCCAAAGCTTGGTTGGTATGTATCAGTCATCTCATAAATATGGCTTTCGTGTAATGTCTGTTGTTTTCTGTTTGTAAGAATGTATTTAAAATAAACGTTCTAAAATGGATCGTCATGTTCAATTAGTTTACACTAGACACAGGTTCTTGTAAATATATTCTTTATTTATTTTCTTTTTTTTTAGAAAGACGGAAAACCGGCAAGTGTGACTCGGTTTTTAGCTTTGGATAAATGTTTGCCAAAACGGAAATTTTTGGAAATAATTGATTTTCCAGACGGTAACTCCAATAAGAATTATCTTGATTACGATGAAGAATGGTTAGCCGTATTGAAATCGACTAATCATCTCTTGTCAGTTGTTAACTCGACTCAACATATGCCTGGTCCTGGCTATAGTGGAAGGTAACTTTATATCTTCATATTTTTTAAATTTATCTATTATTGAATAAAATAATATTATTTTAACACTTAATTTATTAGCTTTTATAATATTATTTTAACACTTAATTTTTGGCTTTTATTGAATTTTATTCATCTTCTAATTTTTGGGGTTTTTTCATATTTTTTTTTTTTTTTTTTTACATTGACTTTCCGCGTTTGTTTTGTTGGTCTTTTCTTTGGCACTTTCTTTGAATATATTTTTTGTTTGGCGCTGAAGAAGAGAGGCGTTTATCCTCTCGAAATATTCGCTTTGTGTGTTGTTTCAGTATTGTCGTTTGGCTTAGAAGAAGAAGAATATTTATTTTATTCGTCTTCTTTAGAAAGTCACTTACTTTGGGGTTTTATAACTCTGCTTGACCTATTTTAGATGCGGCAATGTCATACATCAAGAAAGAATTCCTAATAGTTACTCAAATTCAGCTAGTCATTTTTTTTTAACTAAAATCAGTCTATGGCCACTCCATAATGGAACTTAAGAAGAACTAGTATCTCTTTGAATTTGTAGTTGTCTTCAGAAGCAGCCGAATGTTAAATGTTAGATGATCAAAAACGTTGCCAACCTTAAGTAAATAGTTTTTCTGATTTATTCGTACAATTCAACGTGACAACACTGACGGAAATGTGATACAACCATAGGTAACTTTATTTGAGATAAATAAAGATAGTTTTGAAACAACGAAAGACAAATCTTTGAAAATCGTAGTTTTCAGGTATGAATATTTCTGAGATAGGGCCAGGGGATAAAAAAAAAGTTTTATTTAGAATATCCTTGGTACTTCAAGCAAGGCCTTTGTCATGATTTTTCTTTGGGGAGGGGGGTCGTTAAGAAAAAACATGAAAAACATATCAACATGTGTTTATGTGTATTTTTGTTACGTATACTACGACTCGGGGAAAAATTTCGCGGGGTGGGGGGGTTAAACCACCTCCCCCCCTCTAGATATGGTGTTGACTTCAAGAATCAAGCCACTATATGATTCATGTTTTCAGAACTGTTTAATTAAGAATCTATCATTATTGCATTTTTATATTATCATTTTTTTATTATATTTATATTATACATTATACCATGGTAAATTATATATATATATATCGTATATTTTATAATATTATTATTTTAATCAACGTTTCATCAGTGTCGTAGATGCAATTCTGGTCTATATCATAGATAAATTTACATAATGTCTCATTTATTTGTGTCATTAATGTCTATAATATATATTAAAAGATCCTGATTAAGACGCACAAGCCAATAACGAAAAGGATTTCTAGATAACACTTTTTAACTTAAGATTGTCTTCACTCTCTCTTGTATTATGAATTTTTAAATTAGAAGTATATTGGTGTGATTTAAGTACTGTATCAGATTCAAGAAAATGTTGGCTGTTAAAAATACTCCCAGATTTCATTTCTCGTATTTCCACCTTTAATACCATCTTGTTCAAATATCTATTCTGTTTATATGAAACGATCCTTTGTAATCATGGGAAGCGTCTTTACTTTCAAAGAATAGGTTTGAATCGTATATATCGTTTTTGTTCGCATATTTTTATTTATTTTTTATTGCTGTTCTTTGAAACATGGGAATGTGCAGGGTTTTTTTTGTTTCTTTTTTTTACTTTAAATCTTAGTTTGATCTCAGCACGTGTAGTTCATATAAGTTCCCAATAGGCTGGATGTCTGACGAATTAGGGAGTTGGAATGTAACAATTATGGAGAAACTCAACATGTTGCAATCTAGAATAAAATTATAGAATTTACGTGTCAAAACGTTTATAAGTGGTAATTTTATCAAAGGTTCTGAAGTTATGGATTTAAGACAATTCATGGCTGGAGCATCAGATTTAATCTAGTAAAGAATGAACTCTACTCTATAGTAACCGAAATTTAAAATTGTGTTTTAAAAAACTGTCAGGTGAAGAATTATCGTCATTTACAGTTGATTCAGGAATGGTAACTACTATTTTGATTAAGCTTAATGGTAAAAATTTATGGCGAAGTCAAATTTTGCGGGAATTTTTAAAAATAGCTTAAATCTCAACAAAAATGGCGTCGGGTGGAAGGGAAAACTGCACCATTGGAACCACCATAGCCGAAAACCCCATATAAGAGAATTATAGTCCCTGATCTTGAGAGATTCGTCACACTTGGGGGACTTTTTTAAATTTTATCGAATGGGAAGAATCGACGTTTTTTTTTTTGTTTTTTTTTTCGCCGCTAGTAGGTGCTTTTACATCATTAAGAGACGTTAAGGGCTCATTTGAAAGTTAATTTTTATATCTACGTGGTTTTTGTAAGTAACAAATAAAAGGGAATTTTTTAGTTAAATAAAGACTTAAAAATATGTTTTCAATGTTGAAATCCAATATTTTTAAATTAAACTTACAGTTTAAATTATATCTATTGAAGCAACAAATGATTGTTACATTCTTTCTCAGAGTATATAAGTATATTTTTTGTAAGTTTCCAGGGTTTCATATGTTATAAGGACTTGATACTAAGTAAAATATATCTTCGGAATCATGGCTCTTAGAAGCGTTGCAAAAACTTTGACCGATTGGTGGCACTCGAAATACTACGTTTCTCGGTTAAAAACATGTGTCTTCTATATTCTATATCACGTTTGTCGTTTAAAACTAGTTTCTCGGTTAAAAACCTGTGTTTTCTATTTCACGTTTGTCATCTAAAACCGGTTCTCGGTTAAAAACTGGTTTCTCGTTAAAAAAGTGGTTTCAGGTTCCTCTGTTAAAAACGTATGTTTCCATTTAACGTTTGTCGTTTGCCATGGATTTTGACAACTTTCAGATATAAGTTTTATGTGCATGAAGAAACGACAAAATAGATACACCAAAGACAGCTTTTTATGGATCTCCTTTTTTGGAAAGACCCCTATAAAGGTTTTTCCCGAAAAGCACCACTAAGACGTTAGTTTGAGCTTTTTACCAAGCATGGTTGAGATCTAACAATCCCTCTCAATAGATGTCCTGATGAAAGGGTGGACATCCGCCCCCCCCCCTTCCCTATGTGGAGTGGTTAGCTTGTGTATGTAGACATTAAAAGCTATACTAGAAAAATAAGTTTTATCTTCCATCAAGCTTGGATAAGACCTGAAAACCCTTCTGGTTGATGGTCAAATAACGAAATTTTGGAATACCCCCTCCCTTCTACCAACCTATAAGTTGATAACACCTGCAGCTTTATCGGTCTGTTCCTAAGACCAAGATTAATAGAATTAAGGATTAATTGGAAAGTTTGTCCGAAATGGAAAAATTCACTATAAATCTAAGATTGATTTCACTATCAACTTATAGTTTCAGAAATTAAATAAAAAAACAAGTTTTTTTAACGGAAAGTTAGGAGCGACATTAAAACAAAACGAACAGAAATTATTCCGTATATGAAAGTGGCTGTCCCCTCCTCAACGCCCCGCGCTTTACGCTAAAGTATTTTATTGTTTTAAAAAGTAGAGTTGTGAGAAAGAGTCAAACTTTAGCGTAAAGAGCGAGGCGCTGAGGAGGGGATGGCCCCTTTATATACGGAATAGTTTCTGTTCGT
Organism: Artemia sinica; assembly: GCA_027921565.1. Classification (NCBI taxonomy): domain Eukaryota; kingdom Metazoa; phylum Arthropoda; class Branchiopoda; order Anostraca; family Artemiidae; genus Artemia; species Artemia sinica. The sequence continues at coordinate 53,996,588 of CM051264.1, forward strand.
TTTAAGTTATAATGTCGCTCCTTACTTTCAGTTAAAACAAAAATTGTGTTTTGTTAGTTAATTACGAAAAGATCGAGAAAGGCAAAGCAAAAATTTGTGATATCGTTAAAAGCCGGTCTGGATTTGTATTAAATCGCTATTATTAAAAAGACTTCTTAAAAAAAACATTAGGTATTAGAAAAAATATTGGTATAAAAAGCAAGGAATGGTCACAAAAGGTGGAGTGTAGTTTAGATAAAGCTCGTCTTTTATAAAGCCTTTGGTTTCTAACGGTTTTCGAATATCCTAGCTAAAGTTTCATTTTAACATCCCTAAGAACCTGAGACCGGAAACTCTCCAATATACTTTAACTCCTCAATAATTCAGTCCAATACCAGTAAATATACACATATAGCACATGATTATGTGTTATTGTGAAGAACTGAAGGTACTTAGAAGGAAAATTTTTGGGACGGATGTTATGGATAGAAGGTGTTTAGAAAATAAAATAGGAAGTAGTTGCAAAGTGGATGTTAGAAATTTGCGAAGTTTTGTGAGTTTGGGGATTAGACAAAGGGAGGTTTTTCTATCATAGTGTTATTTTCAAAAGTGTTTGAACTTATTATTATGTTTTATGCGTTTTGTTGTATTTTTATTATCCATGGCCCATGGGGCTTCTGTGAGAAATTTATCTATATCCATATAGAGTGCCATAGTACAGTTTAACTGAGCCGCTAGTGACCCATAGATATTCTAGAGTGAATTTCCAAGGAATTAATGAGCAAAAACTTAAATTATGCGTCAGGAAACAACTTCACCTACTTATAGTTTGCCAGTATATGCAGACCCAAAATGCTTTATGTAGGTTTTTAAGATGCTTTTTAGTCGAGAAAAATGGTGAGGACCCTGCAACTATATGTGGTGGGCTATAATCGAATTATAGTTACTTTTTATGACAGGGATTAAATAATATAGGTGTTTCTCACATGGGCGCCCATAAGCTGAATTCCAGGAGGGGGCAAACCTCGTCTAGGTGGCACTTTTAATGCTATATAATAGAAATCTCAGAACAAAAATATAAAAATAAGGCAGCATCATTAAGCCAGGGGGCGCCCCCCCCCCCCAATCCCGCCCTCCCCCCCCCCTTATGGGCGCCCATGGTTTCTCATCGCTATGAAGATCTCGTTTTAATGTGACGCAACTAAATAAAATATTAATATTTCTACAATTGGAATCTTTTCAGCTCCAAGTTGAATAACATAAATCTTTCAGTTGTTCCACAATCAGATTTTTTTGCAGATTTTTCTTTTGTGGAACCGATTAAAGTCTAAAAGAAAAGAGCTAATTATTTATTGAAGAACAATATTCTAGATGTTATCGTGGAACCGACGCAGTCATGATAATATTCTACTCCAGGTTTTTTGTTTGTTTTTTTTACGATTAATGACATTTTAATCAAGGCCGTATCCAGGGGGTGGTGGTTAGTGGGTTTGACCCCCACCCGCCGAAATGTTTTTTCGACTCGTAAAAACGTAACAAAAATCAATACAAACAAATTTTTGAAGTGTTTTTAAAGTTTTTTTTTGTAAAAAAAAACTAAAAAATCCTTTTGTACCCCCCCCCCCTCCCACTCCCCATGAAAAAAAAATCCTGGATATGGCCCTGATTTTACTATGTGTATAATTCTAACAGACTATAAATTTAATTTAAAAAAGAATAAAATAAGTGAGACAGGCTTTGATTTATTGAAGAGGAACCCCTTGCGTGACTTCTGGATATTTCTTTATATCCACTTTCACTACCGCCCATTTTCAAATATGTACTCTATTATTGTGAAGCCAACCTTTGTAACACGGAAAGGACATTATTTTTAAATCTTTTAGGATACATCCATCGTATATCAAGGTTTAATTTGCGCATAAATTATCTTACTATTTATTCATATTCATATACGTTTTTTTTAAGCTGGAGAATGTACAGGAATTTGCACTCTCATTACTGCTATTGCTTGAGTATATATTTCATTAAGTTAAAATTAAGCTTTATAATCGTGAAATGAAAATTAATTTTCACAAAGTTTTGTGGATACCTTATCATCTGTGTATATCCTTCAATTTCACTGCTTAAAAACTTTTTTTTTGTACAAAATTGCACTGGTATATTCTCATTGTAAAATATTTATTCTGTTAATAGAATGCGTGGGTTCTTGTTTTGCTTTTCTTTTCAGTACATACCTTCTTTGTAAAGTATATTAAATAATAACAAATAATTATTTAATATTATAATTGTAGTTAAATTTATTGCTAGGATTGTAGCTTTATGGGAAGAAAGAAAAAGCCTAATATTATTGTTATATTTTCATGGTCCTTATAAATATGAGAATTGAGGAGTAATTAGTTCATCTATAACAAATATATATATATATATGTATGTATGTATAAATTCTACCCAGTGTCTGATGATGAAGCAGGGTATTTTGTGGATTATCCTGCCGAAATTGGATGGAAAGAAACAATTAATAACCCTTTTGGACATATGAAGTGCTGGGACCAGAAAAGGTCAATTGAGGAGCAATCTGAGGTGGGATAAAGGAGTTCTCCTGATAGTACAGATTGTGAAGATAAAGTGCCTCTTGTGGATCGAGAGTGGTGGGTGGCTTTTTCTTCTCTTTTGAGGGATGAGCTTTTCTTCCCCAAGCTGGTGTAAAGCTGGCGGTTGGGGCTCTCGGGATGGAGGGAAACAATGTTGGACACAATAGCACTACTAAAGAAGGTTCCTCTATAGATGGAAAAAAGAGATAGATAATGCCTGTCTCAATATACCATGCCCAAGGGGCAGTCATTGTCCAGTTTTTTTTTTTTTTTTTTTTTTTTTTTTTTTTTTTTTTTTTTGCGTGCAGGAAAGGTTCTTTGTGGCCTGGGCCTCCTTTCAGTTTTGTGAGTCGATCCGTGATAATAATCATTCATTAATACCTTCAGCCTAAAAATGGCAGATAACAACAAATTTAGGCTAGAATGCTTATAATATTTAAGAAGGTTTAATATTGTTGTGTGTTCTGTATACCGGAAATAAAACAAATAATCGATTATCAGTAATTATAGTTGAGTTCTGGAATACGTCTTCTATCTTTAATCTACACCACTATCCTTAAAACCTATTTGCTTTTGTGAAGTTATAGTAAGCATTTTTTTTGTCTTTGAACTTTTCCCATAGTTGTATTCAAAGTTTACTGTTCCTAGATTGAAGCATAAAGAGGCTGATAACGAATATGCGTCCTTCTCAAAAGCAATCTCCTGGTTGGTATATTTAGCTTTTGTTTTTCTTCCAGCGCTATTTAAATTTTTTCTCAATTCCGTTGAAAAAGTTTTTTTAATATCTTTCTAAGTTTTGTAGATATTTCTTTCTGTTTGAGAATGATCACACTGCACTATTTCCATTAAGAGAATTAATTCTTTATTTTCTTCAATGTTGATTCATGCTGGACATCATGTGTAAATTCGTAGTTTCAACCTTATTTTTTGGAAATATTTGGAATAAAGAAATCAAGTAATGTACCATGTTTGGATGATTAAGTTTATGTGTTTACAGTTTTACAGAAAAGAGATAATGCAGCGACCCCTTAAGATCCCTCAGTGAATCCTCCTCCCCCCCCACCTCCTAAAGATTCGAGTAAAATAACTACTGTACGAATATAACCAAATGAATTACTCGTAATTGCGATAAAGTAAACAGTCTCATCAGGATTACTTAATGAAGTGAATTAATCCAATATATATAAGAAGGGGCAATTAAAAAAAAATGTAATTCTTCAATAGTATTTCAAATAATGATTAAGTTTTTGATTATCTACGAAATAGAAGTTAACACATTCAGTAATATTTAAGTAAAATAATCATGTCAAAGTTTGGTTAAAGTGCCCTAGTTTAAACTGTCTATGTTTAAATTGCAATGCTGTTGAATTTAGATCTTTCGATATTGAGTGGAAGACATTGGTGTCAGGTGGGGAGGGGGGAGGTTATATGCCCTCTCGATTTTTTACTCCCCTCTTTGATTTTGAAAAACACCTTTTTGGTTGTTTTTTTTTTTTTTTCATTAAAGGTTCTCTTTTTTGGTATTTTCATTGCAAAATAAAAAAACAAAAACAAATCCCCCTCCTTTAAGTTTTAAAATTTACTTCTCCCTCCCCTAAATGTTTGTGAATGGAAGCCTCTTTTAGAGGACGAAGAAAAATAGAGACCCTATATTTTACGTTCTTGTGTATTACAAATATCAAAATATTTTTGTATCATAATTCAAGCGTATGAGATAAGAGATAATATAAGTTCTCATTTCAAAAACAACTTTCAGAAGCAATGAACAAATATAGTCAAAAAGAATAAGCTATCTATCTTGTTAAACGATTAATAATTGCATACATATTCAAAAAATTTTCCTCGAAAGCGGCACCATATTTGTTCATGAAAATTGGCATGCTACCATTTTCCTGTGTGAAAAACCGATCTAGAATGGTCATCCTTTAAGGAACATTGTTTCTCCCTCCCAGCCCCCTTAATATTTTGCATAATTTGTCTACTGACTGAAATTAGAAACATCTGAAGGTTGAAAGCCTTGAACATCATTAGGAAGAGTTCCAAAACGCAGTTGGTTTGTTGACAGATTTGTTTGATTCCGATAGTTTAGAAAAAGACACTGCAGTTTGATAGCTGTGAAGTGAATCTCGTATTTTTACTTCCTTCGCAATAATTAACAGTTGAGTATTGTTCGTTTAATAAGACTGCTCCTAATAAGTTTATTGCTCGTTTTCCGGTTGGAAAAAAAAAACAATCTAAATAGGTCACAACTTTAGGGAAATTCTTTCAGGGCCTTAATTAATTCTAGGAAAATATTTTTTATATGAGTGACGTCACAAATACTCAGACGTTCTATACCCTAATAGTTTACCTTCTACAGCGAATAAAATAAAATGTAATTATAGTTTTTTCAAAGAGACTAAACTGTCTTTCTTTTCACTGAACGAAGCTCGGTCCCTTTGTACTTAAACTTAACAACAACAAGCTTCATTAATAAAATAAATACCTTGCGAACACGAGATAAAAAAAAAGAAAAAAAAATATCTCTCTCGTCACTAAAAGGAAAATCGCTGGTTACTGAATACCTCAGTTGAGAAATTGTCACCCGTGTTAAAACTCATGGGTTTAAGAGTTAAAAACCCAAAAATTGAAAGCGATAAAAGTAAGGGCTAAAACAAATGCAAAAACTAAAAAAGTGATATTTGGCAGGTGGGACTTCCGACCGACGCAGGAAGAACTGGCTAAAGTAAAGTCAGCATTCAATCCTGACTTAAGGATACCTGAAAACTTTACTAGAACGGCCCCCGTGTTTAACGGTAGACATCATTTCGACGGGGTAGTACCTGACCCTTTGAAAAATCCACAGACGGAATATTTCTGTGATAAATTGGGTGTAGATGATCCAGTGGAGGTGATATTGTCAAGTAGGGCACCGGCCAAGAAACCAGTAGATGTCTCTGTAGTTGAGGAAAGTGAGCTTGATGTTACACTCAGTGGTAAGTTTTTTTTTCATATTTTTTCGGAAGTGCTATTGTACCCACGGACAATTAATACAAATTACAGTATTTGATTTATTTATAAGAAATGTATGATAAAACTGTCAAATAAAAATTACGCCGAGATTTAAAAAAAAAAAAATCTGGGCTCAAGTTTTCCCATAATCATGGTGCTATAGTTCGGTTCGTAAGAATGGACAGTATCCACAGACATTTGTGAGTTGTTTTTTTTTTTTTTTTTTTTTTTTTTTTTTTTTTTTTTTTTTTTTTTTTTACTGAACCTTTTGCTCTCAATACTGTAATTTGACGCATTATAAATCAAAGCAGGGTTGAATCATTGATCATTTGAATGTTTACCTTAATATTTATCACATTACGATATTCGTTTCTAGCTATTTGAAGATACATTTTTGCAGGATCGCATTTACCGGTTGGACTGTGCAGTAACTAAACTATTGAGGATTTATATGCCAGCTTTAGGCAAAAGCTATGTCTAATCTTCTTATCCAGCTAATATTCTCTTTTTTTTACAAACCTCTAAGAAGTTGTAAGAAAATATCCCAATTTGTCTCTCATTACTTTTTAAACCAAAGATATAGATAATGATTTGCTTTTTTTGTGCAAATTGCTACTTTTAGCTAATTTATTTAAGGTATTTAACAGTTTTTGTTTTATTATTTTTTCATTCCGTTTTTGGATCCTTAATAGGTTTTGTTCCTTTTAACATGGGTTTTAGGCAAGAAACAGAAGATTATCAACTTTATCAACTCGCTATATCGACCACATCAACAGTAACATGGGAAATAATGTATCTCTTCTATATCTCTAAGAAATAATTCTGGAATAGTCAGTTTGGAAATTCCTAATTCGGAAAAGGAATTTTCGGAAAAGGTTGGGCTCCAGAATCAGACTGAAACGATTACAGGCACGATTACAGGATCTTTTCATTTGCATATCTACCTGAAAGTGCATTCAGATTTCGACCAAACCTTTATAGGAAGATACAACTAGGATCCTAGTTGGGGTTTTGGGGTATCTGGACTCAGTTTGACGTCTGACGGGATAGGGGATCACTTTATAAAACAATAAGATCAATAACGTAATATAATAAGATCTATAAAGTAATAATGTAATAAATAATAATAAATAATATAATCTACGATAATAATAATAATATAATAGAAAATAATATAATAAATAAAATTTTGAGTAAACTTGGTGACAAGTAAGAGTATTAGTTATGCCTTTTGGGAATCAAATCGTGCCCTGATCTAGTGGTGGATGAAAGAAGGGAGGAGTCCCCGTTTTCTCGTCATAACAAAAAAAAAAAATTCCCTCAGATTTGGTAAAAAGGAACAATTATTGTCCTAGATGTACTTTTTGGGAGCCTGTAAGCAATTGTGAGAGGGAGGACGGTCCCTAAATTCTCATCATTGGAACATCTAGCAAAAGAGGTTTATCTAGTCTCAATCAAACCTTATAAAAATTAAGAAGGAGTTGCCTAGTTTGACCTCTTGGATTCTAGACACAATCCAACTCTGTGAGGGGAGGAGGCCCCAAAGTTGTACCATCGGGATACCTGACGAAAAAATGATAAGGAATAGTTGGTGTCCTAGTTATGTCTTTTTGGGACCTGGACCCGATGTGACCTTTGTGGGGAAGAGATCCCTACATTCTTGCCACTAGGACTCTAGTTATTGGAACTAAGCCAAAGTTAGTCCGAAGAAAGGGTAAGTGTCCTAGTTGAAGCTTTTGGGATCCTTACCCATTCTGACGTATGAGGGAGGGTCTATTCCTGTGATACGTCATCTACCGGAATAGGTCTGTCAAGTCTCAACCTAGCCTGATGTGAAGTAACAGCTAATGCTTTAGCTCAGGTTTTAGGAATCAGAACTCGATCTGACATTAGTAAGGAGAGAAATGGGAATTCTCGTTACAAAGACTACTAGTAGAAAGGATTTACGAATCTCAACCAAGCTCGGTTGGACCTATGGACATGTGTCCTAGCTGTGTTTGTATGGCTCTTATTCATCTTGACCTCCCCTGGGGGATAGGGTCCCTAAGTTCTTAGCATAAGACCATGTGTTGGAATGTGTTACCAAGCTATATGGCGAGTAAAAATAAGTCTCCTTGTTCTGCCTTTTGGGATTTTATAGGTGATCCAACCTTTGCAGGGAGAGGGGGTCCTCAAATCCTTGTCATCAGAACATTTACCAGAAACGGATGTCAAATCTCAGCGAAACTTGGCCGGAATTAAGAGACGAACACTGATTTGTAGCTCCTGGAGATCAGGACCCGGTCCGGACTGAATTTGGAAGGGAAAAGTGATCCCTGATTTCATGTTACCAGAATTGTAATCATAAGGATTTGTTGGAGCTCAGCTTAACTCTTCCGCTAACTCTTTCTTTTTGGAATAAGGACTGATTTGACTTATTTGTGGGAAGAGAAAAACGACTCTAAAATCTTCTTGTCAAGATATCGTTCAGAAAGGGTCGTCAGATCTCAACCAAAGATAGTGAGATGTGACAATTAATGTCTTAGTTCATCTTCTTAGAGGTTGAGAACGATTTGACCTTTTTGGGGAGAATAAAGCGAAAGCGAGCCGTAATTATTGCCATAAGTATTTCAACCAGAAGGGTATTTTGGATTCCAACCAAATGTCATGGGAACCAATAGTCATACCTCTATTCCGTCATTACCATACCTGTATTTGGAAGGTTTCAGATCATCAAATTGTCTTCATAAGTATAATTACTGGGCCAGTTTCAAACGCGCGAAGGAACTGATAAAGGAATTTAAATGGAAATAATTGAAGGGCCTGCCTTCAAATGAAACGAATTACCGGTTTTGAAAAAAATGGGTCAACAGCTATAACTATGGTCTCTTGTTTCCGACCTTTGTGAGGTAAGCATTACATTCTTGTTATCCATGATCGTATTATGGGTCAATTGAATCGAAGTCAAATTTGGTAGGATTAGCAACTAAGACTTTTTTGTCTTTATATGGTTCGACTCCAATCCGAAAAAGTTGCCTCAAGTGCTTCGCGATTTTGACCCATGGTTCGTAGTTGCCACTTCACCCTAATGAGACCTCTGTTTGAATCAAGTTTAATCAGAATAAATGAATGAAAAGTACAGAATGTTTATTTGGATAAAAATTGCATATTTTTTTTTCATTGGAATTTGGCCGATGCGCGCTTTGATGGAAACAGTGGGAAAATTATTATTATTATTTTTTTTTTTTAATTGGTTTTTGGGTTTTGATTTTTAACTTTGGGCTGGTCTACCATGCTTTTCTACCAAAATAGCACGCTCTCTTTAAATATGTATTTATTTACAAAATATGATACATCAAAATAAATTCCCCAAACAGAGAGCATCAAGCTCGTAGGGCTGCGGATAAGCTCCTGCATGAAGTAAATAACTCTACTAGTAGAAAAAAGAAACAAAAACAACAAAAAGAAAGAAGTAAAAATAAGATATATTTAGGCTGTATGTATTATAACGAAACTAATAAGTAAAAAATGAAAAAAACAAAAAGAGAAATTCGTTTTTGCAGCATCATTTTTGATTTTTGCAATATCATTTAAGTACGGCTTCCTTTTGGCTAAAAACGGTGTTGTTTTCTTTTTTTTTTCATAAATGATGTACCTGTCCATGTTTTAAGTTTATATTAATCTTCAGCTAAAACCCCATGTCTTTAAAGCGCATCCTTAACTTATTTCTATCAAGAGGTTGATGTCAGAATAAACTTTGAATTTGTAAAAGTTTTGCCTCAAACTGTATCCTATTCCTTTGATTCAAATCTTGTATCTTTAACTTCATTGCTTTCTTGACAGAAAGCTCCATTGAGATTTCTTTGGGGAACTGAAACAAACGGCTTAGAAATATTACCTGATGGAGAAATTTTTCCCAATAGGAGAAGAAATTTAGCTGTACGACAAGACACCTGTCAACGCTTTTCAAGTTAAGGAAAGAAATGAAAATAAATTTATGAAGGTCTCAACACTAGAGTGAACCAACTATATTTTGATGTTTTCAACAAAATATGCATGGGTGTATCTATTAACAAGTGAAATGAATCAAAAATTATGCCAGCTCTGCCTCTCACTGAGACTGTCTTGCTTGGCTTTACTCTAAATAGCTATAGCTCTCAATTTTTTCATCACTTCATTAAGTTGAAGGTTAGTTGAATTAAATTAACTTGGTGGAGGTGATGAAAAACATGAGAGCCAGTGTATTGTTCGTTATATCATTTGTCGTTTTTAGTAATAAATTATACCTATTAGAGTGATATAGTGCTCGGTTGTAAATGATTGTCTCTCCTGTAAACGCTTTTGGAGTTAAGGAAAGCAGTGAAAACAAATTTTTGAAGGCTTCAACATTAGAGTGACCCCAGGGCCTTCAATTCACGGAAACGTGGAGGGGCGAGCAGAATGCATTTTTCAATGTCCGGGGATTAATTTTATTGTTTTTTTGATGAAGTGAAAATGCCAATAAAAAAGTATATTTCACAATGCCGGAAAAGATAGTTTAAAAAATCTAGAGGGGGAGCAGAAAAACTTCCATGGCGAGTCTGATTGAACTTGACGAGTCTGATTGAACCAAGTGTATTTTGTTGTTTCCACAGTACCAGTGCCCCAACAGCAAAATTTAATTTTAAATTGAGAATGCAAGATGAATTAAACAATTAAAGATGCGCCATGAACTTATTCTTTTAATTGGGCAAAAAAGAAATTGTTTTCTTTGGATGTTTGACCCTCTCCGTTGATCTTTACTCAAACTTTACTCAACTCAAACTTTAGCTGGTTCAGCAGTAACTGCTGAACCAGCTCATTCACGATCTGAAACTTGTTCATGAACAAACAGTAAGTTTTGAGTAGCAGACTCGAGTTAATATTAACTCAGATCGAATTAGTATTAACTCAGACTCTTGCCAATATTTTCCAACGGAGAGGGTCAAACATCCAATGAAAACAATTTCATTTTTATCCAATTAAAAGAATAAGTTCATGGCGCATCTTTAATTGTTTAAGTCATCTTGCATTCTCAATTTAAAATTAAAATTTCGCTTTTGGGGCACTGGTACTGTGGAAACAACAAAATACACTTGGTTCAATCAGACTCGTCAAGTTCAATCAGACTCGCCAGGGAAGTTTTTCTGCTCCCCCTCTAGATTTTTTAAAATATCTTTTTCGGCATTGTGAAATATACTTTTTTATTGGCATTTTCACTTAATCGAAAAAAAGAACTAATGCGCGAGAGGATGTTTGACACCGCTGTTGTTGAACCGCTTTGAAACCCTCTGGCTTCGTTCTAGATCAACAGGGAACCAAATTCATTCGTTTATATATTTAATGATGTCAGTAATTATTAGAGATGTATCAAACATCCTCTTGCGAATTAGTCCTTCTTCTTCTTCTTTTTTACTGGGCTTACAAAGCTTCAACCGAAAGTAAAGGATTTACCTTTAGCCATTTAATTTTGAAAAGCGTGACCTCGAGTGTTAAGTTTTTCTAAAATTGCTATACTTTAATGCTTAATCCTCGTATATGGAAAATACGGTACTTACGTGTTAACCTGACCACACTCAAGAAGTAAAGTTAGGTTAATCATAATGAAATATAACTAATTCTGATGGAAATATAATACTTTAACAAAATCGTGGAAACTACAACAGAGAATTATGGACAGCAGGTCGCCATTTGATTAAAATATGCCTGCATAGTAATTTATCTCGCTCAAGCTAAGTTAATTATCTCCGAATGCAGACAGAGAAACCGGTTTACTCAGATCAAAAACTTGAGTGTGGTCGGGATAACACGTAAGTGCCGAAAACACAACTGTGGAGTTTACTATAACATCAGTTAGAAATCCACGTTTTATATTACTGGTTGTAGGTTAGGTAGATTAATGAGTTCTATAATTAATACAAAAATCTAAATTTTTAATAAATGAAAATTTCATGACCAATTTTTACTCCCGATAGAGGAATTACAATATTTGAAGAATCATATTTTAATTATTTTCTTTTATTAGTGAAATTAGTCTTTATTTGTTGTCTTGCTTGTTCCCTGAAATTTGGCAACGTTGAAGGATGCTCTGTTGAAATTTCCGCTAAATATATTAATTTGGTCGTTATAGGTTGTTAGCATTACCGCTAAACAACCATTAATTGCTTGTTACTTATTGTCAATGATAAGGAAAAACCACGTGGCTTGGCTTAATTTTTTGATTTGAAGATACGGTCTCATCTCCCAAGAAATTCTGTTTCAATTGTTACTTCAATCATTGTTCTCCAACGAAAGGTGTTTAACATGTAAATGAGAAATAAAACAAGAATCTCCGCCTCCTATGCAAACACTGACTAGCAAAACCACGTTACTCGCAACAATAATGACAAGGTTTATTTACGGTTTGTGGAAAGAAGCAAGGAGTTTCAAAGGAAATGGGAATTGGCTATCTACCCATAAGAGATAATACAACCCCAAACAATGAAAACCCATTCTCTGATATAAGCAGAAATTATGTTTTGATCAGTTTTTTTTTAAGATTTATGATATACATAGCGAAAGGTTGCACACCGAACATGAAGGCACTGGGGATTTAGCTGTTTGTCTGTCGGAGTTATATAGTTTTTCTTCTCTAAAATGTGCTAAAATTGGGGTTTGATGTTTCTCGTTAAAATTGACTGTATATTACTAACCAGTCGGGTGCATCGAAAAGTGTTTCCTTGTGGAGTGGTTTTAAATCCACCCCTCCCCTGCCTTATTTTGTAGACTTTATTCTGTTCTTCACCTATAAAACACGATAATTTTTTCTTCGCTAGCAGTTGACCTTCGGGTACACTTTGGGAGTTTTGGCTAATTCGTCCTTGTTATTTTTTTCTGTTTCATTACTTCTTTTTTGTTATAATACAGTCCGTATTTACAATTAAAACCCACTTGCACGGTAGTGAGAGAAAGTTACGGATGCGTTTGAATCACCGAAGAACGGGAAATAAAACAGTTTGTTAGCGAGCTCTTCTCATGGTAATTAATAGCTGAATTCTAGAAAATATTGGGTATTGGCGATTACATATCTCTACTCTTGTCTTAAAGATCTTCATTGTCTGACATCTTTTAAAGGTACCAATGAAAAAACTGATATAAGTTTTTCAACGGATTCTGAAGATACTGGCTCCCCTGGATTGTTCTTTGTTGATAAACAGGGATCGACGCCAAGCTCCAATTTGAGCTCCACTCCCCGTTTGCCTTCTTTCTCCAGGAGCACGCCTAATTTTAACCGGTCAGGTATGTACTTTTAATTCCTAATGTAATTCAATTGTTACATACCGTTTTAATGCTATAGAATTAAGTGTTGCTATATGTACTATTCTTGTAATTTGCCACAGTATATTGTTCAGGAATCAAACCCGAGTGAGTTCAGAAGGTTGCTGAACCACCATTGTTTTTGGATTCATGAAAAGGCTGGGTGATAAGTTCTCCGGTTTCTTTATTTATTAAATTAATAAAATTGTTAAATATTTTAGTTTGAGGGATTGATGATGGGAGGTACCGAATGGTTTTTTATTTGATTTTTTGTCGTTTCTTGTTTTGTTTTTTGGGGTTGATTGTTGTCACCTTTCACAAGTTGTTCTGTATTTAGGCTTAGTGGGGTGATTATTTACCTTTAAGATTTAAGATTAAATTTTTATTCTCATAAATAAATAAACTAAACAGTACTTTCGTGCTGGAGAAAATCTATGAGGGTTTACGTTCGCACGAAAGTCCACGTAACTAGAGGCTTTGTTTCAGGTTTTGTTATGACTATTGTCCATTAATAAACCAAAAAATCAAGAAAGAAAGAAACTTTCTTCAAAAAAAAAGAAAGAAAAAAGAACTAAGTTAACAACCAGACATATATTAATACTTGCATTATTATTTATATATTACATATATTATTACAGACATATATTATTACTTGCATTATTGGAGAATTTCCAAGTATATTCTCCGAACGAACCGTATACCTACTAGTTCTCAAATCTATGTAATGATCTACATGTAATGAAGCATATTTCGGATTTTAATTGTTTGATCAAAATCTACACCATTTGAAGCTTACAAGGAGGCTGAACTGAGCTTACGGGAGCTCAGGAGCTGTGAGATTACAGTTACAAGGAGCTTACAGGAGGCATGAGAGGATTAATTTTTCTATAACCTTCGAATGCTTGTAACTTTCGACTAGAATTTCCCAAAAATGAGATTTTGGGCAAAATATGCTTTATTTTTATAATTGACCTCGAATACGTAATAATTGTTAGGTCTTACTATTTTAAATTAGTTGCTACAGGCTACCTGTTTTTTCTGTAAAGGAGGCCTGGGTACTTCTTAGGGTTTACTTACAATTGTTCTTATAAAATATCTTCAATGCTCTGTGAAAAAGGCTGTAACTGACACCATGTTTCGGATGAGGTACAACGTTGGGAGAGGGGGATTTTGATAAAAAGACAAAAGCTGGTGAAATAGGTTATAATTATTTATAAGAAAAATAATAAAACTCCCGGGTGTGGAAGTTCCAACGCTGTGTAAGTACTGTTCTTCCCGAGAGAAAGATTGGATTTCCATTATTTAAAAACAAGTAAAATTATACCAATCAATCAAGATTGGGCTCATTGGGGAAGATAGGATGATTGTTTATCTAATAGTATTTGTTTTTTTAATAATTTCTAAAATGTTGAATTGTAAGTTTTTAAAGTAAATTAATAAATGAGCGGCTTAAATAAAATTAAAACTTATTTTGTTAGAGGAATTTGTTCTGCTTTTCAGAAGATTTCTCCCATTAGAGGATTTTTAAAGGGCATGGAGTTCCTTTAGAACTCCATTTAGAACAATAAGAACAATTAGAACCTTTAGAACAATTAGGCACTATTTGTATATTTTGTCAGGTGGGAGTGGGATGGTGATGCTATTCACCAGCTATTTCTAATTACCTACAGTGCCTAATTGATTTGTATTTTTAATTCGAAACAGGCATAGTTGTTGTTTAGAGATCTCTGCAACAATTGGCTTATGTATACAAAGAATACTACTAACAAATGATCGCAGCACCAAGCCGCCTGAGACCAACACAGTTACGCATGCTCCTCCTCCGTCCCAATCTATTCAAAGCCTCCCTGTTTTACACCTTCCCAGGAAGCTCCTAAACACTGAAATTTTGGGACGTTATTCTAAGAAACAGATGCTTTGAATAGAGTAGAATAAAGGAGTGTTCGCCAATGTGCTGGTTACAGGTAGCTTAACAGTGTGTAGATTTTTTTAGTAGGAGTAGTAACCGATTAGTAAACTTGAATAGTTTGCAAACTTGTCACACATCTTTATGCTGCTTTTTCGTCTTATAGTAATGGCTTTCAATCAAAAGACACATTATGAGCTATAAAATGTAATGATAACTTGATTTTTGAAAATTATATATCAGTTTAGCACATAGGATACAGTAATAATACAAACATTTTATATATATATATATATATAATATATATATATATATATATATATATATATATATATATATATATATATATATATATATATATATATATATATATATATATATATATATATATATTATATATATATATATATATATATATATATATATATATATATATATATATATATATATATATATATATATATATATATAAGAAATTACTGTGTTTCACAAACAATTTGAATCAAAATTTTGTGTGCTTGTGTAATTATGATAGATACACAGGCTTGACTGAAGGGATAGGGGATCAGAGTTCTTTTCCTGGGGGAGGGGGGTTAAAATGGGAAAAAACGGAATTCTTAGGTTACTACTTTTCAGTTTTTTCGGGGGGGATCCAGCCCCTTGACTTGTTTACAGGTATGTACGTATATTGGTCAAAATTATTGTTTTACATTCGTCGTTTCTCGAATGAAGAGAATTAGTTATGAAGTTTTGTAATGGAATTTGTACAATGGTTAATACTCTTTCCGAACTGTTTTCCTTGAAAAAAATTTATACGAGTTGAAAAAATACAATTTTTATATTTTCAATGTAAGTTTTGCGACCCATGCAAACCTATCTCCCCGTCCACGAATGTCTTCCTAAAAGTGCTTATATTATACAGTTTTGGAAGGGTTTCTTATAAAGCAAATATTGTGACGTAAATTAGAAAAACATTGACGCTCAAGAAATGAAAGGTTTTTGTATTTTTTCATCATAAAACAATTTTGAGACGAAGTATTGTTTGTTTTCTTCATTATTTTAAACTTATTTAGACAATGACAGATTTGTCAGCAAGTTTCATCCCTTCTTCTGATCTCTTCGATTCTACCGGTAAAATTGCCTTGGGAAGAAAATAATACTTTTTTGTGCTCCCTTATCAAATTTTCCTCTTTTCCTGGGGGGGGGGGGGGCAAAAATAGGGAAATAGGGAATTTTTAGGCTGGTACTTTTCATATTTTTTTTTCAGGGGGATCCACTCATCCCTGAATACAGGAAACTGTTTCTGTATAGGTATAATATATTCCAACATGTTTCACTCCTTCTTTTGATCTCTGCCGTCCCGGGAAGAAAATATTTTTTTTTTTTTTTTTTTTTGCTCCTCTATCGGATTTCTTGCGTAATCCCTTAATGGTGCAACTGTATTGAATAAGACAAATAGTTCGTTTGACAGTTCTTATAAGAGGGATTAAGGGGGAAGGTGAAATATCCAAATCAGATTGTATAGCGTTTTTCTTGCAATTGACATATTTATTCACTCGGTCGATTCGGCCCTATCACTCTGGAATAGCAGTTTTGATTCATTGGCGTAGGTGTAGGAGTTTTAAATGGCACAAAGTTTGTGAAGTCCCTCCAACTCGGACTAGTTTGATAGTTATTGGATGTTGGTGTTTTAGTAACCTCCAAAAGGTCGATCTAAGGCCTTTTCCAGTGGTACACTAACAATTGGGATCGTGAGTTCATATTCAGGATTGTAAGTTCGACAACTTTTTCCGAAATAGAGATAATGGATCTGAAGTATGGAGTTTCCCGGGTGTTATGTCGGGTTTATAATTTTGTCTATTCCGCAGTCTGCAATTCGACTATCTAGTTTTATTAACTTCTTGTTCCACTGATAATTCTTCATCTTGTTTCAAGAATCTGATTTGTCTGTGGAAGAAACATCTAGTTCGCTAGCTGAAAAGTCTGGCTACGCCAATCATATTATTACTAATAATTTGAGTCATTACTATTAAGGTTAATAACATTTTCAATCTGAATTCAAAACTGATGAGGTTCGAAAGCTGAAGGACGTTATGAACAATTACTTGGTATATTTTGGGCTATAATGTTTTTTTTTTCTCTAAAAATGCGTCTATAATTCTAGAGGATTTACTTTTGGATTTTAAGGGGGAGAGGGGCAATTGTAGGCTACTTATTTTATTTTTCCCTACTGATTCTAGTCTCTGTCTTTTCCGTAATATATTCTTTCATTCAAAATCGGAATATATTAGGTGCTGAAAATAATTTCTGAACCCATGCAAATTTAAGCTACTTGAAGGTTTTTGTAACCTGAAGGACTGTTATTCCAACAATTGTTACCAATTGTTGAATTTTTCAGTGTTGTCATTGAAATTTTTTTTTTTCGAAAAATATATTTATAGTTCTCATGGATTTATTTTCGAACTCCTCACAGGTTTGAATTACTTGAGGATTTTGAATCCTGATGGACCGTTATTCCAGCAATTGTTGCCAATTGTTGTTGTTGAATTTGTCATTGTGGTCATATTTGTCAATGTTGTCATTGAATTTTTTTTTTTTTCGAAAAATATATTTATAGTTCTCATGGATTTATTTTCGAACTCCTCACAGGTTTGAATTACTTGAGGATTTTGAATCCTGATGGACCGTTATTCCAGCAATTGTTGCCAATTGTTGTTGTTGAATTTGTCATTGTGGTCATATTTGTCAATGTTGTCATTGAATTTTTTTTTTTTTCGAAAAATGTATCTATAGTTCTCATGGATTTATTTTCGAACTCCTCACAGATTTAAATTACTTGAGGGTCTTGAATCCTGATGGACCGTTATTCCAGCAATTGTTGCCAATTGTTGTTGTTGAATTTGTCATTGTGGTCATATTTGTCAATGTTGTCATTGAATTATTTTTTTTTTTTTTCGAAAAATGTATCTATAGTTCTCATGAATTTATTTTCGAACTCCTCACAGATTTAAATTACTTGAGGGTTTTGAATCCTGATGGACCGTTATTCCAGCAATTGTTGCCAATTGTTGTTGTTGAATTTGTCATTGTGGTCATATTTGTCAATGTTGTCATTGAATTATTTTTTTTTTTTCCCAAAATTGTGTTTGTAGTTCTTATGTATTTATTTTCGAATTCCTCCCAAATTTAAATTACTTTGGGGCTTTGAAACCTGAAGGATCATTTTTGGTACAGTGATTTATTTTCGCATTCCTTCAAGTTTTAAATTACTTGAGGCTTTTGAAACCTGGAGGATCATTTTTGGTACAGCCAATTGGCAAAAATTTGGCTATCCTTATTTAAGGTCACTAATATTTCTCCACAAATGTGACTCTAATCTTAGTAACCTGAAGGGTTTACTTGAAGGGTCTTTTAACCTGAAGGACTGTTATTCCAACAATTGTTGACAATTGTTGTCGTTGAATTTGTCAATATTGTCATTGAATTTTTCCCCAAAATGTGTCTATAGTTCTCACTGATTTATTTTCACATTTCTTCGTGGTTTAAATTACTTGAGGCTTTTGAAACCTGGAGGACCGTTTTTGATACAGCCATTGGCAAAAATTTGGCTATCTGTATATCCATACTATAATTTTTCTCCACAAATATGGCTATAATTTTAGTGGATTCACATTTGGATTCTGGGGAGGGGGGTCAGTCCTGGTTTACTAATTTCGTTTTGATATATTCGTGGGGGAGGTCAATTCTAACTTTATTCCTTGCTCTGAAGTATATTACGGTTCAAAATCAACACGTATTAAGTGGAAAAATAAGTTTTTTGCACCTAAGACGTTTCTTTATTTTAAGTGACTTATGTATTATATGTTACCGAGTGACTCAAGTTCTTGCGTATTTAAGTTACTTTCTCTCATAAAAAATGAAAAGATATATTGTTCTAAAAAATGAAAAGATATATTGAAGAAAAATGAAAAGATATATCATAAAAAAATGAAAAGATATATTGTTCTAAAAAATGAAAAGATATATGAAGAAAGATATATTGAAGAAAAAATGAAAAGATATATTGAAGAAAAATGAAAAGATATATCATAAAAAATGAAAAGATATATTGTTCTAAAAAAATGAAAAGATATATTGAAGAAAAATGAAAAGATATATCATAAAAAATGAAAAGATATATTGTTCTAAAAAATGAAAAGATATATGAAGGAAGATATATTGAAGAAAAAATGAAAAGATATATTGAAGAAAATTTAGAAGGGAACGTATAGTAATGTTCAGCACATGATTAATGTCAAGGGCTAATGTATGGGGTATGTCTAACTATCTAATGCTTACCGTCGCTGGTAAATATCAATAAATAGATACCCTATGTATAAATCAAGTGTTTGACTGTCTGTTCCGTGATTTACAGCTATTCTGTTCAAGCTAGAAACTGGAAATTTTCTGCAATAATCCTGGAACCGTTTATTGTAATTTAGACTGTGAAATAAAAAAAATATATATATAAGCTGGAAATGTGACGTCATGAAAAATCGTCATTTGCATAAATGGTATTGCATGAATATTTCTATCCATTAGAACTATTTTCAAAACTTGCAATTTCCTAGGTGTTTTCATGTATTTTGTAGACATTAATAAAAGGAAGGCAATGCATAGGCTGACAAGGAAAGGAAGGCCGGCTCAAGCATAAACCGATGTCTATCTGCGATGGTTAACGGCAGAGTGATCGTTACGTTCTGTCATTTTGTAGTCTTAGCATTCATTACCTATTCTGCCAAGAATGGGACACATCGTTTTTTGAATTTATTTTGAAAAAAGCCCTCAAACTCATATTATTAAAAACTGGCTAAAGGATTTAAAAGCTTTCTGTTTATTTGCCAATAAAATACTGGTTAGAACACTTCTAGGTAAACTAGAAGCAAAAGGTATTGTAACTGATGGAGCCAGGAATCGTGATAACCAAAAAGGTTGACCAAATATGGGGAATCCTGATAAGCAGGAATCGAGGGGGTGTTGGCTTCTCGCCACGTGGTGTACATCTTGGAGCACCATGTGTGCCGCACAGTTCCACTACGCTTGGTGCAGTTCTGCTCAGTTTGGCACGCACCCCCTGGTGTGAATGATTGCTGAGAGAGTGACCCCTCGGCAGGAATACCGATAACGTTTCCCCTGTCTATTCTGCTGTCTGCATTTATTATTATTTTTCTATGTCTGGTATAGTAACCATCATCATTATGGGTATCAGGGGCGGATCCAGGATTTTTTTAGGGGGGCGCAAAATAGGTTGATCCGATAAACTTGCGGTAGGAGCAAGTTTATTTAACGCAAACTTGTGTTAATTAAGTAAATTACACTACTTTAGACTACGTTAGGGGGGCGTCCCCCTTACCCCCCCCCCCTTAGATCCGCCACTGATGGGTATTATCTTTTTGTATTATTAAAAAGTTTGATTCATATTTATTACATACTAGGCAAAGAGCCTGTCAGACGAGATTCTTAAAAATAGAAAAAAACCGACGTGTATTGTCTTCTGTTAGGCCCGAAAAAATCGCTTGCCTCTTCCCCCAAACTCAAAATTCTAAGTTCCCTTCCCCTAAGCCCGTCAGAACTTCTGGCTCCTGGATGTATTTTTCGAGCTTCAAGACGAGCTTTAATTGGTTCAGGAATGAAAAATTTCCATCGGCTAGATGAAATTTGAGATGAGCTATTCGCAAACCTCTAGGGGTTATTATGATCTTTTTCATAGAAGAAGTTCATATGTCTGTCCAAAGAGGTGACAATCCTTATTTTACATGAAAGCTGGCACGTCTCGATGCAATATGAAATATATTGCGTGAATTTAGTTTAGGTCAGGCTAGGCTTTGTTAGTCATCACATTTCGATTTTTTTTTTTTTTTTTTTTTTTTTCTAACCGTAATCAAAGAGTTTACTTCACCTTTATGAACTTTTTCTTAAACTCAGCTTTGAGAATTTCTGTGGGAAGATTTAGCTGTCTTTACAGTAAATTCATTACCGGCATTCTTTTAGTTTAATAATTCTGCTGTGCAATATATCATTAGAAAAAAAGTAATCAGCAACAGTAGCATTATAGAGACATTTATATAGTTGAAAACACAATATATAGACGACAATTTGTCGTCATCATTAAGAAAAGTCTCCGCTTTCATTTGCATTTAGAAGAAAATTGATCGACCGAAGAGGAGTTAAATGGACTAAGAGAGATTAGAAAATATTTAGCTGCATGTTTGCAAAAGCTTGAGAATTTAATTGCTCGATTCAGGCAATGTAACACCACTGGACAAATATGTGGAAGAAATATAAGGCATGAATTGTATTCGAAGTACGAGCTTTCATATGCGCTTGAAACTCGGGCTATTTACTTAGACGGGGTTTCATTGTTCTGAATCGTATCAATCTGCGCTAATTCCAAACCATTTTGATCGAAAAAAAAATTTAAGAGTTTAAAAATAAATAAAGAATTGCTTATTTATTCTGATGGAAAGCTCCTGAATCACTAATAGCGAACTTTTCACGGCGTAATCTTGTATAAAGTGGGCGTAGACAAGTAGTTTAGATCAGTTAGTGATGGAAGTAGTAACTTCGAAGGTCTCAAACCAGTATTAATATGGTTGGTGGTGGGAGAAGCCGTAACTGGAATCATGGTAGCTTTTTAAACCCTTATCTTCCAGATTCTTAGAAAAGCTCCTAGTATCCCTAGTTGTACTGCATATGTATAAACGAAGACGTACGTTTACGTTAGGATGTAAACTCATTTTTTCTTAATATAATGGGAAGAATATATCCATAACTCTCGCACACCACAAGGCGGGAACCACTGTTAATAGCTGTGCCGTGCCGTATTGTTTGTGCAGAATGATTTTCGAAGACGGCTATGAGACTAAAACCCACGATGTGCTCTTCGATTTGATTGTGTCATGATATTGATTCTAACTTAAATCCAAATTCAATGCTGCCAATGTCTTTTCAACATCCTTTCTGTTAATCCGTGTTCATCCCTCAGTCAGATTTGAAAAATTCATGTTGTTTACATTTAGATCTTTCTTGGAAATAATTAAATAAAACTCTGACTTTAATCCTTCCTTTGATATCCTGGGAATAACATCTCCAACTTCACTCATCGTCCCGTATTTTGCTTTCGCTCAATAAATTAATTAGGCAAGTGGTTTATTTCTTAAGATTTGGAATCTCCAAGGGACTCTAAAAGGTGCTCAGGTGTTTCTGATTGCTTGGTAATTGCGATAATTGATAATTTTTACTTAGATAAACGTTCTTGGTTTTTGATTCAATTGAGGTTGTTTATGATAACTGCGGACACGAAGTTTTCAGTTTTCTAGAGAGGTTCTGGATCATAATTATCAATGCCACCAGATCACAATATACCAAAAGTAACCATTCATGTTCTCTTAATAATCCTCTAAAGCTTATATTGTAATGAAGACCCCCCCCCCCCCCCTCGCCCACTTCTTAGCAGTATTTTGAGGTGCTACATAGCCTGAAAAATTTGAAAACGGTTTTACAAAATATTGAATAAGAACTAACGGAAAATCAAGTTTATTTTTAAAATTTATAGTTAAAAGTTGAGAGAGGCACATTGAAAGTGTCTTGATGGGTAAACCTGTATATCAGTGTAATTAGTAGTATTTTTGCTAGTTGTATTTTTCCCCCTTTTATTGAAAAGAAATTTAATCCAATACTCCCGTATTATCCCTGATTTTTAATTCGGGTATTAGTTATTTATCTTTATTTTCTGCTTTCATTAAGTTGTTTATGATAAACTAAGTTGGTGAATAAACTGATGATGGTACTCTTTCTAATTCTAATCCCTTATTTTTAACTTAGGGCAATAGTTTTTATATTCTACTATATAATAACTATATTCTAGTTTTTATAGTTTTCTTTATATTCTGCTTTCATTAATTTGTTTATGATAGGCTAAGCTATTGAATAAATTTATCACAGTAATCTTTCTAATTTTGGGGTGAAGATCGTAATTTAATTATTATGTCATTACCAAGATGGCATTCTAATCTTTTTGATTATATACTGCCTTCTAAGTATGTTAGTCTTGATTTTGTCTCCCTTGGTTCTTGGCTAATTGCAATTATTTGTTTTAGGTAATGCCTTTTCGCCATCATCGCTGTTTCAAAGTCCCCCACTGACTCAACGTTTTAGAATGACTCTCCCAAGTCCTAAGCAGGACAACCAGGAGGAGCCTGTGGTCTCTAGGGGTACATTAGGACCAAAAATATATCCCAGTAGTCCTTTAGCTATAAGATATCCTGTAGAAAGTCCTAAAAGAGAGTGTAATAATGAAGTTGGACCAAGGCACTTTAAGAGGCGAAATGCTTCTTTCTATGGAACATCCGAATAATTGGAATATTTTATTTATTGTTTAAATTTAAACCAGGTTTTAGGGTCTAAATCATAGAGCAACTGTATACGAGTGGATTCTTTCCATCTTCGTAATGTTTTTTGTATTTAAAAAAAAAAAAAAAAAAAAAAAAAAAAAAAAAAAAAAAAAAAAAAAAAAAAATAATAATAATAATGATAGCCCAGCACCGAGCGACAATTACGGCTTATATATTCATAGATGTCTAAGCCAATAATATTTTGAGGCATAGTTGTAAGGGTGGGAGCTAGACAAAATTTAAACCAACCACCATCTTGTTGGTAGCTTCAACCTGGGGTAACGGAATTAAGAGATAACGACACCAATTACTTAGGTCCCGCCCATCCTCGTTGGACGTTTCGGAGCCACTCCTTTTTTCTAGCTCATGCGTAAGGGCTCGGTATATTATTTCTATCAGGTGTTGTGCATTAATTTTTAATTAACATAAATTAAATCAGTTCTTGTATACAGTTACTCTATGGTGCAAATTTGTTGGTTTTGTTCAAAAATAAATATGTGATTTTTTCACATAAAATGCATGGTTTTTTAAGTGGTAATATCAACCAATGTATGTAGATATGAATAATGCGATTAATAAATACAACATTTTTAATTTTATTTCTTAATTTGGTGTCTTTCATCATTTGCACTAAAGTTATTGAGTAGTAGCTTGAGTTACAGTATCCCTGTTTAGAAAGAGAAATTTAATAATGGGTGTCCATTGTCAAGTGAAAGTGGCATCCTTAAACCTTAGACATTTCGTTTTGTAAGCTACACAGGGTGTCCCATTGATGTTGACAGTGCTAACATGACTACAAAATGTAAATGAAAAAAATGAGGATAGTCACAGCGAGTGAAAAAAAGAAAACGATGCAAATATTGTGGTCGTGACCACAACTCAACCGTCGTCAGTGTAGAATTCAAAATAAAATAAAAATATAGATAAAAGTCCAAAGGACTGTTTCGACAGAGAAATTTGCAGGAATGCTGTTTAGAAAGAAGAATTTATGCCTCTCGAAATTTTGAAGATTTTGTCTTGTATGCCTTATAGGGTTTCCCGTTAATATTAACAGTGATATTAAACTGAGAAAATATTACGAAGAAAAAAAACGAGGATAATCGCAGGGAGTGAAAAAAAACAGACAACGATGCAAATACTTCGGTCGCGACCACTGCTCAAGCGTCAATTCGTTCCACCAAGTCGTGGTTCGTACCAAGTTTGCGCTAGACCTGCTGTCCGTCTCGTGTTGACGTTCTGATAGCAAAAGCTTAGTAACCGCAGTCCCCTGCCTCTCGTAGAGGCTGGAACGAGCCTGGCTTCCCGAAAGACACAATTATGACCCGAGGTCTTTCTTATCGTCAAGTTTGGTTGAGCTGCGACAACCCTTTCTGAAAGATGTTTGACAACAAAAAATTGGGATCGCTTTTACTCCTCCCTCACAGAGGTTGAATTGGTCTCTGGCTTCAAAAAGGTAGAAATAATAGATAAAATGTGATTTTTTATTCACTTTGGGTAAAAATCGACATATTCTTCTTGTCATTGTTCGGGTGGGGCCCCCACATCCCCCAACATAGGTTGGACTGTGTCTAGCCAGCTTAAAGGCACAATTAAGACACTAGCTCTTGCTTATTGTCAATTTCGGTTAAGCTGCGACAACCCTTTCTGAAGGATGTTTGAAGACAAAAGATTAGGATCGACTTTTCTCCTCCTCCTGAGGTTGAATCGATCCCTGACTTCAAAATGGCAGAAAGAACATAAAAGTTTGTTTTTCATTATTTTGGATGAAATCTGACGCATTCTTCTTGTCATTGTTTCGATGGGGTCCTCACACATCCCAACAGAGGGTAGGCTGTGTCCAGCCATCTCAAAGGCACAATTAAGAGACTAGCTTTCAAATTTACTGTAACTTTGGGTAATATGTAATAGTCCTTGGCAGATGTGCAAACGACGAGATTCTAGCCCCCCCCCCCCCCAAAAAAAAAAAAAAAACTCACCACTGATGATACATATCGCAGCTAGACGTGTTTTAGCTTACGTCTACACCTGAGCATTATTAAATAAAAATAAAACAAATTTTTTTCACTGAAAGTAAGGAGCGACATTAAAACTTAAAACGAACAGAATTTATTCCGTATATGAAAGGCTCTGTCCCCTCCTCAACGCCTCGCTCTTTACGCTAAACTTTTTATTGTTTTAAAAAGTAGTTTTATTGTTTTTAAATTTATTTTTTAAAACAATAAAAACTTTAGCGTAAAGAGCGAGGTGTTGAGGAGGGGATAGCCCCTTTCATATACGGAATAATTTCTGTTCGTTTTAAGTTTTAATGTCGCTCCTTACTTTCAGTTAGAAAAACTTTTTTTTTTTTAATTTCTGATCGTCTTTAAGCAATAGAGGTTTTGATTCTGGCTCACCGTACATGAATAATTAAAACGATATTTGCATATTAATTTCCTTTTTTTTGGCTAAATGACTTTCTCGAAAATTGCTTAATTTTATTTACGAATGTTTTTATTAGTAATAAATGTACGTAACTTCCGAATTAACTTACGTAACAAACTTCTATATTCGTATATTTTTATTACGTATATTATGGGTGTTCCCCCCCCCCCCCTGGTCAATACCTTGCTCTTTACGTTAAAGTTCGAATTTTTTTCCAATTCTTTAAGAATGACCCCTTAATCGCAAAGGCTGCTAATTAGAATAAATAGCTCTTATGAAAGTACTAAAAAAAAACTTTAGCGTAAAGAGGGAGGTATTGACTAGGGGGTGAACCCAATCACATACGTTATAGTTTCTGTTCGTTTTAAGTTTTGATGTTGAAAAGTTTTCAGGTGAAAACTTGTTTTTTTTTATTTAATTTCTGATCTTTTTTTAAATAATTCTGGGAAATCTGGTGCTCCCTTCATAGCAATGTCCCTTCCCCATGAAAACTTCCTCCATGGAAATATTTCCCACGTAACCCCCGATACCCTCCCCCCCCCCACTACCAGAAAAATTCCCCCTGACAACGTCTGTATACTTCCCAATAATCAATACTATATGTAAACATTGGGCAAAGTTCATAACTTGTAGCCCTTTCCCCGGGGACTGTGGGGGATTAAGTCATCCTCAAAGACATAGTTATTATATTTTTCGACCATGCTGAACAAAATGGGTATCTAAAATTTTGATCGGTTGACTTTGGGGAAAAATGAGCGTGGGAGGGGGCCTAGTTGCCCTCCATTTTTTGGTCTCTTAAAAAGGGCACTAAGACTTTTAATTTTTGTTCGAATGAGCCCTCCCACGATATTCTAGGACCACTGGGTCGATATGATCACCCCTGGGGAAAAAAAACAAACAAATAAACATGCATCCGAGATTTTTCTTCTTTCCAAAAATACAAAATTCCACATTTTTGTAGATAGGAGCTAGAAACCTCTACAGTGGGGTTCTCTGATACGCTGAATCTGATGGTGTGATTTTCATTAACGTTCTATGACTTTTTGGGGGTTGTTTCCCCTTTTTTCGAAAATAAGGCAAATTTTCTCTGGCGCGCAACTTTTGATGGGTAAGACTAAACTTGATTAAACTTATATATTTGAAATTAGCATACAAATCCGATTCTTTTGATGTATCTATTGGTATCAAAATCAAAGTCCTTTTTTTTAGAGTTTCGGTTACTATTGAGGTTGGTCTCTCCTTACTTACAGTTCGTTTCCGCGTACTGTTTGATATTTGAACGAGTGCTATGTGAAACCTCGGAAAGTTCTAAGCAAAATGAAAAATTTCATAATTATAAACAAAAATAATTTGGAATTTAGGATTTCAAGATTGATGTTTCAGTATTGCTTCCCAGAGATCCAGCAGAAATGCTGAATTTTAAATTTCAGAGCTCAAAGAGATATGCTGCTTCAAGTATGTACGTTTGTTTTGTATCTATAGTGATCGGACGTAATTTGATCATTAAGAACTTTTCTTCCGGAGTTAAGACACTTTAGTTTTCTTTCTTGTTTATCGAATTTAATAAAATAAAAAAAATCAGTGATTTCAATTTTTTGTGGGAATTTTACTGCTTTAAAGAAACCGTCGCAACTCCCATAGCGGCAAAAACTGCAAAAGCATTAGTGATACTCTGTAACAGAACAAGCTAAGCTGCAATACGAATCTCTTTTAATATAATTTTATTGGTTTTTGGAAGCTTGAAAAACCATGGGTAACCGAAATTGTTGCCTTTCAGTAATCTTTACGCATTTGAAATCTACATGTAATGAAGGATATTTCATATTTTAATGGTCTGATTAAAATCTACTGCATTTGAAGCTTACAAGGGGCTGCTGCTTGTCAATGAGGAAAGGATTAATTTTTCTGTATGTTTCAAATGCTTGTGACTATAACTAGAATTTTTTTTTTTTTTTTTTTTATGGGATTTTTGGCAGAATGTGCTAATATAGTAATGGATACATCATAAGAATTGGCCTTTTGTGCTGATTCCAAATATTTTATGCTCGCATTTAAAATTATACAAAAAAAATGTTTTTCAAGTGAAAGTAAGGAGCTTAATTAAAACTTAAAACCAACAGAAATTTTCCGTATCTGAGGGGACTGCCCCTTCCTCAACCCTCGCTCTTTACGCTAAGAGTTTACTTCGTGAGCTCCCCTGCCCCAAGGACAGTGGACATTTTTATAAATAAATTATGTCCCCATTGTTTAGGTTTTTAGATGTTTAGCATTGTCAGTACTAAATGGGAAACTTTATAGTATGACTTATAGAACTAATCTTCAGAAGTCTAGTTTGTGTGAAAATTCACTTTAGTATAAAGAATGCTGCTATACTTCTTGCTATGTTAGTAATGGCGTCAATCTAAGAAAATTTAGTTGGGTGGGGGGACAAGATGTATTTTTCAAAATCTAGGGGGAGTAGTTTTGACGTTTTTTTTCAATTTCTTTAATGAGAAAACCAAAAAAAACTATTTTCCAATGAAACTACTCCAAAAAGTCATTTTTCTAAACCTAGCTGGGGCAAAAATTCTAGAGGAAGACAAATGCCCCTTGCCTCTCACCCCCAGTTGACGCCACTGTATGTTAAGCTGTCTGAGACCAACCAGCATCAACAAACAATTGACCTATATCCCACTCTCTTTATTGATTCTGCTTTGATTACCTAAAAACACGATGAAAGTATTCCTACAATCTTACGCCATATATATATAACTCTTTTATTATTCATACTGTGTTAAATGTCCTATTTATATTGATAAGACTAAATATTTGAGCCTAAACAAGGGATGAGGGATTTGTTTCTACAAATGTTCACTTTCCTTAGTGGTTTTTTTTTTTTTGGGGGGGGGGGGGGTATAAATTGTAGCCCTAGTATGCGTATCACTGCTACTACTACTAACAACTCACCGCAGCACCAAGCCGTCTGGGGCCAACGCAGCTACGCACGTTCCTCCTCCATCCCAATCTATTCAAAGCCTCCCTTTTTACACCCTCCCATGAAGTTCCCATTTCTTTTAAATCTTTCTTTATGACATCCTCCCTCACCAGACAAGGACGACCTGTTTTCCGCTTAGCCTTAGACGGTTGACCGATAAGGACAATCTTCGGCAATATGTCATCCTTCATCCGCACAACGTGCCCTAGCCACCTCAACCTTTCTTTGATTATAGCCCTAGAAAGCGGTATTGAACCATATTTTTTGTACAGCCTACTGTTTGAAATACGGTCAGTCAGCCGGGTACCCAGAAAAATCCGTAAGTAATTTCTCTGGAAAACATTTAGCAAATCTTCATCCGCTTTTCGGAGCGCCCATGCTTCAGAGCCATTGTTTGGCCACTATCATCACTGTAGCTTCTAATATTCTTATCTTGGTGTGCAGACTTATCTTCCTATTCTTCCAAACTTTTTTTAACTTGGAAAAAAAACCCTGAGCCTAGACTATTCTACTTTCAACATCTTTACTCCTCCCACCATCTTTACTAATAATACTACCAAGGTAAGTGAAGCTTCCCAATTGATCAATCTTTTCGTTACCCAACGTCACCTTTTCATCTTCACTTATTCCTAGCATTAGTGACTTAGTCTTCTTAACATGAATTTTCAAACCCATTCTAGCACCCAGAATCCGCATAACTTCTTAAAGTTCATCCATTTTGCTCACACTTTCATCTAGGATGCTTAAATCATCAGCATGATCTAAGTCCAGGAGACTTTTTCCTCCCCATTTGATTCCGTGGTCTCCCATTGCCTTTCCTGTACTCCTTAAGACAAAGTCCATCAAAATAATCCATATAAAGGGGGATAGAACACAACCCTGCTTAACTCCTGATTTAATACAAAACCAGCTGCTAACCTCATTTCCTACCTTAACCGCAGCAGTGTTAATCTCGTACATAGCAAAATACATTTTTTTTCTATTTTACCTTGACCTACCTGATTGCGTCCCAGTTTAATTCCTTGGTTTATATTCCCCTTCTTGTCTGAATTTTGGTATTTTCTACACCGTTTAAGATACATTTGTCTATGTGCCTGATTTAGAGGGATTTGAGGATCAAGTAAGATGGGGAAAAAACACATTAACTGAATATCCTTTGGAAAGTCGTTATATATCATCTGTTTAAATCCGTCTTAAAGTTTTCGTTGCTTTCCATAATAGTTAGAAAGATAAATAAAAAATATTTTTTGAGCCTCCCTCTTCGTAAAGAGTGAAGTAGACTAAATTGAGTTCAGCCCCTTAACTTAATAAATAACATATACTAACAAAACAAATAGCATAATCAATGATGATAACTTATGAAGGTTACAGTTATAACCCCCGGAGCAGCTTGTTTGCTAAGACCCTTAGTACTATTTATTTAGCTAGAACATGTGTTCAGGTGCCTGATAGTGTTTTGCCAAGAAACCTTTTTGAATGGGTATCAAAAAAGGGAGGGGAGCATTGGCTTCCAATATTTTTTGTTCACCCTTGATTTTTAAAAATAGCTTTTTTTGGTGTTTTCGTTGAAAAATACTTTTTTATTTGTATTTTCTTTGAAACAACAAAATTGCCCCCCCCCCCTTCGCATTTCAATTTTTGTATTTTCATTGAAAAATAATCTTTTTTGTTTTCATTGAAAAATGTTTTTTTTCTTCGGTACTTTTGTTAAAAAAAGCACCCCCCCTTAGATTTTGAATAATACATCCCCCCCCCCTCTCACCTCCTACATTTTCGTTAAGTGAGATTACTGTCTCTTCGTACCTTATTGGGTCAAACTCTTAAATAAAAGACCTGTGCCTACCGAGGAGCTACTGACTATTCATATTAGTCAAGAGTTTTAATGCAGAATATCGGACAGGTTGAATACAGAAGTTCTCTCTCTGCTTGTAAACAGTATATTTTAAGCATTTACCGATCAAACAACAAAAGATAGCAACTTCTTAGCAGAAGCTTAGGAATTGCTTCATAAATGAAACTGATCTTTAAAGAAAACTGATCCGTTTCTAAGGATGCTTGAATTATGTAGGCTTATCTTAGTTTTTACATGATTTTTGAAGGCCTTGAACTTCAGCTTGGGGGCAGAGAACTGGGGTCTGGGGAGGGGGGGGGGCAAGTTGACCCCCCTGTCCTATAGCAAATTACGTCCCTGGTGGAGTTTACAGAATTTACTAAAATTCATGTCATTACTGTTTCAGTTTTTCCTGATGCGTTACTGCAAACAAATCTTTAGCTTCTCAAAAGAAATTATACTTTTGTTATTTTGCTTCTTGGATTTCCATATTTTAGGAGAGCTCAAATCATTTGGCAGAAAAAGTGTACAAAAAAACAGAAGCAATTAAAAAGGTCAAGGTTAAAAGTCATGATAATTGCAAGCTACAATTTATGGCGC
The DNA here is from genome assembly GCA_027921565.1 of Artemia sinica. Classification (NCBI taxonomy): domain Eukaryota; kingdom Metazoa; phylum Arthropoda; class Branchiopoda; order Anostraca; family Artemiidae; genus Artemia; species Artemia sinica. The sequence continues at coordinate 54,027,606 of CM051264.1, forward strand.
GAGCTGGAAAGTGAATTCCAAAGAAGTTATAAAACTTTAATATTTTTCCCTATCAGTTCAATTCAAATTTTTACCCTACATGAAAACAACGCAATGTCTAGTTGCGTTGTTGCGTTGAACCAGAGACAAAGAAGAGAAGGGATAATCGCGAGTCCTCAAGGTAAACTATTTTCGAGGGGTTCCAGACTTTTTTAAAATCCTTCTAATTTATTTTAGTATTCTACTTTTATTATTAAGATTAATCAAACTAATAGTTACCGTTCCTGCATCAGCTTCAAATGCCAATTTTTCGAAACGTTTTTTTAAACTTTTGGCTACTATGGGATGTGGTTCGCTTTTCACTAGGTTGCTATAATGGGTAGCACTTTTTACTAGGATAAGGGGTAGCACTTTTGCTCTAAGGGGTAGCATTTTTACTTGGTTGCGAGGCTGAAAGGGGTAGCACTAAAAAGGAGCGACTTCAAACCTGTGATTATTGGTTTTCGACCATGTTGACTTTTATGGGGCCCTTTTCATACTTCTTGGCATTTCTACTCTAGAAAATGCGCCAAAAAATGTCATTTTTGGCGGCAAATGGAACGTTATGTTCCAATTATCTAGATGCGTTTACAAAGAGCACGTGTGTATGATCAAGAGCTTTAAAATGAGCCATTAAATGTCTGTTTAGAAGCTAGCGTCTGTTTGGAACATAGTATATAAATTATAGGCAGTATGATCTTTCCCTATCTCACCCACTATAAAAACCCGGACCGAGGTGCGAGTGCTCCAGGGAACGTAGAAACATAAGCGACATTAGATCTTTTCACGGGTAGACAAGTCAGATTTCTCTTGAACGCGAAACTTGGCTTCAACATTGGGACACTAAATTTTGAAGAAACTAATTTTATAATTTATTCCAATACATATATGAAAATTGGTAATTAGTAGTGCAATGTTATTATTAGATGTTTTTAGGAATTGAAAGTAGGTTTCGAAGTCTCAAGTTGGTTTCAAAGGCATTTTGAGAAAGTTTCTGTCAAAATACGTATTCCAGGGTAACTGGACCGCTGATGGCAGATCAAATGAGGGGAGCTGTTTGTACGCGCTAATGCAAGAATAAGTGGGAGGAGCTGTTTGTTCGCACCGAGAATGAAGAGCCAGAAATTATCTGCGGTAAACTTACTGCTATATCTTTATACTGTGGTTTGGAAGCTACATAGTGATGACAGTGGTCAAGTATGGTTCTGAAGCATGGGGGCTCCGAAAAGCAGATGAAGATTTGCTAGATGTTTTCCAGACAAATTGCCTACGGATTGTTCCGGATACCCGGCTGACCGACTGTATTTCGAACAGTAGACTGTACGAAAAGTGCGGCTCAATCCCACTTTCTAGGGCTATGATGAGAGAAAGGTTGAGGTAGCTTGGGCACGTTCTGCGGATGCAGATTTCAGAAGATTGTCCTTTTCGGCCAACCGTCTAGGGCTAAACGGAAAGAAGCTCGTCCGCGGTAAGGGTGGGAGGATGTCATAAAGAAAGATTTAAGGGAAATGGGAACTTCCTGGGAGGGTGTAAAGGAGAGGTTTTGAATAGATTGGGGTGGAGGAGGAGCGTGCATAGCTGTGTTGGCCTCAGGTGGCTTGATGCTGCGGTGAGTTGCTATTAGTAGTAGTAGTAGTCGCCGTAAATGTCTGTTTACGATATTGCAGTTGCCTGCAACTTCTCTCTGTCAGCTCACGATTAATGAAACTTATTAGGGGAATCGGAGGGAGAGTATACAAGAAGGGGGTTTGTGAAACCCAAAGGTTTTCAACCATTATGACATTATGATGATACCTTTTCCATGCTTCCTAGACTTTCCACTCCAGATCTGTCACCAAAAATTATTTTATAACACCGAATCTATAAATAGCACGTAGATATAAAAATTTGTTTTTAAATGAGACCTTATACAGCTCTTATGATGTTGCATTAGCCTGCTAGTTCTGTTAATCGGTAGACAATTTATGTAAATATTAAGGGAGCTTGGAGGAGGAATACAGAAGAGAGGGTGTCCATGTCTCAAGTTTTAGGGTTTTCGACCATGGGAATTATGATGGTCCTCTTTTTCATCCTTCCTAGCCTTAGCGTTCTACAAATGGCACCCTAAGTGGGCTTTTTGAATGCCATGTGGCACTTTGGGATGGCGTTATCAAGTCAATTTTATAAAAAGCGAGTAGATGTAAAATGTAACATTCAAGTGAGACCTTAAACGGTTTTCTGTGATGTTCCAGTACCCCGCTAGTGGCGAAGACAAAAAAGACGCCAGTGCCACCCATGCAAAAAAGCGGGATTTTCTTGTAGCTCAAAGTGGGAGGCTGTAATTTTCCTGTGTGAGATTTTGACACTGACAATTTCAATTGTTTACTTTTCATTTCGATCCTACACTTATTTGCAATGAGTTTTAGGCTCTTTTTCCGAATTTTTGTAAATTTGTTTTCAAAATAACATTTTACTATCAATATTACTGGGAATAATAGCTACCATTCCCGGATCAGCTACAAATGGCAACTTTGTCACTAGACAGTTCTTTAAAGATGTATTTTTAAACTTTTGGCTACTATGGGCCGTGGCTCACTCTTTACTAGACTGCAGCCATTCACTGCAGCTATTCTATTTTACGGCCTTCAAACGGACTATCAGCTTTACCTTTTTTATATGTTGAAATTCAATATTTTGTTTATCAAAGTAAATTTTTCATTTACTCGATTAAAATTAATTTCAATCTAAAATTTAGCCATCAAATATATTTTACCCTTTCAAATTTGTTGTTACATGGTACGAATTGTGAGATGTATTCTTCTAGGAGGATTTTGCATAAGTTTCATTCGCAAATCGGTCATACCAGGTTTGATGTCGGGTATAGACTCTGGAATAAACTGGATGATAAGAAGTTGCTTCAAATGAGAATAAGACATTAGATCAAAAGCTCCAATGTTATTAAAACTTTTAAAACTTGAATTTTATCATTTGTTTGCATATACATTATCATAATTATAAATTCTCGAAAAGTTAAGGTATTATATATATATATATATATATATATATATATATATATATATATATATATATATATATATATATATATATATATATATATATATATATATATATATATATATATATTATATATATATATATATATATATATATATATATATATATATATATGTAGTACCGGAAGCCCTTATAAAAATGTATTGGCACTTGGTAGAGCCTCGTGTGTAAATTTTGAATGAATCAGACGAAAAGAAATTGGGATAACTAGGAGTTGCAATTTCAACAGACAGATATATTGACAAACCCATAATCGAAAAGAAACAGATAACGCTAGTGAAAAAAAAATATAAATTATTAAAGAAAAGCGGACTGATCTACAGGCTACAGCTCATTTTGCAACAGCTATGACATAGTAAAGTTAAGTCTGGTTGAGGTTTCAAGTGGGACAGAGGCCTTATTAGATTAAAGGAAATAACTGTGGGGTCAAACAGTCCCAAAATCCAATATTATTCTAATTAGATTCAAAGGGATAAAATATTAGCATTCATTGTAAAAAAAAACCTAAAAAGTTTTAACGAAGGTTTTCTGCAGTGGCGCCAATTCACGAAAATTTTGGTAGGGAGGGGCAAAATGTGTTTTTTAAATTCAATGGGTGGGGGCAATTTGTTGTTTTTCATTTTTTCCATTGACAATACTAAAAAAGGTTATTTTTCAATGAAGTTCTAAAAAAGTTACTTTTCAAAAGCTAGGTGGGCCTGGGGGGCAAAATAAATATGGTAGTGGGGACCAGTGCTCCCTCATCTCGATTGACGGTACTGGCTTCTCCCTTGTATTTATTTTATTTAAAAGTCATTAATCTGCCCATAAAGAAGACTAGCTTACCTTATAGTTGTACTTTGGTCTTAAAGAAAGGACCAACACCTGTACAAAGATACTCTTCCTTATACCTTAAAATACAGAAAGCATTCCATTCCTTCCATGTCCAAGAGGAAGCCGTGGACTGATTTTTTTTTGCATGAGTAAGGATATATTTTATACCACAATCTTATGTCTTACACCACGAACAAATTAATAAAAAAGGTTTTTTTTGTAAAATCTCCTATTTTAGTAAACAAAATTATATGGGAAAAGTCGGGACACTGGGATAAGTTTAGTGAAAATATGTTCATTTTAAACCAATGTCCTGTCCCTGTCAAATATAGATTTTTAAGTATGACACGAAAAAGCCAGGGCCGTTCGAAGAGGGGGGGGGTTCAAGCTGCCCCTGGTTCCGTGGCTGGGGGATGCCACGGCTGAGGCTTTTTTTTATTTATTTTTGAGTCGGGAGGGTGCGCTGTGATTAACTTTCCCCCAGGTGCCACCAACCCTACGAGCGGCCCGACTAGAAGCCATCGTGATTTACCGATGCGCATAGCAGAATTTTGTATTTGCCATAGGAATTCGTTCACATTCGTTCAAGGAGTAATGTGAGTATGTATTTTTACGCAAGATGACGTACATATATTTTGTTGTCCCGAACAAGTTCACTTGTTCGGTAAAATTTTCGGATCGCCCAGATGTGTAGTAGGGGATGAAGAAGTATGGGAAAGTGCCTAAAAAGCGTTGCTTGAAGCCATTGAAGAAGCAGATCTAAACTTTGAACTCAATCCTTGGGAAGTTGCCTTTTACGGACCAAGTTGGAGTTTTTTTTTTTTTTTTTTTTTTCAAGATGGAATCGGAAAAAGCTGGCAATTCGGAATGTAATTAGTTGATATCAACTTAGCGGAAACTCTTGGAGCTTTTTATATACGGGCAGACGGAAATATTCATTACTCCGTCTTGTTATATAGGGCGATTCTTGGGATTTTTAAGCGTTTTCTTGGAATTTTGATTGACAATTATGAAGGAAATTTTTCCACTATGGTTCGCCCCACACAACTTGTCATTCTGAGTGTTACAAACGACGCCGAGAGACATGCTACAGAACTTAGTGCCTTTAAAAAAAAAAAAAAAAAATGTATTAAGGTTAAGACTCACTTAAAAAATGGAACAATGGAACACGAAATAGCCTTGCATAGTTAAAAAAAGCGCCAGTATTACGGGCTTTAGGCAAAAGGAAGAGAGAAATAAAACGTTATCAGTCAAGACATTGGGACACAAAAATATGATGAATTCTCTGCGGAAGTTGCAACCGCACTGTTTTTGAAAAAAGTTTATCATTGCTGCCCCATTTAATTAAGCATTGAGGAGGTTTTGACTCCCCACTTGCAACACCAAATTTGGAGTCAGCTCCTATTCAAAATATCTGAGTGCTTATCAAGTCTAATAGTTTCATTGCATACAGCTTTGAGAAGAAAATTTCCAAAATTTTTGTTAATATTCTATTATTTTCAATAGCTTTGATCATCGTTTCTTGTTTTTTAGTTTCTAGACTCCTATTTATATTGCTTTAGTTTTTACAAGTAATTGGACAATTTTGTAGATCAAAAATTATTTCTGCATTACCTTATTTCTTCTTATATCTTTTTGCTAAATTGCACGTTAAATTTGTAGTCGGAAAGAGAACGATGGGGAAAATACTGTTGGTAAAGCTGAAAAGGAAAAAAGAATTTTTTGATTCTAGTTAGAATTTTTTTAAAGCATGCTAGATAAATTTTCACAGTAAATATCTTGCACTAGGCTTTGTTTGAGGTTCGGATCTCAAAAATACCCCCTGCCACTCTCTCATGCCTAATCACAGGATCCTGGCGTGAGAACTCTGCTTTACTAACAAGGATACCCTCATCAGACTCTGCCTCTTATAATGATCTATGTAATCTTTATTCCTATTTATTGAGCTGTATTGAGGTATCCAAAAAATGAAGTACATTCAACAAAATTATAAAGAACAAAGTTTTTGAAGCTCTTTTCTTGATATGAAGCCATCATCGTTTATATCAATGATTTTTCCAAGCATCCCTGTAGTCACTTTTACATTTTCCGACGGGCTTTCTTGTATCTCGGCAAGCCAAATGTCCGAAGGCTGTCTAAAGAAAAGGAAATGCGGTTTAAACAAAATCAAATAAGAAGAACATGAGAATTATTGGAATTGTCAGGGAAAGGGTATCATGCCCCTGTGCATCAGTGTGGCTTGGTCATTCTGGCCTTAGGTTAATATTCTGGGAGCCATGGCTCATTAAACCTCCCTATAACAAGTTTATTTCATTAGTTAACTTCAACTCTCGTGGTTGCAGCAACATGATACATCAACAGATATAAAATTTATTCAACTGAAGACCAACAAGTGGTTGAAGATTAGATACAATAGCTTTTCAATGACACTTATGGGAAGAATAAAATACCTTGAGACGGTGCAATGGATTGAGCCGTTTCTTTTAATAGGTTGTGCTTAGGTTCAAACCTGCCTGTTGCAAGGAGATTGGATTACGCTAATATTGAGGCTGCTTAATTTTAAATATTTTTAAAACTTTTTTCTGCACAATCCTTGTTACCCTGTAAGAATAAAATGTAACTTAAGATTCGTCAATATTAACTTTTCTACTTTTTTCCCTTTTTTGGCGTTCACTGATTACCAATGAGATACGTTTTAACGAGACAGCACATAAAACAGGATATACTAATTTTGTGTGATAAGGCATTTTAGCCATTTTTAGTGGAGACATTTTAGCAGATTATTCTTTTGTATATTTACTTTGTAAATTGCTGGACATTAGGCCGGAGACATGAGACCGAACTATTTTTGACAATAGGGCAAAGGACGCCTTTTTTTAATTCTTCAGAATTTTGTTTCTCTGCTGCAATAGGCGAGAAACTTATAAACAGACCATTAAAAACAGAAAAACCACATGCCCATTTAGGTGAAACTGGGTGGCAACTTCTGAATTCTATTTATTAATATGAAGACCGAACCGCAATCTATTTAAATTATTCTATGTTGGGTCAAACTTGTCAATTTTACAGCAGAGGCACGTACACAGACAAGAAGATGTCATTTTTTACTGTATGACTGTTTTTTATAATTTCGCATATTTTGGAAGAGGTTAAACTCATTTGGCCACTCCCCCTCCCTAAAGGCCTCCTCTTCCCAAAGTCATCCAATCAAAATTTTGAAATAGTCATTTTGTTCAACATAGTTCAAAGATCTAATATCTTTGGTTTTGGTGATGATATAGCCCTCCATAGTTCGTGGGGAAAGGGCTGCACACTTTATCGGTATCGGACGTATCGATATCACGTGTATCAGTATGGGCGTATTGGTATCGCAGGTGTCTTAGACAGATTTTTAATAGCTCAAATAAAAGATATTGCTCATATCTACGTCCTTCCTAGAAATTCCACCATCAGCAAGTTCCAAATGGCACAAAAAACGGCACTTTTCGTGTCATGTCTCAAGTGGAAATCTGGGGCTAGTGGTCTACCAGAACTTTTTAGAGTGACGTTTAAATGGCTCATTTGAAATCCTTTGCTCATATCTACGTGACGTTTATCAATTTTACCATCCGTAAGTGTGATATAGCACTAAAAAAAACACTTTTGATTTCACTTCTTATGTAGAAAAGCTTGGAAGTGTAAAACGATATCATCTTTGTAATAATTAGGGTCCAAAACCCTTAATTGGAGGTTTATAAGAACACCTACCGTATGTACCCCCTGCAAGCCCCCTTAATAAGCTATTCAATTAAGGTACAAAGACCAATATATCAAATTAGATTATTAAAGGCGTGGTTCTGTTAGTACAGCGTTCGACTTCAAATTAGTTAATTCTTTCGACTTTCGTTTTCACATGTTTTAAAAGTCCTCTGAGATCAGATAAGAATCACTTTCCCCAGTTTTTCTAATGAATTTATATTTTATTTCAAAAGATTCTCAAAATTGTCACAGATGGTTCTAGATTATAAGTAATTGTTTTAGTAGATCTTTTAATCGTCGCCAAGGTTATAGGTCGTAAATATTTCTTTTAGAAAGTCCTTTGAATCTTCAAAAAGGGTCCTAGGCCTAAATTAAATGAGAAGAAATGTTTTGACGTAAAGAGTGACATTAAAATTGAAGACAGATAGTAATTATTCTGTATATAAGACGGAACCCCCCCCCCCAATCAAGCCCCCGATCTTTTACGCTAATATTTGAATTTTCGCCTCAATTCCTTAGGAAAAACCGTTCAGGTGCAAGGGTCGTTTAATTAAAATAAAATGGCGTAAAGACCAAGGGATTAAGGAGGAGGCGGTCCTGTCACATGTTAGATGACGTGATATCTCTAATTTTGAAACCTAAAGTAGAAAATTTACGTATTTATTTTGTCTCAGGAGTAATCAATTTTTTAAGCCTACTGATCCAATTTTTTAAGCTTGCTGATGGGGTGGACAGTGAGTAGTGCAACATTTAGGCCTTTGGTCATTCCCCAGTGAATTAAAAAATCTTGGAAAGTTATTAATCCAGGTGAATGAAACGTCCAGAAACTAATCTACACCCCAAATTAGAGGTGCTTTTTTCCGCTGTCCAAACAAAAAATTGTTAGCTAACAATTTTCCCAACATTAGGGTTCCCGCCATCCAACGAAAAACTGTTTGATAATATTTCTAGAACAAATACCAAACAAATGCCTGTTAGCTAACATTGTTAGCAAATAGTTGGACGGCGGGAAAACTCCTTGGGTCTAATGTAACCCAGTTAAATCTAATCTAACCTACATAAAAATCTACTTGAATGGAATCTACTTTTTATGCTGATTTCGAATATGTAACATTCTGATTTTGGATTTATCCATCAAAAGTTATGCTTATATTTAGTAATCATATTTATTCAGTCAGTTTAGTAATCAATATTCAGTCATCATATTTATTCCTTTTACCAATCACAAAGAATGGAAGAAATGTGACTGGTTTATCATGTGACGGAAAGATACCCATAATCAACTTCTGTAACCTACCCGTGGTTAACTAAAACACATTTCGGCTGTCTCATAAAAAAAGTAGACATATAAGTCATTTTTATAAAAAGTAAGCTTTGCATTTACGTTTGTCTGTGAAATTGACACATTTTCTAAATTATATTTTGTTAATAATATTTTATAAACTAGATGGTTCCTAAATAACTCCAAAAAACAGTTGAAAAGTATCCAGGGGTTGAATGTCAAAAAAAAAAAAATGCAAGCACCCTAGCTTTACTTGTACATTGAATAATTTCTTTTAATTGCCAACTGACGCTAGTTTGCTGTGTATTTTTACATCCTTTATGTACGTTTTGGGGGCTTCCTTTAAGAGGTCCAATGGGGTCGGGTTATGACCTTGAAACAATACCAACAAGCAAGGCCGTATCGAGGTGGTGGGTTTGATTTTGAACCCACCCAACCCCCAATGTTTGTCCGACTCGTAAAACCGTAACAAAAATGAATATAAACAAATTTTTGGTGCGTTTTTTAAAGTATTTCTCTGTAAACCCTCTCCCTGAAAAAAAAAATTCTTTTGTAATCCCCTCTCACCTGAAAAAACATCCTGGATACGGCCCTGCCAAGAAGACCGGATCCTTTTTCCAGCATTCATGCATATTCTGGGACTCCCTTTTAGAAGGCCAATCTTATATTTTATCATTTTAGAAGTAGCCAAGGTCCTTTTAGCATGACATACATGGCAACTTCATTGCTTTATTTGCTTTCCTCTGAGATTTGGAAAACAGCACCTGTCTTATTTCTGTCTTATTTTTTTAGCCAAGTTTCTGCGGATTCTGAATTATAGCTTAAATTTATGGAGACCCTCGGGAAGAAGAAAATGGTGAAATTATTTTAAAATTGGCGGAAAGGGATAGAAAATTATGCTACTTACCAAATACTTATTCTGAACAACACCAAAAACGGTGTAATGTTATGGAAAACAAATAATCCACTTGTTATATATTGAGTTTTTACTGGGTTATTTGAATTTGTATTCTAACATAATTGCTTTATTCTCAAAATTAGTTAAAAAAAACTTTCCGAAAAATAAGTTTTTCAAAGAAAAGTAAAGGCCATTTTAAACTTAAGCTCAGGAGATACAAATACCTGTTAAAATTCAAACTCAAAACGACCAGAAATTACTATTAAAGAATAAATGAAACCCAAAACGAACAGAAATTAAATAAACAATCATAGCAAAATACATACAACAAGTAATAATATAAATGAATAAATAGATCTTAAAGCGAGTAATGCTTAGATTGAATATGAAAATCAAGCTTAACACGAAAACAAATATTTTGCTAGCTATTAAAGTATAAATGAAACTTAAAACTAACAGAAATTAAATAACAATCAATGCGAACAAACATACAATATTTATTAATGTAAATGAATAAATAAATCTTAAAACGAGTGAAACTTAAATTGGATATGCAAATCAAGTTTGAATCGAATAAAAATAACTACAAACAAGAGTTTGGGTATCGCCTCACTGCAGAAGCCTAAAACCTACTGCGTCATTGGCGCTTTACTGAAAACAATTCTTTCATTAATTAAGATTTTAGGGAATAAATATCAGCATGTATATTAAATTGACAATGCCATTTTTTTCAGTAAACTCATTTGAATTTTTTTTCAGTAAAATACAAATTATATTCTGGCTTTTAGAAAGCATAGGGGTTTTGAACCCTACTCATATTAATTTATGCTCGTTTTGAGTTTGACTCTAATATTTATTTTAATATTTGTTCGTTTTGGGTTTCATTTATTTATTGATACTGATTTGGGGTATTTGTATGCTTGGTAGATTATATGATAGTCCGGACGCTAGGTGTTGAAAGTGTGAATCATACCACAACGGAATGGGGCTGCTACGAGAATTAGCCTACCCTCCACCCCCTAAATTGACCATGCGGATTCAAAAATACCAATGGCACTTGCTTGCGAGTGGTGGAACACTCCAAAAATTGACATTTTATTATATTTTGGTGTTTCATGCAAGAAAATGCATGTTCCACAAAGTTTGAGGTGTAGTTTTCCGCTCAAATAGAAATGCCTAGAAGTCATAGAATGTTTTCATAACAAACCAACACGATTAGTTAGAAAAAATGGCAGAGTTAAAAAAAATGGCAAAATTATATGATTCTTGAACAGTCTTGGAAAGTATAAACAAAATCAAATTGAATATTAGATATATAATGATATTAATTGTTGAAAGATCCATCAGTTCAAGATATTTTTTTCGCTGTAATTTTATTTTCATTTTCAGTGCTGTAAGAACTGGAAAATAATAAATTTGTAATATACGAGTAATTCGTTTTCAGTGAAGTACCAATGACGCAGAAGGCTTTAGGTTTTTGCAATTAAAGAAGGGGGCAGTATCCAAATTTTGTTTGTAGTGAAACTATATTTGTCTTGACTAATCTTGAAAAGAACTAATAAATTAAACTGAATATTTGATGCATAATGATATTAATTGCTAAAAGCTCATCAGTTCAAAATTTTACTGTAATTTTAATATTTATTTTCAATATTAAGTACAAAAGAAAACATTTGTAATATAATTCGTTTTCAGTAAAGCGCCAATGACGCAGTATGTTTTAGGCTTCTGCAGTGAGGCGATACCCAAACTCTTGTTTGTAGTTATTTTTATTCGATTTAAACTTGATTTGCATATTCAATTTAAGTTTCACTCGTTTTAAGATTTATTTATTCATTTACATTAATAAATATTGTATGTTTGTTCGCATTGATTGTTATTTAACTTCTGTTCGTTTTAAGTTTCATTTATACTTTAATAGCAAAATATTTGTTTTCGTTTTAAGCTTGATTTTCATATTCAATCTAAGCATTACTCGCTTTAAGATCTATTTATTCATTTATATTATTACTTGTTGTATGTTTTTGCTATGATTGTTTATTTAATTTCTGTTCGTTTTGGGTTTCATTTATTCTTTAATAGTAATTTCTGGTCGTTTTGAGTTTGAATTTTAACAGGTATTTGTATCTCCTGAGCTTAAGTTTAAAATGGCCTTTACTTTTCTTTGAAAAACTTATTTTTCGGAAAGTTTTTTTAATTAATTTTTTTTCGTTTTTGATTGCAAAAAGTTTCAAGTTTTTCTGGCATGGGGGGGTGCTTACTGTCCGATTATTCTTGAGTTTAAAAAACGGATCTAGAACTTTCAATTTAAATCGAATGAGGCTTTTTTCAAAGTCTATGCGATTATCTCTTTGATAAAAACCTTATATATGAACAATAGACAGCTTGCATAACTTGTGGACAGCGATTGACAACAATGAATGGATTGAAAAAATAGCTCCAATAAGGGGGTTTAGACCATTTCACTTGCTGACACAAAGGGATCATGACTGCTTGGAATTGACCTTAATAGGATTTTGTGTGCCAAAGCAATTTTACATCTATCTCAGAGTATGTATTTTAACATTATAATTGGATAATTATAATAGATTTCCTATGTGTTCTTCCCATACAAAACCCCTTCCCATAAGTTATAAACCCCCTATAATAAGTTATGTCCCACGGCATAGCTTACAATGCCTACCCCCGGGCCCTGGTGGGCTGTGTCGACACCAGAGTTTTTTGTTATCAGAACTTTGAACTATTTTAACAAAAGTCTATCTCAAAATTTTTATCTGATGCATTTAGGGCGTGGAGGGGGGGGGAGATAGTCACCCTCCAATCTCTTTTGAATCTTAAAAAGTGAACAAGAATTTTCAATTTTCAGTCAAATGAGAAAAGTTTGTACGAGCATCCCTTCCATAAGAAATAATGGGAAGGATTCGGAGAATCCTTAAATTACAACTCTTGCCCTGAGGGCTGTGGGGGAGTTCTCATCCTCAAAGACCTAATTTCCAGAACTTAAAACTACGTTTAATAAAATGGCTGTCTCAAAATTTTGATTGGATGTGTTTGGGGAAAAGGTGGGCGTGATAGGGGGGTTAGTTGCCCACAAATCACTTTCGACTATTAAAAAGGGCACTAGCCCTTTGAATTTCCACTAGCCCTATGATTGTTTATTTAATTTCTGTTCGTTTTGGGTTTGATTTATTCTTTAATAGTAAAGAATAATTTTACTTTAATAGTAAAAAGGGGAATGATGGGCGTGGGGGGGCTAGTTGCCCTCCAATAGCTTTTGACTATTAAAAAGGGCACTAGCCCTTTGAATTTCTAATCGAATGAACCTTTTTTGAAGTTTCTACGACAACGCCTTCTATAAAAACCTTATATGCCCCCAGGGCATAACTTAAAACCCTTGCCCTGAGGGTTGTGGGAGAGTGTCCTTCTTAAAAAATATATTTTCTATCTGGAAATCAACTATGCTGAAAAAAATGGCTATCTCAAAATTTTGATTGGATGTGTTTGGGGGAACGGTGGGCGTGGGGGGGGCTAGTTGCCCTCCAATCATTTTCGACTATTAAAAAGGCACTAGAACTCTCGATTTCCAATCGAATGATCCCCCTTTGAAGTTTCTACGACAACCCCTTCCATATGAAGTGCCTCTGGGAAAAAATTAATAATAAATAATAATAATAAAACATTGGAGCCGTATGGCCTTTACTATAGGCAACGCTACAGCGTTGCCTCTGATATAAAAATAAATAGGAATAGGTGGAATAGGTCATTACTTGCACTAAGAGTGAAACTTAGCATATATGGTATCTCATTTGTTCGCAAGATTTTAACCTCGTTTGGTGATTAAATCATAATTTTAAAAAATATTGCCAAACACATTAAAATCGATTTTTTTATATAATTTTTAATTATTTTGCTATCATTTCAAGAAATAAAATCATTTCAATCACTCCAATTAGTTGCGTGGTGGCCGATGTTTACCCTGGAAAATATCCCCCCGGAAAATATTTCCCGTGGAAAATACGTCCTCGAGGAAAATACCCCCGGAAAATACGACCCCCACGTGGCTGGTTGGTCTCCAATCACTTCGGACTTAAAAAAAAAAAAAAGAACCAGGACTTCTGATCTAATTTTTGATCTAATGAGCACACTCCGAAGTTTTTTGTGACCATGAGGTTGAGGTGTGGATGAGGAAGGGACAGTCCCCCTCCTATACGAAATAAATTCTGCTCATTTTAATGTCAAGGTTTAATGCTCCTCTTTACTTTCATAATAACCGTGTAGATCAGAAATATTCCTAGAAATCATAAGGGAGTAGATATCAATTTAATATTTTCGATGTGTTTTTTTAAGTTTCTTTTGCACCTCCTCCCCCCGCCAAAAAAAAATCTTATAATTTGTTCATTGTTTATAGACAGTGTTTGTTATTGGGAAACATACGGAATTTTTTCTCAATGGGGTTTTCTGCGGGGGGGGGGGGGTTGTTGTTTTTAAAATGAGTAGGGCTCTCAACCCCCATGCCCTCTCAAGACCAGAACATAATTTGCAATTTACTGAAAACAAAATATATTTTAAGCGTTTTCACTTTTTCCACTTTAATAAACGAAGAATTATTAAGACTTTAAGGAATTAACATTAGTTTATGTACATTAAACTGACTTTCCACAGTTATTATTTTTTATTTTTATTTTTTTTAGTAAAGTGCAAATTATGCTCTTGTCTTTAAAAGGCATGGGGGGTTGTCAGCCCTTCTCCTGTTAGTTCTTGCTCGTTTTGAATTTGACTAGATTTTCTATTGAAATTTCTTTTCGTTTTGGGTTTCATTTATTTATTAATGGGGCTTTCGTCCGTAAAAAACTTAAACAGTAAGAATTTGTTGGTTCTTAAAGCCAAATATTCTTTCAAATGAAAGCTAAACCTTATACTTTTTGGTGTCATATTTTTTTAGCTTGATTTTGACATTTTTCTTCTTCTTTTTTTTTATTTGGCGCCCGCTACTGTCAAAAATTGCAGAACTTCATATGAAAGTCATTTCAACAAAAAATGAATTACGATTTTTTTCTAAATTTTAAAAATACTTATGGTGTGTGAATTCCTCTTTCAGACTTTCCTTAGCACTTCTCAACTAAATTAAAAAAACACACACAACTCAAATAAAATTCTCAAATTTGGAAAACCCTTTTTCAGCTGGGAGTGAGGAAGAATTTTCCGGTGGCGGACTTTCTGCGGGGGGTATTTTCCGTGGGGGTATTTTCCACGGAAGGTAATCGCCTAGAACCGTTTGCATAAATCTCAAATTATTTCTGCGTCTTCTCATTTAAAAATTCTCCAGTTACTTTTTACCTGTCTTATTTTCATTTTTGAAGGTAATTTCATGAACTTGTGACCTCTACTCGTTACTTTTTAAAAACCTACACAGGAACCTTTAGGTCTCTTCGGTACTTTAGGTTGATATCCTTAATTTTTTTTTAAATAGATGGGTCGTTTATCGAAAGGAGAATATATGCTTTGATGAATATATCTGCACACAATGTACAAAAAAAAAAGTTTGAGCAAATGGAGTTAAAGTTAATAAGTTATCTGCTCAGTAACCATGTTGATTAATTCCGCAAAAATCCGTTGGAAATGAAATAATCAAATATTGATATATTACTGTTTTTTTTCCTTAAATGTGCATAGTATAACTTATTTTCCTTAATCGTACTAAAAATAGGAGTTCCAAAATTTATCTACCTGTATTCAATCTCATTTGGTGTGTTGTCACTTCTCTTCCCGAAACCTCTTGCTGTAGCTAGGCCAAGCGTTTTGAAACCACCTCTTCTTAACCTTAATTCACCTATTCGCTCAGAATTACTCTCTTCAAAGAAGATTAAAACAATAGTAATCAGTAATGCCACTGAAACGATTCTGGAAGTACCATTTATCATCTAGAAATAAATTCTATGAATTAGATTTTCCACGGCAAGAGAAGAATTTAATGGGGAAACAGTAATCAACCAAGCTTTGAAAAAACCTCTACACTATTTTAACATAAGACAATTTGCTAATATATATATATATATATATATATATATATATATATATATATATATATCTATATATATATATATATTATATATATATATATATATATATATATATATATATATATATATATATATATATATATATATATATATATATATATATATATATATATATATATATATATATATATATTACTTTGTCATGATGATTCTTATTAAATTATTGAGATGGTGTAGATATAGTTTGTAAGAGAAGCCGTCTGGTGGTATCCTGTCACGAAATAGACCGAGAGGCGTGATGAAAAACAGGTTTACGCTGCCTTCTGGGATATAAACAAAGGCAAGAACTGTATTTAAATTGTTGTTTTTTGGGGTTTAGGGGGAGGGGGAAAGGTACCTAGGTTAGATTAGGTTGAGTATTTAATATAGCCTATGGTATGCCACTGTTTTTAGGAAGGGGAGAGGATGTATCGACCAAATTTTCACTCTTATATCATTAATTGAGAACTGTATGAATAGTCAGACCCTGTTTTTTTTACAGAAAAGCCTAGTAAAGCTCCTATTTTGGTTTTATGTAAAGCAGTTTGGTTTTATATGTAAAGCAGTGTTATGACCTGTCTCGATTATTTCGACAAACCTAGTCCAAAGGAACACGACAAAGGCTATGGGAGAGTGTGCAATCAAATGGGAAGGTAAAACTCTCCTAGAATAGGCTTGAAAATTAATATTAAGAAGACTAAGCCACCTAGAATAGACTAGCCACCTAGACCACCTAGAACCACCACCTAGTTCAAGGTGTTGTTTCGCAGTTGTAAAAGGTTCAGAAGAATATGACGATAAGTCTGTGAATCAAAACTCGAATATTGGAAGCTACGGTAATGACATTGGTTAAGTATGGCTCTGAAACGTGGCTTCGGAAGGCAGAGGAATAATTGTTATATGTTTTCTACCAGAAGTATGTATGGATAGTTCTACGTACCTATTTGAATGACCGTACCAAAAATTTGGTTCTATCGCCTTGTCTAGGGTTATAATGAAAGAAAGGTTAAGAAAGCCAGGCCACGTTTTACGACTGAAGGATGATAGATGGCCAAGAATTGTGCTTTATGGCCATCCATCTGAGGCCGAACTTGTTTTTTATTTAAACAATAAAAAACAAGTTTTTTATTGTTTAAAGAAAATAGAGTTGTGAGAAAGTCAAACTTTAGCGCAAAGAGCGAGGCGTTAAGGAGGGGACAGCGCCTTTCAAATACGGAATAACTTCTGTTTGTTTTAAGTTTTAACGTCGTTTCTTACTTTCAGTTAAAAAAAAAACTTGTTTTTTTCATTTAATTTTTGAACATTTTTGAATTAATGCAGGTTTTGATTTTGGCTCACCGTACATGAATAATTAAAACAAAATGTGCATATTAATTTTACTTTTATTTGGTTAAATGGCTTTCTCGAAACTTGTTTAATTTTATTTTGAACGTTTTTATTAGTAATAAATATACGTAACTTACAAATTAACTTACGTGACGAACTTCTATATGCATAGATTTTTAAGACGTATATTAGGGGGTTCGCCCCCTAGTCAATACCTTGCTCTTTAAGCTAAAGTTCGAATTTTGTTCCAATTCTTTAAAAATGACCCCTTAATCACAAAGGCCGTTAATTAGAATAAATAGCTCTTATGAAAGAACTAAAAAAATCTTTGGCTTAAAGAGCGAGATATTGACTAGGGGGTGAACCCAATCATATACGTAATATTTTCTGTTCGTTTTAAGTTTTGATATTGCTCCTTACTTTCAGTTGAAAAACTTGTTTTTTTTATTTAATTTCTGATCTTTTCTTTAATAATGCTGGGAAATCCGGCGCCCCCTTCATAGCAATGTCCCCTCCCCCATGAAAACTTCCTTCATAGAAAGATCCTCCCATATAACACCAAACCCCCCGACCTACCAGAAAGAATCCCCCTGAAAACGTCTTCATACTTCCCAATTACCAATACTACATGTTAACATTGGGTAAAGTTCATAACTTTCAGCCCTTTCCCCGGGGACTTCGGGGGGTTAAGTCATCCTAAAAGACATAGTTATCATATTTTCGACCCTGCTGAACAAAATGACTATCTCAAAATTTTGATCAGGTGACTTTGGGAAAAAAATGAGCGTGGGAGGGGGCCTAGCTGCCCCCCATTTTTTTGGTCACTTAAAAAGGCCACTAGAACTTTTAATTTCCGTTCCAATGAGCCCTCCCATGATATTCTAGGACCACTGGGTCGATACGATCACCCCTGGGAAAAAGAAAAAAAAAAAACAAAACAAAAAAACAAATAAACACGCATCCGTGATCTTTCTTCTGGCAAAAAATGGAAAATTCCACATTTTTGTATATAGGTGCTTGAAACCTCTACAGTAGAGTTCTCTTATACGCTGAATATGATGGTGTGATTTTTATTGAGGTTCTATAACTTTTAGGGGTTCTTTCCCCCTTTTTTCTAAAATCAGCCAAATTTTCTCAGGCACGTAACTTTTGATGCGTAAGACTAAACTTGATGAAACTTATATATTTGAAATCAGCGTTAAAATCTGATTCTTTTGATGTATCTATTGGTATCAAAATTCCGTGTTTTAGAGTTTTGGTTACCATTGAGCCGGGTCGCTCCTTACTTACAGTTCGTTACCAGGAACTGTTTGATAAGCTGATAGACTCCTTGAGGTGTCCAAGTTGAAAAAAAATGAAGAGAAAAATTGAGATAAATCTTTTAATCTCTATAGGGTTCTTTCTTTAATCTCAGTAGGAAAGCAAGGTTGAAATGAGTCTCCATTAATTTGGAATAGTGTTCCTGTGTTGAACCCTTTTCACGACACGAAATGAAAGCTTCTCCAATCGAGCTAAGTAAAATGTGTCTGCTGAAATACAGGTTAACGTAAAAGGTTTGTTTCATTGCCAAACAGCGGTCGTAGCTGGGACGTTAGGTTTGAAAATATAAGCAGGATTATCTTATGGTTAGTTTAAGTTTTTGAAACCTGAAATTAGAAAACCATTGGGAAAGCTTTGGAATTAGCTTTCTTTAACACTCAGTCGGATTAAAAATTGAAATTTATTTGAAATCGCTTTACGCGGTTAGTCAATATGGAGAACATTGCTTGATTTTTTTTTTTTTCTTCTTTTTTTTGCCTTCAATTTCAGTACTTTTTTCTTCAGGAAAGGTTTATAAAAATATAAGCTCATAAAAAGGATGAGTTTGACCACAATCTTAATAACTAAGAATTCTGAAAATAGCTAATAAAATGTAGATTGACAGTTTGGTGTATTTATTGATATTTATTGCTGAAAGTCTCAGCAATTTTGGATATATTAACGTTAACAAAGAGGGAAAAATATATTTCGTTTTCAGTAAAGCGCAAATGGCGTTTAGGCAGAATCCAACAGAGGACAGAATCTAATAGCCCATAGGTAGTAAACAAACATGGAGAACAGCAGAAACAAATTGTATGGTTATTGGGAGAATTAGTTGAGGGACGCAGCACGAATTATGAAACAAAAAAAACGCGATTAGAATAGAAAAAAAAATCAAAACTAATCAAAAGACTTGAAATAATAATTTTCATGGTCACGCGTCACACGGGGTTGATTTTAGCCTACAAGCTATCTTTGTGGATCAGCCTATCACATTAGTCCTAAATCCAAAAAGCTGATCGAGAATCAAAACTAAATAAATTGTAATAAAAAAAATAACTAAATAAAACTAAATAAAACCAACAAAACTAAATAAAAATAGCCTAAGTTGTATTATATTTTTTACCTTCTAATTTGGAGGAGAGAAGTCAAGGGGTTCACGAATCGGTGTCACATGAAGAAACTGCAAACACATTTTGCGTGAATGAAGTTCAAAAGTTACCAGCAAAAAGATACTTTTTGTTTGCGAGTGTAGGTATATTTGGTTGAAATAATAATTAACTTAAAAGTTGGTCACATGTCTTAAAATTGCCGAACTTAGATATTAAATATTATTTTTTAGGTGAAAGTAATTCAAAGATGCTAACTTTTGAATCCTCAGTTCATAAATTTTCAAATCGGTATTTTTAGACGTAATAAGTTATTTTTTTTCTCAAAGTTCCATACAGATCAAACAGTTCGTGGTAACGAACTGTAAGCAAGGAGCGACCCGGCTCTGTATAGTGTTCTCAAGATTCTATCTGCAAAAATCTGGAATTTTATATTTGGTCCTAAAATATCGTGAGAGGGCCCATTCGAACGGAAATTAAAAGTTCTAGTGCGCTTTTAGTGACCAAAAAGATTGAAGGGCAACCTGGCCCTTCCTCCGCCCCTTTGTTTCCAAAGTCGTCTGATCAATATTTTCAGATAGCCATTTTGCTCATCATAGTTGAAAGACCCAATAACTAGGCCTTTGGATATAACATGACCCTCCTCCACAGCCCCAGGGGAAAGGTCTTTAAGTCATAAAATTTGCCCATTTTTTTACACATAGTATTTGTTATTGTGAAGTATGTATACATTTTTGGGGAGGGGGGTGAAATTTTTGCTGAGGGGTTTTCCACGAGGGAATTTTCCATGGTGAGGGAAGTTTCCAGGGGGTGAACTTGTCAGGGGAAATTATACACTGGGTGAATCTGCCAGCATTCCTATACAAAATTATTTTTTAAATGTCTTGCTTTCTCTTTTCCGTCGCAATTCTACGCGTGGAGTTGTAAGGGTAATTGTCCGGGGTAAATTTTCATCGGGATTGAGTTGTCTAGAGGATGTTTTCGGGGGGGATTTATCTGTGGAGGTGGGCCAGATTTCCTGGTATTATTTAAAAACGATCTACTCAAATCTTTAATTCAACTTTAATTAGTCTTAGGGTGTCATGTTAAATACACTCTAAAAATTTAAAAACTTAAATATACCTTAAAGTTGCCGAAAATGAAACTTATTTTTTGTCCACGGTATTCCACGAAAATGTGTTTACGGGGCTGTGGATTAGCCTCTCCTTCAACTGAATAAGCAAAATGGATTTGTCCCCCCTCCTCTGGTGAAAGATTAGGGCAAGGACAAATGTATAAGCTCTAATATTAATTACTATGGCATATAATTCATAAAAAGTTGGAGTACATGTAATGTACATGGTATCGTAATATATACCTGTAATTCATTGTTTAATTCAATGGAACAACTACCCAAAAAAGTAAAACAGTAAAAATGAAACAAATATTTTTGGCTACAAAAAGTCTTGTGTTGAAATAAGAACACAGAAAGCGAACACGTTTTAGAAAAGGAATCAGTGTTTAGTAGCTTTAGAAGAGCTATTGAATGAAACTAAATTATTTTCTCTAAGCATTAATTTTGTTTATGCTTATGGAAGTTTCACGGTTGTGTAACATAATGACAAATTGCAATACTTATCTTAGCCCTCTTTACATTAGCAATGGCCTTCTAATTAGAAACTTCCCGTGGCAATTAAGTAGAAGTTTCGTTACAAAACCTTCATTTATTTGAGAGGAAAAAATCAAGTGGACTTCTGCACTGTCAAGTTCAGGCTAGGCTGCAAGATATTGACGTTTCCAAGTTTCGTATCTTTTGTAAAGGGGACTTTTGGCCATCTACAGTCAATGCACATTAAGGAAATAATTTCAAGCTTTTACACTTGAAATTATTTCCTGCACAGAGTGCAGGAAATAACGGTATGAAGTGCTTTGTGAACTTAAGAAGTGGAAAAATGAACAACTAGTGGCATCTCAGACTTTGTCAGTCGACACATTAAGTGTCATATATAATGGATTATTCACAAAAGGATGAAATATGTGCATGTTTCATGTGGTTTTTACGGTCAAACTACAATATTAGCCTCAGTTTTATCATTACCGACATTGAAAGCCCTAGACTGTAATTTTGAGGTAAACTGAACCTATTGCAGGCTTTTGATCAGGTTTTCATGATTTGGGACCAGTATGTACTGTATTATTCGTTCAGGCGTCTCTCTAGTGCCACGAATTAGGAATACAGGAAACTTTGTGATTGTGGCATTAGGGTGTTTTAGATACCCGATTCATAAGCTCTATAGGTCAAACGTCAAATAAAACTGAACAAAAGACAGGGAACATATGTGCGCCTTTGGCCTGCACCCTCCTCAGAATCTGGAGATGCTATGATATTCTCAAAGTTTCTTAGACTCACAGTATAATTTACCTATCTTTGTTGAATTTTGATAGGCATGAAGTCACGCCCGTCCCACCCCAGAAATGTTGACCCATACCCATAGAGCAAATCGCATGTGCACGAAGAAAATACACTATTGGTCTGGTGGGTGGAGGGTCAGAATTTGGAAATTTTGTTTTCTTGTTTTTACTTCTTAGTATGAAGAATTTACCATCTGTTAGAATGGAATTAGTAAAGATAGTCTGTGCAAGCTATTTGTCAGGGAATGCCCCAAATATTGTTGTTTCATTTCGGAATTAATTCTTGTTTTTTCTGTTATTTCTGTACGACTAAATTAATAGTCGTCCAAATACTTTGAAACTATAATAACCGTAATAATTTGAGTTATTTGCTTATATTTCTTAATGTCTTAGTTGCCTGTGGAATTATAGACATAGAAGAGAGTAAGTAGTACACAAGTTTTAAGTTTAAGGAAATAGCAGTGAATTGACTAACCGTGTGAATGCTCAAGAAATCCAGAAGTTAACTAGTGGTTAGGAATCAACTGTACTGATTTCCATCCTTTTTAGTTATAAGATCCCGTCGAAACTATTCCAAATTTTATCCCTAGGCACGCAGTCGCCTATGAAAAAGGCGGTAACACCTTCTGAAAGATCAAATTAAAAGTCAGCTATAAGGTGAGAGGAAAAGCAAACTCGGGATAGGTCGAGGGAATAAGTTAAGAAGTATCACTGAATGTTTTTCTTACGGCATTTGAGAAGGTCAAACCAGTTGAAAAACAAGAAGTTAAATTTGAAGGCAAGGGGGAAGAGGGCTGGTTAAATAATTTTTTCTCGGTGGAAGAGACTGCTGCATCTGATGCTCTATCGTCATATCGAAATATCAGTGTTGTGTGAATTTAACAATTTCTTTCCAAAATGTATCCCAGCTCTAAATGGGCACCTGGAGTAATCCGGGGGAAAACACATCGGATGATTTACCCCTAACCACGCATTGCTCTCCCGGTCGAAGGGAGAGAATCAGAAGATTGGTATCTGCGCTGCACCGACCATTGGTCAGCATGCTAAAAAGTTTAAATTTATTGTCCAATAAAGGCCATACAATCAAAATATTATGTTTAAGCATACAAAAGGCTTACGATAAATACAAGGGTAGATTTTGTCTTTTATCAACCAGGGTATTAATGTGTTGCGTAGCATCATTACTGCTTTCTTAATTGTTGTATTTATCGTAATCGGGAACGATTTGTAACTCGGTCTTGTGCATAGATTACCGATGCGTGATTGACTGCAATCACACACAGAAAAAAGCCTGCAACTTTTTCTTAGTTGGGATCTAGTAAAGAATGAACCACAGAGAATCAGGCAGTGGAATCACTCATATATACTCAGTTTTCATCAGCATTCATTCCGCTAACATCTAAGTACACAGGCTGTGAAATAACTTGAATAACCAGTTCCCATTGACAAGAATTGTCATGTTAAGTGGAAATCTTAGTTTATAAGACTTGTTATGTTAAGTGGAAATTTTGTGTGAATAATTACAGGCACTGGAATAGTCACTCGGATGCATTTGTGAGGCTCGGCCCTCACAGAAAGATAAGTAATCTTTCTAATTATTATAACTATATTTCCGGATTAATTATGACTTCTGTTAATTTTTCTGAAACTCTACAAGAAATTAATCGAAAATTGAATGGAATAGAAATAGTTTCATCGCAGGTTCAAGAACTGAGAAACGACCTATCTGCTATTTCGTCGCGAATTGATTCGACAGTAGACAAGTTCTCGGAGGATACGTCACAATTGAAGAAAGATTACCTAAGTTTGCAAGCTGAAATGTCGGCTACTAACGTAAAATTGCAAAGACTAGAAAATGAGTCTAAAAAGTGTAATTTGGTCCTGTATAATTTCGATCCTACAAACAAAGGTTCTTGCGTTACGAGAAGATGTAATGAGAGCACTCAACTTACATGTGCCAATTTTAGGGCTGAAAATGATGGACATTAGAGACATTTTTCGGCTAAACGCTAAACTAGGCACGCGACCGGTGCTGGTTAAGTTTACAAGTGGTTACATTCGTGATACTATATTGCGTTCAAGTGCGCACCTGAAAAGGGCGGGTCTTGGTGTTAGTCCCGATTATACAAAGCGTGAATTGTCTATTCGTAACCACCTAAAGCCTTTTCTTCAACGGGCTAGAGGAGAAAATAGAGAAGCAAGACTAAGAGGGACAAAGTTATATATTGGTCAACAGTGTTTTACGTATAGCTTTGATAAGCAGTCTGTAGTTGAGGTTACGAATGCCCCTAATATAGAGTCATCAGCGAGTACCATGACCCATTTTAAGGAAAATTTTGGGCAAAAGTTTCACCGTGAACCTGGGTCTTTATCAGTGCCACAAAAAAGTTTAGTAAAGAGTTTTGTTTCTGAAAATAATCGGTTTAACCTGGAAGAACCTTGCAATTCAAGATCGCGTTCTGGATCTTCATCCTCAATTCAATCTTTCTTTAGTGTAGTGGAGGAGCTTAGTAGTGATAACGAAATAAATGGGTGAACAGTGAAACTCCTGTTATTAAAAAAGGCTCCACATCAACTTTTGTCGGGCCTGTGGGGGCTCCCAAACGTAACAGCCAACAAGTTATTAGCCCAGATGACCACCTAAGACAGAAGAGCAAGTCGGTTAGAGCTGACGACCCTAATAAAATGGAGCCTAGGCGGCTATTTAACTCGTCACAACCCATTGGCTCAAATAGTGGATAGGATAAGCAGGGCCATGGCGCAAATTACGAGTGTCATTTAGCGCATTGGAATGTTCAGGGTTTTTCGTATCTTAAAGTAGAGTGTCTTCTTAAATGTTGTGATTTTTCACTTGTATCATTAGTAGAAACGTGGCTGGAAAAAGAGGCGAGAATAGAAGGTTTTTCTTATTTTGGATCACAAAGAAAGCGATCGCAGAATGGTAGAACTTATGGAGGAGTGGCATTATTGATAACGAATAGATGGCGAAATTTATCTCGGTTGAAAAGTGTTTCATGTAATCTAGTATGGTTGCGAGTACCTTTGGGTAGTAACTCGTTTATCTTTTGTTCAGTGTATTTACCGCCGGAAACTAGCACTTTTAGTGATGAGGATACCTGGGAGATATTAGAAAATGATATGGATCGTTTTTCAGAACAGTTTCCGTCCGATTATTTTATTTTTCTAGGGGATTTTAACGGATATACAGGGGAGGACGAAGGAGCCCGTGAGGAGGAGGTGGGTCTCGAACTAGGAAAAACTAATGGAGTTTATATGATTGAGCCGTCGATTAGGAGGAGGACGAGTAAGGACGGTCATCGGAGAAAGAATAATTGGCGAAAAAAATTATTGGATTTTTGTGGTAAGCAGAATTTGGTTATTTTGAATGGGAGGACAGGGAAGGATAAAGGAGTGGGGTATTTTACATGTTTTTCGGGTAGATCTCCAAGTGTTATAGATTATGGGGTTGTTAGTCTGGGGCTTCTTTCTTGATGTGTGGATTTTGAGGTGATGGCGCTGGCTGGGTCGGATCACGTGCCTATTAGGGTTGCATTAAGAGGGGGAGGATGGGCTGAGAGCCGGAAAAAGAAGTTTGGGGCTAAGGGAAAGATGGGTAATGAGCTTGATTGGAGGGAAGGTTTAAGGTTTGATAATGATAGTGAGGAGAAGTTGAAAAAGGTACTAGTTGAAGATAGAGGGCTGGATTCATTTATTCAGAAGAGTGAGGATATGGCAAGGGAAGGGGATATAGCAGGTTCTGTTGATTTTTTGTCGGGGGTTTTGTATAAGATAGGAACTAAGGTGGCATGTAGGAGAAAAAATGGTGGAAGTACTGGTTTGATGAGTTTTTTTGATAAGGATTGTGAGGAAAAGAAGGAGGAGGTTTTAGTAGCTTTTAGATTGCTTAAGGCTAGTAGTACAGTTGATCTGGAAAATAATTTGCAGGTTTTTAGGGACAAGCGAAGGGGATATAAAAGGCTACTTAAGTTGAATAAGAGACGTTCTGAAGAGGAAGAGAGCAAAAAAATACGGGAGAAATTTAGCGTGAATGATATTACGGAGTTCTGGAAGTTAATTAGGAAATCAACAGAAAATAGAAAGTTGACTGATTCAGTCCCTCACGCCGATACCTGGCCAGAATACTTAGAACAAAAATATAAAGAGATATACACCGAAGAGGACGAAGAGAGAGCTGATGAGGAGATGAATAGCTTAGAAGAAACAGCCGATTTTGAGTTGGATTTAGAGGACGTTAAACTACTGGAACCGGTTGGACAGGAGGAAATATGGCACGCTTTGAAAAGCATGAGAGGGAACTCAGCACAGGGCATCGACGGAGTACCAACTAAGCTGCTGAAATGGTCAAGAGCATGGATACTGTCAGTGCTTGCATTGATATTCTCGGCAATTCTAAGTACACCTCTATGGCCACAAAATTGGCAGATATCGATTATGATCCTATTATTTAAGAAAGGAAAAAGAAACCTGCACAAGAACTATAGGGGGATAAGTTTAGGAAGTTCTATCAGTAAGCTATTTTGTAGAGTCCTTTCTAATAGGATGGATAAATGGTTGCATTATAAAGGTATATTAATTGAATGTCAGGCAGGGTTTAGGGAAAACTATAGTACAATTGATCAAATATTTTGTTTACAGGCTTTAGCTAGCAAATATACGAGGCATTGGACAAATAGGCTATATACGGCGTTTTTGGACATTAGGGGAGCATTTGACGAAGTTTCAAGGAGTTTGTTGAAAGCGGTGTTGGTGAAATTAGGATTGCCAATTAGGTTAGTAGAAGTTATAATGAAAATGAATGAGGTGGTTAAAGTAGTAGTCAAGGTAGGTATTTCTTATTCTAGGCCAGTTTTAAGTAATGTAGGCCTCAAACAGGGATGCACTCTATCACCGCGTTTGTTTTCTCTTTTTATTAATGATATTGAGCAGTATTTTAGAAATAGAAATGTCCCTATGTTAAAATTAATGTCGCTGGAGCTGTTTTGTTTATTATTTGCAGATGACATAGTATTGCTTGCGAAATCGGCTCCAGATTTGCAAAAGATGTTAGAGGTTTTGGATAGTTATCTAGAGAGTAAAAAATTAGTTTTAAATATTGAAAAATCAGTTATATTAGTTTTTGGAAATGATGAAAGGGAAAAGAATAAGTTTTATTTTAAAGGGAAAGAGAAGAAAGAAGTTAAGGATTTTATTTATTTGGGATGTAAATTCACAAGTTCAGGGAAATGGAGTGATCAGGTGCAAATAGCGAGTTGGAAGGGTCAGAAGGCTTCATGGGCGTTATTGAAGAGTCCCCTTAGGCATCTAGGACCGGCAGATATTAAGCTACAGAAGAGAATTTTTTAGACGAAGGTAGGCCCAGTATTGAGTTACGGTGGGGAAGTTTGAGGTTTTGAAAAAGGGGAAAAAATAGAGAGAATTTATTTAGGACATTTCAGGAGACTTTTAGGGCTAAGCGGGAAATTTAATAATCTGGTGTTAAAGGGTGATCTAGGATTGTTTTCATTGAGGGTAAAAAGATTGATTAGAATGATAGGATACTGGGAAAAGGTGATTGGTTTACAGAATAATAGGTTAGTAAATGCAGCTTATCTGGAGGTGTTGCAGGATAGAAGGAAATGTTCATGGGCTTCCCAGGTGAAATCAATCTTAAATAGTTGTGGGTTATCAGGTGTTTGGAATGAAGGGAAGGGGATAGGGCTGGAAGTAGGAAATGTAGCAAAACTAGTAAAGGGAGTGCTTGAAGATCAGGAGATTCAGAAATGGCAGTGTGAAGTCGCGGCCTCGGTGTCCCTCGGTGTTTACCGGCAATGGAAGGAGGTCTGGGGATATGATAATTATTTTAAAGCGGGTTTAAATAGTGAAGAAATTAAGTGGTATATATCTGGGAGGGGTAATTTTCTAGCACTTGGAGATAGGAGGAAATATTTAGGGAGGGTAAGGGTAAAGGACGGTCCTTACTCATGCCCTATGTGCGGAGAAAATGGTGAGGATCTGCTTCACTTCATGGCCCTTTGTCCCGAATTACAGGATTTAAGGACAGAATTATTTTTTGTTAATGTGGGGACAAGTGAGTGGTTGGTTTCAGTAATGGGATCAAAAAATTATGGGACAATAAGAATGATAGCAAAGTATATAAAATTGGGTATGTCACATAGAGATAGATTTTTGTAAAGGGGGTGGGGTGAGTGTGGAAAGTATTGTTGTATTTGTGTAAGTTGTTTTCTTGTTTGTTATTTTTGTAGTCATGGCCCTTGATAGATGTAACATACATCTATCTATTTATGTTAGTTTAATGGTATTGTGTGCTTTATTATGTTTTTGTAATGTTTTGTAATTTTGCGTTGTTATTGTTATGTAGGCTACCATACTTTGCTATGAGTGTTATAATCATGTGCTATTATTTTGTGTGATTTTCCTTTTTTTGCCATGGCCCAAAGTGGCTTTTATTGCAATAAATATCTATCTATCTATCTATCTATCTATGACGTCTTACCCCAGAAAAGCAACTTTAAAAATATATTTGTGTTATATTATCTCTTGTCAAAATATACTGTACGTTATATCCTCTTATATATGAAGATGCAGTTTTTGTCAAAAATTAAATTTCATTTTTATATTAACTTTTTTGACTCACAAAATATCTTTTACAACATCTTTCTATCTTACTTATAGCATCTCTATATCATGTTTCAGTGCCCCACTAGTGACGAAGAAAAAAAATGAAAAAAAGACACATCACTGCTTCCTATGTGAAAAATTGGTATTCCTTGTTGCTCAGCATCGGTGATTCCAATAGTACAGTTTTGATCTTGATATGACACCATTTTTGTGGGGTTTTAGGCTTCGTTTTAAAATTCTTTTAAATTTATTCTAGCGATAAACTAAGGTTAATGGAAGTAACAGTTACCATTCCTGAATCAGCTTCAAATAGCGGTTCTTTCTCAGGTGACAGTTTTTTTTCAGCGTTTTTAAATTTTCGGTCACTATGGGCTAGAATTCGTTTTCTACTAGGTTGCTTCTGACGCCGTAACCATGAAGATCTTTGCATTAGGCTTGTGACAGCTGAGATCGAACCCTGGTCCTGGTATTGCCAAGTAGAGGCCACCTCAGGACTATGTAGCTTGATAGCAGTAAGAGATGGTAATTTACAATTCTTCGGTATAGGGATCATTAGATCAATAAAATCATTAGGGATCGGCTTAAACCTCCCATCATCTGAAAATAAACTTCTTGGTTATCTTTAGCGCAAGACTCACATAGAGCATAAAACTATCTCTTGATGTGCAAGACCAAAATTCTGCATCTCATCTGGATTTTTTGAAAACAATCACAGAAAACTTAATCTCGAAATCCCAAATTTCGTTTTATCTCATTTAGGCTATTGATTTTTATTTTATTTGGATTTTTCTCAAATTGTTTTTGCATATAAGGCTTGGGCACATGAATAGATTAAAACGATTAGCTGAATGGTTGAAAGTAAAGATAATTCTAAATGTTGACCAAAGACAATTCGGAAACTTACGCTCTACATCTACCACCGACTATCTTGTTCACCTCATGGACACAATATGTAGCACACTTGAAAAACCTAATACCTGGCTCAATTTTATTAAAGTGGACTTGCAAAAAGCTTTTGATTTAATCAGCCACAATACATTGGTAGAAAAACTATCCAATGACTTTCAAGTTGACCCCTATATAAACAGAATAGTTGCGTCTTTCCTTTCTAATAGAATGCAAGTCGTCAAATACCTGAATGTATATTCTGATCCCCTCCCAATCTACAATGGCGTGCCCCAGGGAACCCTCTTAGGCCCAATTTTATTTCTTGCAATGATAAACAACCTAGGTGTCGATTTCCCGGATAGATGGAAATTTGTTGATGATCTGAGTGTCTTAGAGATATGTTTCAAAAATTTAAAAAGCAGCCCAATGGACATCTTGGAATCGATATCAGACGAAGCTGTTAGTAATGGTATGAGAGTCAATCCCTTACAGTCAACGGTTTTAACTATTAATTTCCTTATAGCTCCCCCTTCTTTCTCCTGCCCAATCCCCCCTGAAATTTCTGTCACCACTATGAAATTACTGGGTGTTACCATCTCAAGCGACTTAAAATGGGATTGCCATGTTTATGATATTTTAAAACGTGCAAATGCTGCATTTTCCCTCCTTAAACTCCTTAAAAAATTTAAATGTCCCAAATCGCATTGTTTGAGGATTTTTCTCTCATATGTACGCCACGCCCAACCCTCGAGTACGCCTGTCCTGTTTGGCCTCCTGGCATCTCAATTGAATTGTCGGACAGAACAGAGCCAGTCCAAAAAAGGTGCCTAACAATTACCTTTAATGAGGGTAAAGCGCCTTATATTTCCCTTCTTCGGAGAGCCAATCTAGTTACCCTTAAGGAAAGGATAGCAAAAATTCGTTGTGTTTCGCTAACAATGTCCTTCATAACCCTCGGGAAACTACCCTTTTCCCTAGTCAATATTCACCCCTTCAACCCCGATATCCGCGTTCTTCTTCAACAAAATCCCCCTCCTTGCCCCATTAAAAGTTTCCAATGAAAGATATAGAAATACTTTCATCCCTTACATAGTTTACATATTCAATCAGTGAATCTCCTCACCCCGCCCCCCACTCCCCATCCCCTTATCTCCCTTTTCACCTTATATTTTTGGTGTTCATTTTGCAAGTTTCGATCTTTCTATTTTTTGGTCGGATAACTAAATTGTTTTTGTTTTAATTATTTTGTTCGCTTTTTAGTTTTACGAGTTTTTCTTTGTTTTGACATTTCGCTGATTCGGCATTGACCTTTTAATTTTTGAGTTTTAGTTGTTGTGACATTTTTACTATTTGACGTTGACCCTTTTATAATTTTGTTGTTGTTGTTTGTTTTCGGTTTTTCTGGGTTTTATTGACGCTAAAATATGGATTCGGCCCATTCTGGGCTTGTGATAACCGATTTTCAGCAATAAATCTTATCTTATTTATCTGCCTGAAAGAATTTTTACATCTCAGCAAAACTTGTTTGGAAGTCAAAGCTAGTGTCCTAGCTGTGCCTTTGGACTGTTCAGAAACAATCCGAAAATCAGGTAAGGAAATGGGGACATCTAGACTTAGAATCAGATTATTTAGACATACACTCTAGCACAAGGCGAATTTACGGCAGTCTTTACAAAAGAAAGAAAATTACACACGCACATACATGTCATAAATCACTATGACTTACTATAAACTCCCACAAAATAAGGAACGGTAGAGTTTTGATACCGATTTGTCGTGAATTGAATGTCCCAATGGAGATACTAAATTCGTGTTCTAGTAATGGATGACCACAGAGTCCCAACTGCAGCACTGCATTGGCAATTGTCCTGATGCAAAGGTAAACCGAGAAATACTGTCAATGACCCCAACGATTTGAGAAACTGCCACATCCCCTTTCGAGCTCCAGTGGGAGGACATTCTCATAACATGAAACCAGTGAATTCCTTCTTCGAACGACTGGTTGATCCTTCTTGATCTTCATGGGGAAACAAGCAAAGGTAATATATAAGGTAAGGATGTAATATTTGACATCTGTGGGGGGGGGGTGCCTAAATTCTTTTAATCAGAACATCTAACAAAAGAGCCTATCGAATGTCAATCAAAATTAGTGGGACATGAAAGTAAGGGTATCAGTTGTCCCTTAAGAGACAACTGAGTTCAGGAGGCAAGGGAAGGAATTCTTGTCACTAGGTGGTCTAGCAGAAGCAGTTATTGAATGCAAATCAAATTTGGTTGGATTGAGCATTATAGCTTCCCTTGTAAGGGTACATCTTCTTTCTGACCTTTGTATAGAAGGGAGGCTAACTATTGTCACCGCGAAGTCTGCCAGAAGGGTTGGTTAAGTTTTGACCAGACTTGGTTGGAAGCAAAGGTAAATGTATTAGTTGTAATTCTGGAGATCCCGTACCCAGTCTGATACAAGTTTGGCTGGGATTTGGATCAGACTGGTTAAATTTGGGGAAGGGTAGCCCCTAAGCTCTTGCGGTCAATGGATTTCCCGGAAGGGATCGTCGAATCTAAAAAAAACCTTGATAAGTAGTGAGAACTAATTTACTTTTCATGCTTGTTGGTGATCAGAATCCAATTTTGGCTTTGTAGGGGGGGGGGAGGATTCATTAAGTTGTTGTTGACAAGACATCTAGCAGAAATGAATTTCGAATCTCAACTAAACTTAGAAGGAAGTTGGATTAATTTTCCTAGTCGCGCCTTTTACGGGTCTGTAACCATTCTGCTCTCTTTGGGAAGGGGGGCATTCTGGTCATCAGGATATTTACCAGGACAGGTTGTCAAATATAAAACGATTTTGGTTAGAAATAAGAGGAAGTGTTCTAGTTGTACTTATGGATTTTTTAGGGAATGTGAATGGGAGCTCAATGATTATCATCACTATATTCAGTCGGGGAGCGGGGGGTCCTCATTTTAAAGAAATTTGGTTTGATTAAGGTCTAGTGTAGTATTTGCGTTTTTGGGTGATGAAAATCCAATCTGAACTTTTATGGTAGGGAAAGGAGATAGGGGCAAAAATTAGTGATGGGGTTTGCAGGGAGCTTGGGGTGATCACCTCCCTAGATTTTGAAAAAAAACTTTTTTTTACTATTTTCGTTGAATAAATTTGAAGTCATCCGCCCCCAGATTCTGAAAATTTTATTTTTTTATAACTTCATAAAAACTATAAAAAAAGAAATCCTTGCCCCTTCTTGATTTCCTTCGGTTGGTGCTCCTGGAAAGAGAGGATCCCAAAATTCTCATCATCAAGGCAACTAGTAGAAGAGGTTACCAAGACTCAGCCAAATTTGGTCGTAAGTAAGATTAAGGATCCCAGTTGTGTCTTTAAGGGGTTATGAAGCATTTTAGCCTTTGTGGGATGAGGAGATACCAAATTTTTTTTCAGAAAAGTATTCAACAGAATGGACTGTCGAGTCAGCGAACCTAGTAAAAAGTGAACCACAGCCCTTAGTAACCGAAAGTCTAAAAAACGCGATTAAAAAAAACCTTTGATTGAGATAATTCTCCCTTTAAAGGTGTTCGGAAATAAAAGCTATTATATAGATATTAAACGTTAATCTAGAAAAGTGATTTTTGGGGTCTTTGAAAAAGAGCTGAAACCCCTCAAAAATGGTGGTGGATTGAAATGAAAAATACATCATTGGAATATTCAAGCAACAGAATTGGAGTTCCCCGTCTTCAATACACAAAGGACATCACTTTTTTTTGCATGGGTAGCTGTGACGTGTCTTCTTTTCCCTCCTTTTTTCTAAGGTGATTTTATCGAATGGGTGATCGTAAAATGTTTGAAAAGGGATCAATTGAAGTAAAATTGCAATGTAAGTAAAGTGCTCTTTTTATGCAACATAAGATAGTCCGCCACAGCAAAGTAAGCTATTCGCCATTCTGTGCTATGTAACATCAATGTTTGCCAAAGGGGGCCAAAATGCTGGAGAATGCAAATTCTAAGATAGGCCGTATTCTAAAACCTCGAACTCAAGGTTTTGAGTCTCCCACCCTTAAAAACGAGAAAAAAATTTTCCCCTAGCATGCGTCTTCTTACTTATTTATCTATAACTTTTTCCGCCAGTTAGCAAGTTACCCTAATCACAGAGATGAGAGATGTTTACAGAGATGTTTAGTGGCTCATTTAAAAGCTACTGCTCATATCTACATACCTTTTCTAAATTCATCCTAATAAATCTATCTTAAAGTGCCTTATGGCACCAGAAATGGCTTTTTTGGTGCTATTTCTGAAGTAATAAAGGCTGGGAAGCAAGACAAGGGTACCATTGTAACATCCATGGTCGAAAGTCCTTAACCAAAGATTTACAATCCCTTTCTCTTGTATACCCCACCTCTCAGCCAAATTGATTATTGAAAATAAAAAAAAAAAACCTTTGAAAAAAAACTGCCTAATGAAAAAATGTGTTTTACTAATTTATATTTTTATTAAAATGGTTTGATGTTTTATCTGTAGCTTATTAATGATGCCTGGATACAAGATACCCTTCAGACTTCTTATTTATGCGTCAAGGTTATCTCGTTTTAAAATCTAAGGTAGATTGGATGTTAAATCTATATTCAACAACCCATTCAAAAAAGACGTGTTGATTTCTTTAGTTTCATCGCCTTGAGAGCAACAAGCCCCCCCCCCCCCTCCACGCTCATCATTTCCCTTAACACTTCCAATCAAATTTAGAGATAACAATTTTGTTCATCGTAATGGAAGGGTCTGTAAATTATGTCTGTAAGGAAAACAACTCCCCCCCCCCTACAGCTCTCAGGGCAAGGGTTGCAAGTTATGCCCTGGGGGCATATAAGGTTCTTATAGAAAGGGTGGTCGCATGTGCTTTGGAGGGGACTCATTGGATTGGTAATCAAAAGTTCTAGTGCCCTTTTTAAGAGTCAAAGTGATCAGAACGCAGCTACCCCCCCCCCCACAAACACACACAAACACGTCGTGTTTTCCCGAGATCCATCCAATAGAAACATTGAGACGGTCTTTTTTTAAAAATAGTCCAAAGATCATAGAACAAGGCTTTTGGGGTTGATACAAACCACCAGAGCCTGAGGGGGAGGGTTGTAAGCTATACCCCTGGGATTTAAGGCTCTTTTGGAAGGGATGGTTGTATAAACTTTAGAGGTGGCTCATCTGGTTGAAATTGGAAGTTCTAGTTCCCTTTTAAGAGTCAATATTAATGGAGGTCAACTAGCCCCCCCCCCCAAGTACCGCTATTTTCACCAAACGTATCTGATTGAAATTATGCGGTGCCAAATTTGTTCAAATTAGTCCAAAGAAAATAATAATGCCTCCAGTGTAGGCACAGCCCCCCAGAGCCCTGAGGCAAGGGCTTTAAGTTATGCCCTGGGTGCATATAAGGTTTTAATGGACGGACGTTGCTCCACCGCAACTACTTGTAAGGTTAAAAGCATTAAGATGATAATTTCAAGAAGTATATGAATATACAGGTTATCAAAAGAGCAAATCGTCAATACCATAGCAATGAGTAATTATATTATGCTGAGTTGTTATACTACTGCAGTGAGTACTATTACAACTATACCTAAGGGTAGGAAGGTGAAACTTTCAGAGAATATTTCTGAAAATTTCTGTTATACGGACGACGACATGCCATCCGTATGCAGGTTTTCAAAAGGGCATATCAGCAGTATCTTAAAAACAGTTTCGTGTGTGAAATTAAAACTTACAACGCTTGTTGTGGGGGATTGTTGGAGTAACCAAAAGACAATATTTGCATCATAATACTACTACTTTTACTCCTACAACTACTACTACTGCTACTTGTATTGTTACTACTACTGCTACTCCTGCTACTAAATCTAAGACTACTACTATCAACTCTACTCCTACTGCTACTACTATAGCTACTGGTGCTACTACTACTACTAATAAACCTAAGGGTATTAATATGAAAATTTTGGGCAATATCGTAACTGTACTGAAATAAATCGAAACACACTATGCCCACATAGGTTGTCAAGAGGACGTATCAACAATGTTTCAGGATCGGTTGATGGTGTTAAGTTAAAAATTTCATCGTATGTTGAAGGGGATGTTGAAAAAATGTGCTATGTACATACTGTTACTAATGCTACTACTGCTACTGGAACTATTGCTACTACACAAGCTAAGGGCATTAAGTTGAAGCTTTCAAAGAATATTTAGGCGGGTGCTGAACTAAATCAAAACGAACTATGATCATGTAGATAGTCAATAGGGTGACAAAGCAATGTCACACTAACGGCTTACATTATTAAGTTAGATATTTCAGGGTAAGTTGTGACAGATTTTGAACTAGCCAGAAGACACTATATGTATACTTTTGATACTACTTCTACAGTTGCTGTCACTAATGACCCTAAGGACATTAAGTTGAAACGTTTAGGGGGAGTTTGAATTAAACGAAAAAAAACTATACGAATGCAAGTATTAAAAGGCCATATAAGCAATATCATAGGCAATCTTGCTCTATCACAGCTAGTAATATCATTGATACTTTAAAGGAGCTAATTTGATTTGAAATTCAAAGTTCTAGTACCCTTTTTAAGAGTCAAAAGTGATTGGAGGGCATTCAGCCCTCTTCTTTAGCTCATAATTTTCCAAATATTTCCAATTAAAATTTAAGATGCCCATTTTGTTCAGCATAGCTGAACGGTCTTGTAACTGTATCTCTAGGGTTATTGCGTAGGTCAACCCCCACAGTCATGCAATTTACCCATTATGTTTAAAAACTAAATGTTGCCTTATGATTAAATCAAAAAGCACTGTGTGTATGCTAATTGCCAATAAGACACCTCAACAGTATCCCAAGAACGACTGAGGGTATTATGTTCAAACTTTCGGAACTATTTCTATTACTACTTCTGCTCTTAAAATTTAACTAAATCAACAGAGTGTAAGCGTATCCAAGCTGTGGAAGAGCATAGATAGATTTTTTTGCAAATGGAATCAAGTTTTATTTTTCAGCTCAACTAGAGGAGGTATATAACTAAATTAAACACTACTATTTGTGTCCAAATTTTTAAAAGGGTTATATTGTTAAAAATTGTTGACAAATTTTCTCCAGCATACAATTAGCCAAACTATAAATTCTTAAAGAAAACCAAAAAGATTTAAATTATTATTTTCTTTTTCCCTGAAAGGCTATGTCAATATAAAACGAACAGAAATTAGTTTAAAAAAAACTTTTTCCACAAAGTCAGTTTTATAAAGAAAAGTAAAGAGAACTCCATTAGACCAAAAATTAGCAAAAATAAAATCAGATAATCTACCAAGCATAAAACTACCACAAATCAGCATCGATAAATAAATAGAACCCAAAACAAACAGAAATTACAATAAATAATCGAGTCAAACTCAAAACGAGCAGAAATTCACCTGAGTAGGGCTCAAAACCCCTATGCCTTCCCAAGGCCAGAACAAAATTCGCACTTTACTGAAAACAAAAATTAAATGTTTTCATTTTTATAACTTTAATGAATCAAGTATTATTAAAATTTTAAAGATTAAATATCAGCGTATTTATTAAACTGACAATACACATTCATTTGTATTATTTTCAGTAAAGTGCAAATTTATTTTTCTTAAGAAAAAAAAATTAAATAGTGAAAAATGCATATGCTAACAAAAGGCTTTTGTAGTTTCTGAAATTACTTACATCTAATGCGCACCTTAGATATTGAACTGCAATACTATAAGACTGAATTGCTCTTATACAATAAGTGTATCAGAGCTTTTACTGGTTTTTTGGTAAATGATGTGTCAAGCTCAAGCTATTAACGGGTAGAACTTTTAATTAATAGAGTGAAACATTGTGGAGTAGTTGTGGAGAGTGGCTAGGTGGAAACTGAGGCAACCATATATATCTTAAAAAAATC
Organism: Artemia sinica; assembly: GCA_027921565.1. Classification (NCBI taxonomy): domain Eukaryota; kingdom Metazoa; phylum Arthropoda; class Branchiopoda; order Anostraca; family Artemiidae; genus Artemia; species Artemia sinica. Next base: position 54,065,049 of record CM051264.1, read on the forward strand.
AATTTTTTAATAACAAAAAACTCAATTTTGACCAAGACTTCCATTAACGTTTTCCTTAACGGTTTAACTAGACTTAACGTTTTAACTAGATATAATGTTTTAACGTGAAATCTAACGTTTTAACTTAATGTTTTAACTAGAGCACCTTAAGGTTTGAGTTGCCTCTGAAATATTCAATATTAGGACCAGTCTAAATCTGTAAGTCGCACCAAAAGGATAAGATACCCTTGAAAGCAACTCTGACATTGAATCTTTGATGGCCTATAAAATCTGAAATTGGTGCCCTTTAAATTTTTCTTATTTTTTGGGAATAAAAATGTTACAGGGAGCCAAATTCGTTGATTAGGGTGGGAAGGTGTTCTAAGACTGTTGTGGCCATTTTGTCTAAAAGTTGCTGGACAACAATGGAATAAGGTATATATAGGCTACTAACAAAAGGTATTTGTGGCTTTTGAAATTACTTGTGTTTAATATCTATTTTAGTTAATAGACTGCAATAATTGACGTCTGAATTGTATTCATGCAATAAAGGACTGCTTTTACTGGTTTTCGGTAAATGTTGTGTCAAGCTCAAGCTATTAACGAGTAAAACTTTTAATTAAGAGAGGGAAAAATTGTGGAATGGTTTTGCAGAGTGGTTAGGTGGAAACTAACATAACAATATATATCTTCAAAAAATAAGGAAGAATCGAAAATTTAATTTTTAATAATTCTTTTAAGTGAGATAGAAGGGTTACATTATCAGCAAAATCACCGTTACAGAATGTGCTGTTGGTTTATCTGGATTCTACCTCTGAAATTCCATATTCGAAGTATATAGTCGATGAGTTTAACAAATAGCACTGGGGAGAGGATACATCCTTGGCGGACCCCAGACTTCACACGGTTTAACGTTAAATCTAATGTTTTAACAAAACAGAACGTTTTAACTAGATTACCTTGATGTTTATGTACCCTCTGAAATATTCGGTATTACGACAAGGCTACATCTGTAATTTGTACCAAAAGGATAAGATACCCTCAAAAAAAACCTTGAAATCGATTTTCTATTGGCCTCTTAAGTCTGAAAATGGTGCCCTTTCAGTTTTTCTAAATTTTTGGAAAAAATATGTCACATGGTGCCAAATTCAGTGAATAGGGATGAGAAGGTGTTCTAGGACTGTTGGGGCCATTTTGTCTAAAATTTAATGGACAGTAATGGAACAAAATATATATGCTAACAAAAGGTATTTGCAGCTTTTGAGATTACTTATGTCTAATATCTATTTTAGTTATTGCACCGCAGTAATAGACGTCTGAATTAAATTCATGCAATTAAGGGCTGCTTTTGCTAGTTTTCAGTAACTGTTGTGTCAAACTTAAGTTATTAACGGGTAAAACTTTTAATTAAGAGAATGAAAAATGTGGAGTGGTTGTGCAGAGTGGTTAGCTGGAAACTGACGTAATAATATATATTTTTAAAAAAACAAGGAAGAATCGAGAATTCAATTTTTTAAATCAAAAGCTATTGAACATTCTTTTCATTGTGAAATCTGGTGTCCACCAAGGATGTATTCTCTCCCCAGTGTTGTTTGCTATACTCATCGACTATATACTTCAAATACGTAACTTCAAAGGTGGAATCCAGCTGAACGGTGATTCTGCTGATGACGTAACCCTTCTATCTCGTTTAAGAGAGGAGTATGTTAGTATATATGCTAACAAAAGGTCTTTGCGGCTTTTCAAATTACTTGTTTCTAATATATATTTTAGTTATTAGACCGCAATAATAGACGTCTGAATTGCATTCATGTAATAAAGGGCTGATTTGACTAATTTTCGGTAAACGTTCTGTCAAGCTCAGCTATTTTATCATATTCAACATTTCAAAGCAACAGTTTCTCAGCATTTACTCTAAGTTTAGAACCTAGCAAGCATTTTATAAGACTCATGTGGTTGGCTAATTGTGATCTGGTCAAATGTGATTAGTCAGATAACCTCCCAAGAGCTAAGTGATTCGTTTACAATGTTTCGATAGACCTTTATTAGCATCAGTGTCTCTTCCTGGTGGACATTTTAGATTGGTTGAACATTTATAATATATTGACAACCGATTCTCTTCCACGTCTAACGAATAGATCTGATCTCCTCTATAATAACTTCCTTGAGTGTAGAAATGGTTTTCTTACTCCTAGGTAGGCTAAGGTTAGGGGGATCAGATGCCTACTCAAAATCACGCTTAAGATTCATCCCATAGCCTGCAAAGGTACCTATCAGCAGTATCAGCCAATCTGAGAACAGATTTGAGCCGAAATAGCTTTTTCTGACTTGCTGTAGCCAGGATTTTATCACGGCTCACTTGCACGCAACGGAGCCAGGCTCACTTGCACGCAAGGTCGTACTCAGAGGGGGGATTAGGGAGTTTGAACCCCTCCCGAAATGTTTTTTTGACTCATAAAAACGTAACAAAAATGGATGTAAATTTTGTATGCGTTTTTTGATGTTTTTTGTGTAAAATCCCCCCCCACAAAAAAAAAAATCTTTGTGTAAAACCCCCTCCGAAAAAAATCGTAGGTACGGCCTTACTTGTACGCTTCCAAGGTCTCCATAAGTCATTTGAATTTTCACTGGCTGCTTTGAGGTTCTGACGGTCCCAACCTTCGTCGGCGTCCCGTCTATCTTTGAATTCCACTCCTACAACAGATTCATCACATTCTAAACAGTAACGAAATTGACCTTGGCTTGGCGTTGTACGTCCATCTCCAACCGTCTTACTTTAATCAACACCAATTTAATCAATTCCTCCAAACGAAGGTTTTACCTTCCAACAGATTGGAATAATTTAACTGGATAGAGAACTAGTGACATATTGAGAATGGGTATCGGCACTGTTTCTGTTTTTATTTCTGTTTCTGTTTTTATCTAACCTGTTTCTGTTTTCCAAAAAAAAACGAACATAAAACAGAAACAGGACATCGGTTTTTGTCGGACCTGTTTCTGTTCTGTTTTTTGTTAACCTGTTTTTTTTCCAGTTCTGTTTTTTTGCTTGTTTTCTGTTGTTTATTTTTTGTTTAGCCAATTGCTTGCGTTTACGCTATTGTTAAAGCTTGCTACCTTGGAGGATTGAAAGCTTTTCATTCCTTGGTCACCTCCTTCATGTTTGTGTAACTAATGCTCACAAGTTCTGGGAGAAATTGATGTAGAGCAAGTTGTTGAATGTGAATCTGATGACAATGCTGATGAACTGGAAGAAGCCTGACATGGATGACCCTGACAATTTGGATGAAGAAAGTGTATGTGATGAGTGGGCTGAAACTACTTCTGACTCTGGAGGCAGTACAAGAGACAGAGTTTTTATTTTATTTGGCTAACTCTTGTAACTAATGTTTCTATCATCTAAGAAGAAGCCCTAGTCTAACTGTAAAACATTCTCAGGAGATTGAAAACAAATAGCTCAATATTAACTTTAAAGCTAGTCCAAAGCAGAGCCAGGAGCTTGAAGTACTGTTACCTTAGATCTTAGAACAAAATAAGTAAGGTTGGGTAGTTTGCAAATAAATGGAAAGGATTTTATAGTACAAGTCAGTAGAAAAGGTTGCTTTAGTAATTTATCAGTTTTTGTATGTACAGGAAAAAAAAAATGAAAAGTATGTATTCCCAACATTTTGTTTTCAAACATAGCAGCAACTGAAAGTAGTAGATAATTTTTGACCGAGTTTTAATTCTACAGGTGCTGACTAAACACTATATTTTAAAAAATTTTGCTGATAATCGATTATTTTCTTGCGTTCTACTGTAAAGGTACAAGACAAGTTTAAAGAAGCAAAATAATCTTACTAGATTGTCTATGAACTTGAAAAAGAGACTAGTTTCACCTCACTCCTGTCCCCTCCAATGACACCATACATATTTGATGGTAAATAATCTGGCATATGTTCAATCTGTTGTATATAACCAGAATAGTAGTTACCATTCCTGAATCAGCTTCAAATGATGATTATTATTAACTTGAAAGTTTTCTTTAAGCGCGCTTTTAAATTTTCAGTCACTATGGGCTAAAGTTCGTGTTTTAATAGGTTATGGCGGACGCAAACCCATGGCTTCTCATCATCGATTCCAGATTCTTATCATTTGTGTCTTCAGAAGGAGGAATTACCTAGGCGGGAGTACTTAAGAGCTTTGCGGAGCATAGTAAATCAATCTGGAACCGACTCCCAGAGGATAGTTTTCACCAGAGTCTTCTGTTAGTTCCTTCAAGACAAGGTTCAACTGATGCATATCCAGTGGTTAAACTGTATAAAGGGTTAGTGGCTCATGCAGTGGCGGCTCTGGCTTCTCTTGCGCCAAGAGCAAATTCTTGATTAGCAAAATTTTCAGGCAAAATTTGTATATGTTAACAAAATTATTTTTAATTTATTAATGAATTAATAATTTATTTTTTTAAATATTTCAATTATTATTATTTAATTTTTTAATTTATTTATTTAATTAATTAGTAATTTATTATCTATTTTCATACATCAACTGTGCCCACTAGTTTATTTTAATAGAAATTCCAAAAATTATAAAGCTATAATAACCGTTAGATTATTTATTTAAAATTTTGCGCTCCTAAAATTTCTGTGTCCAGGGCAAGTGCCACCTCTGTCCCTCTTTTAAGGTCGCCTCTGGACTCGCCATATTGTAAAAGGCTGGATAAAGGGCTAGTGGTGCTAGATGTGCACTTGTGCAGCGACATTGTGTTCTATTTCCCTTGAATATACTAAATTTAAAAAAAGTTGAAACAACCGTTCAAAGACTTTATAATGCTGTGAACTTGATTGAAAATAAATTTTCTAAAATAGAAGACAGGATTGACCAATTTGAGCAGGATACCTTACTTGATACCCTAGTTTTCTACGGCGTGAAACCAAACCCCAATGTGGAATTGATGGATAACCTTATTGAAGTAATAGCACAAATAATGGGCTTGCAAGATTTCAAGAAAATGGACCTCTTAAAGGCTAATCGATTCCGTATGCCTGCTACTCAAACTGAGAATATGAAAATTGCACCCATCCTAGTAAATTTTTTCAAAATTGTATATTGCTCGAAAAGTGTTCGCAGCAAAAAGTAAGTTGGCTAAGTCAGGTGTATTTTGTGTCTTAAAACCTAACTAAAAAGCGTCACGATCTATTAAATGCGGCTCGTAGCACCTTTGGCCCAAGAAATGTTTGGTCTGATCATGGACAAGTTCTAGCCAAAGTTTCGGGTGAAACTCGTGTACGTAAAATAAATTATTTGCATGAATGCATTAGTATGTGACTTGTTAATATTTTTCTTGATTTGTAAATGCCTTCCTCAGGTCATTATTTTTAAATTTTTTTTCACAATTTGTTTTTCATTTCGTTCTCATTTTTTACTTTATTTATTTATTTTTTTTTTTCTCTTTCCGTGCTCTTGGTTCATTCCAATAATACCTGCTGTACAATTAGTTATTTATGTGTTTGTAATCCTTTGACAGGTTCTTCTTTTGCAATAGTTTTAAGTAAAGAAAAATTAAATAAAAAAACAGGTTTTTTTTAACTGAAAGTAAGGAACGACGTTAAAACTTAAAACGAACAGAAATTACTCCGTATATGAAAGGGGCTGTCCCCTCCTCAACGCCTCGCTCTTTACGCTAAAGTTTTTTATTGTTTAAAAAAAATATAATTGTGAGAAAGTCAAACTTTAGCGTAAAGAGCAAGGCGTTGAGGAGGGGACAACCCCTTTCATATACGGAATAATTTCTGTTCGTTTTAAGTTTTAACGTCGTTCCTTACTTTCAGTTAAAAAACCTGTTTTCTTATTTAATTTTTGAACGTTTTTGAATTAATGCAGATTTTGATTTTGGCTCACCGTACATGAATAATTAAAACAAAATTTGTATATTAATTTTATTTTATTTGGTTAAATGGCTTTCTTGGAACTTGTTTAATTTTATTTACGAACGTTTGTATTAGTAATAAATATACGTAACTTACGAATTAACTAATGTAACGAACTTCTATATTCATAGATTTTTAATACGTATATTAGGGGGTCCGCCCCCTAGTCAATACCTAGCTCTTTAAGCTAAAGTTCGAATTTTGTTTCAATTCTTTAAAAATGACCCCTTAATCACAAAGGCCGTTAATTAGAATAAATAGCTCTTATGAAAGTACTTAAAAAAATCTTTGGCTTAAACAGCGAGGTATTGACTAGGGGGTTAACCCAATCATACACGTAATATTTTCTGCTCGTTTTAAGTTTTGATGTGGCTCCTTACTTTCAGTTGAAAATCTTGTTTTTTTATATTTAATTTCTGATCTTTTTCTTTAATAATGCTGGGAAATCCGCCGCCCCCTTCATAGCAATGTCCCTTTCCCCATGAAAACTTCCTTCATGGAAAGATCCTCTCATATAACCCCCGACCCACCCCCTCCCTCCCACCTACCAGAAAAAATCCCCCCTGAAAGCGTCTGTATACTTTCAATAACCAATATATATGTTAAAAGTGGGTACAGTTCATAACTTTCAGCCCTCCCACCGGGGACTTCGTGGGATTAAGTCATCCTGAAAGACATAGTTATCATATTTTCGACCATGCTGAACAAAATGGCCATCTCAAAATTTTGATCGGATGACTTTGGGAAAAAAATGAGTGTGGGAGGGGGCCTAGTTGCCCTCCGTTTTTTTGTCACTTAAAAAGGGCACTAGAACTTTTAATTTCCGTTCCAATGAGCCCTCCCACGATATTCTAGGACCACTGGGTCGGTACGATCACCCCTTTGAAAAAAAAAATAAATAAATAAACACGTATCTGTGATCTTTCTTCTGGCAAAAAATGCAAAATTCCACATTTTTGTAGAAAGGTGCTTGAAACCTCTATAGTAGGGTTCTCTGATACGCTGAATAAGATGGTGTGATTTTCATTTAGGCTGTATAATTTTTAGGGGGTGTTTCCCCCTTTTTTATAAAATTAGCCAAATTTTCTCGGGCGCGTAACTTTTGATGGGTAAAACTAAACTTGATGAAACTTATATATTTGAAATCAGCATTAAAATCTGATTCTTTTGGTGTATCTATTAGTATCAAAATTCCGTTTTTTAGAGTTTCGGTTACCATTGAGCCGGGTCGCCCCTTGCTTACAGTTCGTTACCACGAACTGTTTGATTCTTTTTGGTTCATCTGGTGACTTAAACGAACAAGTAAAACCTGCTTTTGTCTATATTTTAAGCAGCGAGAGTTGCCTTTGCGAGCTCGAAACTAATCCTTTTAATGTAGTTAGTGTCGTAAATAATTCTGTGAGCCAGGCTAATCAAAATCCGATTGATATAAACCCTATTTTAAAGTAAATATGTTCCAGATTTGGGGGGGGGGGGGGGAGAGGAGGTTACCAAAGGAAATTTTTACCACGAACTGTTTGATTCTTTTTGGTTCATCCGGTGACTTAAACGAACAAGTAAAACCTGCTTTTGTCTATATTTTAAGCAGCGAGAGTTGCCTTTGCGAGCTCGAAACTAATCCTTTTAATGTAGTTAGTGTCGTAAATAATTCTGTGAGCCAGGCTAATCTAAATCCGATTGATATAAACCCTATTTTTAAAGTAAATATGTTCCAGATTTGGGGGGAGAGGAGGTTACCAAAGGAAATTTTTCTCTGACTGTACTTCAGATTAACATTCAGGGTTCTCCTTGTCAACAGATAATTTAAGACAAATTGTTTCGGATGGACAGCCTGATGTTGTTGGTTTCGTTTTTGGATTATGGCAATGAAATGCTATTGGATATCCATGGTTACAGAATGGAAATGAATTTTTATTCATTCTGCGGTAGATTATTCATTCTGCGGTATTCATTCTAGGCATTAGTCTGGTCTCTGTAGGTAGTAAATTACTTAGTAGCATTATACTTTTTAGACTGAAAGATGCCGTTGACAAAGTTTTAAGAGAAGAACAGTGCGGTTTTAGAAAAGGTTGAGGATGTGTCGACCAAATTTTCACTCTTAGGCTAATAATTGAGAAGTGCCTGAGTTTTCAATCACCTTTGGTCCTCAGTTTTATAGATTATGAGCAACCGTTCAATTCTGTTGATAGAAGAGCTTTAGTAAAGGTTTTATCCTTATATGGTATACCAGACAAATACACTAAAGTGATTAGTGCTATGTACGAGAATAACACTGCTGCGGTTAAGGTAGGAAATTAGGTCAGCAGCTGGTTTTGTATTAAATCAGGAGTTAAGCAGGGTTGTGTTCTATCCCCTTTTATATGGATTATTTTGATGGACTTTGTCTTAAGGAGCACAGGGAAGGCAATGGGAGACCGCGGAATCAAATGGGGAGGAAAAAGTCTCCTGGACTTAGATTATGCTGATGATTCAATCATCCTAGATGAAAGTGTGAGCAAAATGAATGTAGTTTTAGAGGTTTTGCGAGTACAGGGCGTTAGAATAGATTTGAAAATTAATGTTAAGAAGACTAAGTCACTAAGGCTAGGAATAAGTGAAGATGAAAGGTGACGTTGGGTAATGAAAATATTGATCAGGTAGGCAGCTTCACTTACCTTGGTAGTATTATTAGTAATGATGGTGGGAGCAGTGAAGATGTTAAAAGTAGAATAGCCAAGGCTCAGGGTGTTTTTTCATAGTTAAAAAAAGTTTGGAAGAATAGGAAGATAAGTCTGCAAACCAAGATTAGAATATTAGAAGCTACAGTGATGACAGTGGTCAAATATGGCTCTGAATCATGGACGCTCCGAAAAGCGGATGAAGATTTGCTAGATGTTTTCCAGAGAAATTGCTTAAGGATTGTTCTGGGTACCTGGCTGACTGACCGTATGTCAAACAATAGGCTATACGAAAAATGTGGTTCAATACCATTCTCTAGGGCTATAATGAAAGAAAGGTTGAGGTGGCTAGGGCACGTTGTGCGGATGAAGGATGACAGATTGCCGAAGATTGCTCTTTTCGGCCGACCGTCTAGGGCTAAACGGAAAGTAGATCGTCCTCGTCTGGGGTGGAGGACGTCATAAAGAAAGATTTAATTGAAATGGGAACTTCGTGGGTGGGTGTAAAAAGGGAGGTTTTTGAGAGATTAGGGTGGAGGAGAAGCGTGCGTAGCTGTGTTGGCCTCAGGCGGCTTGGTGCTGCGGTGAGTTGTTAGTAGTAGTAGTAGTAGTAGTATATTCCTAGATATTCGCAAGGCTTTCGATTCCTTAACCCATAAAACTCTTCTATCGAAGATGTCTCATTTTGGCATAAGGGAAAGTGTATTTTCTTGGTTACAGTCTTATTTGAAGGATAGGTTAATTTCTGTTGATCCACTTTTCCGGTCACCCTCACAAGTGAATTTTGGCGTCCACCAAAGATCAGTTTTAGGGTCTGTGCTATTTTTCATTTATGTAAATGATCTTTATTATGTAGTAAAAAAAAAGCAGAAACTTATTAATTGCTGTACACTTTGTCATCCTAAGCCTTCCCTTGCCCATAGTGGCAACTATAGTTCGCCTTCTTCCGATGTCCTTGTTTGTTTTGCTGATGACATCGCACTTGGCACTTCGGGGAACTGCGAATCAGAGCTTCGATTAAATTTAGAAAATTTGTTTGAGAGGGTAATTTTGTGGCTTGATGCTAATTATCTTACCCTAAATTTTTCTAAGTCCAGTTTTTTTTATTTTTTCGCGTGTTAATCAGGTTTATCCCCAGTTATCAGAAATTCACCAGCCAAATAGGATAATTCTTAGGCCTAAAGACCAATATGTTCGTTTTTTTGGGCATTCTTGTTGACGAAAACCTATCTTTCAAGCATCACATTGACTTTTTTAAGATGAAGATATGCAGGAGTCTCGTTATTTTAAGGAAACTTAAACATACTTTTCCTGGATCAATTTGAAAATTCTTCTTCAATGCTTGATCCAATCTTACGTTTCTTACTGTCCAATAGTGTGGATGTCAACTGTTCCTTCACTGTTAAAACCACTTTCTAAGGTTTACAATAAAGCTAGAAACTTCATTCAGGAAACTAATCGTTCATTATTATCCCATTACTGAATCTTGAGTCACTGTACATTCTTTCATGTGCATGTTTTAATTTTTCTCAGCTTCATGTTGATCTCCCCCGGCCCCTAAGTGTTCCGCTATCTTTTACCTCTGATCAAAATAATTGCAATCTTCGCAATATGAAGAATCATGTTCAAGTTCCATTTACTTCTTGTATAAGATCATATTTTAATCCTCTAATGACTAGTCATATTGTTTTGAATAAGTTGCCTGAATCAGCTCGAGGGTGTCGCTCATTCGGTTTGTTTAAAAAAAAATTTTAAAATTCTTTGGCTTCTTAGAAGTTATTTTTATCTATTTATTTTTTTTTTATTATTTTTTTTAGTCTATTTAATCTACTTAATTAATTTAGTCTATTTATTCTGTCTAGTTTTGTTTTCTATAGTTTTTATTTTATTTATATTTTCTTTTCTTCTCCTTTTTGCTCTTCTGTCTGTGAATATGTGATCATTTTAAATTTCCTTTTGTTTTTCTTCTCTGAGGAAGTAACTCATTTGTCTTCTCCCTTCTTAACAGGCCAATAAGCTTTTGGGGGAATAGTAACACGTCATATTGTATGTGTATTTAATGAAGAATAAATCTTATCTTATCCGTTGAACCTTCTTTTGAACGAGTCAACAGAGGGATTCTATCTTGCTCACAAGGCCCTCGATTTGGCACAGGGTGTCTGTGCATGCAGTTCCTTAAATCGTTAAGCTCTAGTGTTAACGGAAAAACTGCTATTAACGAAAATAACACTTCTTTCAACGACGTAATACCAACGAAGATGACTTTTGCCTAAGTTGAATTGTCTCAACTGAAGCTGAATAGAATTCTTCTTAGAATTTACAGCCATTTTTTTGTAAATTGGATAGCCTCTAATGGCCTTATGTTCTTCCGTCTCAACAGGGGCGTCGTTTGGGGGTGGCAAGGGGGGGGGCAGCTGCCCCCCAATAAAGTGGAAGAAATAAAATATTATAATATTTTTTTAAAGTAAAAAATATTATACATCCCATGCCCTTTGACTATCCAGATATGGGCCCCTCTTGCCCCCCCAATAAAAGTGCTGGAGATTCGCCCCTGCGTCTCAAATACCCATGCTTAGGTATTTTCCGCTCAAGGCTTGAATTTCAAATTTCCCCATCGTTCATAAAAGTAGCCTAATTTAGACTTTTGAGCATCGGTGTCAAATTCTCACTTTTCCTAGTGACCTAGTGACTAGGGCTCTTTATTTTTAAGTTAACATGACCTTACTTTACCAAAACAATTTTCTTACAAACCTTTAGAGTTCCTTTAAGGTATTTTTAAGCATCCATATCTCAAACAGAAAATCAGTGGTACGCTAGCGCTTGACCTTTATGCCCCCTCCCTTCAAAGCTCGTTGACAATGTGTTAGCATTGTCATCAGATTTGCAGCTTATACCTTTTTATTGTTTCCTTTCATTTGGTATTTTAATTGAAAAATAAAAAAAAAATAACAAAATCGCCCCACCCTAGATTGTTAACAACACATTTTTTTTGCTTCTTCGTTTTACAAAATCAAAAAATTCTTGCCCCCCTAAATTTTTTTGAATTCCCCCCCCCCCATTATTTATCCGCTGATAAATAAAATTATTGTTCATATACTTTTTCCTATAATAAATGCTATAAACTAGTAACCACTTACAATTGTTTTTATTGCCAAAGACTATATCGAAAAGACTATTTTAATTCATAGCTGCTTTAAACTACAAATAAGGGAAAGCGGAGAACACACTTGCTATGAACATAGGTCAACGCAGAACTGCTTTAAGTAAAAATGAATGGAGATTTTAATTAAACAGAAATCATTTGTGCTTTATATTCTGCTGTAAAGCAGCTTTGTTAGCCTTTCCTCCCCAAAGAGGAGCAAATTCAAACCTTTCGACTTGTAGTGACTCAAGAGGGGGTAAATACTCTGCTACTGTCACTACATTTTTAATCGATCTCACGACGGTCTCGTCGTGACTTAGAAGCCTTTCTAACCATGATGAAACTCCATTCAGAGGGTTTTCGGTTTCTTCAATGACATAATCTACTAAACTTATTTCTGCTGCACGCTTTGCGTCAATTTTTTCACAGCTCAAGAGCGCTTTTAGCGCATTTCGTCTTCCAACAATCTTCACAAGCCTTGTTCCACCACCCCATCCAGTTGCAACGCCCATTTTTGCCTGAACAAAGCTAATTTCAGCATTTTGCGTCATTGCTCTAAAATCACAAGACGTTGTTAATTCAGCCCCTCCTCCAAGAGCTCTTCCCGAAACAAGTGCAACTGACACAAGTGGTAAGTTTAAAAGCCGCTGGGTTATATGCTGCATGAACTCGCACATCTTATCCCCGTCTTGTGGGTTGGATATCTGTTTCACAGTTGTTAAGTCACCTCCAGAGCAGAATATAGGGCCAGACGAATGAAGGATAACGCCTTTTCCTGAGGTCCATCTTTCGAGTTCACATACTGAATCATGAAGGTCTACCATCATTTTTCCTACAAGAATAAAAAAGTATAAGCTGCTAAAGCATTAAAACGTTTTGAAAATCCTTATTAATTGTTTGAATATCTTTTCCATATACATAAATTAGCATCATGTTGCTTTTAAATAGATTTTGTTATGAAGGTGCTTCAACTAATGCTTTAGCATCAATTCATTGACCTCTAGTCGCCCCTCTTAAAGTTGCGCAAATCCTACTTCCTTGATAAGATTATAATTAACTTCTAACACAACTACTCCTGCTTGGGCTCTTCAACTATGACCACTCCTACCACAAATTCACTCAGTCATGATAGTACTTCTACCACAACAGCTGCCACCATGACAACTACTACTATGGCAATGCCCAAATTGCATATTCCTACCACAACTACTAATATCATAAATACTGCTACCATAGCTACTATTGTTACTATAACTAAAGTTGCTGGAAACTTGTGACTACTTTCACACTGGCAACTGCTGTAGCTATTACGGTTACTGTTACTATACCGTATAAACAGAAACTTTGTACTTTTTTAGACTTAGGATCAATAGGGAACGCCCCTGAATGATTAAATGTTGATCTTGTAAAATTAGTTGAATGATTGAAGTCATTCAATTCCAACTATGCCAAACGTTGCCCTGGTGCACCGTTTGTCATCAGACTAAGAACATGATCATGAGAAAATAAATTTGTTTTATTATTTTTATGTTCAATTGTTCCAAAATGGAATTTCAAATCTATGGAATTTCTACTACTACTAACAACTCATCGCAGCACCAAGCCACCTGAGGCCAACAAGGCTAAGCACGCTCCTCCTCCGTCCCAATGGAGGAGGATCGCCAAAAATTTAATGTCTTTTTATTAGTGATCCTAGTTGTATTTTTAGATTTGAAGATTCATTCTTTTGCTGAAAAAAGTGACCCCACAAAAGTAGAATTCCTCAATTTTACTGAAAGCTATTTTCCATGGAGATGGTGGATGAGAAGGTGGAGGAGACTGTAATGAAATTGTTGGAGCGACGGGAAGTGATTTTGAATGTGGGCACAGTGTTAGTGTAGTTAAGGTTATGACTCCGAAAGGTTATGACTACTATCACTACAAAATAAACTGTGTCAGCTAATTGTATCAGATCGTCCAATTTGAACGGAATGTCTGCGTTGACAAGAAATCGGAGTTGCGAAATACGAAGAAAATCGACTTTGGAAACCCATTCGTGGAATCCTGCATCTTCATCTATTTCTCCAATTTTGAAAATGAAAAGATAATTATTTTCTCGAAAACTAGAAACATAGAGGTGCTAGACTTTGGCATTGGATTGCTGTGCTGGTTTCGATTTTGATGGACAAATTCTCTGGTGGAAAATTTTGTTGTGTTTGATTATGGTCTTGAGCGTTATTAAATTAGTTTGGATTGGTTTCTAAAATGGGTAAACAATGAATATTCTAACCTTTAAATTGTGAACTTACATGCTACGATAAGTACATCCAAATCGATTGGAAAAAAAATGACTAAAAGTCTTCTACATGATTTATCCTCGTAAGAATGGAAAATATACAGGTTTCCGATAAAAAAAAAAGAAAAAAAAATGTTCAACTTTTTTCAAAATATTGCGCAGATCAGCTAACCAAAATCACACCGCATAATCTGCAATAGATAAGTTTTGAACAACTATGGTTAGAAGCTACGAGATTTTATAGAAACTATCGGAAAACATTGAACTTTGAACAAGAATAATAACAAAAATCAGGGATATAGTGACTTCATCAATCGATTGAGTAAGATTGAGAATCGATTATGTTGAATTTGACTTAAAAACCGGTTTTATCATTGAACGTGATTCGATTTTGGGTAAATAAGATGTACACACGCAAAAGAAATTTACCAGCTCTGCACACACTCTTCGCAACTATGGCAACGCTGCCTATACTTTAGATATATTAGGAAAATTGTCTGATTCGTTTTCATGTATAGGTCCTAAAGGAAACGTCAAAATGTCAACTGAGAAGACAAAAGCACAGTTTCTCAAAGTTTACTATTCTCTTAAAACAAAAGAAATCTAAGTAAAAGCCTGTGTTTATGTCGAAGGGAGCAGATATCCCAGTAAAATCCAATGATAATTTCCCTTTTCTTGTTCAAGTCTAGTACTTCCTTTTGTCAACAACAATCTCAAAAAGGAAAAGAAGATGGAACCTAATGCCAAGTAACACGTTCAAATGAATCTAATTTTATTCGAACTGCATGTTTAATATTCTTTTAGTTCCCTGAGCGAATATTCACTTTTTTCTCAACTAAGTATTTTATCTTACCTAAGCCCCGTGACGCAAGTTGTTTAAGATAAACTAGAAAATAGTTGTCTTTAAAAAAAGATATTAATTCAATTCAATAATTTCCCGTGAGAGAGAAAGTCCAGAACATATTGGTTTTTTTTTTCATAACTTATATTAAAAAGATGCAGATTTTTTTTATTACTTGAATAAATAGTATGAAATTAATTTTTTTTGCATAAAAATATGATTTATAAAGATAAATAAATTAATTAGCTTATTTACATAGAAAAAAGTCAAATGACACCTTGTGCTCTGATTATTTAGGAATTACATTACTGCACTATCACATAATGAGAAAGAAACATGACAACTGCTCAGTGACAAAGCTGTGGGGAAGGCTTGAGATCCAGACGCACCCCTACCAACAAAACGTAAGAAGTAATATTTAAATATGTGCTTTTTGGTTAAATTACATAATAAATACCAGAATTTATTCTTCATAATTAAACCCACCCTCTAAAAGGACATGGGGGTCCTGAAGTGGAATCGTGGCAACGACGCTTAAGATTATTCTTCTATTTCTGTTTTACCCTGTGAAAAACTAGCATGGAATTTATATAATCATAAGCATGTTCGTGGATTCAGTTCCCTGTAGAATTCAGAGTCAGAATTCAGTAGTCAGAATGTAGTCAGAATTCAGTTCCCTATAGGTGTTTAAAACATCGGATTGAGATCAGAATAAAGATTCCCATTGATTATTTCTTCATAAACTGAATATTTAAATATAAGGTAGCTCTTCATATTACGGACAAGCAAGTGTTCGCTTCTTGATTTAACAGAGTATGTCTATGTTAGAATACAAATTGTGGATAAACAGAACAGACTTTAAGATGGTTACTCCTCCATAAAAATTGCCATGCGTATTGGTTACTGTTAGAACTTGAAGAGTGGGAATTTATTTGAAAATTTTTGAAAATCTATACAGTGAAAAATATATATCGGTTTTCGCTTTGTGCTTTTTTTCTTTCTTTTTTTTATACAGCGTTTTATGGATGGTTTTCCTTCTTGCTCTGAGTCAACCATATATTCCGTGTATGTTTTCGTAATTTTAATTAAAAGCAAAAAGTGATGATGTTAAAGATGATAATATTTGGTTCAATTTGTATTAAGGAGAGTGAGTTTTGTTTCAAAAGTCGGAGCGTTTAGAAGTAGATGAAGACAGAACTATGAAAGATCCCCAACTTTTTCGCATGCAGGCCAATGGTCTGCATATTGGAGGAACCGATCTCCTGATTTGCTTTCTTCAGCAGAGAGTGCAATGTGTGGTTTGGGGTGAAAAATATGACGCTTCCCTTGTTTTCCTCCCAGATTTCTCTAGGTACCCATTTAGAGCTGGGTTGACTCTGGCTGAGCTTATAGACTCACAGCACCAACCCCAGATCCAAACTAAATAACCAGCGACACCAGGACTCGAACCCCCGTACTTAGGATTTCAAATCTAGCGTGCTAACCACTCGGCTAGGAAAGATCCCCAAGGTACAACCTTAAAATCATAAATTACGAATTACTTTATGGGTTTAGTCAGACTCGAACCACTTATAAATTAATAGTCGCGGAGATTTTTTTAGCCAAACCCTGTTTGAATTTGTGAGTGTTTTTTTTTAAACGTGTTTTTTGGTGACGGTACTAAATGATGCCTGGATGCTGGATGGAAAGTGAATTCAGTTTTTCTTAATATTGTGAAAGCCTTTGAAGCAGTTGATCATGGTATATTACTTGCAAAACTTAATAATTAAGAGGGGCTTCTTTGGACTTTTTAAGGTCATGCCTTTATAATCGGTCTTAATATGTGAGTTTTGATGGTACCTCATATGGTAGGAAGAAAGTTGAATAAGGTGTTCCACAAGGGTATGTGCTCGGACCAACACTATTTTGTAAATTTATTAACGACCTTTTTGGAGCTATAGAGGGTTTGTCGTTTGCCCTGACTTTTCCTGTCAGCGAATTTTTAAAGTTAATTATTGCACTATTTGTGGACGATGCGCATTTTACAGTAGCATCAAAGACTGAACGGTAACTAATAGAGAAGCTTGTTACTGGTATGAGCCAAATTGATCACTATTATTTAGATGACTTGTGAATCTTCTTTTGAAAGAGTCAGCAGAGAAAGTTTTAGGGATAATTTTACCAGGAAAATCATTCAAGATCAAAGTGCACCGTCGAAGGAAGCTGTTCTTCAAGTACTCTGTTCTCGGCTTGCCAACCTCAAGATAATTGGACCGAGCTGTGTGCCTTCATGTCTATCTTGTCAGTTGAAAAATTGGGGGCACAATACAAGAAAGCTATAGAGAAGGATATGAATTTAAGTGTTTGCCGTAAACAGCCATCAACGCTACATCAAACCTCTCACTAACAGACTGGAAAGAGTCGTGTGGAGCGTCTAAACCTGTTTTATTAGCTCTATTTAGGATCTTTTGGAGTGGTTCCAACAACATTTTCGGAGCAATAGCATACAGTGGGCATCCATACTCGGAGATGAGTCTGATGCAAGAATTGTAAAGTGGGATGATCAAGCTCAGTGTTAGAAGGTTTTGCGAAGCAGGGTGGTCCCCATTTTTCTTGCGCAAGACAATCTGACCTGATCGAGGTGAATTTTCTAGGAAAGGTGTGTGATGAACTGGATTTCTAAGAGACGAATCTCTTCGGCTTTCTTTACAGCTACGTTCTAGAAGATAAAGTTGGGGTGTATGCGTAGTGCTTTTGATCGGGAGATCATTAGCTGTTTTGTTTTCGATGCATTGAAACTGACCATCCGGGTATCGGACCACTTTTTAATTTTCAAAAGATTTGTCAGTAGGGGCAGGGAGGTTTTGATTGTGTTTTCATCTTTTGGGATGAATGCATGTGCTATGGTGTCATCGGCAAAGTGATGCAGAAGGCACGCAAGGTTATCTCCCATGTCATTTATGTAAAGAATGAAAAGCATAGGTCCCAATATACTACCCTGGGGTACGCCTGTCTTTATAGGATATTCTAGGAAAGTAAACCCATCAAGAGCAACCCGCAGTGTACGATCAAAATAAAGCTTTCAATCATCTTTAACAGAAGTCCTCTGACACCATACGTGTAAATTTTCTTCAGTAGACCACGATACCATACTCTGTCAAAAGCTTTAGCAATGTCAAATGACAATAACCTTATGTCGTATCCTTTTGCCAGAAGTTCAATCCACTCCTGGTGTTGGGCCATTAAGCATTCAAGCGTTGAAGGGAGAATCTATATTGGCGTTCGTCTAAAATTTGGGGGTACGCATAAAGTGAATGATTCGAAACCTTTCCGTAAACTTCCCCTACGCAGGAGCTCAGGCTGATAGACCTATATGAGCCTGTGCTCACTGGATCGCCACCTGGCTTAGCTGAAGAAATGACATAGACAGATTTCCATATGTATTGAAAGGTTCTAGAGGGAAAACGCAGCCGGAAATGCGATGACAAACGTCCAGCTAATTCGGAACTTTTTGAGAATTTGGGAATACGGAAAATACCTCGGCAAGAGCTTCCGTCTTTCCCTGGGAGTCTCGAACAACTATCCCGTCATTAATTTTTAGAGAATGTTTCTTAAAAAAAAAGAATTGTTTGCGAGGGTAAAAACTAACACTTTTAGGAACTTAGTACTCTTTTATAGACAATTTTACACCATATATTAATAAGAGTCATCTATGAAATTTTATTTAAGAGGTGGCTGTTATGCATGAAATCCAATCTTATCAGGAAGGCTTAGATTTTTTATCTTTGCTTTTGTTTTTAAGGGACAACCACTACTCAGAGTAGTTTATTCTCTGATATATAGACCATTAGCGGGTTCAACATAGCCATTAAGCCCTTTCAAATCGTCTGAAAAGGAGATGATCTTTTTGTTTTCCTTCAATAGCAGTATTCTATATTTCAGGTCACTTTCAAGGGTCAAGCACAACTTAGTGGAATCTATTCCTGGGTTTATTTGTAATGAGAGAGTTCGGTCTCTTTATAGAGTCGTTTCAAATTACATTAATGGGAAGTTCCAATGATGCAATATGTTATTATTGCATAGAAGGCATTTTTCTGATCTTTCAAATCATTTTTAACGGTTAAGCACAGCTCGGTGGAGCCTGTTTCCGGGTGTATTCGTGATCAATTCATTCGACGTGAATAGAAAAAAAAAATATTTTATGAGAAAATTGTGTCATGGATGTGCGAATTTTTTTTAGATGTGACTCCCTGGCTGCTACAAAAAAAAACAGAGAACTAAAGTTAGCGGAAAAAAAAATCGTCTGGCTTTTTTAGTGAAAGCCTATACATGTCTATTTTTCCACATTTTATTCTGTAATGTTATCCTGCTTGTGTTGTTATTACTACGGCATTTTATTTTTTTTTTAACACAACCAAATTTTATTTTTAAGTAGTAATGCTATTATTTAAAAAGCTAGTAGCGTCTAATTTCAACGAAAGACTTTTAATAGTGCCATAAACAATCGGCTGGGAGCATCAATGTCCAATTAGACACCTCGGGCGAAAAAGGAGTTGCTAGCACTGTCTTGTATAACTATTTGTAGAGTTGATTAAATCTCACCAAATTCGTTGTACCATTATTTGTGACGAGTCAAAACCTCAAAACATTTTGTGGTATGTTGCTTTCTTAAATGTTCTTACGTTGTAAAAGTTTAGTATCTGCATTAATTGTATTTGAAGCTATATATAATAAACAGAGGAATTGAATTTTGAGATACCTGTCACGAGAAGAAATTTGGCGAAAAATCTGTGCGCCATCTTTCGCAAACTGGATAGGTAAGGAAGATGAAAGCTTTTTATGTATATAAAGAGGGCTCTTATATATGGAATAAACAAGAGCCAATATAGCTGAGCACTTTCAGTGGGCGTTCAGACGCTGGATTGTGTCTCAGACTCAGTCTAAGCTTCCTGCTCAGAATGATTGAACGTCCAAGGTATCTTCAGAAATAGGAAATTCTCAATCATAATCGTCACCTAAATAGGTGTTTTCAGTTCTGAAAAAGTTGCTCGATAGTTCCTATTTTCAGCTTTCAACCATTCTGAGCGGGAAACTTGGACAGAGTCTTGATAAAACCTATAATAAGTTACTTTTTTGCGATTCCAAAAATGTCGCGATCGCAACAGGAATTTTGTGTAAAAGTATAAGCAAAATATTGCCAATTTTCGGACTCAGAAAATTTAGGAAGAAGTAATTGACTAGGAATTGACAGGGTTTCGTGTGGGATGTAATAAACAAAAAAAAAAGTTGAGTCTATGATCTTTATGAATGCTTTCACTTTGTTTGTATATCTTAAGGCCATCTA
Source organism: Artemia sinica (assembly GCA_027921565.1). NCBI lineage: Eukaryota > Metazoa > Arthropoda > Branchiopoda > Anostraca > Artemiidae > Artemia > Artemia sinica. The sequence goes on from CM051264.1 coordinate 54,085,172, forward strand.
CGTGTGAGTGTCAAAAATGTTAGGGAGGTATCCCTATTTGGTGCAATACCAGGCAGACGCTTCACTAGTCAATATATTTCATCATCTGATTTAGGTTGTATTGTAATTGAGATTACTGAACTTTTAGTTTTTTACCGACAGAGACTGATCTTCTATCATTGGTTTTACGTTATATATTTCCATCAGAAAATTTACCGTAGAAAAAAATTGAGCAAGCAGAATAGTGGTGCCTCACACCACTATTCTGCCGACTCAAATTTTCCTACCGACTGGATGAAAACATCGGAGGGTGTCCCCCTCTCCCCATACGTGATGCACCTGGTACCAGGTAATACTAGTGCTATCAGGATTCTCGAAATACTAGGGATTTTATAATTGTGATTTCCAGGGCTGTCACGTATGGGGGGAGGGGAACGCCCTCCCTCCAATGTTTTTTGGGCACTCGGTAAAGAAAATGAGTCGGAATGATCGGAACCCCGAAGTGCCACGATTTTCCAACCCTACCAAAATTTCTTGTTCGGTTAAATAACGACCACGAAAATGCTGGCATATCATCTACATAAATCTCGAACTGAATCGCAGTAGTTTTACCTCCTGCCGGGATTTTATAGATGGCGCCACTATTTTCTATTTGATTAAAGAAAGTGCATGAAAATAGTGACATGACATATATCGAAATCTCAATCTCGGTCAGTAAACGAAGCGGTTTTACTGACTCGTGCAGATATTTTACGTATCGTCTTTGAAATGGACATTGTGCTAACTATTCCTGAAAAAAAAATAGTCGGTAAAAATGACGAGCCAGTCGGTAAAATCCCACGCTCCCCCTCCTCCCCCTACAATTTTGGCCAGTGATGACCCTAGTGGTTTCACAAATAGTTTTTAAGGTCCTTGAAAAGAATTTGATGTGTCTCATAAAAAGGAACTGGATTTTCTGAAGACCAAAAGGCTATTTTTGATAAGCATATCAGGTAAAAATCTGCAACAAAATTGAAAGGGCCAAGATCTGTTACTGGATACTTTAGTCCTTTACTTTGACTTAGACAAGGTTGTTCAATTACAAGCAGGAAATATTTCTTATTTCTTTCACAAAATGAAGATCAATAATTTCATAAACGAAGAAGAGTGAAAGAAGACGGTCCTTAGAAGCGTTAGAAGAAGAAATTGAGTTGATTGGAGGGACTGGTAATGATACCACAGTGCCATATCTTCGTTTTAGCATGAATGTTTTCTGATCATTTGGGTTCCACAGAACAAGAAAAGCATTGGGTGCTATTGGATTCAAGCTACTCCAAGAAATTTTCTAGACATTTGGTTCATTCTTGTGAGGTATTTTGAGCATAGGTATTTGCCCATTCAGGAAGTTGATTATCTATAGTGTCAGTAAAAATTACTATATAAAGCTGGAAATTCATTCGCCTTTGCCATAGTTCGGCTGCTTACTAATGCCAGAAAGAGTGAACCACATATTAGAATCAAACAAAGAATCTGATTTTTAATATTTTCAAAGCTGCACAAAAGGATATAAAGGTTATTCGAAAGTTCTTTTCAGCAAAGTCATAGAACTAAGAATATGTTCAGCAGAGCAGAAGAGTGCGGTATAAAGAGAGTTGGAGTCTTGAAGATTGCAGCAGAAACAAGAGTGAAGGCAGGCCGAGGTGCTTAACGAATGATCTCTTCATCCAAAAATTACTGAACCTTAATAAGGTTACTTTCAGCAAATTCAAGGAACTAAGAATCAGTTCAGCAGACCACAAGAGTGCAGCATAAAGAGAGTTTCGATGGGGGAGTCTTAAAGATTGCATGAAAAACAATAGTAAAGGCAGGCAGAGGTGTTTTACGAGTGATTGTCATCAACAAATTATTAAACCTTAATAAAGTCCCTTTTAGCAAAGTCAAGGAATTAAGAATCAGTTCAGTAGAGCACAAGAGTGCAGCATAAAGAGAGTTTCGAGGGGGGAGTCTTAAAGATTGCATCAAAAACAATAGTAAAGGCAGGCAGAGGTGTTTTACGAGTGATTGTCATCAACAAATTATTAAACCTTAATAAAGTCCCTTTTAGCAAAGTCAAGGAATTAAGAATCAGTTCAGTAGAGCACAAGAGTGCAATATAAAGGGAGTTTCGAGAGGAGTCTTGAAGATTACATCTGAAAGAAGAGTGAAGGCAGGCAGAGGTGTTTCACGAGTGATCGTCATACAAAAATTATTGATATTTAGTAAATATCCTATTAGTAAACTGAAGCAACTTTGAGTCAGTTCAGCAGAACACAAGAATGCAGCATAAAGAGAGTTTTGAGGGGGAGCCTTGAAGATTGCATCAGAAACAAGAGTGAAGGCTGGCAGGGGTGTTTCACAAGTAATCGTCTGCAAAAATTATTCAACTTCAGCTGGATTGTTGGTATGTCAAATGTTAGTAAACGGATAGAATAAGAGACATAACTAACCTACTCCGTTTTATGCTACTGACTGACCAAGCTTGCTAAAAAGCATCTTTTGCAAAGAAAACAAGTAATTTCGACTATTACTCTTTGCTTTGTCAGCTTTATCTTGTTCTTTTTACATATTATTTGAAAAAAACTACGTTTTCTAAAGAGTTAAAGAGGCTGAGTTACAAGGTCGAACCTTAAAACGTACAGGGATTAGGAGGCACAGTTGGGGGGCTGCCGCCCCCCAAACCCCCCGCTTTCGCAGCCTTTAAATAAAAAAAAAGTTTTTTAAACTGAAAGTAAGGAGCGACATTAAATCTTAAAACGAACAGAAATTATTCCGTATATGAAAGAGGCTGTGCCCTCCTCAACGCCTCGCTCTTTACGCTAAAGTTTTTATTGTTTAAAAAAAGAGTTGTGAGAAAGTCAAACTTTAGCGTAAAGAGCGAGGCGTTGAGGAGGGCACAGCCTCTTTCATATACGGAATAATTTCTGTTCGTTTTAAGATTTAATGTCGCTCCTTACTTTCAGTTTTTGAGTTTTTCGAAGTTTTTTGTACCCCCCGCCCGGAAAACTTCTTTTGTAAAAACCCCTTGAAAAAGATACGGCCCTGCAGATAGCTTATCAAAATTATAACCCTGTATCGTTTTTTTATTGTTATTTTGTAGGTTTCGGAACTCAATTTCATGTTTGTCCATCAACCCAGGCTCTTAAACGAAAATAAGGCCCATATTTCGTGAGTTTTTGTTAATTGAAACAGGAAAATTCAAATTGAAAATACAGGTTAGGACCTTTTTAAGTATACAATATCAAAATAAGCTAGATTAATGTCATACAGACTTAGAACGGCTTTTCAACGAATAAAAAAGACAAATCTTGTTCGTAAGCAATCGCTATTTAACTTAATCACAAAACCATCATCATTTTTACATCTTTTTCAACATCGTACACTAAAATATTCTCCGTTAACTCTTCCTTATCTCCATGACAGTAGGAATGACCTAATATCTCCGGGGCGAACACACATGCTGCCATCTACAATTGAGTCTAACGCTGACGGACTATAATTTATGCATGTTTTTATGGTTTTTGTCACTGAGAATAAAATTTGCAGGATTTGGCTCACTTGAAAAAATATGGTTTTTCTCACTTTTATGGATGTTTCTTGGATTGTTATGAGTGTTTGTCAATTTATTTGTTGGTTTTCATGGATGTCAACAGCGATTTATGCATGTTTTTATGGTTTTTGTCACTGAGAATAAAAAACAGGATTTTTCTCACTTTGATGTATTTTCATGGTTTATTAATGTCTAATGGGGTCAAGGTCGATTGATTTGTTGTTGTTGTTTGGCCAAGTGTAATGACACGAGGGGTGATTTACGTAATCAGTGTGGAATGTGTTGATCTAAGGGAAGTGAATTTCCGAGAAGTTTATTGCGTAACCGAGGGGGAAGTGGATTACCGAGAACTTGATTACATAATCGTTGGGGAGAATGTTTTGATCCAATAACGGGAAAACCGGATCACGTGTCTCCTTCTAAGCCAATCAGAGAGTCGGTTACATCTCATTCTAAGCCAATCAGAGAGTTGCTTACATATGTTTTCCCATTACATCGCAATTCGCCCTTGAGATTTCGTATATAACGGACATGCATTGTGATTAAACATTCAGAAAGTTTCAAGACACAATGGATAGAGCATCTGAAATTATTGACAAGGATACTTCATTGTAGAATGATTAACAATGTGTGTTCTGTTTAGTAAATTTTCATTCTTTATTTTCAAATAAAATCATTTTACATAGTCGCCCTCCAGTAAATTCAAATTCAGTTACCCCCCCCCCCCCACACACACAATACAAACTCCACTATATATTGTTTATACTCGCTAGAAAGCTTAAAATATGTTCTTTTTTACCACGTAAACCTAACCTCCCCCCCTCCACACCCCTCCTCTGTTTATGACTTTAATTCTTCCATTGGAAATAACTCTGTTTTTGAACTCTCCCTTTTGACAGGCAACTTCTGTCAACCCTTAGCTATCAATATACAGTTTCCCTTTAAGCCGTGAACCTGACTTTTATCAGTTCCGTAAACATGTTAAAACCTTAATTATTGCATCCCCGCCAAATGAGCATCCTGTGCTAGTCAAATATGTAGACAGCTCGTGTCTCAGTAAATTCAAGTTCAGGTAACCCCCCACACAATACAAACTCCACTATATATTGTTTATACTCGCTAGAAAGCTTAAAATATGTTCTTTTTTACCATGTAAACCTAACCTCCCCCCCTCCACACCCCTCCTCTGTTTATGACTTTAATTCTTCCAATAGAAATAACTTTGTTTTTGAACTATCCCTTTGACAGTCAACTTTCTGTCAACCCCATAGCTATTAAGTCACTCTGGTTTGACATAAGCATTCCCGCAATGATTTAATTAGCTGTCACCCCACAATTGCACTTCCTGCATGTTTACGTTAGCGACATAACCAAAAGGTTTCACAGATCAAAACGGATTGTTTTTTCCCATCGAATTAAAACAGTTTCAAGCAAAAAGAGATTGCGATAATTAAGCTCGTGGGTTCACAACCTGTATGGAAGAGTGAAACGAGTTATTCCCCAAATTAATTGCTAACAAATATTTTTAGGACATTATGTAAAAGAGGGGGATTATGTGAAAGGGGGAGGGGGGATGCTAACAGCCCTTTAGAGTGCATATTTTTTAGATACATCTTGAAATGTCTCGTCGGAAAACGAGAGTCTTTATTCCTTTTTTCTAGCTTTCTTTCGATAAAGTTTCTTTTATATTCCCAGGAGAGAGCGTGTAAACTATGGTTTTTTAACTTTGATATACAATGCTAGAAAGAAAAGTCTTTAGCAGTTGCATGAAGACTATATTAAGTGTAAATTGAATAACATTTACATCTAAGATCGTTAAGTTAGGCCTATAAGCTGCTGGGTTAACAATCTTTTTTCTATTTTAAAGCCAATAGACTGGAACATTAAAAAAATTTTAATGGTAAAAATAGGATTTCTACGCTTTTCGGGTTTATTTCTCACAATTTGTGTATTTAATTTTTTCTCAACATGGTAAAAACAGGAGCATTTCTCGTAAATTTTACTTTTTGCTTTGTTGAAAAGGGGGGAGGGGAATTCTTTGTGATAAATGCTTTCTAGACAAAATTATGGCTAGGTTAGGTTATGGGGTACTAATTTTCCTTCTGTAAAAAAGGGAAAAATTATTTCAATACTAAATTTTTTCTCTTCTTTAAGGCAAATTATGAAGAATGTATGGCACCCCCTCCATCTAAGAGAGCAAGAGAGGATGAGGCAGCCCCTGCGAAGGTGACAGTTGTGCAGTATGGTCGCTGGCCGAAGCCCTCCAAACAAGTGTTACCTGCCCAAGTCCATACCGTCACTGGCCCTACTACACAAGCCGCAGCCCAATCTGCACAAGAATGTAACGCCACCAGCCCGTCCACCCTCCATCATGCGTTGCCTGGCCCTTCAAGAGCTACCCCACCTACACAAGGTCAGGAGGTTGCCCTCCAGCATGCTTCGCCAGTGCCTTCAGGCACCCAGCTACAGCCGAAATATAAAAATGTGAGCATTTTACCTAACTTATAGAAATATCTAAACCAACCCATTTTTCATCGCTGTAAAAGTGTGTGTCAGAGATATTAAAAATGTTATTTTCTCTATAATCCCCCACCCCTTGTTTAAAATTTCTCTGCTCCCCCTCCCTCAGAGATATCTAAATATAATGTATATTTTTTTTGCTTGTCAAAGAAACCGCTCTTTTTTAATCTTTCCTATTTTCTCTGCCTACTGTAGGCATCTTCGCTATTTTTCAAGCTCATAATAATATTTTTAGCTAATTTCTAGTTTACTGTTATCTCACCATTTGAAACTCAAAATGCTATTTTTCGCTAGAATATTATAGTTTTAAGGGGCCTTCCAACAATCGATTCATTTCATCAGTCAGTCAAAACGTGTCAGAGATATTAAAAGAAATTGTTCCCCCTTTTTAAATCAGGTCAATTATCGTAATCTTTACGTTATAAACTGCTTTTATTTAAACACAATTCTCTTCCGGAAAGAGTTAGGCTATCAAGTAAAGACCGCGGTTTTTTCAAAGCAGATAAAGAGTATTAATATGAATTATTTTTTTGAGGAGTTGTTTGAACAAAATCAAAACCTTCTATGTCATCTTTTAGAATATATATAGAGTAGAGAACTAAATGTTACTGCTAAGCACGTTTTTAAATAATAATCCAATTTTTAAAAATAGGGTGATTTAGACACTTTGAAAATAAGCTATTTTTCTTTTATAGGTTGTTCTGGTTCCATATGCTCTGACCCCCTCACCAACTGAAGAAAGAAGTACTGAACTCATTGAAGAGGCAATGGAATTTCATGCAATTCACGACAATGAATCGCCAACTATCAACGAATTGCATGGTATCGTTAATTCTCTAGAAATAACTTGTGTCAATGACAATTTTTTAACCGATTTTTTAATGTTAATAATAGCACAGTTGAGCAATGCCGTGTAGCTAATTCAGATTCGGACTTGCCGTTGCTAAGTCCAAATACACTGCAAATCTTATGCGACTTCGTCAATGAATTAACAGGGAACCCTCCCCCCACTGATAATATACTTCCACTTCAAACAACTGAAGTGGCTTCCCATAGCCCTATTATTGAACAATGTGGGGGAGGGGTTGGTGATAATAATATACAAGAGGAAGAGGAGGAGGGGGGTAATATCTAATTTACGACTTTTCCCGAGTTTCAACTCACAAATACAATTTTAAATACAATAGTTGTCTACACTGCAACTTTTGGAGACCCATTTAATTCGCTTTAGTGTGGTAATTTTGTGTTTGACCCTGTAGAAATTGTTCATGAATATGTAGATAGAATTCGTGCACTGCTAGAGAACCAAATTCAGTTGTGGGGAGGGGGTAGGGATTCAATTAAGGTTTCTATTGTTTTAAAGGTGTTTTATTTTAATGAGGGAAAAAGTGAGGTTTATCATCATTATGTACATACCAAGATGCGAGTGGTCTATCCAAATTTAGAGAATTTTGAGGGTGTTTTTTTCCGAGTGGATAGGTCATATTACTACACATCTCGAGAATTATAACGAAAATGGGAGCGGGTCTGTAGTTCTTTATGTTGAAAATTTAAGTGTTAATATCTGTAAATTTAAAAAAGATTTTATTTTAAGAGGGTGTGGGGCGGGGGAAAAGTCTACAGTTTTAAAATATAATCCTGATCTAGTAGGTTGTCAAGGTGTCCAGCGAATCTGTTTTGAAACAGGTCAAGAATGTTTCAAGTACACTTTCCTCATTTCAGCTTTCCGACCTTTGAAAGATGGCGCTACCAAGACGAATTTAGAACACTGGGCTGTACATGGGAAGGAGGAGTCCGATTTTCCCACTGTAGATTTCACTTGTTTAGAGGGAAAATACCCAGTAACGCTCAGGTCTATTGATATTTTTGAAAGGGCCAATGCCCATTTAAATATCAGCGTTACTGTGGTTCAGTATGAAACTGAATTTGAAGATGGGGTTCGTTCTAAAAAGAAGGGGGTGGTGTTCCCAGTAAGAGGTCCGTCGATTGAATTGGTTAAACACTGGGTATGGCTGTTGTACACACCACCTAGTGACCTAACCAATTCAATTGGTCTTTTTAACCCAATTACAGACATTAGTAGAGTTCTAGGTGAGGGTAAATAGGGGGGGGGGGTATGTTTCTACTGTCCAACATGCCTGTCTCGATTTCGTAGTGATTTAAAGCTACGGGGTCATATGAAGCATTGTAGACGGCAGGGCTACCAGTCAATGGAAACGTTTTCAGGGGATAGGGCCATTTTACGTTTTAAAAATTTTCAAAACACCCTCCTCCAGAGCAATAAAATCTCGTTGGAATGTGAAGCGAAGCTGGTGGAAGTGAACGATCCTCGATTTCCAAACCGAATCAAAGAACATCAAGCTATTGCAGTCTCCTACGCCCACGCACAAAGAGATAGTTCTAACACTATGCAGTTGTTAGAAATAGTTGAAACACTGGATAAGGGATAGTGTATGGTCAAGGCACTGACTAAATTAATTGGCACCACTAATGGCGCTATTTCTCGTTTGAGAAATACGCATTACCCTACGGTGTTGTCTGCAGAGGATCGTCTCGCGATTAAAAATCAAAAAAATATGTTGGGTTTGTAAGTGGAGTTTGAAGAGGGGGATAAGGGGAAAGGTAAAAGAGGGGGAAGGGGAAAGTCAGAGACCACAATCACTTGTGGCAGGAAATATCCTCTGGGGGTAGTAATTTTAGAGGGGTAGCGCATCAATCGTGTAACATAAACGTTAGCCAACAGTTTTTTATTCCAGTTTTTATTCATAATTCAAATTATGATTTAAAGTTTACTTTACCGGCACTGGCACGTATGCACAGGGAGGGAGGGGGAGTAGATAGTCCATGGGTATATAATTCATTTACCTATAACATCATTCCCAAATCGGCCGAGAAGTTGGTGCTTCTCGAGCTGAAATGGCAGGTAGTAAATAATGGGCATACGTGCTGGAATAAAATCAGGTTTTTAGATTCTTTTAGTTTTTTTTCCCAAGGCATTGAGTCAATTGATTCAAGTGCAGAAAAGTGAAAATTTTGATAGTTTTCCTTAGCTAAAACAGCACTTTCCAGACAGTGAAATGTATGACCTATTGACCTGTAAAGGTGTATATGCATACGACTATTACTGTTCTGGCGCTCGCTTAAGCGAGGTGAAACTACCTCCAATTTAAGCTTTCTATAATTCACTCACCAACAGTGAATGCACAGCCGAGGAATATGAATTTGCCAAGAAGGTGTGTTCTAAGGGGAATTGTAAAAATGGGTGGAATTATTGTAGACTGCACTTGGCCAGTGACGTTTTAACTCTGTTAGACATAGTCTGCAAGAACACAGACCAAATCTATTCAGAGTTTGGACTAGATATAGGCTATTATTTTTCCTCACCAAATTTTGTGATGGACTTGATTTTAAAAATTAGTAGGGAGGAAATAGGCTTAATAAATGATGTGGATCAACACCTTTTTGTAGAAAGATCAATGAGGGGTGGGTATGTTTTTCATGGGGATCGCGTCTTGACAACCGATCCAAGCGGACAAAACACCGGTGCAAAGTCAAATGCAGTGTTCTTGGACATGAACTCATTGTACCCCTCGGCAATGTCTCACTACTCTTTGCCATGTGGGAACTATAAATGGCTTGAAAATCCTTGTGAGTTCCCCGACATTAAAACCGTCAAGGACAATGGGCCACAAGGATGGTTCTTTGAAATTGACGGGCACATTCCATTGGCGCTTCATGATTCAGTCAGAGATTTTGTTTATCCCTGTATCAATCGACCAGTGACCAGGGACTCACTGAGCCCCTACAATCGATCATTGGTTGAGGATATGGGGATGCAATGGACCCCCTCTAAGCAAAAACTGATTGCAGATTTGGACCCTAAGGATAATATCGTTGTTCATCATGTGCTTTTGCACTGGATGGTGAACAATGGTTTCAAGATCACCAAAACACATAGTGTCCTGCAATTCAGTCAAAACCCCTACTTAAAGACGTTTATCGACACCTTTGTTGATAAACGCTCTCGGGCAAACAGTAAAGTAGAGAAGGAAATGTACAAACTCATTCCAAATTCAGCGTTTGGCAAAATGTGTGAAAGCGTACATAACAGATCGCGTTGTGACGTCGTGACTGACCCTCAAGAGTGTGCACGAATTATTGCCGACCCCAATTTTACAACGTTCACGAGCATAGAGGCTGGCATGGTTCTTCTACACAGGAAAAAGAGAAATGTGGTACTGAACAAGAATATAACAGGAGGTAGTTCAGTACTTGAAATTTCCAAAAAGCTCATGTTGTCGTTTTTTTACAATGTGTGCAAGGTGCAATGGCCCAGGGAGGGGGAGGTTCAGGTTACTATGGGGATACAGATTATCTGCTGTTAAAAGCAAAAACCGGGGATTTCTTGGGGGATTTAGAAAATGGGGAACACATCAGCTCACGGATGGATTTCACCAACTGGAATCCGTCCCTCTACCCCGAGTTGGTGAGCCCCCAGCCAACTACTAATGTTAAAATCAGAGACGGGAAGTGATTTGATATCCAGGGGGTTTTCCCTGGATATCAGTGTTTTCCCTGGGAAAGTTTATTGCGTAGAAACACATAATAGGGATGTAAAGCAGGCTTGTAAAGGGGTGCCTACACATTTTGTAAAGAGCAATTTCGACATGAGTGTCTACAGAGACTGTGTAGAAAGTAGCCTAGTGCCGAGAGCATAAGTGCTTGCAATTCGCTCTCTACAGTATAAAAATTATACTGTAAGAGTGGAAAAGAATGCAATTTCATGTATATCTGACAAAGTCTATGTGCTCGAGAATGGTGTAAGTGTACTTCCACATGGCCACTACCGTATTTCAGACCGGGTTGAATGCATAGACTACCGCAATCAACTTGGTCTGGATAAATTAACCTGAATGCTCTAACCACTAACCACTAACCTTTCATAAATTAACTAACCCAACCTCACCTTAACCCAACCTAACCCAACCTAACCTGTAGCAGCAGCAGCAGTGACGACAACTATTGTATACTGTTTCGATCCCTAGGGGGTTGGGGGTCCCACCCGCGGCCGGATTTCGGCCCCACCTTCGGCTCCGCGGCTACCGGGGTGGGTGGGTGGTGTCCCGCCCGCGGCCGGATTTCGGCCCCGCGGCTCCCTGGAGGGTGGACGGGTCCCTTTAAATTTATAATAATCAACTGTGCTATTTTTTAAAGTTCATGTTCATGTTCATGTTAAGTGTTGTACAATAGTGTGTGTGTGTGTGTTTGTACAAAAAGTGTGCTAATGTACAAATAGTGACGCTGGACAAAAAGTGTTTTTTTATGAAAATAAGTGTTGTACATAAAGTGTTATTCTTGTTGTTCTTGATGAACATAAGTGTTATGATAATAAATGTTGTTGTTGTTCATGTTTGAACAGAAGTGTTTTTTTTATAATAAATGTTTGAACAAGTGTCAATAAATGTTGTTCATGTTTGAACAAATAGTGTTTTCATGTCGAATAAATGACCATGAAATAGTGTTTTTGATGTTCTTGTTAACGTAATAGATAGATCTATGGGAAAATTATTACTACTACTTATTCATTGGACAAGTACGATTTACAGTTAGTTGTAGTCCAACTGTTGTCAACAGCAAGAGCATGTATCAATTTAAAACACCCTTCAGATCATTTCTGTGTGATCCATCAATGTCGGGGAAAACGATACTTTTAGCTAAAATAATTCAAAATTGTAATAAAATATTTTGGGAAAAACCAAAGAAAATTTATTATTGCTATAGTATTTGGCAGGAGTCCTATGATCAAATAAAAGCCATTGCCACACCCATACCAATACATTTCATACGGGGACTTGATGTTTTCAATAGTATTGAACCAGACTCGTGGCTGATTATTGAGTATTTGGCTGAATCCATTGAACAGTTCTCACAGGAAATGCTACAGCTGTTCACTGTTCGCTTTCATCATGAACAGATTTCCATAACCCTAGTTCTACACAATCTGTTTCATCAGAGCAAATGTATGCGAACACTTGCTTTGAATTGCACCGTCTATATTATATATCGAGTTGTTCGTGATTCTAGCTCACTAATAACTCTCAATAAGCAAATATATCCAGGCGCCCCTAAATTTATGCTGTCAGCGTACACTCAGGCGACAAATAAGCCCTATGGCTACATTTTGCTAGATCTTAATCAGAGCACAACCGAGGATCTACGTGTAGTCACCGAAATTTTCGACAAAGAAATTACCGTATATCTTCCGGTGAACAGTAGAAAAAGCTATTAGTTGCCATTATGACACTGAAGAAACTACACGAACAACGGCATTTATTTTCAGTTTTAGGCACTTCAAAACCTCCACTCAGGAAGGCTATACTAAAACATGGTGTTGACAATGATTTCATTAATCTAATATCTGAACTTTGTTTAAATTTAACTGAGGGCAATGTACACTTGCCAGAAGGTGTTAGACAACAGACAAAGCAACATCGTTCCACTGTACGCGCCTTGGCTTGCAAAAACAAGGGGAAAATTTTTTAAAAGAAAACGTCTCCTTCAAGCGGGCGGTAGCTTTTTTACACTTTTACTGCCAATAATTGCAGTACTTGTAAACAGTTTTCTCTAGAGAATGGCTAAACCCTATAAATTGACACCATTTGAACTTGTCCTCTTGCCTGTCAAACATTTTGAAGACAATCTAAGCAAATTCATTAATGATGAGAATATTGCTGATGACAAAAAACTGTTTTTATTTCAAGATGCATTGCGACGTGTGGACAAACATAGACCTTATCGTGAGAGACCCGCTGTTACCGTCGCCGTCACAGATCCCTCTAAGCAGGAAACATCTCCTCAAGATTCTGCAGCAGCAGTGCAATCAAAAGAGAAGGAATTGAATTCTATAGTGTCAACAATTGGAAACCTATTGCCAGTGACCTATCGGGAACAGAGTAAAAGAGTATTAACATATCTCATGTTGGAAACTGGTGGTGATCATCATCAAGTTCAAGTCGATAGCACAGGGAAACGAATTATAATTCAGGGAAAAAGTTATAATCTAGTTGATTTAATTTGTGATATGGTGACGAATCGTAAAGGACTTTTATCATTTGACAATAATCTATACGCCTTTCTAAATGCATCAAACTTTCCCAAAAGTCTTATTGGCAATAAGCAAGTTCTAAAGAAACTAAGAGAATATAGTCCTCCAACAACACCAACACCATTTAAAAAAGAAGAAGATTCAATATCTTCTTCAAAAAAGAAGAAGGAAAATACTAGCAGCAGCAGCAGCAGCAGTGATTTTATAACACCTGTGGCTGCTAGTCAAAAGCGAAGACGGATTGATTCACCCTCCAGTGTGCAAAAGGGGAGTGGACATTACACTACGTGTTTGCGTTCAAAATGGTTGAAGGTCTGAAACATGTCTATGAAAATATTGGTGAAGCGGGAAGTTTAAGTTCCCCCAAAACACTTTCTAAAGTTGTCTCTGACAGCACATTAAAAAAAAAGAATATCTACAGAATGAACCGAGTTACACACTGCATCGGAATCGCAGGCTTCGTGGTAAACAATATCGACAAACAAAAGCCTTTTTCCCTCTGCATATAATGCAAACTGATCTTTTAACTTTAGATGCGATTCAACGGCGTCACAATGCACCCTACAAATATATTCTAGTGGCAATCAGTGTCTTTAGTCGCTATGCCTATGCCATCCCATTGCGATCAAAGAGAGGTGTTGAAGCTGCTCAGGCCATTGAAAGTATTCTTGAACAGGATTGCTATACAAAAATTCAATCGGATCGTGGTAGCGAATTTGTTCATCCCCATGTGCAAAAGGTTCTATTGAAATATAATACAACACTTTATCATAGTCACAGCCCGATAAAGGCTGCATTGGCTGAACGATTGATAAGAACGATTCGTCTATTAATTTCAAGATATTGTACACTGAAAAATACACCTGCTTTTATTCATGATTTAGATAAAATCATGCGGATATACAACCATCGACCTCATCGATCTCTGTCCAACTCAAGCCCTCGGGAAGTTCATTGCAGTGAAAATACATTTGATGCTTTTCTAAAGCAATATTCCAATGGTGAAAAAGAAAAAAATGTGAAGAAGAAATTCAATGTTGGTGATACTGTTCAAATAATAGAACCACCAAAATTTTTGAAAAGGGGAATTATTTATGGAGCACTGAACTTTTTAAAGTGTCCAAAATCCTGGACACCGAACCCACGACATATCGACTGCGAGACACTAAAGATGATGAGATTCTCGGCGGTTTTTATGAATATGAAATGTAAAAAGTTAGAAACACTAGTGAAATTTATCAAATTGAAAAGATATTAAAGAGTCGTACTCGTAGGGGCAAGAGACATTTGCTTGTTCGCTGGCTAGGAGAAAACTCTGATTTTGATCCTTGGGTCAGTGCTGAAGACATTAACAATGCCCAATGATTTCTATGTGACTTTCATGTCCAATGTTTCTGATCCTCTCTACAATGACTTGAATAGAACAAGTGATTTTAGGACGAAACTCTCTCACACCGTCAAATTCGACGGAAAGTATGAGGTGGCTCTTGTCGACTGTATTCTCAAGAATACATATGACATCCTGAGAAAAGATCGTAAATATGAGATAAAAGTTATACCATTCGATTGGTCACTCTTTGCAGAGTATGAATGGGTTGAAGCACTTAAATCTAGTGAATATCCTAATGTCACATTGAAATATAAAGAATATGGTAATATGATGGAATTGTGTGCAAAAATCAATAGAAAAATCTCATATCGTAGGAATGGTTCATTCCATTTTAATTATTGAATGGAATACGATAGGATTTACATTACCTCACCTATCGATACTGAAATGATTCATCTCAATGATAATCTGAGAGATGTTCTTGGTTTTAAACAGAATATGATCAATGGTAGAAATGCTGCTACTGTTAACGGGATAGATAATGTTATTTTTGCTGATTATCGACCTGGTTTCGCCTCAGACACTTGTATATTTCTCTACGCTTCATTTGTGGAAACATCTCGGGTTGGCAATACCAATGTCCCCTCCTACGAGTTTTTGAACGAAAAACAAATCAAGAACATATTCACCACTACAATATAAAGCATCTTCAGTATATTCCCGTAAACACTTCCAATTTGGAACTCTGTCAGTTAACACTAAGAACAGAAATAGGTGACCCTGTAGCAATAACAAAAGGTTTGGCTGTGATTACATGCCATTTTCGACCCATCATTCAACGACAAGATGTCTAATAGAAAAGTGGTATTCATTTGTCCTGATATTGACTGCTATGTTAATACTCTTGACCCAAGACAATAGGGCAATGGAATGGACTATTACAAAGGGCGTACTACAATGTCTGGCTATGGTCTTGGCAGTTGGTTTGCTAAGCTGTTTCGCTCTGCACTACCTCTGGCTAGAAAATATATTGTACCGGCTGCGACAGATTTGGCATCCTCTACACTATGCAATTGGAGCTCTGGCAAGGATTTTCAAAAAAGTGCTTCGGAAAATCTTAGGTCCAGTGCGCGAACCCTTGGCGAGAGATTAAAACAAAATGGAAAAGGTTTAAAAAGGTCTATAAACAATGCATCACTCATCAGTCTCTACTCAGATCAGAGACGAAAGAAATCACCCGTGTCAAAGAGAAGAAGGAAAAAGCCGACACGTACTGTAAACAGTAGTAGAAGAAGAAGCCCCAGGAAGAGAATTGTTAGATCGAAACTGGATTTCTTTTCCTAAGATTTCATACCTACCGCATAAGGATTCCAAACCTTCAATCACCTCCTCATTGAGTCTATTCAATGCAGACAATGTTGATGTGAGTGTCAAGCATGGATACTATGAACAATTTTATCCTCAACAACCCCTCTCCGATAATATCCACTTTCAAATTTATTCCAATGAAGACTACTTTACGGACATGTCTTCGACATTTATAGATTTACAAATGAAAGTCCGGAAATCTGATAATACATTGCCAATTCTTGCCGATGGAATATCCTATGAAAATTGTATATTACATAATTTATTTCGTCAAATCAGTGTCTACATCAATGGCACGCTGGTGAGCACAAGCAACAATCTCTCAAATTATACAAGCTATATGCAATTCATGCTGATGACACCCAAATCATACAAGGAATTGAGAGGCACCTCCAATGGATATGAATATATTACTAATACTGATAGTACGGATGCACTTAAAAATGCTACAACTAGTGAATTACATCTAGTTGGAAAAATATATCATGAAATATTTAATATACCCCAATGGCTACCACCCAATATTAAAGTGGATATAAAATTAACGCTTGCACCATCCAATTTCATATTGAGAAAAGAACTTGATGCCAATCCTGATATGACTCTCTCCCTCACCTCGGCAATACTTCATGTACGCAAACAACAAGTTATGAGTTCTGTTGCTTTGGCAGTGGAAAAACTGAGAGTCAGTGGAAATAATATTAAACTACTTGTTCCTCATACAATCACCGATCAACGTCATATTACCATGGGGTCACGCACTTTCACCGACTCATCCTTTATCAATGGCGAAATTCGGTCAAATCTCGCTTTGGCATTTGTAAAAAGCGCCAGTGCAAAAAGATCATAGGCTGGATGCCCACATAAATTTGAAATGTTTGGACTTTCATCTCTTGTGTGCAAAGTACACGACATCCCACTCTGCAATCTATCTTTTGATAAATCCTATAGAACATTGTATGAGTTGACCATGCAAACCCTAGATCATGATTCGCAACTATTTGAAAATGGTATAACCGAAGAAATGTTTGCTAAAACACATGGTATCATTGTATTGGATTTGTCTGGCACGCAGGATATGAGTATAGTACGTACGGGGAGTGTTCGTTTAGAGTGTACATTTGCCGACCCTTTGGTTGAGAGTATTGCACTAATCTCACTAAATCAATATGAAACCTATTGGGAAATCACTCCCGAAGGTAGTGTTCTACTAAACTTGGCACCATGAACACCAGTCAAATAATCAATGTATTTAATATGGATCCCTACATGTCCCAGTACAAATCCTATTGTCTGCCCTCGGACTTTCTTGGAAAAATGCAAAGTGGAAACAATACTTTAATTATTGTTAATAGCAGTCCGTCGACTGTGCTGACGGGTCATTGGCTGTGCATCTTTCAAACAATGAAGACGATTGAAATTGTTGATCCTCTTGGTCTACCCTATACATTTTACACACCCCACATCAGCAACTATATTGAGAGCAGTGGGAAAACTATTATTCAAAATCGAAAGACAGGGCAGGATCTGACGACTAAAAGCTGTGGCTTCCATGCACTACTATATTTTGTGTTCCGATGTCGTGGCTATACTTACAAGCAGTTTCTCCACATTTATGGTGACAATCCACGTCTGAAAGACTTTCTAGTGGAAAATATCCTCTCAGACCTGTATAATATAAATTTCAGTGCCCTAAGAGTAAAGTGCTTAAAAAATGTTTGTGAATTTGTTTATTAATAAAATGCATATATATACAACAATGTCTTTAAATCTTCACTTTAGATTTCTTCTTCGGTGTATAGACAACTGTCGTGAACCCCTAATGCCGTTAAATCATTTGGATTCACTGTATATTGATCTTGATTGACTGTAAAGTCAGGGTCACATTTTCTACAGTATAATGTACCTTCACTCTTGTCATATCTCTTTGTATAGTCAATGATACTATTTGCATTCATATTATGAAATTCACGAGTTTCAATCTGTCTATTTGAAGCAATATCACATACAATGTTTTTAAATGGTGAATCAAATTCGGTAACTGCCAAATAAAAATCACTTGGTTTATAGTCATAATAGGCAGTGTCGTCACAATGATGACGTAGAAACCAAATTGTCTTGTTACCCCAACAGTTGAATCGTAGACCAGATTCTTCCTCCCAGAATAATTTAAATCCACGACGATACCAATCTCGTAGAAATAAACTAAAATCACGTTTGGGATTCTTTCCAATCATAGCAGGGTAAGTATTCTCCCACTGATCACATTTATCATAGTGACAATTGGAGCACAGATGTCCTCTAGGGTGAGAGTCACAAACCTCCTCAAGACATGAATTACATCCTTTAATTTGTACTGCATAGCCTCTATGTAATTTACAAGGATTACATAATTTACACTTTTCACTATAGTCATCAATAATTGTACAATTCTCACATTGAGTCCAACTGCCAATAGTGTACATGCATAGTGGACATGTATAGAACATTTTTTTTGGTTTCCGATGTCAACTCTCTCTCACAACTAAAACGAAACTGATCGTCCCTGCTGACGGATAAATTCAGGGTGGAGGGATGGGAGAGGAGTAATTCTGTGACGTCACCTCTTTCGAATGGTGAGGGGAGCCATCTACATTGAATTTATGGCAATGTTTTCAAAAGAATATCCATGATATTATTCTGCTTTGTTCCAATTAATATATCAATAAATTGAGTATAAACATTTGAGTCACATCGACAAAGCTTCATACAATAGTCCAATGGGGGAGAATCAGTTTTCATTATATTGTCAAGTGTTTCCCTAGAGAATATCCTGCGTTGAAGAGATAACTCAAGAAAATTATCATCCAAAATCAAATGTTTTCCCATAAACACCAGATTCGAACTAATTCTCTCTTTCTCAAATTTATTCATTTTTCAATCCTTTCACTCTGACTAATGACTCTAGGCTGACCTTGAATCGTTAGCCTAACATTCTAACAACAAAAAGAAAGGGAACAATTTCAATTTCGCAACAATTTTAGAGGTGTCATTGACCCCATTAGAATCAATAAACCATGAAAATACATCAAAGTGAGAAAAATCCTGTTTTTTTTCATTCTCAGTGACAAAAACCATAAAAACATGCATAAATTATGTAGGCCCGGGAGATTATGTAATCAAGTTCTCGGAAATCCACTTGTCCCAGTCGATTAAGCAATCAATCTCTTGGAAATTCACTTCCCCTAGATCAATACATTCCACACTGATTATGTAAATCACCCCTCGTGTCATTACACTTGGCCAAACAACAACAACAAATCAATCGACCTTGACCCCATTAGAATCAATAAACCATGAAAATACATCAAAGTGAGAAAAATCCTGTTTTTTCATTCTCAGTGACAAAAACCATAAAAACATGCATAAATTGCTGTTGACATCCATGAAAAACAACAAATAAATTGACAAACACTCATAACCATCCAAGAAACATCCATAAAAGTGAGAAAAACCATGTTTTTTCAAGTGAGAAAAATCCTGTTTTTTTATTCTCAGTGACAAAAACCATAAAAACATGCATAAATTATAGTCCGTCAGCGTTAGACTCAATTGTAGATGGCATCATGTGTGTTCTCCCCGGAGATATTAGGTCATTCCTACTCATGACGAGCACTTAAAAAGAATTTACTTTGAAAGAAGCTACATTTTGGGTAAGTGGCTAGAAAACAAAGAGGCTTTCTCTGTCGCCCCTAGACGGTACTAGGCAAACGCGTAAAGTATTAAAAACATTATGACAATTTACCCAGTGTATTAATCTTCGGTCCTAACCTCGGCTCTCCCTCCCATGTGGGGATTTTCTAAAAGACATCATAGTACAAGTTTGTTAACATTCAGAAAAACTAACGCATATCTGGAAAAAAAGTAACTGTTCTTCAAATCTCTCTGTCCCAAATTGAAAAAAATTTGCGATACCTGGAAAATTTTTCAACCACCCATACTAGCTTGCACTTAAAAGTGGTGTAATTACCAAAGCTTGCAGTGGAAAAACGCCTCGCTCTTTACGCTAAAGTTTGACCCTGTCTCACAACTTTATTTTTTAAAACAATAAAAAAATTTAGCGTAAAGAGCGAGGCGTTGAGGAGGGGACAGCCCCTTTCATATACGGAATAATTTCTGTTCGTTTTAAGTTTTAATGTCGCTCCTTACTTTCAGTTTAAAAAACTTGTTTTTTTTTTGTTTAATAAAACATCAGGATCGATGAAGTCGAACGCTTTTTCGAAATCAATGAAGAGCAGATGAAGATGGGCAGACAACTGATACTAGATACCAATTATTTTCAGGAGCATTTTGCTATGATAAGTCGTTGTTCAATTACTCAGCACTATTACTTGGTAATTAAGTCATGAGATACTAGGAGGCACTTCCTCATTTGTGAATATTTGTATTTTCGATAAGCATTGAAGTTTCCAAATTTTAACCTTGTTGTTAAAATTTACAGAAAAAGACCTTATTGCTTTTGACAACTTTGGCACCAGTTTCAAATACAAGGGTCATTAAAAAATTAAAAGGCTTTTTTGATAGACTTGTTTGGTAATACACCACTTGTTTGCAATATTAAAAGTGGTGATTAAATTAAGCCATAGCCAAACATTCGCTAAACTCTATTCCAGGCTGTTTAGAAAATTGTTTTCTTTTTGTTACACTGTACTGACAAGTACCAAAATCCCCCCTCCTATGTAAGTACCTTTTAAAAGTAATCATAGTAGAAGAGTACACCATTTCATGAAGTAAAACCACTGGTGCACTTCACGGTGAAGTAGAAAGAATGGTGAAGTACAAAAGAATGGTGAAGTACACCACTTCACCATTTCGCCAGTAGGTGTTTTCAATTCCTAACTGTCCCCTCACGAGCTGGAAATTTTCAAATGGTCACTCAAGGGCGTCAATTAAGGTGTGAATTTGACTCCCCCCCTAAATTTAGAAAAAATACCTATTTTTGGTATTTTTTATTGAAAATTTCTTTTTCAGTATTTTCATTAAAAAAAATGGAGAAAAGAACAAAATTACCCCGCCCTATATATATAGAAAAATACATTTTGCCACCCCCTCCCCCTAGCACTGAATTAACGTGAATTGGTGCCACTGCTTTCACTTAGAAAATAGGACGTCTTGATGTATTCAGATCCCCCCGCCCCCCCCCTAATAGGTATCCTGTAACTTTGACCACTATAGGTCGGCTGTTTTTGATTGCGAAC
The DNA here is from genome assembly GCA_027921565.1 of Artemia sinica. Lineage (NCBI taxonomy): Eukaryota > Metazoa > Arthropoda > Branchiopoda > Anostraca > Artemiidae > Artemia > Artemia sinica. The sequence goes on from CM051264.1 coordinate 54,106,276, forward strand.
TTGTTGCTATATCCAGGGATGGATCAAGGGGTTGGGGGACCGCAGGCCCCCCAAGATTTTTCTGGCGCCCTCATTTGTTTTTTTCTCTTTTTTTACCTTTTTAAAAAATAAACTTTTTAATTTGGTCAATTTTTGAAACCCTTGTCACATAGCAATGGGGGCCATGCCCCCCTTGAAATTAGGGACTATAAAGTAATTATAAAGAAACCAAAGGAAAGAGAGCAGAATAGGAAAAACTCATAAAAAAAATGTGTGTTCCCCATTGTTGGCTGCCTGCAAATAGATTTTTACCCTTAATGAGGAAAATATAAGTTCTAATATGTGACTGAGTGACCCCTTTCCAGTTTTCCACAAACATTTTTTCTATAAGATTTGCTTGGAGTGACAAACAAAAAATAATCAAATTCTTCACAGTAATGAATGGTAAGTAAATAAGGATCCTCGTCAATAACGAAAGTATAAGAGCTTAACTGTTGATAACATTAGTAGCATCCAATCTATTGATTCGACAAGCCTAATAGAAGATTAACATGGGATTTCGTCAAGCCCAATAGAAGATTAACATGGAATTTCAATGAGCCCAATAGGGGGTGTACATGTGGAACTCCTAACCCCTAGAACCTGTTCAATACGTTTCCAGGAATTCTATTAAAGGGAACACACACTTGCGCTTCAAATAGGCCCATAGGAAAAATAGCATATGATTTTAAAGACATGCCCTCTGACGTCACGACGCAGATAGGAAAATTAACATGGGATTTCCACGACAGCCCTCTGACGTCACGGCATACCTGGCAAAATTTTTACGGGAGCCCTGTTTCCAGCTGCCGAGATTCCCACCCCTGGCAGCTTTCCCGGAATTCCAGGTGTTATGACACAATATTGTTCAAGTATTTGCATTTAATTAATCGGAGTCTGGTCGGGATAATACACAAGTAGCAATAAATGATGTTACTAGCAGCTGGGCAATGCAGTCAAATGTAATATGGATGACGCAATTTTATGTAACCTTGCGACAGAACGCGTGGAGAATCCCCGACTGTAAGTGATCACGGGACACGTATGGGTGCTGCGTAATGACGGCGCTCATGTTACACAATGACAGTGCACACATCATTGCCACATAATACTTTTTTGACATTTTACTTTTTGCCCGTAATGTCCAACGCTTTTTCTTTCTTTTAACTGAATGGCGGCACACACTTTATGCAAGGGTAGTGCATCTGACGCAAAGACCGCGCACATCTCACCTAATAACAGCGCGCACATCACTGTCACATAATACTTTTTCGAGATTTTATTTTCTTTTTACTTTAGTTCTTTGTCCTCGCTGGAATTTGAAAGATCAATTCCCTTCCAATGCGACAGCGTCTCGAGCAACAGGACTAAACTGTTATTCTCTGTATTTTGTATCGAAAACTATATTTTAAATTAACCTATTGCGCAAAACCTGAGATTTCCCCATTTTTTGCACAGGTTAGAATGCCATGTTTACAGCCAAAATTTGGCACGCAGTCGGAAAACATCTATTTCCAGAGATCGAAAGAAGAGACATAAAAAGAGGGGTATCTCTGCAAAGATATCTCAAAATATAATATAAAAGACAGCGATGAAACCTCAATGAAAAATGCCTATAATGCAAGACGTGACACTGAATATTGTGAAGAGAAGAGAAAAAGTGCTTCTTCAAGAGAGAACATAAGGGAAAATTCTATGGAATGCATTTTAAATATCGAAAATCGTTCTGGAAGAACTCTCGTATATCATTTTACGGTAAATCTCATTATTGATATGCTTGATAAGTTTTGTACCATAATCTTACAATAAATTTATTTTTAAATATTAATTTTTTCTTACTCGATAAACTTAGGGTAAGGATACAAGTAGGGGTTTCTCTACATGAATAGTTTAGGATCAAATAGACCATCTTTTGTGGTCCCTCCCCTGTCGTCCATAACTCGCAGTGAGATCCCGATCGGTCCGAAGGGTTCTCCAACCTGTGGGTGGACCGCTGCAGGGGAGTTCGGTCAGTGTCTACTCGTTCCGGTGATCCGGACTTCGACTGGGCGACAAAGGAGGTTGAAAATGGTCTTGCTCGGGATATTTAACAAGAAGCAATAATAGGAAATTAACAGGGGAAGTCCGATAAGTGGAGCTCCTAGCCCCTCGCACCTGTGCAAGGCGGTCCCTGTTTCTAGGTGTTATGGCGCAATTGTGTTCCAGTATTTTTATATGAGTAATCAGACTTTGGTCGGTATAATACACAAGTGCCAATAATAGGGGTTACTAGCCCATCTGTTCTAATATAGGAAACGAAGCTAGCGACACATCATCACCTTTAAACGGTTATATAGGAAAATTAATATGGGATTCCTGTGACACTCCCAGGTGTTCCAATATTTCCCCTAGCAACAGCCATTTATGTCTCGATTCCTAACACTTTTTGGCGCATTGTTTTTCTGGAGGACACCCAGGATTTCCGTGACCAGATCTATTATGGATGACGCCATCGTATGTGAAACGCTAAACTCCAGGAGCCCATGGGGGATCCCTGATTGTAACCGAGTACGGCACGCACGTGGATGCTGTGTAATACCAGCACTCATCTTACGCAATGACAGCTAATGGTAGAGGTTCGAAGATAAGTGGGTCATCTTGCGAGAAGAGTAGGTACCCAAACCGTAAAAAAATATACTTATGGGCCAGAGTGGAATGGCACTGCAACACTGTTTTCACACAAATCTGAGGGCAATTTTGACTATGCTAGCACTCGAGGATTTTAAACAATTATTTACCATATTTTATGAGTTGGACCCGGCATATTGGAAGCACTAGGAATTAGATTTGAAATTGGCTATAAATTACAAATCTAGTTAAAAAAAACTTTAAAACAGGGCTTAAAAAGTTGGAAATCTACGGCTGCCCCCCCCCCCCCTTAGCAATCATTTCCAGAGGGCAGGGTTGATATTAGATACAATTCTTTAGACACTATTGAAGTATTTCCCAGAGCTATTAACGAAATACCGCGCGGGATTACAACACATATGATTTAATTCCATATTTTATCGATTTTTTCTTAATATTATATTCCCCCAGCTTCAAGTCAATGATACATTTTAGAAACGAACGCGCCCTCATATGGCATTGCCGTCTCTTAAATAGGAGGTTCAATATGGCTACAGATTTTCGAATAGATCAACTATCTAAGAAGTTTCACGCAATACCTTTTTGAACTTTTTTTTAGCTAAAAATAAACATATATGTTAACGCTAATTTTATAGGACTACCCGCATCTTTAGAAACGAAGGCGTCTCATACAGCATTGCCGTCTCTGAAACTCGAGGCACAAAATGGAAATAGGTTTTCGAACAGATTAACTATCTCAGAATTTTCACGCAATAGCTTTTTTTAGCTAGAATTGTTGTTTCGTACCACAAATCGCCTGAAAACACCACTTTACTGAGGGACAGACTCTTTGGCTAAAAATAAATGTATATGTTAATCCTCATTTTATAGGACTACCTCTAGACCCCGGCGCCGCACCGGCGGATCGACCTAACGCCGCCGACGAGAGGCCCGGTCGAACACCGCCGAAGTGTCGTAACGCCACCAGCAGGCCGCAGGCGCGCCGCCGCCGGCAGAGGCGGCGGCGTTTGGTCGACTTTAAATTATTTTTGCGGCAATTCTTTATTGCGTCAACCGCAAAGTCGGAGCTTTTCCTTCTCTTGTGGTTTAGTATTTCGATTTTCCTGATTAGAAATCAAGCAGGGCTTGCACTATCCCCGAATTTTCGGGTATTTCCCCGAAAACATATGCGTCACCCTGAAAAAAATCTGGCTCCCCGAATCCCCGAAAATCACGCAATAACGGTGCCACCCCTAGCGATTCATCACTTGTGACTTTCCCTGTAAAATATTACTTTGCATACCATAATTCTTCACTACTCTCTTGTTCATTAATTTTAGTCTCTTTTGTTACTTTGCATAAAAACCAGACATATGCAATATGCTATTGCAAATATTGCAATATACACAGTTCTTCATATGTTGACAAAAAAGTATCGTCTTTATGAAATGAGTTTAAATCATTTCGAATGCAGTTTCCCAATCGCTATTTCTTACATCATTCATAGTCAAGAATTTTATTTTCAAGTTGAATAGAATTATAGAGCGCATTCACTACTATACAGCTTCAGCCTTTTGTTGGATTTTGAAATCGACAGCCGACAGATTGTTTCTACAGCTGAATTGTAAGTATACAGATTTTTTTTTTGCTGTTTTTAGATACAATTTTCTTAATGTTTAATACTCAATTGTTGAACGCCTGATAGAAAATACAATCTTCTTTCTGGAAAATTTTTACCCCCCCCCCCCAAAAAAAAAAAAAAAAATTAAAAACCTATTACTGAGACAAAATTTAGCTATAGACTAAGCTATGTACGGGGTTGGGGATTAGATTGAACCGGAAGTTACCCCAAAAATATGATTCAAAATAAATTGTGATTTATTGCCTATAGGGGGGATAGGGGGCTATCATTTTTAAATGATAATGCCTCTTTTTTTTTTTTTATTGAAAGCAGGGATGCCAAAAAGATAATTATTTTTTTCATCTAAAGTGGAGACTGAAGAAAATGATATCAAATTCCGTGGGAAACCATTGAAATATTTTGATAGACCTAGGGCCCCCCATTAGGACTTGTTCATTGTCTTGGGTATTTTGCAATTTCTCATAGGCTACTAGCCTTATTTGGCTTTTGTGGGTGCTCCCTTTTAATTAGATTATTTGGATCTTATGGAATGCCATGGCGAATCTATAATTCAGTTTTCCAATAATTTGAGGTATATCTGAATAATTTCGACATTTTTGTTGTTGTCTTTGTACCCCTTTACTCATACCCTCAATTTTTTTCAAGGAACACTAAGCTGTTTAACGTTATTTTGCGTGTTTGTTTGAACCATATAGTGACCTAGTTAACTATTAAGTAAATTGTTTTTCTAATGAAATCTGAGACGGTATCCTATCAAGGTGGTATCCAGAGGGGGGTGGGGGGTAGGGGGGTACTACATTTAAATGATAGTAGCTCGAAATCTTATTTATTGAAAGCAGGGATCCCAAAAAGTTGATTTTTTTTATTTAAAGCAGAGACGGCATCCTATCAAGGTGGTATCCATAGGGGGGAGGGGGGGGGGTGGTATTGAGCTATCATATTTAGATGATAATACCTCGATTTTTTTTTAAAGCAGGGGTGCCAATAAGTTAATTATTTTTATTTATTTATAGCAAAAGACGGTATCCTATCATGATGGTATCCAGAAGGGGGGGGGGCATAGGGAGTTATTATATTTAAGTGATAGTACCTTGATTTTTTTTTTTATTGAAAGCAGGGATGCCAAAAAGTCGAAAAATTGACAAAATTAACAAGATTTTCGTGAGTTATACTTGACACAGCACTTGCATGGTTTTATGGTCCAAAGGGAAAGGGACATATGCGTCCAATCCGTTTTTTTTCTTATTGATGAAACGGGTTTACTTTGAAAACATTCATTCATAAGTACCAGGCAGATTCACACTAAAACGAATTGGTGTGACGAAAGCGATATCGACATCCCCACCTAACGTTGCGCTCGAGTAACAATGGCGCCCTTGGTCCAGTGCCCAAGTTACATTAAAAGGCCAGGTCATAATAAAAGCTTTCAATTTTAGAGGTTCAAGGAGGAGTCTTTGACAGTCTTCAGACCTCAGGGTACTAGATGTTGCAACGTTCTTACGTATCTACAGTGGTTTAGAAAATTCGATCACCCCACAAATGATTACCAAAAATATGCACAAATGTAACATTTGGAATATTATAACATTTTTTTCAAAGCTTTGAAGAAAAGCAAAAAAGTCTAAATACCCCTAACTACGATTGAAAGCTATTTTAAAAAGAAACTCTTTGGAGATTTCCATGGAAATGACCATAGCAGAAGCTTTGTGCCTGGGTGGGAATCAAAGAGGAGTCTTTGAGTATTTTGACCACAGGTGACTTATTGTTGCGACTTTCTTAAATTTTGTAATTCTTGTGAGCATTTGGAAATTAAAGCTCAAACTCAATAACTGATACTAAGTGTCCTAATATTTTGCTTGGATTAAAAGTGTCTGTATATTATTTCATTTAATTACACTTAAAACGGATGAGCTTTTCATTTTTTACCTAAGAAAATAGCTGGCACTTCATTTTTCTTAATAGCGAATAAACTATTAAGTATTTTTTGTGTCATTGCAATTGAAGTGTTCTCATGTGAAGTGTTCATCATGTAATTTTCAATTTGATAAATTTACTCCTTTTAGATGCAGTTTATAATTTGACTGATATGAGGTATTTATCAGTTTATAATTTGGAATGAATCCCCAAAATAAAAAATGAATAATATCCAAAAGAGCAGCCAAAAGCAATAAAAAAGCAGCAGTTCAGCCTTAGCCTACATGACATATATTCTATAAAGAAGCCAAAAAAAACTTTAAAAAGCATTTTTTTGTTAAATTGTTATTAAAAACCAGTTTTTGATACAAGAAGGCTTCTTAGGAATCCAAAAGAGCAAAAAAATAACAATCAATATCAAAGTCGCCCATTTCAACTGTTTTAAAGGTGACAAAACAGATATAGGCAAAGGGCATTATGAAAAAATTAAGTTTCTAAGTTCAAAGTTATATTCAAAGTTTTTACCCAGATAACTGACGAATTTTGCGATACGGTATTTGAAGTTTTATATGCAGTAATGCCACCTCTGAAACAGGAGGTTCAATATAGCTATAGATTTTTGAATAGATTAGCTATCTAAGAGTTTTCACGCGACAGGTTTTGATGTTTTTGGCTAGAATTGTTGTTTCGTGCCACAAATCCCCTGAAAACATCGCTTTTCTGAGGGACAGACTTTTTGAATAAAAATTAATGTATATGTTAACTATCATTTTATAGGACTACATGCACCTTTAGAAACGAAGGCACTTCATACGGCATTGCCGTCTCTGAAACTGGATTAACTATCTCAGAATTTTCATGCAATAGCTTCTTGAGCTTTTTTGGCCAGAATTGTTGTTTCGTACCACAAATCACCTGACAACATCGCTTTACTGAATGACAGACTTTTTGGCTCAAAATAAATGTATGCTTTACCTGTCATTTTATAGGACTACCTGCACCTTTAGAAACGAATGTGCAAGCGCAGGATATTACTGCCTCTGAAACTCCAGGCAATATTTTCTACAGTTTTGTCATGAAGTCTCCTTTTTGGTCTGGATTATTTGGGATGATCTTGATTTTCTTGTAAATTTGTGAGGATTTCCACAGAACACTTACGATTTCTATTAATTCTTCCATATTTCCATGTATTGGCTATGATTTTTATGAATTCGTAAGGATTTCTATATATTAATCAGGAGTTTTTTAGAGATTGGCCTTAATTTTTAAAGTTTGCTGTCGATTTCTACACCCTGGTCCTGTTTTCTATGGTTTGACTTAGATTTTTAGGATCTGGCCCAGATTTCTACACTTTGCTCTTGATTTTTTATGATTTTGTCAGGGTTTCTTTCTTATGGTAATAATTTTTTAGAGGTTGACCTTAATTTCTACAATTTGCTCTTGATTTTTTAGCATTTGACAGGGTTTCTTTGTTTTGGTAATGATTGTTTAGAGGTAGACCATGATTTCTACCGTTTTGATCATGATTTCTATGGTTTGATCCGGAGTTCTAGGGATGACTCTGTCTTGTAGATAAGCACATTATTGTTTTTCTTGGAACACACTACCTTTCCTGGCCTTAATATTTCATGGCGATAAGGCATAATCGGAGGTAAAAGAAGACTAAAGCTTATATTCTGTATATGAGTCGCCTTTGTCTCTTCTTGCTTTGTAAGAACGTCGGGAACTATGATTTTTTTTTCCTGGAACACCAGCCTTTCTTGGGTTTAATATTTCTTGACCTTAAAGCATAATCGTGTTTTGTGGAGGTAAAGGAAGACTAAAACTTATATTCATTAATCAAGCTGTTTTCTGCTAGAAGTAGCAAGTTTTTCTTAACAGTAACAAATTTTTTTCTAATAACAGCAAGTTTTCCTTTAAAGATAAGATATTTCTCTTGGAAGTAATATTTTTTTAATGATAACAAGTTTTCTGTTAGAAGTAGCAAGTTTTCCTTAACGGTAACAAATTTTCTCTCGGAAGTAACAGATTTTTCTTAATAGTAACACATTTTTTCTAATAACAGCAAGTTTTCTATCAATGATAACAAATTTCTCTTAGAAGTAACAATTTTTTGTTTATGATAACAAGTTTTCTGTTAGAAGTAGCAAGTTTTTCTTAATACTAACAAGTTTTCTCTTCGAAGTAACAACTTTTTCCTTAATACTATCAAACTTATACTAAATACTTAAAAAATTTCTAATAGCAGCAAGTTTTCCGTCAAATACGACAAACTTCTCTTAGAGGTAACAATTTTTGTTTATGAGTACAAGTTTTCTGTTAGAGGTAGCAAGTATTTCTTAACACTAATCTCACAAATTTTATCTTCGAAGTAACAACCTTTCACTTAATACTAACAAACTTTTACTTAATATTACCAAAATTCACTCGCAAGTGACAGGTTTTCTTAATAGTAACAAATGTTTTCTAATAGCAACAAGTTTTCTATCAATGATAACAAATTTCTATTAGAAGTAACAATTTTTGTTTATGATAACAAGTTTTCTGTTAGAAGTAGTAAGTTCTCTTAACACTAGCAAATTTTCTCTTCGAAGTAACAACTTTTTCCTTAATACTATCAAACTTTTACTTAATGCTATAAAATTTGTCTTGGAAGTAACAGGTTATTTCTTAAAAGTAACAAATGTTTTCTAATAGCAACAAGTTTTTCGTCCAAGATAACAAATTTCTCTTAGAAGTAACAATTTTTTGTTTATGATAAAAAGTTTTCTGTTCGAAGTAACTTTTACTCAATACTATCAAATTTCTCTTGGAAGTAACAGGTTTTTTCTTAATAGTAACAAAACTTTTCTAATAGCAGCAAGTTTTCCGTCAAAGATAACAAATTTCTCTTAGAAGTAACATTTTTTGTTTATGATAACAAGTTTTCTGTTAGAAGTAGCAAGTTTTTCTTAACAATGACAAATTTTTTCGTCGAAGTAACAATTTTTTTCCTTAATACTAACAAACTTCTACTTAATATTATCAAATTTTTCTTGGAAGTAAAAGGTTTTTCTTACTAGTATCAATATTTTTCTAATAAAAGCAAGTTTACCTTGCTTTTAATAAAAGCAAGCTATTTATCTTAGAAGTAACAAATATTTGTTTATGATAACAAGATTTCTCTTAGAAGTAGAAATTTTTGTTTGCGATAACAACTTTTCCGTTAGAAGTAACAACTTTTTCCTTAATACTAAAAAAAATTACTTAATACTAGCAAATTTCTCTTGGAAGTAACAGGTTTTTTCTTAATAGTAACACATTTTTGCTAATAGCAGCAAGTTTTCCGTCAAAGATAACAAATTTATCTTAGAAGAAACAATTTTTGTTTATGATAATAAGTTTTCTGTTAGAAGTAGCAAATGTTTCTTCGAAGTAAACGACTTTCTCCATAATACTAACAGAGTTTTACTTTATACTATCAAATTTCTTTTGGAAGTAACAGTTCTTTTCTTAATAGTAATAATTTTTTTCTAATACCAGCAATTTCTCCGTCAAAGATAAAAATTGTGTCTTAGAAATAACAATTTTCTGTTTACGCTAACAATTTATCTGCTAGAAAACTTCTTAACTACATTAACTTAACTATGCTTAAGTTAGGTTCATTTAAGTTAGGTTAACATGACCGCTCATGCTAACCTAAGTTAAATGAACCTAACTTAAACGTAGTTAACTTAATGTAGTTAAGAAGTTTTGTGGCAGATAACTTGTTAGCGTAAACAGAAAATTATAATTTCTAAGAATTTTTTTTATCTTTGACGGAGAACTTCCTGGTATTAGAAACAAAATTTGTTACTATTAAGAAAAAACCTGTTACTTCCAAAAGACATTTGATAGTATAAAGTAAAACTCTATTTGTATTATGGAGAAAGTTGTTTACTTCGAAGAGGAAATTTGTTAGTGTTAAGAAAACTTGGTACTTCTAGCGGAAAACTTGTTAGCATAGACAGAAAATTGTTGCTTCTAAGAGAAATATCTTATCTTTGACAGAAAACTTGTTGTTATTAGAAAAAATTTGTTACTATTCAGAAAAAACCTGTTACTTCCAAGAAAAATTTGATAGTATTGTAAAAGCTTGTTCGTATCATAGACAGCACAATAGCGCTGCCTAAGTAAAGAACGATGTTGGCACAATGTATTATCAATTTTTTTAGACCAGGGCACTTCGTATAGAAGGAGTTGTCGTAGAAACTTCGAAAACGGCTCATTCGATTGGAAATTGAAATGGCTAGTGCCCTTTTTAATAGTCGAAAGTGATTGGAAGACAACTAAAAGCCCTTCCAAGCCCACCATTTCCCCAAACACATCCAATCAATATTTTCAGATAGCCATTTTGTTCATCGTAGTTGATTTCTAAATAGAAATTATATTTCTGAGGAGAATACTCCCCCCTAAACCCCCAGGGAAAGGGTTGTAAGTTATGCTTTATAGAAAGCATTGTCGTAGAAACTTCAAAAAGGGTTCATTCGATTGGAAATTGAAAGGGCTAGTGCCCTTTTTAATACTGGAAAGTGATTTGAGGGCAACTAACACCCCTTCCACGCCCACCATTTCCTCAAACACATCCAATCATAATTTTGAGATGGCCATTTTTTTCAACGCAATTGAAAGTTCTGGAAATTAAATCTGTGAACAGGACACTCCCCCCATAATCTTCAAGAAAAGGGTCATAAGTTATTCCCTGGGGGCATATAAGGTTTTTATTGATAGCTGTGTCGTAGAAACTTGAAAAACGGCTCATTTGATTGGAAATTCAAAGGGCTAGTGCCCTTTTTAATACTGGAAAGTGATTTGAGGGCAACTAGCCCCCCTCTCACGCCCACCATTTCCCCAAACACATACAATCAAAATTTTGAGATAGTCTTTTTGTTCAGCGTAGTTTAAAGTTCTGGAAATTAGGTCATTGAGGATGGCAACCACCCCAAACCCGTCAGGGCAGGGGTTGTAAATTATGCCCTGTGGGCATATACGTTTTTTTAGAAAACTTCGATTGAAAACTTCAAAAAGGGTTGATTCGATATGAAATTGAAAGCGCTACTGCCCTATTTAATAGTCGAGAGTGATTGGAGGGCAACTAACGCCCCTCTCACGCCCAGCATTTCACCAAACACATCCAATCAACATTTTGAGATTAGACATTTTATTCAACGTAGTTGAAAGGTCTGAAAATTATGTCTTTGAGTATGACAACTCTCCCCCCATAGCCCTCAGGACAAGGGTCATGAGTTATTTCCTTGGGCATATAACGTTTTTATAGAAAGTTTTGTCGTAGAAGCTTCAAAAAAGGCTCATTCAATTGGAAATTGAGATAATTAGTGCCTTTTTTATTAGTCAAAAGTGAGCATAGGGCAAATGTCACCCTCCACGCCTATCATTTCCCTAAACACTTCCAATCAAAGTGTTGATATAGTCATTTTGTTAAGCCTATCAAAAAGGACTGCAAAATATGTTTTTGAGGATAACAAATTCCCCCAACCCTCAGGGCAAGGGTTGCAAGTTATTCCCTGGGGACATATAAGGTTTTTATATAAATCATGGTCATATAAACTTCAAAGGGGGTTCATTGGATTGGTAATCAGACGCTCTAGTGCTCTTTTTAAGAGTCAAATTGATCAGAGGGCAGCTAACCTTCCCCCCCCCCCCCCTATACACACGTCATATTGTCCTGAAATGCGTCTAACAGAAATTTTGAGGTAGTCATTCTATTCAAAATAGTCTAAATATCATATAAAAATGCTTTTGGGATTGAAAAAAAACCAGAGATTAGGGGCAAGGATTGTAAGTTATGCCCAGGTGGTATTAAAGGTTTTTATGGAAGGAATGGTTGTTTAACTTCAGAAGAAGCTCAGTCTTTCTCCCTGAAAAAGACTATGTCAATATAAAACAAACAGAAACTAATCAAAAAACTCTTTGCACAAAGTAAGAACTCAATTAAACCAAAAATGAACAAAAATAGAATCAAATAATCTACCAAGCATACAGCTACCACAAAACAGTATTAATAGATAAATGAAACCCAAAACAAACAGAAATTAAAATAAGTCAAACTCAAAACGAGCAGAGATTAATTTGATTAGGGTTCTAAACCCTATGCTTTCTCAAATCCAGAATATATTTTGTATTTTACTGAAAAAATTCTTTTAAATGTTTTCACTTTTATAACTTTAAGATATCAAAAATTAATTAATATTTTAAGAAATAAATATCAGCATATGTATATTAAACTGGCAATGCACATTCTTTCATTAAATTCATTTGAATTTTTTCTGTAAAGTACAAATTGTATTCTGGCTTTTATGGAGTTCTTTACTTTTTTTTGAAAAATTTATTTTGGCAAAAAGCTTTTTTTATTAATTAAGGGAAAGAAATTGTTACTTCTAAGAGTAAATTTGTTAGTTTCAAGAAAAACTTTTTATTTCTAGCGTAAAACTTGTTATCATAAACAAAAATTGTTACTTCTAATAGAAATATGTTATGTTTGACAGAAAACTTGCTGCTATTAGAAAAATTTTCTTAGTATTCAGGAAAAAGTAATTACTTCGAAGAGAAAATTTTTTAGTGTTAAGAAAAACTTGCTAGTTCCAACATAAAACTTGTTTTCATATACCAAAAATTGTTACTTCTAAGAAAAATTTGTTATCTTTGAAAGAAAAGTTGCTGCTATTAGAAAAATATTGTTATTATTAATAAAAAACCTGTTACTTCTATGAGGCATTTGTCAGTTTTAAGTAAATGTTTGTTAGTATTAAGGAAAAATTTGTTACTTCTAACGGAAAAGTTAGAAGTAACAAAGAATAGAAGTAAAAGTTAGAATAGCAGAAGTACTGTTATTAGAAAAAAATTTGTCACAATTAAGAAAAACCAGTTACTTCCAAGAGAAAATTGATAATATTAAGTAAAAGTTTGTTAGTATTAAGGAATAAGTTGTTACTTCGAAGAGAAAATTTATTAGTGTTAAGAAAAACTTGCTACTTCTAACAGAAATCTTGCGATCATAAACAAAAAATTGTTACTTCTAAGAGAAATTTGTTATCTCTGACGAAAAACTTGCTGCTACTAGAAAAGAATTTGTTACTATTAACAAAAAACCTGTTACTTTCAAGACAAATTTGATTGTATTAAGCAAAAGCTACTTCTAACGGAAAAAATATTATCATAAACAAAAAATTGTTACTTCTAAGAGCAATTTGTTATCTTTGACGGAAAATTGCTGCAATCAGAAAAAATTTGTTACTATTAAGAAAAAACCTGTTACTTCCAAGACAAATTTGATAGTATTAAGTAAAAGTTTGTTAGTATTAAGGAATAAGTTGTTACTTCAAAGAGAAAATTTTTTAGTGTTAAGAAAAACTTGCTACTTCTAACAGAAAACTTGTTATCATAAACAAATAATTGTTGCTTCTAAGAAATATTTGTTATCTTTGACGGAAAACTTGTTGATATTAGAAAAAAATTGTAACTATTAAGAAAAACCTTGTTAATTCCAAGAGAAATTTGATAATATTAAGTAAAATTTCGTCAGTATTCAGGAAAATGTTGTTACTTCGAAGAGAAAATTTGTTAGCGTTAAGAAAAACTTGCTACTTCTAACAGAAAACTTTTTATCATATACAAAAATAGTTATTTCTAAGAGAAATTTGTTATCTTTGACGAAAAACTTGCTGCTCTTAGAAAAACTTTTTTACTGTTAAGAAAAAACCCGTTACTTCCAAGACAAATTTGATAGTATTAAGTAAAAGTTTGTTAGTATTAAGGAATAAGTTGTTACTTCAAAGAGAAAATTTTTTAGTGTTAAGAAAACTTGCTACTTCTAACAGAAAACTTGTTATCATAAACAAAACAATTGTCACTTCTAAGAGAAATTAGCTATCTTTGATGGAAAACTTGCTGTTATTGGAAAAAAATTACTATTAAGAAAAACATGTTACTTCCGAGACAAATTTGATAATATTCAGTATAAGGTTTTTAGTATTAAAGAAAAAGTTTTACTTCGAAGAGCAAATTTGTTAGTGTTAAGAAAAACTTGCTACTTCTAAAGGAAAACTTGTTATCATAAAAAAAAATGTTACTTCTAAGAGAAATATCTTATCTTTGACGGAAAACTTGCTGTTATTAGAAAAAAAAATTACTTTTAAGAGAAACCTGTTACTTCCGAGAGAAATTTGATAATATTAAGTAAAAGTTTGTTAGTATTAAGGAAAAAATTGTTAATTCGAAGAAAAAATTTATTAGTGTTAAGAAAAACTTGCTACTTCTAAAGGAAAACTTGTTATCATAAAAAAAAATGTTACTTCTAAGAGAAATATCTTATCTTTGACGGAAAACTTGTAGTTATTAGAAAGAAATTTGTTTGGCTCAAGAATAACTTGCTACTTGTAGCAGAAAGCAGCTCGTTTAAAGAATATAAGTTTTAGTCTTCCTTTACCTCCACAAAACGCGATTATGTCTTACTGTCAAGAAATATTAAACCCAAGAAAGGCTGGTGTTCCAGGAAAAAAAATCGTAATCCCTGACGTCCTTACAAAGCAAGAAGAGACAAAGGTGACTCATGTATACAATATAAGTTTTAGTATTCTTTTACCTCCGATTATGCCTTATCGCCATGAAATATTAAGGCCAAGAAAGGTAGTGTGTTCCAAGAAAAATCATAATGTGCTTATATACAAGACAGATTCATGCCTAGAACTCCAGATCAAACCGTAGAAATCAAGACCATACCATCGAAATCATGATCAAAGTGTATAAATCATGGTCAACCTCTAAACAATCATTACCAAAACAAAGAAACCCTTACAAATTCATAAAAATCAAGAGCAAAGAGTAAAAATAATGGTCAACCTATAAAAACTCATTACCATAAAAAAGAAACCCTGAAAAATTCATAAAAATTCAAGAGCAAAGTGTAGAAATCAGGGCCCAATCCTAGACATCTAGATCAAACCATAGAAAACAGGACCAAAGCGAAGAAATCGATAACACAATTAAAAATTAAGGCCAATCTCGAAAAAACCCGGATTAATATATAGAACTCCTTACGAATTCATAAAAATCATAGCGAATACATAGAAACCTGGAAGAATTAATAGAAATCGTAAGTGTTGTGTTGAAATCCTCATAAATTTACAATCAAAATCATCCCAAAGAATCCAGACCAAACCGGAGACATCAATACAAATCCGTAGAAAACATTGCCTCAAGTTTCAGAGGCATTAATACCGTACGCTTGCACATTCGTTTCTAAAGGTGTATGTAGCCCTATAAAATGAGAGTTAACATATACATTTATTTTTAGACAGAAAGTCTGTCCCTCATTAAAGCGATTTTTTCAGGCACGTGGCAGGAATTTGTGGCACGAAACAACAATTCTGGCCAAAAAAGCTATTGCATGAAAATTCTGAGAATGTTTAACTATTCAAAAATCTATAGATATATTGAACCTCCTGTTTCAGAGGTGGAAATGCCGTATGAGGCGCGTTTGTTTCTAAAGGTGCGGGTAGTCCTATAAAATGAGCGTTAACATATCTATTTATTTTTAGCAAAAAAAGTTCCAAAAGCTATTGCGCAAAAATTCTGAGATAGTTAATCTATTCGAAAATCTGTAGCCATATTGAACCTCCTGTTTTAGAGACGACAATGCTGTATGATGGCGCGTTCGTTCCTGAAATGGATCATTGACAGGAAGCTGGGGGAATATAATATCAAGAAAAAAAATCGATAAAATATGGAATTAAATTTCTATGCATTGTAATACCGCGCTGTGTTTCGCTAATAGCTCTCGGAAATGACTCAATAGTGCCTAAAAATTTGCATATAATATCCACTCTGCCCTCTGGGAATGATTGCTAAGGGGGCAGTCGTAAGACTCCAAATCCTTAGCCCTGTTTTAAAGGTTATTTTAACTAGATTTATAATTTATAGCCAATTTCAACTCTAATTCCTAGCGTTTCCAATATGCCGAGTCCAACTCCTAAAATATGGTAAATAATTGTTTAACAATCCTCGAATGCTAGCATATTCTTATTCAAAATTGCATTCAGATGTGTGTGAAAACAGTGTTAAAGTGCCATTCCACTGTGGCCCATAAGTATACTTTTTAACGGTTTGGATACCTACTCTTCTCGCAAGATGATCCACTTATTTTCCAACCTCTCCCATTAGCTGTCATTGCGTAAGTTGAGTGCCGTTATTACGCAGCACCCACGTGCGTGTCGTGCTCTGTTACAATCGGGGATTCCCCATGGGCTCCTGGAGTCTAGCTTGTCACAGACGATGGCGTCATCCATATTAGACCTGGTCACGGAAATCCTGGGTGTCTTTCAGAAAACAATGTGCTAAAATGGGTAGGAATCAAGACAAAAATGGCTCTTGCTAGGGGAAATATTGGAACATTTGGGAGTTTCACAGGAATCCCATGTTAATTTTCCTATCTGACCGTTTATAGGCGATGGTGTGTCACTAGCTTTGTTCCCTATATTAGAACAGATGTGTTAGTAACCCCTATTATTTCCACTTGTGTATTATAACGATCACACTTCGATTACTCATATAAAAATACTGAAACACAATTGCGCCATAACAACTAAAACAGGGACTGCAGTGCACAAGTGCGAGGGGCTAGGAGCTTCACTTATCTGACTGCCCCTGTTAATTCCCTATTACTGCTTCTTGTTAAATATCCCAAGTAATACCATTTTCAACCTCTTTTGTCGCCTAGTCGAAGTCCAGATCCCCTCCCCGGAACGAGTAGACACTGACCAAACTCCCCTACAGCGCTCCCCCCAAAGGTTGGAGAACCCTTCAGACCGATCGCGATCTCACTGCGAGGTATGGACGATAGGGGGACACCGCAAGGGGTGGTCTATTCGTTACCAAGCTATTCGTGTAGAGGAATTCCTACTTGTATCCTTACTCTAGGCTTATCGAGTAAGACAAAAATAATATTTAAAAACAAATTTATTGTAAGATTATGGTACAAAACTTATCAAGCATATCAATAATGAGATTTATCGTAAGATGATATATGAGAGTTCAGCCAGAACGATTTTCTATATATAAAATGTATTCCATAGAATAATCCCTTATGTTCTCTCTTGAAGGGACACTTTTTCTCTTCTCTTAGATCATATTTATCACAATACTTAGTGTCACGTCTTGCATTATAGACATTTTTCATTCAGGTTTCATTGCTGTCTTTTATAGTATATTTTGAGATATCTCTGTAGAGATACCCGTCTTTTCTATGTCTCTTCTTTCGAGCTCTGGAAATAGATGTTTTCCGACTGCGTGCCAAATTGTGGCGGTAAACATGACATTCTAGCTTGTGCGAAAAATGGGGAAATCTTAGGTGTCACGCAATAGGTGAATTTTAGAATATAGATCTCGATACAAAATACAGAGGATATCAGTTTAATGCTGTTGCTCGAGGCGCTGTCCTATTGGAAGAGAAGTGACCTTTCAAGTCCCAGCGACGACAAAGAACTAAAGTGAAAAAAAGAATAAGGAAGAAAAACGCGTTGTACATTTCAGCGAAATATAAAATCTCAAAAAAGTATTATGTGCCAGTGACGTGGGCGCTGTTATTAGGTCAGATGTGCGCCGTCATTGCTTAAGATGCGCTGACCTTACATAAAGTTTGTGCCGCCATTAAGCAAAATGAAAGAAAATACTGTTGAACGTTTCGGTCAAAAACTAAATTGCCAAAAAAGTATTATGTGATAGTGATGTGTGCACTGTCATTGCGTAAGATGAGTTCTGTCATTACGCAGCACCCACGTGTGTCCCGTGATCGCTTACAATCAGGGATTCCCCGGGGATTCTATCGCAAGGTTACATAAAATTGCATCATCCATATTACATTTAACCGCATTACCCAGGTGCTAGTAACATCATTTATTACTACTTGTGTATTATCCCGGCCACACTCCGGTTAATTATATGCAAATACTGAAACATTATTGCGTCATAACACCAGGAATTCCGGGAAGCCTGCCAGAGGTGGAAATCTTGCCAGCTGGAAATAGGGCTCCCGTAGAAATCTTGCCAGGGATGCCGTGACGTCCGAGGGCTGTCGTGGAAATCCCATCTTAATTTTCCTATCTGTGTCGAGACGTCAGAGAGTATGTCTTTAAAATCCTATGCTATTTTTCCTATTGGCCTATTTAAAGCGCAAGGGTGTGTTCCCTTTAATAGACCACCTGGAACCATATTGCAGAGGTGCGAGGGGCTAGGAGCTCCACTTGTACACCCCTATTGGACTATAGGAAATTCCATGTTAATCTGCTATTGGGCTTGTCGGTCGAAAGGCCATCTTAATCTGCTATAGGGCTTGTCGAATCAATAGATAGGATACTACTAAAATTCAGTCAAAGAATCAGCTTTTTATGGTAATCATAATATTTACTTTATATTTAATTTTTTACAGTTATGAAGTATAAAAGTGTCAAATATATTGGTTTTTGGTATTCAAAATTACATTAAAAATATTGAATTAAAATTTGTATTTGATTTTGTTAATCTTAGTTTTAATGTTTTTTTTTAAAAAAACTACTTTGATAATGCGTTACTTTTTATAAACACTGAGTCTAAAGGCACTAAGTATTTTTGTGTCTAATAACCAAGTCCAAAAACTGTCGATATTGTTAAAAATTATCCGTCCAACTCAACAGAACTGAATGCTGGGAGTTTATATGCTGGTTTCTCTAAGTAGGCGATTGTTTTGTGTAGTTTTTGTAATTAATTACTTTTTTCATTATTATATACTCTTACTTTAATTGACATACTTTTCCCATTGCCTTTAAAAAAATGTTTGTCTCTAAGCTTCCTTAAATAAAAAAAAAGTTTTTTCAACTGATTAAGTAAAAAAAAACTTTCTGAAAAATAAGTTTTTCAAAGAAAAGTAAAGGCCATTAGTAGAAGTGACCCTATAACCCCCATTGCTCACCCCTGCTGCCATCTACAATTTAGTTTAATGCTGACGGGACATAATTTATTCAAGGATTATCGATCGAGTCTAATGGGTGTGTCAAGGTCAATCGATCTGTTGTTGTTTGGCCACGTGCGAATGACATGAGGGGTGATTTACATAATCGATGGGGGAATTATTGATTCACGAGCGTGGGGAATTATGAAACAATATGGTCATAGAGTCCCTAGGGAGAAAGATTACGTAATCGCTCAATGACCTCTTTTTCCAAGATCGATTTATTTGTTGTTTCTATGTGTAATAACTCCGGGACGAAGGTTGCACATGCGCATTGAATTCTAACGGGAACAATGTTATTGATCTAGGACTCGAGGCGGAAGTGAATTTCCGAGAAATTGATTGCGTAATCGATTGGGAATTTTATTGATCCGATAACGGGAAACAGCTAGATCACGTGTCTCCTTCTCAGCCAATCAGAGGGCTTGTTTACATATTAGCGGCGGAGGGAATATAAAGAAAGGATTTTTGCTATAGTTTTATTAGTCTGTGAATAGAATTCAAGAAGTGAGAAGAAGAAGAACAGTTTGACTTTACTCATTTGGATATATATTTGTGTTAATGATGACGAGTGGAATGTTTACCCTATTAAAGGGCATAGAGTCATTAGAGAGAACACGTGGTTAATGGGGTCAATGACCTCTTTTTCCAAGGTCGATTTATTTGATGTTTCTATGTGTAATAACTCCGGGGCGAAGGTTGCACATGCGCATTGAATTCTGACGGGAACAATGTTATTGATCTAGGACTCGAGGGGGAAGTGAATTTCCGAGAACTTGATTGCGTAATCGATTGGGAATTTTATTGATACGATAACGGGAAACAGTTAGATCACGTGTTTCCTTCTCAGCCAATCAGTGGGCTTGGTTACATATTAGCGGCGGAGGGAAATATGATGAAAGGATTTTTGCTATAGTTTTATTAGTCTGTGAATAGAATTCAAAGGAGTGAGAAGAACAGTTTTGACTTTACTCATTTGGATATATATTTGTAATAATGAGTGGAACGTTTACACTATTAGAAGTTGATAGTGGAGTTGATGATAATAGTACAAGAGCACCAAACATTGCGGTGGAAATTACGAAAGGATCGCGGCTTTGTCTGGAATGGGATGCAGTATATGCAAGATATGTGATATCCTTTGAGCAAATTTAAAATGGAAGATCAATTATGTTTCGCCGCTAAAGTTGATATAGCACATGTGAATAGACTTCAATGAGCTTTAAGTGCATTAGTGAAACATATTGAAGACAATAAACTCTATCGCTAATTGTACATGCTCTGTATTATTGTTGTTGTTGTAATTATTCAATAAAATTGTTTCGAAATCGAAAATGTTCTCTTTCTTTTCTGGTTAGAGCTAACGAATCAGGGTCAGTCTAGAGTGAATCCAAATGATTTACCAGCACTAGTGGTTCACGTCAGATGCCTATACACCGAAGAAGAAGAAATCAAAAGTGAAGAATAAAAAGACATTGTTGTTGCATACATTTTTTTATTAATAAACAAATTCAGACACATTTTTAAAGCACTTTACTCATAGAAAACTAAAATCATTTTTTTTATTTTCAAGGACAGCTCTTATTGCAAAGGTTCATTACTCATGTCAACTATGATATGGGTTTTGCATCTTCTACACTTAAGATGGAATACGTTCGCACATGTGCTTATGCTTAACAATTCGAACACTGTAGATCTGCATTTACGACAAAATGGGTTATTCCATGCCTGAGGGGTATACTTGATTGGAAATTTCACAGATTTATCCTGAAAGAAGATCAAACAGGATTAAAAAATAGGTTCTGGGCTTCATTACGGAGTTCTGAAAGTAGAAGTTTATCAAAATATTAAGAAGACTATTATTTCTTTGAAATATGCATTTACATGATAATTTTCATGTTGTTGATTTTATATTAATGAAGAATTTAAACATAGCTTCAATTAGCTATATATTTTTTTGTTCGGTATAGTTGAAAGATCCAATATCAAAATCAAACTACGAGATTACATATTGTTAAACCAGAGAAATGTATGGTCATAAGCTTTTATCGTAAAAGCCACTATAGTTTATAAAATTCCTTTTTCCTGTTTCATTTCCCAACCAAAACAAATTGAAAATACAGTTAGTCACTAAAACTATAGAAGGTTTGCATCCTAAGACAAAATCCCAGTTTTCAAAGAAATGTGAAGAACTCCGTTAAACCAAACAGAGCAATAAAATAGTGCTCAAAAGCTCTATGTCTTTCCAAGGTAAAGCATAAATTTGCAGTTTACTGAGTATTAAAAAAAAGTAAAAATACGGTTATCCTCTAAAACTATAGAAGGTTTGCATCCTAAGACAAAATCCCTGTTTTTTAAGAAATTTAAAGAACTCCATTAAACCAAAAAGAGCAATAAAATAAAACCAAATAATCTATGGATCGTAAAACTTCTTCAAATCAGCATTGAAAAAACAAATTGGACCCAAAACGAACAGAAATACAATATATAGCTGAGTCAAACTCAAAACAAGCAGAAATTAACAAGAGTAATTCTCGAAACCTCTATGCGTTTCCAAGGTTAAGCATAAATTTGCAGTTTACTGAATATTAAAACAAAGTAAAAATACGGTTAGCCTCTAAAACTATAGAAGGTTTGCGTCCTATGACAAAATCCCAGTTTTCATAGAAATGTAAAGAACTCCATTAAACCAAAAAGAGTAGTAAAACAATGCTCGAAAGCTCTATGCCTTTCCAGGGTAAAACATAAATTTTCAGTTTACTGAATATTAAAGCAAAGTAAAAATACGGTTATTCTCTAAAACTATAGAAGTTTTACGTCCTAAGACAAAATCCCTGTTTTTTAAGAAATTTATAGAACTCCATTAAGCCAAAAAAGACTAATAGAATAAAACCAAATAATCTATAGATCGTAAAACTTCTTCAAATCAGCATTGAAAAAATAAATGACCCAGTCAAACTCAAAACAAGCAGAAAATAACAAGAATAGTTTTCGAAACATCCTCTATGGTGGGGGAGCATACACAGCTGTGTCCTCTTCGGTCGACTAGGTGCTGTAGTGAGTTCTTGGTAGTAGGAGTACATTATTTTTGAAGATTTAAATGAATCAGATTAGTTAAACAAAGCTTATAAATAAAAATTATATTAACAGTTAATTTTGTACCGACTACATAAATATTTAAGACCAAGTGCACCACGATGCACCATTGTGGTCTGAGAAATTCAAAAACTCAGAAACTCAATACATAGTTTTCGATAATTTCAAGTCGTTTGCTATCTAAGAATTTTATTTCTGCAACACTTAGACCTTCCTTAGGTTGAAGTGCTGTTTTGCGCCACAAAATGGTAGAAAATCCCGCTTTTACTTGAGTACATTATACGTTTTGCCTCTTACAATAGACACTAAAAAGGTAAGTATAGACCGCTCATCCTCTATGGTGGGGGAGCATGCACAGCTGTGTCCTCTTCGGTCGACTAGGTGCTGTAGTGAGTTGTTGGTAGTAGGAGTACATTATTTTTGATGATTTAAATGAATCAGATTAGTTAAACAAAGCTTATAAATAAAAATTCTATTAACAGTTAATTTTTTACCGACTGCATAAATATTTGAGACCAAGTGCACCACGATGCACCATTGTGGTCTGAGAAATTCAAAAACTCTGAAACTCAATACATAGTTTTCGATAATTTCAAGTCGTTTGCTATCTAAGAATTTTATTTCTACAACACTTAGACCTTCCTTAGGTTGAAGTGCTGTTTTGCGCCACAAAATGGTAGAAAATCCCGCTTTTACTTGAGTACATTATACGTTTTGCCTCTTACAATAGACACTAAAAAGGTAAGTATAGACCGCTCATCCTCTATGGTGGGGGAGCATGCACAGCTGTGTCCTCTTCGGTCGACTAGGTGCTGTAGTGAGTTGTTGGTAGTAGGAGTACATTATTTTTGATGATTTAAATGAATCAGATTAGTTAAACAAAGCTTATAAATAAAAATTCTATTAACAGTTAATTTTGTACCGACTACATAAATATTTAAGACCAAGTGCACCACGATGCACCATTGTGGTCTGAGAAATTCAAAAACTCAGAAACTCAATGCATAGTTTTCGATAATTTCAAGTCGATTACTATCTAAGAATTTCATTTCTACAACACTTAGACCTTCCTTAGGTTGAAGTGCTGTTTTGCGCCACAAAATGGTAGAAAATCCCGCTTTTACTTGAGTACATTATACGTTTTGCCTCTTACAATAGACACTAAAAAGGTAAGTATAGACCGCTCATCCTCTATGGTGGGGGAGCATGCACAGCTGTGTCCTCTTCGGTCGACTAGGTGCTGTAGTGAGTTGTTGGTAGTAGGAGTACATTATTTTTGATGATTTAAATGAATCAGATTAGTTAAACAAAGCTTATAAATAAAAATTCTATTAACAGTTAATTTTGTACCGACTACATAAATATTTAAGACCAAGTGCACCACGATGCACCATTGTGGTCTGAGAAATTCAAAAACTCAGAAACTCAATACATAGTTTTCGATAATTTCAAGTCGATTACTATCTAAGAATTTTATTTCTACAACACTTAGACCTTCCTTAGGTTGAAGTGCTGTTTTGCGCCACAAAATGGTAGAAAATCCCGCTTTTACTTGAGTACATTATACGTTTTGCCTCTTACAATAGACACTAAAAAGGTAAGTATAGACCGCTCATCCTCTATGGTGGGGGAGCATGCACAACTGTGTCCTCTTCGGTCGACTAGGTGCTGTAGTGAGTTGTTGGTAGTAGGAGTACATTATTTTGAAGATTTAAATGAATCAGATTAGTTAAACAAAGCTTATAAATAAAAATTCTATTAACAGTTAATTTTGTACCGACTACATAAATATTTAAGACCAAGTGCACCACGATGCACCATTGTGGGCTGAGAAATTCAAAAACTCAGAAACTCAATACATAGTTTTCGATAATTTCAAGTCGATTACTATCTAAGAATTTTATTTCTACAACACTTAGACCTTCCTTAGGTTGAAGTGCTGTTTTGCGCCACAAAATGGTAGAAAATCCCGCTTTTACTTGAGTACATTATACGTTTTGCCTCTTACAATAGACACTAAAAAGGTAAGTATAGACCGCTCATCCTCTATGGTGGGGGAGCATGCACAACTGTGTCCTCTTCGGTCGACTAGGTGCTGTAGTGAGTTGTTGGTAGTAGGAGTACATTATTTTTGAAGATTTAAATGAATCAGATTAGTTAAACAAAGCTTATAAATAAAAATTCTATTAACAGTTAATTTTGTACCGACTACATAAATATTTAAGACCAAGTGCACCACGATGCACCATTGTGGGCTGAGAAATTCAAAAACTCAGAAACTCAATACATAGTTTTCGATAATTTCAAGTCGATTACTATCTAAGAATTTTATTTCTACAACACTTAGACCTTCCTTAGGTTGAAGTGCTGTTTTGCGCCACAAAATGATAGAAAATCCCGCTTTTACTTGAGTACATTATACGTTTTACCTCTTACAATTTGCCCCATTAGCTTGATATGTTATCTCGTGAGAAAAAAAACTATCAAATAAACACGCATCCGTGATCTTTCTTCTGGCAAAAATGTAAATTCCACATTTTTGTAGAAGGGAGCTTGGAACCTCTACAGTAGGCTTCTCTGATACGTTGAATATGATAGTGTGATTTTCATTAAGGTTCTATAGCTTTTAGGGGGTCTTTCCCCCCTTTTTCGAAAATCAGCCAAATTTTCTCAGGCACCTAACTTTTGATGAGTAGAACTAAACTTGATGAAACTTATATATTTGAAATCAGCATTTAAAGCTGATTCTTTGATGTATCTATTGGTATCGAAATTCCGTTTTCTAGAGTTTCGGATACCATTGAGCTGGCTCGCTCCTTACTTACACTTCGTTACCACGAGATGTTTTATTAATTAAAAAACTTTCCACAAA
Organism: Artemia sinica; assembly: GCA_027921565.1. Taxonomy (NCBI): domain Eukaryota; kingdom Metazoa; phylum Arthropoda; class Branchiopoda; order Anostraca; family Artemiidae; genus Artemia; species Artemia sinica. Next base: position 54,131,443 of record CM051264.1, read on the forward strand.
ATAAGTTTTTCAAAGAAAAGTAAAGAGCTACTACATTAAATCAAAGATGAGCAGAAATAAACTTAAATAATTGTTCAAACCTAAGGTTATGACCAATGCCATACTAGTTAAAGTGACAAAAACTCTTTCCCACAAGAGGACACTTTTCAACTAAAAGTAAAGAGCTACTAAATCAAAGATATGATGAAATAATAACGAATAATTGTTCAAACGTAAACTTATGTTTAGCGATAAACATATTAGAGTGATAAAAAACTTTTTTCCACAAGAGGACACTTTTCGAGTAAAAGTAAAGAGCTACCAGACTAAACCAAAGATATGATGAAATAATAACGAATAATTGTTCAAACTTAAATTTTCTGTATTACGGGAATAGTTTATTTTCGAACCATTATATTTACCAAAGGTTCGGTTAAGTGGCCGGCCACTTAACCGAACCTAACCTAACCTAACCTGCTAACCCTAGTTAGGTTAGGTAACCTAACCAAACCTGGGTTAGGTTAAGACCACTTAACCTAACCTAACCCATCCTGGGGATGGAGACCCCGACTGTGCCGCCTTCGGCCTGTGGCCCCTGGGGTGGGGATCGGCCACTTAACCTAACCTTACCTAACCTAACCTGCTAACCCTAGTTAGGTTAGGTAACCTAGCCTAGCCTGGGTTAGGTTAATACCACTTAACCTAACCTAACCTATTCTGGGGATGGAGACCCCGACTGTGCCGCCTTCGGCCTGTGGCCCCTGGGGTGGGGATTGGCCACTTAACCTAATCTAACCTGACCTAACCTAACCTCACAAATATAGCTCTTAATATGGCTTTTCAGTGGAGGATTTTAAAATCCTCTGGAAAATTTGAGTTTGAGGTGAGGGGGGTGGGGGGGGGATTTCAAGAGCGAGGGTAACCTAACCTAACCTGTTATTCCTAGACCTAATCTAACCTAACCTAACCATACACCTAACTTTTTGTCTGTCTCTAACCTAATCTAATCTAACCTAAGTGATGCGTACGTAGGTAAATATTTAAATATGTTGAAAATATGTTCCTAGAAATTAGTCTAGCCTAAATTAACCTAACCTAACATAATCTAACCTAACCTAACCATACACCTAACTTTTGTCTGTCTCTAACCTAATTCAAGGGATTTCAAGAGCGAGGGTTGAGGCGGTGGGGGAGCTCCACACCTAAGAACCTTTCTTTCTCGTACGTAGGCTAAGCTAGTCTACCCTAAATTAACCTAACCTAACATAATCTAACCTAGCCTAACCATACACCGAACTTTTTGTCTGTCTCTAACCTAATCTAATCTAACCTAAGTGATGCGTACGTAGGTAAATATTTAAATATGTTGAAAATATGTTCCTAAAAATTTTCACGCCCCCTCCTGTGAAATCACAGAGTTGATCAATCTTTGATAGTTTTACAGAAATTCTCACTCGCATTGATGCTCTCCTATGTCCAAAACAAAATCAAACGTAACAATTAATTAATCTGCATTGAAGATGTCTCGTTTGACACAATTAGTCTATGCGATGTAAGAAGTATTGTTTTGAAACCATTCTCCGCGATTGAAAAGTGGCAATTCTAGTGAGTGTTAATTGATATATAGAAAGGTAATTATTGTTCTAAATCAACAGTTTGCACGATTTCGTAAATAAATAACCGTTAGGTAAATATATTTAAGAGCTTTGAAAAGCTTTAAAAGTCAGTATATGCTGAAATAGAGGACAAGATAGAAAATAATGGAAGGTTCTTCAAATGCGAGCCCGGCAATGTTTGATGTGAGTTCAATAATATATCTTTTCAGTGTGTTTTCCAACGAAAATAAGCAAAATATGATGAAAATGCATTCCCTTGGTTCTAATTCATACCCTTTAATTATGAAAAAACTTGAAACAGTGATTTTGCGATAAGCCTTCAGCTGCAATTTACACCAAAAGGACAAGATACTTATCAAAACCACGAAAATTAAAAATGTAAAATGTATATTTCAATGAAATAATAGCCTTCTTAATAATTTAAAATCAATAAACCATGGGAAGTGGTTTTCATTAGTATTGTTTGTGAATGATTAAAAGATGATGAGTGACAGAAAACATTTTGAAACTAAACAAAACTTTAAATTTGGTAAATTGTCAAATGTTGTCAAAATGTAATTTTTTCCTGAAATTGAAACCTCTTAGTTTAACTCAGGTATTGAACCTTTGGTAGATATAATGGTTCGAAAATAAACTATTCCCGTAATACAGAAAATTTAAGTTTGAACAATTATTCGTTATTATTTCATCATATCTTTGGTTTAGTCTGGTAGCTCTTTACTTTTACTCGAAAAGTGTCCTCTTGTGGAAAAAAGTTTTTTATCACTCTAATATGTTTATCGCTAAACATAAGTTTACGTTTGAACAATTATTCGTTATTATTTCATCATATCTTTGATTTAGTAGCTCTTTACTTTTAGTTGAAAAGTGTCCTCTTGTGGGAAAGAGTTTTTGTCACTTTAACTAGTATGGCATTGGTCATAAGTTTACGTTTGAACAATTATTTAAGTTTATTTCTGCTCATCTTTGATTTAATGTAGTAGCTCTTTACTTTTCTTTGAAAAACTTATTTTGTGGAAAGTTTTTTTAATTAATAAAACATCTCGTGGTAACGAAGTGTAAGTAAGGAGCGAGCCAGCTCAATGGTATCCGAAACTCTAGAAAACGGAATTTTGATACCAATAGATACATCAAAGAATCAGCTTTAAATGCTGATTTCAAATATATAAGTTTCATCAAGTTTAGTTCTACTCATCAAAAGTTAGGTGCCTGAGAAAATTTGGCTGATTTTCGAAAAAGGGGGGAAAGACCCCCTAAAAGCTATAGAACCTTAATGAAAATCACACTATCATATTCAACGTATCAGAGAAGCCTACTGTAGAGGTTCCAAGCTCCCTTCTACAAAAATGTGGAATTTACATTTTTGCCAGAAGAAAGATCACGGATGCGTGTTTATTTGATAGTTTTTTTTTCTCACGAGATAACATATCAAGCTAATGGGGCAAATTGTAAGAGGTAAAACGTATAATGTACTCAAGTAAAAGCGGGATTTTCTATCATTTTGTGGCGCAAAACAGCACTTCAACCTAAGGAAGGTCTAAGTGTTGTAGAAATAAAATTCTTAGATAGTAATCGACTTGAAATTATTGAAAACTATGTATTGAGTTTCTGAGTTTTTGAATTTCTCAGCCCACAATGGTGCATCGTGGTGCACTTGGTCTTAAATATTTATGTAGTCGGTACAAAATTAACTGTTAATAGAATTTTTATTTATAAGCTTTGTTTAACTAATCTGATTCATTTAAATCTTCAAAAATAATGTACTCCTACTACCAACAACTCACTACAGCACCTAGTCGACCGAAGAGGACACAGTTGTGCATGCTCCCCCACCATAGAGGATGAGCGGTCTATACTTACCTTTTTAGTGTCTATTGTAAGAGGCAAAACGTATAATGTACTCAAGTAAAAGCGGGATTTTCTACCATTTTGTGGCGCAAAACAGCACTTCAACCTAAGGAAGGTCTAAGTGTTGTAGAAATAAAATTCTTAGATAGTAATCGACTTGAAATTATCGAAAACTATGTATTGAGTTTCTGAGTTTTTGAATTTCTCAGCCCACAATGGTGCATCGTGGTGCACTTGGTCTTAAATATTTATGTAGTCGGTACAAAATTAACTGTTAATAGAATTTTTATTTATAAGCTTTGTTTAACTAATCTGATTCATTTAAATCTTCAAAATAATGTACTCCTACTACCAACAACTCACTACAGCACCTAGTCGACCGAAGAGGACACAGTTGTGCATGCTCCCCCACCATAGAGGATGAGCGGTCTATACTTACCTTTTTAGTGTCTATTGTAAGAGGCAAAACGTATAATGTACTCAAGTAAAAGCGGGATTTTCTACCATTTTGTGGCGCAAAACAGCACTTCAACCTAAGGAAGGTCTAAGTGTTGTAGAAATAAAATTCTTAGATAGTAATCGACTTGAAATTATCGAAAACTATGTATTGAGTTTCTGAGTTTTTGAATTTCTCAGACCACAATGGTGCATCGTGGTGCACTTGGTCTTAAATACTTATGTAGTCGGTACAAAATTAATTGTTAATAGAATTTTTATTTATAAGCTTTGTTTAACTAATCTGATTCATTTAAATCATCAAAAATAATGTACTCCTACTACCAACAACTCACTACAGCACCTAGTCGACCGAAGAGGACACAGCTGTGCATGCTCCCCCACCATAGAGGATGAGCGGTCTATACTTACCTTTTTAGTGTCTATTGTAAGAGGCAAAACGTATAATGTACTCAAGTAAAAGCGGGATTTTCTACCATTTTGTGGCGCAAAACAGCACTTCAACCTAAGGAAGGTCTAAGTGTTGTAGAAATAAAATTCTTAGATAGTAATCGACTTGAAATTATCGAAAACTATGTATTGAGTTTCTGAGTTTTTGAATTTCTCAGACCACAATGGTGCATCGTGGTGCACTTGGTCTTAAATATTTATGTAGTCGGTACAAAATTAACTGTTAATAGAATTTTTATTTATAAGCTTTGTTTAACTAATCTGATTCATTTAAATCTTCAAAAATAATGTACTCCTACTACCAAGAACTCACTACAGCACCTAGTCGACCGAAGAGGACACAGCTGTGCATGCTCCCCCACCATAGAGGATGTTTCGAAAACTATTCTTGTTATTTTCTGCTTGTTTTGAGTTTGACTGGGTCATTTATTTTTTCAATGCTGATTTGAAGAAGTTTTACGATCTATAGATTATTTGGTTTTATTCTATTAGTCTTTTTTGGCTTAATGGAGTTCTATAAATTTCTTAAAAAACAGGGATTTTGTCTTAGGACGTAAACCTTCTATAGTTTTAGAGAATAACCGTATTTTTACTTTGCTTTAATATTCAGTAAACTGAAAATTTATGTTTTACCCTGGAAAGGCATAGAGCTTTCGAGCATTGTTTTACTACTCTTTTTGGTTTAATGGAGTTCTTTACATTTCTATGAAAACTGGGATTTTGTCATAGGACGCAAACCTTCTATAGTTTTAGAGGCTAACCGTATTTTTACTTTGTTTTAATATTCAGTAAACTGCAAATTTATGCTTTACCTTGGAAAGGCATAGAGGTTTCGAGAATTACTCTTGTTAATTTCTGCTTGTTTTGAGTTTGACTCAGCTATATATTGTATTTCTGTTCGTTTTGGGTCCAATTTGTTTTTTCAATGCTGATTTGAAGAAGTTTTACGATCCATAGATTATTTGGTTTTATTTTATTGCTCTTTTTGGTTTAATGGAGTTCTTTAAATTTCTTAAAAAACAGGGATTTTGTCTTAGGATGCAAACCTTCTATAGTTTTAGAGGATAACCGTATTTTTACTTTTTTTTTAATACTCAGTAAACTGCAAATTTATGCTTTACCTTGGAAAGACATAGAGCTTTTGAGCACTATTTTATTGCTCTGTTTGGTTTAACGGAGTTCTTCACATTTCTTTGAAAACTGGGATTTTGTCTTAGGATGCAAACCTTCTATAGTTTTAGTGACTAACTGTATTTTCAATTTGTTTTAGTTGGGAAATGAAACAGGAAAAAAGGAATTTTATAATCTATAGTGACTTTTACGATAAAAGCTTATGACCATACATTTCTCTGGTTTAACAATATGTAATCTCGTAGTTTGATTTTGATATTGGATCTTTCAACTATACCGAACAAAAAAATATGTAGCTAAGTGAAGCTATGTTTAAATTCTTCATTAATATAAAATCAACAACATGAAAATTATCATGTAAATGCATATTTCAAAGAAATAATAGTCTTCTTAATATTTTGATAAACTTCTACTTTCAGAACTCCGTAATGAAGCCCAGAACCTATTTTTTAATCCTGTTTGATCTTCTTTCAGGATAAATCTGTGAAATTTTCAATCAAGTATACCCCTCAGGCATGGAATAACCCATTTTGTCGTAAATGCAGATCTACAGTGTTCGAATTGTTAAGCATAAGCACATGTGCGAACGTATTCCATCTTAAGTGTAGAAGATGCAAAACCCATATCATAGTTGACATGAGTAATGAACCTTTGCAATAAGAGCTGTCCTTGAAAATAAAAAAAATGATTTTAGTTTTCTATGAGTAAAGTGCTTTAAAAATGTGTCTGAATTTGTTTATTAATAAAAAAATGTATGCAACAACAATGTCTTTTTATTCTTCACTTTAGATTTCTTCTTCTTCGGTGTATAGGCATCTGACGTGAACCACTAGTGCTGGTAAATCATTTGGATTCACTCTAGACTGACCCTGATTCGTTAGCTCTAACCAGAAAAGAAAGAGAACATTTTCGATTTCGAAACAATTTTATTGAATAATTACAACAACAACAATAATACAGAGCATGTACAATTAGCGATAGAGTTTATTGTCTTCAATATGTTTCACTAATGCACTTAAAGCTCATTGAAGTCTATTCACATGTGCTATATCAACTTTAGCGGCGAAACATAATTGATCTTCCATTTTAAATTTGCTCAAAGGATATCACATATCTTGCATATACTGCATCCCATTCCAGACAAAGCCGCGATCCTTTCGTAATTTCCACCGCAATGTTTGGTGCTCTTGTACTATTATCATCAACTCCACTATCAACTTCTAATAGTGTAAACATTCCACTCATTATTACAAATATATATCCAAATGAGTAAAGTCAAAACTGTTCTTCTCACTCCTTTGAATTCTATTCACAGACTAATAAAACTATAGCAAAAATCCTTTCATCATATTTCCCTCCGCCGCTAATATGTAACCAAGCCCACTGATTGGCTGAGAAGCAAACACGTGATCTAACTGTTTCCCGTTATCGTATCAATAAAATTCCCATTCGATTACGCAATCAAGTTCTCGGAAATTCACTTCCCCCTCGAGTCCTAGATCAATAACATTGTTCCCGTTAGAATTCAATGCGCATGTGCAACCTTCGCCCCGGAGTTATTACACATAGAAACATCAAATAAATCGACCTTGGAAAAAGAGGTCATTGACCCCATTAACCACGTGTTCTCTCTAATGACTCTATGCCCTTTAATAGGGTAAACATTCCACTCGTCATCATTAACACAAATATATATCCAAATGAGTAAAGTCAAACTGTTCTTCTTCTTCTCACTTCTTGAATTCTATTCACAGACTAATAAAACTATAGCAAAAATCCTTTCTTTATATTCCCTCCGCCGCTAATATGTAAACAAGCCCTCTGATTGGCTGAGAAGGAGACACGTGATCTAACTGTTTCCCGTTATCGGATCAATAAAATACCCAATCGATTACGCAATCAATTTCTCGGAAATTCACTTCCCCCTCGAGTCCTAGATCAATAACATTGTTCCCGTTAGAATTCAATGCGCATGTGCAACCTTCGTCCCGGAGTTATTACACATAGAAACAACAAATAAATCGATCTTGGAAAAAGAGGTCATTGAGCGATTACGTAATCTTTCTCCCTAGGGACTCTATGACCATATTGTTTCATAATTCCCCACGCTCGTGAATCAATAATTCCCCCATCGATTATGTAAATCACCCCTCATGTCATTCGCACGTGGCCAAACAACAACAGATCGATTGACCTTGACACACCCATTAGACTCGATCGATAATCCTTGAATAAATTATGTCCCGTCAGCATTAAACTAAATTGTAGATGGCAGCAGGGGTGAGCAATGGGGGTTATAGGGTCACTTCTACTACTGCCATTTTAAACTTAAACTCAGCAGATACAAATACCTGTTAAAATTCAAACTCAAAACGACCAGAAATTACTATTAAAGAATAAATGAAACCCAAAACGAACAGAAATTAAATAAAAAATCAATGCGAAAAACATACAACAAGTAATAATATAATTGAATAAATAGATCTTAAAGCGAGTAATGCTTAGATTGAATATGAAAATCAAGCTTAAAACAAAAAAAATATTTCGCTATTAAAGTATAAATGAAACTTAAAACGAACAGAAATTAAACAAACAATCAATGCAAACAAACATACAATATATATTAATGTACATGAATAAACAAATCTTAAAACGAGTGAAACTTAAATTGAATATGCAAATCAAGCTTTGACACGAGCGAAAATCAGTACAAACAAGAGTTTGGGTATCGCCTCCTTCTCTAACCGTAAAAGTCTAAAACCTACTGCGTCATTGGTGCTTTACTGAAAACTATATGTGTTTATCTGGGTTTATCTTACAACGCCTGTCCCTGAGCACTGGGGGGTATGTCGACCCCGGAGTTTTAATACCTCATGTTTGAACTATTTTTAACAAAATGGTCAGCTCAAATTTTTATCGGATGGGTTTATCCATCCGATAAACGCAAAGGCGTGGAGGGCGGGAAAGGCTAGTTGCCCTCCGATCTTTTTTTAATCTGAGAAAATTAACTAGAATTTTTAATTTCCATTCAAATGAGCCCTCTCTGAAGTTTATACGAGCATCCCTTTCATAAGAACAATATGCGGCCCCAGGACATAGCTCACAATGCCTGCCCTCCAGGCCCTGGGGGTTGTGGTGACACAGAAGTTTTTGTATCTGACCTTTGAACTATTTAAAAAAATGGCTATCTCAAAATTTGTATCTCATGGGTTCGGGGGAAAAAGGCGGGGGGGGGCTAGGATCCCTCCGATCTCTTTTGACTCTTAAAAGTTAAACTAGAACGTTCAATTTCCATTCAAATCAGCCCTCTCTGAACTTTATACGAGCATCCCTTCCATAAGAACCATATATGCCCCCCAGGGCATAACTTGCAACGCCTGCCCCCGGGCCCTGGGTGGTTGTGTCGACACCGGAGTTTTTTTTTATGACCTCTGAACTATTTTTAACAAAATCGCTATCTCAAAATTTTTATCGGATGCATTTGGAGGGAAATGGGCGTGGGGGATAATTGCCCTCTGATCTCTTTTTACTCTTAAAACTGAACTACAACTTTCAATTTCCAATCAAATGAGCCCCCTATCAAGTTTCTACGAGCATCTCTTTCAGAAGAACCGTACATGCCTTTACGACATAACTTAAAATGTCTTCTAAGTTAATAAGAAGGGATACGAGCATCCCTTCCACAAAAGCTGTATATGCCCTCTAAGCATAACTTACAACGCTTACCCCGGGCCCTGAAGGATTGTGTCGACCCCGGAGTTTTCGTTATATGATCTTTGAACCGTTTTGAAAAAAATGGCTCTCTCAAAGTTCTTATCGAATGCGTTTCAGGTAAATAGAACGTGGAGAGTGAGGGGGGGGGAGTTAGTTACCCTCCGATCTCTTTTGACTCTTAAAAAGTGAACGAGAACTTTCAATTTCCAATCATATGAGCCCTCTCCGAAGTTTATACGAGCATCCCTTCCATAAAAACTATATGTGCCCCCATTACTTACGACGCCTGCCTCCTAGCCCTGCGGGGGGGGGGGGGTGTCGACCCAGGAGTTTTCATTATATGATCTTTGAACTGCTTTTGAAGAAATGGCTATCTCAAAGTTCTTATCGGACGGGTTTGAGGAAAAAAGGGCATGGAAGGGGGATAGTTGCCCTCCGATATCTTTTGACTCTTTAAAACTGAACTAGAACTTTCAATTTCCAATCAAATGAGCCTTCTCCGAAGTTTATACGAGCATACCTTTCATAAGAACCATATATGTCACCAGAGTAATGCTTACAACGCCTGCCCCGGGCCCTGGGGGTTGCGTCGATACAGGAGTTTTTCTTATCTGACCTTTGGACTATTTTTAACGAAATGGCCATACGTAAAGGAGTTTTTGTTATATGATCTTTGAACTCTTTTTAACAAAATGGCTACCTCAAATTTTTTATTAGATGTATTATGGGAAAAAGGGCTTGGGAGGCTAGTTGCCCTCCGATCACTTTTGACTCTTAAAAAGGTCACTAGAACTCGCTTTTTCCAATCGAATCAGCCCCCTTTGAAGTTTATACTACAACCCCTTCTATATGAAGCGCCTCAGGGAAAAAATATATGGAGTTGGGGGGAGGGGGGCTAGATGCCCTCCGATCACTTTTGACTCTTAAAAAGTGAATTACAACTTTCAATTTCCAAGCAAATGAGCCTTCTAGGAATTTTATACGAGCATCCCTTCCATAACAACCATATATGCCCCCCGGGCATTACTTACAACGCCGACCCCCGGCCCTAGGGGGCTGTGTCGACACCGGAGTTTTTGTTATCTGAACTTTGAACTATTTTTGACAAAATTTCTATCTCAAAAATCGAATTTTATACAGCGTAAACTTGAGTGAGTGGCGCATAGTGCACAAGTACCAAAATTGCTTCCCCCAACGGAAATTAAAAAAATGAAACTCAAATAAAATTCTCAAATTTGGAAAACCTTATTTTCCAGGGGGGGGGATTTTCCCCGGGGGGGGGGGAGGGGTATTTTCTAAGAGGGGTATTTTCCAGGGGGTATTTTCCGCTAGGGGTATTTCCCGGGGGTAGTCGCCAGGGGTGGGGGGGTAAACGCCGGTCATCATTTTTCTCATGAAGGGGAATCAAAAACGAAAAAAAGGCCACACATTTTTTGGCTACTGTTTTTCTGTGTTCGTCTTCTTCTGACCCCCCTCCCCCTACTGCCTTGGTAGACCGAGTATATACAATAAATCTTATGTAATTGGGGGAATACTTTCTGGTATAGAAAAAACTTTTTCTTATCTTTTGCAGATTTTTTATTAAAAAAAAAGAATCGAAATATGTGGAAAAGGTGACCTAAAAGTATGTCCGAAAGAAAATTGAAATTAAGCGGACAGGTGAATAGCTTAATCTTATGTAAAAGATAAAATGTAAAACATTGAAGACTATTAATTAAGTCCTCCTATTCATTAGCGCCTGATATTTACAATCTGATCTTCCATCATGATGGTTTTAGCTTTTAGTGATTAATTTAGAGTTGATGTTAGATTCATTTAATAGTTTGGTTTTGTTTCTGAAATTTTAGGTATTTTAGTGATTTTTCCTAGAGAGGCCAAAGAGCAAAATTGTGATAAAAACTCTTTATTTTCTTTTCAAAGGAAAAATTCACAAAGAAGTTTAAAACAGTTTGACTTCTTTAGTGCCAAATTCAAAGGAAGTTACAAGAATTGGATTAATCGGGCTTAAGGGTATTCAAACATGTACAGGGAGCATATGTCTAGAGATAATTTCTGGATGGCATTATGTTCAGGATGTCAAAAGACATAATCTTCCAAGAAAATTTTTCTAATGATCAGGAAAAGCAGAAAAATCTCCCGGGAGTAGTTTTTTTTTTCTAATAGGAGAAAGATGATTTTAATCTAAAAGGTAAAATTTTGTAAACATGTATTCCTATTATTATATTGTTCCATGTTTGATTTAAATAAATTTATAAAATTATTTAAAATTATATAAATTTTTTCAACATTATTTTTTAATAGTTTCTGTTTTTAATTGTTCCATGCTGTTATTCCATGAAAAGTCACAGAGGGCAGGGACTAGGGAAAAAATGTAAAGAGCTAGTGAAAAATTGTCTTCTTGGTCCACTATAAATATTTACTAACTTACCACTCAGAGCATTCCTTCTTTCGGGGTTATTTAGGAATAAGTAGGCAATTTTCGTCTTTTCATCTTTCTTCAAGTCGACAGATCCCCCCGGAAATCCGAGAAAAAATTGTCTTAGGTCATCTATCTGTTTTCCAGAAATTGGATTTGCAGCATATGTTCGAAAACTTGTCATTACACAATATTTGTAAGACACAAGTTTCCTTATCTGTAGTATTTAGCCTGAAAAGAGAAGTCTTGATATAAAACCTGTTAGTAGCTAATTGCATATGCGTCACGAAAACAACTTGGGGAAAAAAGTAACAAAATTGTCATAAAGCTTCTCATACAAAATATAATTTTCTGATGCGCAGTCCATAGCGTAAAAGGTGTGTCAATAAATCTTAAATTTTGGTAGCAAACATTTTAACTTTTGCTGCGATGCTACTCTCATAAGACGTGTACTATTTTGCCATGAATTAAGAAATAAGTATAAAATAGTACATCTTTACTGATATTAATCAAAAAAACTTTTTGCACAAAATAAGTTTTTCAAAAAAAAAGTGAAGAACTCTATTAAACCAAAAATGAACAAAAATAGAAACAAATAATCTACCAAGCATACAACTACCACAAATCAGTATCAATAAATAAATGAAACCCAAAATAAACAGAAATTAAAATAAGTCAAACTCAAAACGAGCAGAAATTAATATGAGCAGGGTTCTAAACCCCATGCTTTCTAAAAGCCAGAATATAATTTATACTTTACTGAGACAAATTCTTTTAAATGTTTTCACTTTTATAACTTTAAGAAATCAAAAATTAATTAAAATTTTAAGGAATAAATATCAGCATATGTATATTAAACTGACAATGCACTTTTTTTTCAGTAAATTCATTTGCATTTTTTCAGTAGAGTACAAATTATATTCTGGCTTTTAGAAAGCATGGGGTTTAGAACCCTACTCAGATTAATTTCTGCTCGTTTTAAGTTTGACTTTTTTAATTTCTGTTTATTTTGGGTTTCATTAATTTATTTTGTGCAAAAAGTTATTTTTTACCAATTTCTGTTCGTTTTATTTTGACATAGTCTTTTTCAGGGAGCAAGACTGAGCCTCTTCTGAAGTTAAACAACCATCCCTTCCATAAAAAACTTTAAACCTCCTGGGCATAACTTGCAACTCTTGCCCCTAATCTCTGGGGTTTGTTTCAATCCCAAAACCCTTGTTATATGATATTTAGACTATTTTGATAAGAATGGCTATCTCAAAATTTCTATTAGATGCATTTCGAGGCAATATGGGGTGTGTGTAGGGGGGGGAGGGTAGCTGCCCTCCGATCGCTTTGAATCTTAAAAAGACCACTAGAGCGTATGATTACCAATCCAATGAGCTCCCTTTGAAGTTTATATGGCCACACTTTCTATAAAAATCCTATTTGTCCCCAGGGCATAACTTACAACCCTTGCCCTGAGGGCTGGGGGAATTTTATCCTCAAAGGCATAATTTCCAGACCTTTCTGATAGGCTTAAAAAAATGGCTATATCACAATTTTGATTAGAAGTATTTGGGGAAATGATAGGCCTGGAGGGAGACATTTGCCCTCTGATCACTTTCGACTAATAAAGAAGGCACTAGTCCAGTAGTAACCGTACAATTACTACAGAACCTAAATGCAAACCTATGCCTAAGGCATAGATATGTGTTTAGGTTTTCAAGTAATTGTACGGTTACCAGGGTCATTAGCAAAGAGGTATCATTTCTATAGAAGGTATAGTAATTTGAAATATCATATGGAATTTGCTTGAAGGTATATACTTTGCGTACGTGCCCGTACCAAACAGGTTGAAGGCATAGATATGTGTTTAGGTTTTCAAGTAATTGTACGGGTGTCAGTCGATTAGAGAAAGTTCCGTGGTCATTCATCTGTAAGTTGATTAGTAGGTTTTTTTTTTTTTTTTAAACTTGGCTAATAGGTTTTTAAACCTATTACTACGAACGCTACATGCATTCCATTTTTGGAACTAGGAGCGAGATTGTGTGATGCTATAAGACTGGTTTCGCTTCATGGGTTCATTAATAGAAGGACTAATGCTTATGAAAAGGGTAATTACTTCTTTAGTTTACGAGATTTGCGAATTTTTTGCGAAAAGATATTTGCGTAGACGCTTACAAGGGACATTGCTAGAAAGTATTCAATAGCTTAATTGAAAAGTAACGATAGAATGACATTGTGACTTGACCTAGCTTTACCTCGCCGATGTGGTCTGTATAATACGTAAGTAACGTTTGAAAAATATTGTCAATTTAAAAAGAAATGGCTGAAAAGTGTTATGAGGGGGGGTGGGTTGCATAGAGGGGTGAGTTGCACGGGGGTTCAGTTACATGGGGGTTCTTTGTGTTAAATAAGTAGTTTTTGTATCTTTTAAAAGAACTTTACGGGGATTGAGAGACTCAGTTGCCTAATTCCGTGTGATTTTTCTTTACTTGATGGTCATTAAAAACGAAATTTTTGTGTTAAATAAGTAGTTTTTGTATCTTTTAAAAGAGCTTTACGGGGATTGAGAGACTCAGTTGCCTAATTCCGTGTGATTTTTTTTTACTTGATGGTCATTAAAAACGAAATTTTTGTGTTAAATAAGTAGTTTTTGTATCTTTTAAAAGAGCTTTACGGGGATTGAGAGACTCGGTTGCCTAATTCCGTGTGATTTTTCTTTACTTGATGGTCATTAAAAACGAAATTTTTGTGTTAAATAAGTAGTTTTTGTATCTTTTAAAAGAGCTTTACGGGGATTGAGAGACTCAGTTGCCTAATTCCGTGTGATTTTTCTTTACTTGATGGTCATTAAAAACGAAATTTTCGTGTTAAATAAGTAGTTTTTGTATCTTTTAAAAGAACTTTACAGGGATTGAGAGACTCAGTTGCCTAATTCCGTGTGATTTTTCTTTACTTGGTGGTCATTAAAAACGAAATTTTTGTGTTAAATAAGTAGTTTTTGTATCTTTTAAAAGAGCTTTACGGGGATTGAGAGACTCAGTTGCCTAATTCCGTGTGATTTTTCTTTACTTGATGGTCATTAAAAACGAAATTTTTGTGTTAAATAAGTAGTTATTGTAACTTTTAAAGGAGCTTTACGGGGATTGAGAGACTCAATCGCCTAATTCCGTGTGATTTTTCTTTACGTGATGGTCATTAAAAACGAAATTTTTGTGTTAAATAAGTAGTTTTGTATCTTTTAAAAGAGCTTTACGGGGATTGAGAGAGTCAGTTGCATAATTCCGTGTGATTTTTCTTTACTTGATGGTCATTAAAAACGAAATTTTTGTGTTAAATAAGTAGTTTTTGTATCTTTTAAAAGAGCTTTAAGGGGTTTGAGAGACTCAGTTGCCTGATTCCGTGTGATTTTTTTTTACTTGGTAGTCATTAAAAACGAAATTTTTGTGTTAAATAAGTAGTTTTTGTATCTTTTAAAAGAGCTTTACGAGGATTGAGAGACTCAGTTGCCCAATTCCGTGTGATTTTTCTTTACTTGGTGGTCGTTAAAAACGAAATTTTTGTGTTAAATAAGTAGTTTTTGTATCTTTTAAAAGAGCTTTACGGGGTTTGAGAGACTCAGTTGCCTAATTCCGTGTGGTTTTTCTTTACTTGGTAGTCATTAAAAACGAAATTTTTGTGTTAAATAAGTAGTTTTTCTATCTTTTAAAAGAGCTTTAAGGGGTTTGAGAGACTCAGTTGCCTGTTTCCGTGAGGTTTTTGTTTACTTGGTGGTCGTTAAAAACGAAATTTTTGTGTTAAATAAGTAGTTTTTGCATCTTTTAAAAGAGCTTTACGGGGTTTGAGAGACTCAGTTGCCTAATTCCGTGTGGTTTTTTCTTTACTTGGTAGTCATTAAAAACAAAATTTTCGTGTTAAATAAGTAGTTTTTGTATCTTTTAAAAGAGCTTTAAGGGGTTTGAGAGACTCAGATGCCTGTTTCCGTGTGGTTTTTCTTTACTTGGTGGTCATTAAAAACGAAATTTTTGTGTTAAATAAGTAGTTTTTGTATCTTTTAAAAGAGCTTTAAGGGGTTTGAGAGACTCTGTAATGCAGTAGTTTTTCAGTAAAGACACTCGATATCCTAAAAGTGTTTAATTCAAACTTTTTTAAAACTTCGAAATTTTTCAACTTTATTTATTTTTTTCTTTCTGTACATAACTTAAAATGTCAAAATATGCTTACAGTTCTAACAATTGCGCTCTGTGATTGGTCAGAGACACGATGTGACTTTCCCACTGGCATTCTATGACCGGTTATTGACAGCGCTCTGTGATTGGTCAGAGACACGATGTGACTTTCCCACTGGTATTCTATGACTGGTTATTGACACAACCTAATCTATTGCATGTATTAAATCAGTATTTTTTACGCAGTGGAACGATAAACACATAAGTCATATCTTTAAAAAAAAAAAAAGTGAAGATGGAGCATTTTAATAAAGTGTGTTTACATAACAAGGTTATTGTAGCATTGAATGCCGACAAAGAGAAATATTTAAACTTTGAAACAAGTACAGGTGGTAGCACTATTGGAAATGTATGCATGCATTGTCATGACAGTAAGGAATTAAATTTCTTTGGAATACCGAAAAAATTCAACTCTTATGTTGGTGGTTATGCGAGATTGAGATCTCCAGAGATGATTGCACTCAAAGAGAATGCCAACATAAAAATAATCATTGATGATAGAGGACAACTCCTTGCTACTGTTGCAGGTAACACATTACCTACTGATACATCCAATCGTCACCTTTCAGGTATTAGCATTCAACGGAAGATCAATAAAAGAAAGGCCTACTCTTCTACTAATATCGTAAACCATATCTTGTCTACGTGCCGAAACTGTTACCTGTGTAAAAATAATGTGATAATAGACAGTGAAATTGCCAGAAAAATAAAAAGGGCATTGTCAGAAAATATCACGATGGAATATAAAGATGAATCGATGAAAAACAAAGCACCAGCAAACGTTACTGCCATTGGTCAAACAGTCATTGAACCAAATAATACCAAAGACGAAAAGCATATTGAGCCTTTTGATGAGACACCAGTAAAAATTGTGTATGGCTCAAAATGGAATAATGATTATTCTACTGATTACGAACTAAGAGAAGACAATAGCTATAATATCAAGAGAGAACATGGTGAACTATTTTATGGAACAGATTCAAAATGTCCAAAGTTAATTGTTGATATTAATAATGTATCATAATATATTTTTTGTATTAATATTCTACATAGCATTATTTCATTAAAAATATATTTTGCATTACATTGTTATTTGTTCATTATTTTTAGAGTAAGCTAGCATATCAAACGTTTAGAATGTCTAATAAAACGTCGGAGATGTAAGAAAAGGAATTTGCATACATCTATTGTCAGACACATGGGGACAAATTTTTTCTTGAATTCACCTCCTGGATAAATAAAAAAAGACATTTCATTCAAGAAATTATGACGAAACTCTAAGTAAGCTACAAACTCTGTCTTGAAGTTACCTCATGGATACACAATGCAGAAATTTCATTTAAGAAATTATCAAAAATTGTAAGTAAGTAGCAAATTCTTTCAAAAATATGTTAATACGTTTAAGCAATAAATATCTTTAAGCTTAACCCGTCTTTATTCTTTAGAATAGTTTTATTCATTTCATTAAATTATGAAGAAATTGTAAGTAAGTAACAATAGCTTTCTTGAATTCGCTTCCTGGACACAATACAGATATTTAATTCAAGAAATAATAATAAAATCGCAAGTAAGTAATAAAGTCTTTATTGTTTTCCCCTATTGGATACACAATACTGAAATTTCATTCAAGAAATTATGAAGGAATTCTAAAAAGGTAACACACTCATGTTACCTCATGGATACACAATGCAGAAATTTCATTTAAGAAATTATCAAAAATTTTAAGTAAGTAGCAAATTCTTTCTTGAATTCGCCTCCTGGGTAAATAAAAAAGACAGTTCATTAAAGAAATTATGAAAAAATTGTAAGTAAGTAGCAAATTCTTTCTTGAATTCACCTGCTGAATAAACAAAAAAGACATTTCGTTCGAGAAATTATGACAAAATTCCAAGTAAGTAACAAACTCTTTATTGTTTTCATGACTTAGATACACGATGTAGAAATTTAATTCAAGAAATTATGAAAAAATTCTCAGTAAGTAGCAATTTCTTTCTTGAAGTCAACTCTTGGATACACAATACGGAAATTTCATTTAAGAAATTATGAAAAAAAAACAATTTCTTTCTTGAAGTCAACTCTTGGATACACAATACAGAAATTTCATTCAAGAAATTATGAAAATATTTGTAAGTAAGTAACAAACTCTTTTTGTTTTCACCTCTTGGATATACAGTACAGATACTTCATTCAAGAAATTATGAAAAAATCGCAAGTAAGTAACTTTTTTTTTCTCTTTATCAAAAACAATTTTCACTTAGCTACACGATGTAGAAATTTAATTCAAGAAATTAGGAAAAAATTCTCAGTAAGTAACAATTTCTTTCTTGAAGTCAACTCATGGATACACAATACGGAAATTTCATTCAAGAATTTCATGACTTAGATACACGATGTAGAAATTTGATTCAAGAAATTATGAAAAAATTCTCAGTAAGTAACAATTTCTTTCTTGAAGTCATCTCTTGGATACACAATGCGGAAATTTCATTCAAGAAATTATGAAAATATTTGTAAGTAAGTAACAAACTCTTTATTGATTTCACCTCTTGGATATACAGTACAGATACTTCATTCAAGAAATTGTGAAAAAATCGCAAGTAAGTAACTTTTTTTTTCTCTTTATCAAAAACAATTTTCACTTAGCTACACGATGTAGAAATTTAATTCAAGAAATTAGGAAAAAATTCTCAGTAAGTAACAATTTCTTTCTTGAAGTCAACTCTTGGATACGCAATACGGAAATTTGATTCAATAAATTATGAAAAAATTGTAACTAAGTAGCAAATTCTTTCTTGAATTTACCTGCTGGACAAACAAAAAAGAAATTTCGTTCAAGAAATTATGACAAAATTCTAAGTAAGTAACAAACTCTTTATTGTTTTCACGAGTTAGATATACGACGTAGAAATTTAATTCAAGAAATTATGAAAAAATTCTCAGTCTAAGTAGCAAATTCTTTCTTGAATTCACCTGTTGGATAAACAAAAAAAAAAAAACAAAAAAGACATTTCGTTCAAGAAATTATGACAAAATTCTAAGTAAGTAACAAACTTTATTGTTTTCAAGAGTTAGATATACGATGTAGAAATTAAATTCATGAAATTATGAAAAAAATTCTCAGTAAGTAACCATTTCTTTCTTGAAGTTAACTCTTGGATACACAATACGGAAATTTCATTCAAGAAATTATGAAAATATTTGTAAGTAAGTAACAAACTCTTTATTAATTTCACCTCTTGGATATACAGTACAGATACTTCATTCAAGAAATTATGAAAAAATCGCAAGTAAGTAGCTTTTTTTTTCTTTATCACAAACAATTTTCACTTAGCTACACGATGTGGGAAATTTAATTCAAGAAATTATGAAAAAATTTTCAGTAAGTAACAATTTCTTTCTTGAAGTCAACTCTTGGATACACACAATACGGAAATTTCATTCAAGAAATTATAAAAAATATTTGTAAGTAAGTAACAAGCTCTTTATTGATTTCACCTCTTGAATATACAGTACAGATACTTCATTCAAGAAACGTGATTAAACACGTTTTGAAACTACATGCTATTTGTATGCCTTTCCTTGGCACCTTTCCAAACGAGCGGGGATTCCCCACTGGTTCCTACACATTGCAAAAAAGTGAGCAGTACGAAAACTCCACGTTTTCAACCAGACTGGTTTTTTAGGGACCAATAAGGAGAGATATGCAAATTCGACATAGCTTTATTTCATTTTTTTAAGGTTCATTTAGACGAAGTTACGTGCGCGCACGTAACTTCGTCTAAATGAACCTTAAAAAAATGAAATAAAGCTATGTCGAATTTGCATATCTCTCCTTATTGGTCCCTAAAAAACCAGTCTGGTTGAAAACGTGGAGTTTTCGTACTGCTCACTTTTTTGCAATGTGTAGGAACCAGTGGGGAATCCCCGCTCGTTTGGAAAGGTGCCAAGGAAAGGCATACAAATAGCATGTAGTTTCAAAACGTGTTTAATCACGTTTCTTGAATGAAGTATCTGTACTGTATATTCAAGAGGTGAAATCAATAAAGAGCTTGTTACTTACTTACAAATATTTTTTATAATTTCTTGAATGAAATTTCCGTATTGTGTGTATCCAAGAGTTGACTTCAAGAAAGAAATTGTTACTTACTGAAAATTTTTTCATAATTTCTTGAATTAAATTTCCCACATCGTGTAGCTAAGTGAAAATTGTTTGTGATAAAGAAAAAAAAGCTACTTACTTGCGATTTTTTCATAATTTCTTGAATGAAGTATCTGTACTGTATATCCAAGAGGTGAAATTAATAAAGAGTTTGTTACTTACTTACAAATATTTTCATAATTTCTTGAATGAAATTTCCGTATTGTGTATCCAAGAGTTAACTTCAAGAAAGAAATGGTTACTTACTGAGAATTTTTTTCATAATTTCATGAATTTAATTTCTACATCGTATATCTAACTCGTGAAAACAATAAAGTTTGTTACTTACTTAGAATTTTGTCATAATTTCTTGAACGAAATGTCTTTTTTGTTTTTTTTTTTTTTTTTTATCCAACAGGTGAATTCAAGAAAGAATTTGCTACTTAGACTGAGAATTTTTTCATAATTTCTTGAATTAAATTTCTACGTCGTATATCTAACTCGTGAAAACAATAAAGAGTTTGTTACTTACTTAGAATTTTGTCATAATTTCTTGAACGAAATTTCTTTTTTGTTTGTCCAGCAGGTAAATTCAAGAAAGAATTTGCTACTTAGTTACAATTTTTTCATAATTTATTGAATCAAATTTCCGTATTGCGTATCCAAGAGTTGACTTCAAGAAAGAAATTGTTACTTACTGAGAATTTTTCAATAATTTCTTGAATTAAATTTCTACATCATTTAGCTAAGTGAAAATTGTTTGTGATAAAGAGAAAAAAAAAGTTACTTACTTGCGATTTTTTCACAATTTCTTGAATGAAGTATCTGTACTGTATATCCAAGAGGTGAAATCAATAAAGAGTTTGTTACTTACTTACAAATATTTTCATAATTTCTTGAATGAAATTTCCGCATTGTGTATCCAAGAGATGACTTCAAGAAAGAAATTGTTACTTACTGAGAATTTTTTCATAATTTCTTGAATCAAATTTCTACATCGTGTATCTAAGTCATGAAATTCTTGAATGAAATTTCCGTATTGTGTATCCATGAGTTGACTTCAAGAAAGAAATTGTTACTTACTGAGAATTTTTTCCTAATTTCTTGAATTAAATTTCTACATCGTGTAGCTAAGTGAAAATTGTTTTTGATAAAGAGAAAAAAAAAGTTACTTACTTGCGATTTTTTCATAATTTCTTGAATGAAGTATCTGTACTGTATATCCAAGAGGTGAAAACAAAAAGAGTTTGTTACTTACTTACAAATATTTTCATAATTTCTTGAATGAAATTTCTGTATTGTGTATCCAAGAGTTGACTTCAAGAAAGAAATTGTTTTTTTTTCATAATTTCTTAAATGAAATTTCCGTATTGTGTATCCAAGAGTTGACTTCAAGAAAGAAATTGCTACTTACTGAGAATTTTTTCATAATTTCTTGAATTAAATTTCTACATCGTGTATCTAAGTCATGAAAACAATAAAGAGTTTGTTACTTACTTGGAATTTTGTCATAATTTCTCGAACGAAATGTCTTTTTTGTTTATTCAGCAGGTGAATTCAAGAAAGAATTTGCTACTTACTTACAATTTTTTCATAATTTCTTTAATGAACTGTCTTTTTTATTTACCCAGGAGGCGAATTCAAGAAAGAATTTGCTACTTACTTAAAATTTTTGATAATTTCTTAAATGAAATTTCTGCATTGTGTATCCATGAGGTAACATGAGTGTGTTACCTTTTTAGAATTCCTTCATAATTTCTTGAATGAAATTTCAGTATTGTGTATCCAATAGGGGAAAACAATAAAGACTTTATTACTTACTTGCGATTTTATTATTATTTCTTGAATTAAATATCTGTATTGTGTCCAGGAAGCGAATTCAAGAAAGCTATTGTTACTTACTTACAATTTCTTCATAATTTAATGAAATGAATAAAACTATTCTAAAGAATAAAGACGGGTTAAGCTTAAAGATATTTATTGCTTAAACGTATTAACATATTTTTGAAAGAATTTGCTACTTACTTACAATTTTTGATAATTTCTTAAATGAAATTTCTGCATTGTGTATCCATGAGGTAACTTCAAGACAGAGTTTGTAGCTTACTTAGAGTTTCGTCATAATTTCTTGAATGAAATGTCTTTTTTTATTTATCCAGGAGGTGAATTCAAGAAAAAATTTGTCCCCATGTGTCTGACAATAGATGTATGCAAATTCCTTTTCTTACATCTCCGACGTTTTATTAGACATTCTAAACGTTTGATATGCTAGCTTACTCTAAAAATAATGAACAAATAACAATGTAATGCAAAATATATTTTTAATGAAATAATGCTATGTAGAATATTAATACAAAAAATATATTATGATACATTATTAATATCAACAATTAACTTTGGACATTTTGAATCTGTTCCATAAAATAGTTCACCATGTTCTCTCTTGATATTATAGCTATTGTCTTCTCTTAGTTCGTAATCAGTAGAATAATCATTATTCCATTTTGAGCCATACACAATTTTTACTGGTGTCTCATCAAAAGGCTCAATATGCTTTTCGTCTTTGGTATTATTTGGTTCAATGACTGTTTGACCAATGGCAGTAACGTTTGCTGGTGCTTTGTTTTTCATCGATTCATCTTTATATTCCATCGTGATATTTTCTGACAATGCCCTTTTTATTTTTCTGGCAATTTCACTGTCTATTATCACATTATTTTTACACAGGTAACAGTTTCGGCACGTAGACAAGATATGGTTTACGATATTAGTAGAAGAGTAGGCCTTTCTTTTATTGATCTTCCGTTGAATGCTAATACCTGAAAGGTGACGATTGGATGTATCAGTAGGTAATGTGTTACCTGCAACAGTAGCAAGGAGTTGTCCTCTATCATCAATGATTATTTTTATGTTGGCATTCTCTTTGAGTGCAATCATCTCTGGAGATCTCAATCTCGCATAACCACCAACATAAGAGTTGAATTTTTTCGGTATTCCAAAGAAATTTAATTCCTTACTGTCATGACAATGCATGCATACATTTCCAATAGTGCTACCACCTGTACTTGTTTCAAAGTTTAAATATTTCTCTTTGTCGGCATTCAATGCTACAATAACCTTGTTATGTAAACACACTTTATTAAAATGCTCCATCTTCACTTTTTTTTTTTTTTTAAAGATATGACTTATGTGTTTATCGTTCCACTGCGTAAAAAATACTGATTTAATACATGCAATAGATTAGGTTGTGTCAATAACCAGTCATAGAATACCAGTGGGAAAGTCACATCGTGTCTCTGACCAATCACAGAGCGCTGTCAATAACCGGTCATAGAATGCCAGTGGGAAAGTCACATCGTGTCTCTGACCAATCACAGAGCGCAATTGTTAGAACTGTAAGCATATTTTGACATTTTAAGTTATGTACAGAAAGAAAAAAATAAATAAAGTTGAAAAATTTCGAAGTTTTAAAAAAGTTTGAATTAAACACTTTTAGGATATCGAGTGTCTTTACTGAAAAACTACTGCATTACAGAGTCTCTCAAACCCCTTAAAGCTCTTTTAAAAGATACAAAAACTACTTATTTAACACAAAAATTTCGTTTTTAATGACCACCAAGTAAAGAAAAACCACACGGAAACAGGCATCTGAGTCTCTCAAACCCCTTAAAGCTCTTTTAAAAGATACAAAAACTACTTATTTAACACGAAAATTTTGTTTTTAATGACTACCAAGTAAAGAAAAACCACACGGAATTAGGCAACTGAGTCTCTCAAACCCCGTAAAGCTCTTTTAAAAGATGCAAAAACTACTTATTTAACACAAAAATTTCGTTTTTAACGACCACCAAGTAAACAAAAACCTCACGGAAACAGGCAACTGAGTCTCTCAAACCCCTTAAAGCTCTTTTAAAAGATAGAAAAACTACTTATTTAACACAAAAATTTCGTTTTTAATGACTACCAAGTAAAGAAAAACCACACGGAATTAGGCAACTGAGTCTCTCAAACCCCGTAAAGCTCTTTTAAAAGATACAAAAACTACTTATTTAACACAAAAATTTCGTTTTTAACGACCACCAAGTAAAGAAAAATCACACGGAATTGGGCAACTGAGTCTCTCAATCCTCGTAAAGCTCTTTTAAAAGATACAAAAACTACTTATTTAACACAAAAATTTCGTTTTTAATGACTACCAAGTAAAAAAAAATCACACGGAATCAGGCAACTGAGTCTCTCAAACCCCTTAAAGCTCTTTTAAAAGATACAAAAACTACTTATTTAACACAAAAATTTCGTTTTTAATGACCATCAAGTAAAGAAAAATCACACGGAATTATGCAACTGACTCTCTCAATCCCCGTAAAGCTCTTTTAAAAGATACAAAACTACTTATTTAACACAAAAATTTCGTTTTTAATGACCATCACGTAAAGAAAAATCACACGGAATTAGGCGATTGAGTCTCTCAATCCCCGTAAAGCTCCTTTAAAAGTTACAATAACTACTTATTTAACACAAAAATTTCGTTTTTAATGACCATCAAGTAAAGAAAAATCACACGGAATTAGGCAACTGAGTCTCTCAATCCCCGTAAAGCTCTTTTAAAAGATACAAAAACTACTTATTTAACACAAAAATTTCGTTTTTAATGACCACCAAGTAAAGAAAAATCACACGGAATTAGGCAACTGAGTCTCTCAATCCCTGTAAAGTTCTTTTAAAAGATACAAAAACTACTTATTTAACACGAAAATTTCGTTTTTAATGACCATCAAGTAAAGAAAAATCACACGGAATTAGGCAACTGAGTCTCTCAATCCCCGTAAAGCTCTTTTAAAAGATACAAAAACTACTTATTTAACACAAAAATTTCGTTTTTAATGACCATCAAGTAAAGAAAAATCACACGGAATTAGGCAACCGAGTCTCTCAATCCCCGTAAAGCTCTTTTAAAAGATACAAAAACTACTTATTTAACACAAAAATTTCGTTTTTAATGACCATCAAGTAAAAAAAAATCACACGGAATTAGGCAACTGAGTCTCTCAATCCCCGTAAAGCTCTTTTAAAAGATACAAAAACTACTTATTTAACACAAAAATTTCGTTTTTAATGACCATCAAGTAAAGAAAAATCACACGGAATTAGGCAACTGAGTCTCTCAATCCCCGTAAAGTTCTTTTAAAAGATACAAAAACTACTTATTTAACACAAAGAACCCCCATGTAACTGAACCCCCGTGCAACTCACCCCTCTATGCAACCCACCCCCCCCTCATAACACTTTTCAGCCATTTCTTTTTAAATTGACAATATTTTTCAAACGTTACTTACGTATTATACAGACCACATCGGCGAGGTAAAGCTAGGTCAAGTCACAATGTCATTCTATCGTTACTTTTCAATTAAGCTATTGAATACTTTCTAGCAATGTCCCTTGTAAGCGTCTACGCAAATATCTTTTCGCAAAAAATTCGCAAATCTCGTAAACTAAAGAAGTAATTACCCTTTTCATAAGCATTAGTCCTTCTATTAATGAACCCATGAAGCGAAACCAGTCTTATAGCATCACACAATCTCGCTCCTAGTTCCAAAAATGGAATGCATGTAGCGTTCGTAGTAATAGGTTTAAAAACCTATTAGCCAAGTTTAAAAAAAAAAAACCTACTAATCAACTTACAGATGAATGACCACGGAACTTTCTCTAATCGACTGACACCCGTACAATTACTTGAAAACCTAAACACATATCTATGCCTTCAACCTGTTTGGTACGGGCACGTACGCAAAGTATATACCTTCAAGCAAATTCCATATGATATTTCAAATTACTATACCTTCTATAGAAATGATACCTCTTTGCTAATGACCCTGGTAACCGTACAATTACTTGAAAACCTAAACACATATCTATGCCTTAGGCATAGGTTTGCATTTAGGTTCTGTAGTAATTGTACGGTTACTACTTAGTCCTCTCATTTTCCAATTGAATGAGCCCTTTTTGAATGAGCCATTTTCCAATTGAATGAGCCCTTTTGAAGCTTCTACGACAAAACTTTCTATAAAAACGTTATATACCCCAAGGGGATAACTTACGACCCTTGTCCTGAGGGATATGGGAGGAGGGTTGTCATCCTCAAAGACATAATTTCCAGACCTTTTAACTACGTTGAAAAAATAGCCATATCAAAATGTTGATGGGAAATGTTTGGGGAAATGATGGGCGTGGGGGGGATTCTCCCTCTGATTACTTTCGGTTATTAAAAAGGGCAATAGCCCTCTCAATTTCCAATCAAAAGAGCCCCTTTTGAACTTTTTACGACAACACTTTCTATATGACATTATATGCCCCAGGGTATAACTTACAACCTTAGCCCTGAGGGCTGTGGAGTGTTGTCATACTCGAAACATAATTTCCGGACCCTTCAACTACGTTCAACAAAATTGCTATATCAAAATGTTGATCGGAAGAGTTTGGGGAAATGATGGGTATAGGTGGGTGTCATTCGCCGTCCGATCGCTTTTGACTATTAATAAGGGCACTAGCCCTCTTAATTCCCAATTGAATGAGTCCTTTTTGAAGTTTCTACGACAACGCTGGCTAAGACCTAATTTCCAGAACTTTCAACTACGTTAAACAAAATGTCTATCTCAAAATTTTGATTGGATGTGTTTGGGGAAATGGTTGGCGTGAGAGGGGCTTTAGTTGCCCTACAATCACTTTCGACTATTAAATAGGGCACTAGCGCTTTGAATTTCCCATCGTATGAGCCCTTTTTGAAGTTTCTACGACAACGCTTTCTGTAAAACGTTTTCTGTATAACACCTAGACCCCTACCACGCCCACCATTTCCCCAAAAACATCCAATAAATTTTTTTTAGATATCTATTTTGTTCAACATAGTTGAAAAGTCCGGAAATTATGTCTTTGAGGATGACACCATTCCCCCCCCCCACAGTCCTCAGCGCAAGGGTTGTAAGCTATGCCCTGGGGGCATATAAGGTTTTACAGAAAGCGTTGTCGTAGAAACTTCAAAAAGGGCTCATACGATGGGAAATTCAAAGCGCTAGTGCCCTATTTAATAGTCGAAAGTGATTGTAGGGCAACTAACGCCCCTCTCACGCCCACCATTTCCCCAAACACATGCAATCAAAATTTTGAAATTTTCATTTTTTTCAACGTAGTTGAAAATTTTGGAAATTAGGTCTTTGAGGATGATAACCCCCTCAGAGCCCTCAGGGCAAGGGATGTAAGTTATGCCCTAGGGGCGTATAAGGTTTTATAGAAAGCGTTGTCGTAGAAACCTCAACAAAAGCTCATTTGATTGGAAATTGAAAGGGCTATTGCCCTTTTTAATAGTCAAAAGTGATTGGAGAGCAACTAACCCCCCTCTCACACCCACCATTTCCCCAAAGACATCCAATCAAATTTTGAGGTAGGTATTTTGGTCAATGTAGTTCAAAATTCTGGAAATTATGTCCTTGAGGATGACAAACCCCCCAAACTCCTCAGGGCAAGGGTTGTAAGTTATGTCCTGGGGGGATATAAGGTTTTTATAGAATTTTTTTTCCGTACAAACTTCAAAAAGGGCTCATTCGGATGGAAATTCAAAGGGCTAGTAGCATTTTTAATAGTTGAAAGTGATTGGAGGACAACTACCCCCCCCCCCTTTACACCCACTATTTCCCCAAACACATCTGATCAAAATTTTGAGATAGACATTTTCTTCAACGTAGTTGAGTAACCTGGAAATTATGTCTTTGAGAATGACACTCCCCCTACAGCCCTCAGGGCAAGGGTTGTAAGCTATGACCTGGGGGTATATAAGGTTTTTATAGAAAGTGTCGTCGTAAAAGCTTCAAAAAGGGCTCACTCGATTGGAAATTGAAAGGGCTAGTGCCCTTTTGAATAGTTGAAAGTAATTGAAGGGCAACTATCCACCCTCTCATGCCCACCATTTCCCCAAACGCATCCAATAAAAATTTTGAGATATCCGTTTTGTTCAACGTAGATGAAAGTTCTGGAAATTAGGTTTTTGAGGGCGACAACCTCCGCAGCCTTCAAGGCAATGGTTGTAAAGTTGTAATGTATGCCTTGGGGGCATATAAAGTTTTTTTTATAGAAAATGTTGTAGAAACTTCAAAAAAGGCTCATTCAATTGGAAATCGAAAGGGCTAGTGCCCTTTTTCATAGGCTAGTCGAAATTGATTTGAAGGCAGCTAACCCCCCTCTCACGCCCACCATTTCCCCAAACACATCCAATCAAAATTTTGAGATAGCCATTTTTTCAACGTAGTT
The DNA here is from genome assembly GCA_027921565.1 of Artemia sinica. Taxonomy (NCBI): domain Eukaryota; kingdom Metazoa; phylum Arthropoda; class Branchiopoda; order Anostraca; family Artemiidae; genus Artemia; species Artemia sinica. Next base: position 54,159,706 of record CM051264.1, read on the forward strand.
GAAAATTCTGGATATTAAGTCTTTGAGGATGATACCCTCCCCCCCCCCCCCGCAGACCTCTAAAGCATGGGTTGTAAGTTATGCCCTGGGGGGAATATAAGGTTTTTATAGAGAGCTTTGTCATAGAAACTTTGAAAACTTAGAAACCTTGAAGGTCTAGTGCCCTTTTTAATAGTCAAAAGTGATCGGAGGAACACTAACACCCCTACCACGCCCACCATTTCCCCAAAAACATCCAATAAATTTTTTTTTAGATATCTATTTTGTTCAACATAGCTGAAAAGTCCGGAAATTATGTCTTTGAGGATGACACAATCCCCCCCCCCACAGTCCTCAGCGCAAGGGTTGTAAGCTATGCCCTGGGGGCATATAAGGTTTTACAGAAAGCGTTGTCGTAGAAACTTCAAAAAGGGCTCATACGATGGGAAATTCAAAGCGCTAGTGCCCTATTTAATAGTCGAAAGTGATTGTAGGGCAACTAAAGCCCCTCTCACGCCAACCATTTCCCCAAACACATCCAATCAAAATTTTGAGATAGACATTTTGTTTAACGTAGTTGAAAGTTCTGGAAATTAGGTCTTAGCCAGCGTTGTCGTAGAAACTTCAAAAAGGACTCATTCAATTGGGAATTAAGAGGGCTAGTGCCCTTATTAATAGTCAAAAGCGATCGGACGGCGAATGACACCCACCTATACCCATCATTTCCCCAAACTCTTCCGATCAACATTTTGATATAGCAATTTTGTTGAACGTAGTTGAAGGGTCCGGAAATTATGTTTCGAGTATGACAACACTCCACAGCCCTCAGGGCTAAGGTTGTAAGTTATACCCTGGGGCATATAATGTCATATAGAAAGTGTTGTCGTAAAAAGTTCAAAAGGGGCTCTTTTGATTGGAAATTGAGAGGGCTATTGCCCTTTTTAATAACCGAAAGTAATCAGAGGGAGAATCCCCCCCACGCCCATCATTTCCCCAAACATTTCCCATCAACATTTTGATATGGCTATTTTTTTCAACGTAGTTAAAAGGTCTGGAAATTATGTCTTTGAGGATGACAACCCTCCTCCCATATCCCTCAGGACAAGGGTCGTAAGTTATCCCCTTGGGGTATATAACGTTTTTATAGAAAGTTTTGTCGTAGAAGCTTCAAAAGGGCTCATTCAATTGGAAAATGGCTCATTCAAAAAGGGCTCATTCAATTGGAAAATGAGAGGACTAGTGCCTTCTTTATTAGTCGAAAATGATCAGAGGGCAAATGTCTCCCTCCAGGCCTATCATTTCCCCAAATACTTCTAATCAAAATTGTGATATAGCCATTTTTTTAAGCCTATCAGAAAGGTCTGGAAATTATACCTTTGAGGATAAAATTCCCCCAGCCCTCAGGGCAAGGGTTGTAAGTTATGCCCTGGGGACAAATAGGATTTTTATAGAAAGTGTGGCCATATAAACTTCAAAGGGAGCTCATTGGATTGGTAATCATACGCTCTAGTGGTCTTTTTAAGATTCAAAGCGATCGGAGGGCAGCTACCCTCCCCCCCCCCCCCCTACACACACCCCATATTGCCTCGAAATGCATCTAATAGAAATTTTGAGATAGCCATTCTTATCAAAATAGTCTAAATATCATATAACAAGGGTTTTGGGATTGAAACAAACCCCAGAGATTAGGGGCAAATGTCTATCCCAATTGAATGAGTCCTTTTTGAAGTTTCTACGACAACGCTGGCTAAGACCTAACTTCCAGAACTTTCAACTACGTTAAACAAAATGTCTATCTCAAAATTTTGATTGGATGTGTTTGGGGAAATGGTTGGCGTGAGAGGGGCTTTAGTTGCCCTACAATCACTTTCGACTATTAAATAGGGCACTAGCGCTTTGAATTTCCCATCGTATGAGCCCTTTTTGAAGTTTCTACGACAACGCTTTCTGTAAAACCTTATATGCCCCCAGGGCATAGCTTACAACCCTTGCGCTGAGGACTGTGGGGGGGGGGGGGGGATTGTGTCATCCTCAAAGACATAATTTCCGGACTTTTCAGCTATGTTGAACAAAATAGATATCTAAAAAAAAATTTATTGGATGTTTTTGGGGAAATGGTGGGCGTGGTAGGGGTGTTAGTGTTCCTCCGATCACTTTTGACTATTAAAAAGGGCACTAGACCTTCAAGGTTTCTAAGTTTTCAAAGTTTCTATGACAAAGCTCTCTATAAAAACCTTATATTCCCCCCAGGGCATAACTTACAACCCATGCTTTAGAGGTCTGCGGGGGGGGGGGGGAGGGTATCATCCTCAAAGACTTAATATCCAGAATTTTCAACTACGTTGAAAAAAATGGCTATCTCAAAATTTTGATTGGATGTGTTTGGGGAAATGGTGGGCGTGAGAGGGGGGTTAGCTGCCTTCAAATCAATTTCGACTAGCCTATGAAAAAGGGCACTAGCCCTTTCGATTTCCAATTGAATGAGCCTTTTTTGAAGTTTCTACAACATTTTCTATAAAAAAAACTTTATATGCCCCCGAGGCATACATTACAACTTTACAACCATTGCCTTGAAGGCTGCGGAGGTTGTCGCCCTCAAAAACCTAATTTCCAGAACTTTCATCTACGTTGAACAAAACGGATATCTCAAAATTTTTATTGGATGCGTTTGGGGAAATGGTGGGCATGAGAGGGTGGATAGTTGCCCTTCAATTACTTTCAACTATTCAAAAGGGCACTAGCCCTTTCAATTTCCAATCGAGTGAGCCCTTTTTGAAGCTTTTACGACGACACTTTCTATAAAAACCTTATATACCCCCAGGTCATAGCTTACAACCCTTGCCCTGAGGGCTGTAGGGGGAGTGTCATTCTCAAAGACATAATTTCCAGGTTACTCAACTACGTTGAAGAAAATGTCTATCTCAAAATTTTGATCAGATGTGTTTTGGGGAAATAGTGGGTGTAAAGGGGGGGGGGGGGTAGTTGTCCTCCAATCACTTTCAACTATTAAAAATGCTACTAGCCCTTTGAATTTCCATCCGAATGAGCCCTTTTTGAAGTTTGTACGGAAAAAAAATTCTATAAAAACCTTATATGCCCCCAGGACATAACTTACAACCCTTGCCCTGAGGAGTTTGGGGGGTTTGTCATCCTCAAGGACATAATTTCCAGAATTTTGAACTACATTGACCAAAATACCTACCTCAAAATTTTGATTGGATGTCTTTGGGGAAATGGTGGGTGTGAGAGGGGGGTTAGTTGCTCTCCAATCACTTTTGACTATTAAAAAGGGCAATAGCCCTTTCAATTTCCAATCAAATGAGCTTTTGTTGAGGTTTCTACGACAACGCTTTCTATAAAACCTTATACGCCCCTAGGGCATAACTTACATCCCTTGCCCTGAGGGCTCTGAGGGGGTTATCATCCTCAAAGACCTAATTTCCAAAATTTTCAACTACGTTGAAAAAAATGAAAATTTCAAAATTTTGATTGCATGTGTTTGGGGAAATGGTGGGCGTGAGAGGGGCGTTAGTTGCCCTACAATCACTTTCGACTATTAAATAGGGCACTAGCGCTTTGAATTTCCCATCGTATGAGCCCTTTTTGAAGTTTCTACGACAACGCTTTCTGTAAAACCTTATATGCCCCCAGGGCATAGCTTACAACCCTTGCGCTGAGGACTGTGGGGGGGGGGGAATGGTGTCATCCTCAAAGACATAATTTCCGGACTTTTCAACTATGTTGAACAAAATAGATATCTAAAAAAAATTTATTGGATGTTTTTGGGGAAATGGTGGGCGTGGTAGGGGTCTAGGTGTTCCTCCGATCACTTTTGACTATTAAAAAGGGCACTAGACCTTCAAGGTTTCTAAGTTTTCAAAGTTCCTATGACAAAGCTCTCTATAAAAACCTTATATTCCCCCCAGGGCATAACTTACAACCCATGCTTTAGAGGTCTGCGGGGGGGGGGAGGGTATCATCCTCAAAGACTTAATATACAGAATTTTCAACTACGTTGAAAAAATGGCTATCTCAAAATTTTGATTGGATGTGTTTGGGGAAATGGTGGGCGTGAGAGGGGGGTTAGCTGCCTTCAAATCAATTTCGACTAGCCTATGAAAAAGGGCACTAGCCCTTTCGATTTCCAATTGAATGAGCCTTTTTTGAAGTTTCTACAACATTTTCTATAAAAAAAAACCTTATATGCCCCCGAGGCATACATTACAACTTTACAACCATTGCCTTGAAGGCTGCGGAGGTTGTCGCCCTCAAAAACCTAATTTCCAGAACTTTCATCTACGTTGAACAAAACGGATATCTCAAAATTTTTATTGGATGTGTTTGGGGAAATGGTGGGCATGAGAGGGTGGTTAGTTGCCCTTCAATTACTTTCAACTATTCAAAAGGGCACTAGCCCTTTCAATTTCCAATCGAATGAGCCCTTTTTGAAGTTTTTACGACGACACTTTCTATAAAAACCTTATATACCCCCAGGTCATAGCTTACAACCCTTGCCCTGAGGGCTGTAGGGGGAGTGTCATCCTCAAAGACATAATTTCCAGGTTACTCAACTACGTTGAAGAAAATGTCTATCTCAAAATTTTGATCAGATGTGTTTGGGGAAATAGTGGGTGTAAAGGGGGGGGGGGTAGTTGCTCTCCAATCACTTTTGACTATTAAAAAGGGCAATAGCCCTTTCAATTTCCAATCAAATGAGCTTTTGTTGAAGTTTCTACGACAACGCTTTCTATAAAACCTTATATGCCCCTAGGGCATAACTTACATCCCTTGCCCTGAGGGCTCTGAGGGGGTTATCATCCTCAAAGACCTAATTTCCAAAATTTTCAACTACGTTGAAAAAAATGAACATTTCAAAATTTTGATTGCATGTGTTTGGGGAAATGGTGGGCGTGAGAAGGTTGTTAGTTGCCTTCCAATTACTTTCAACTATTAAAAAGGGCACTAGCCCTTTGAATTTCCAATCGAATGAGCCCTTTGTCAAATTTTTATGAAAACACTTTCTATAAAAACCTTATATGCCCCAGGGCATAACTTGCAACCCTTGCCCTGAAGGCTGTGGGGGGGGGGAGTGTCCAGCTCAAAGATATAATTTCCGAACCTTTCAACAGCGGTGAACAAAATGGCTATCTCAAAATTTTGACTGGATGTGTTTGGGGAAATGGTGGGCGCGGAAGGGGTGTTAGTTGCCCTCCAATCACTTTCAATTATTAAAAGGGCACTAGCCATTTCAATCTCCAATCGAATGAGTCCTTTTTGAAGTTTCTACGACAACGCTTTCTATAAAATCCTTATATGCCCCCAGGGCACAACTTACAACCCTTTCCCTGAGGGATGTGGGGGGGGGAGGGTTGTCATCCTCAAAGACCTAGTTTCTAGAACTTTCAACTACTTGAACAAATGACTATCTCAAAATTTTAATTGGATGTGTTTGGGGAAAAGGTGGGCGTGAGAGGGGGGTTAGTTGCCCTCCAATCACCTTCGACTATTGAAAAAGACACTAGCCCATTGAATTTCCAATTGAATGAGCCTTTTATGAAGTTTCTGCGACAACGCTTTCTATAAAAATTGTATATACCCCTGGGGCATAACTTACAACCCTTGCCCTGAAGGCTGTGGGGAGAGTGTCCAGCTCAAAGATATAATTTCCGGACCTTTCAACTGCGTTGAACAAAATAGCTATCTCAAAATTTTGACTGGATGTTTTTGGGGAAATGGTTGGCATGTAAGGGGTGTTAGTTGCCCTCCAATCACTTTCGACTATTAAAAGGGCACTAGCCATTTCAATTGCCAATCGAATGAGCCCTTTTTGAAGTTTCTACGACAACACTTTCTATAAAATCCTTATATGCCCCCAGGGCATAACTTACAACCCTTTCTCTGAGGGCTTTGGGGGGGGGGGTTGTCATCCTCAAAGACCTAGTTTCTAGAACTTTCAACTACGTGAACAAATGGCTATCTCAATATTTTGATTGGATATGTTTGGGGAAAAGGTGGGCGTGAGAGGGGGGTTAGTGGCCCTCCAATCACTTTCGACTATTAAAAAAGGTACTAGCCCTTTGAATTTCCAATTGAATGAGCCTTTTTTGAAGTTTCTACGGCAACGCTTTCTATAAAGATCTTAGATGCTTCCAGGGAATAACTTACAACCCTTGCCCTGAGGGCTGTGGTGGGGTGTCCTCCTCAAAAACATAATTTCTATTTGGAAATAAACTATGCTGAACAAAATGGCTATCTCAAAATTTTGATTGGATGTGTTTGGGGAAATGGGGGGTGTGGAAGGGGTGTTAGTTGCTTTTCAATCACTTTCGACTATTGAAAAGGGCACAAGCCACTCCAATTTCTAAGCGAATGAGCCCTTTTCGAAGTTTCTACGACGACTCCTTCGATACTAAGTGCCCTGGTCTAAAACCAAAAAAAAAAAATAATAATAAATAATACATTGTGCCAATATCGTTCTTTACTTAGGCAGCGCTATTACGCTGCCTATGATACAGTTCCTCAATGACTATCCTAAGCCTGAAAGGTGTATTTCAATATGCATTTTGACAATAATTATTTTAATTAAGCCTGCCATTGTTCTTAGTTATGATCCATTCTTATTTTTTACTAGGTCTTTACTCATATTTAAATATTTTAAATACATTTTTATTTTTTAAGGTCTTTACTAACATTTAAATAAATTTTGGATTTTCTATTGACAAATGCCTCTGTCATCTCAAAAAAGAGAAATTGATTCCCATAGAACGAATGAATTTTAGAGATCGTCATTCATAATTCCAGAAGAAGTGCATTCATTCTTCAGTGGTGGGTCTGGCCTCTCCTCTGCCCGGGGCAAAATCTTGATCTGAGCCCCCTCCCCTGTCTCTCAGTGTTTTTTTTTTTGCGCCTCTCGGCATTGTGCCCACCTAGACCCGGGCCTGCTGGGCCTATGCGTAAATCCTGGCTTGGCCATGAAAAGCTAGTGATTCCAAGGATTAGCAACATCGATTCCACACAGAGGTATGATTAGATCCAAACCTTGAAGTACTACAAATAAAACACTAGCTAATCCTCCGCACCAAGGTTAAGTTTTATCAGAAAAAGTTATCAGTTAGATAAATTCTACTAACACCATCTCTGTGGTGGCACTGTGAATTGATCTCTACTGGGTAATCTCTGCCAGCTAAAGCAAAGCCTGGAAGTGCCGGAGATTATGCATTCGAGTCTCCAAACAATCGAACAAGAAGAATAATAACAGAAGTGGTTTTAGGGGGACAGAGGAGGCAGTTGCCCCGGGCACAAAAATGCTAGGGGCTCAAAATTTCAAATAAAGAATATAACGGGTGTAATCATTTTGTAATTTTAAAAATTTTAATATTTTACTAAATTAAAGTAGAGGACGCATTTGATCAAAGAAAATAATTAATAAATTAATAATTAATCAATAAAATACATTAAAAATTAAATAATAATTAAATAATAATAATTAAAATAATTAATAATAATTAAATAATCTAAATAATAAATTAAAAATTAATTATTGATAATAATTTTGTTAAAAAATAAAAAATTATCTCAATTGAGCTTGGTAGGGATTAGCAGATGGGGTTTAGTTGCTCCTATAAAGAGTTGAAGTCGCGTCTGATAGCTTGTAGAACATTTTCTGGTAGAAACAACTGCCGTGTCCGGTCTTTTGGTTTTGTCTAATTTGCTGTATTGAGTCGACCGTTTCACTGAGGTCCACAACTGCAAAATATCGTCTGGTTTCGTCACGTATGGGGTGAAATTTTGAGAAGCAGATATAGGCTTTTGGAAGTCACCAACAATCTCTTTCATAATTGAAAACAATGGTCTGCTACCATCTTTTCTGATAGTGATTTCAGCTTCAGCAGCCTTTGTCTGCAGAAAGCAATACCTTTTATGTCTTGTGGACCACCTTACAGCCTCACTATCATAAAGGATGGCTCACTGTTCCCTAGTTTAGCGAATGCATATTAAATGTCTTCACATTGCTACACTAGTTTGGATATCATTAATTGGCTCAGCACTGTTACAGTAGTGCCGTAACTCAAAACACCTTCCAAATTTTCAGATAACCTTCTCATAGCTTTATTGAATTCGTCACTGTATGAAAATTACTTGTGTATTAATGGTTAATTAGAAGGTGCGGGTTGGGCTTGTTAGCACTCCCAGGTGCTCAAAACATTGAACCCCCTTGAAAGCCCCCTCCTATGAGTACTCACAGGAGAGTTAAAGCGTACATTCCAATAAATTAGTCAAGATTTTACTTCTCGAAAGAACAAACTAGGTTTTAAAATAGAGTGACGATAAACACAATGAAAAGAGAGAAAAAAAAAACGACTGCCACTGCTTCGGATTTTCCCCAGATCCAGGAATCCAGGTCCTGTCCTGGAATCCAGGAATCCAGGTCCTGAGCTTGTAAATTAAGTATACGAAGTATATCAAACAACAAGTTACATGTAAAATGTTATTGCATCCGTACTTTCTTGGGCTATGATGAGAAAAAGGTTGAGATGGATAGGACACGTTTTGCGGATGAAGAATGATTGCCAAAAATTGCTCTTTTCGGTCATCCATATAAGACCAAAAGAAAGCAGGTCGTTCCCAAATGGGATAGGAAGAGGTTGTAAGGAAGGAGGGTTGGGCTCTATCCCCATTTATGCGGATCATTGTGATGAACTTTGTCTTAAGGAGTACAGCAAAGGCAATGGAAGAACACGGAATCAAACAGGGAATTAAAACTTTCCTGGATCTAGATTATGCTGATAATTTAAGCATCCTAGATGAAAGTCTGAGCAAAATGAATAAGCTTTTACAGGTTTTGCGAGTTCAGGGTGCCGTTGGGTAACGAAAAGATCGATCAAGTGGACCGCTTCACTTACCGAGATTAGTAAATATGGTGGGCGCAGTGAAGATGTTAAAAGTAGAATAGCCAAGGCCCAGGGTGTTTTATCACAGTTGAAAAAAGTTTGGAGAATGGGAAGACAAGTTTGAGAAGCAAGATCAGTATATTGGAAGCTACAGTGATGACAGTGGCCAAGTATGGCTCTGAAGCATTTGCTTCAGAAGCATTTGGCTTCTGAAGCATTTGTAAGATTTGCTAGATGCTTTTCAGAAAAATCGCCTACGGATTGTTTTGGGTACCCGTCTGACTGACCGTATTTCAAACAGTAGGCTGTATGAAAGGTGTAGTGCAGTTCTGCTTTCTCGAGTTATTATGAGAGAAACGTTGATATGGCTAGGACACGTTCTGCTGATGAAGGATGACAGATTGCCAAATATTGTCATATTCGGCCAACCTTCTAAGGCTAAGCGAAAAGGAGGTCGTCCTCGGTTGAGGCGGGAGAATGTCGTAAGAAAAATTTAACGGAAATGGGAACTTCCTGGGAGGGTGTAAAGAGGGAGGCTTTGAATAGATTGGGATGGAGGAGGAGCGTGCGTATGCTTAGTGCTGGGGTAAGTTGTTAGTAGTAATAGTAGTGGTGATCAAATCAGTTGATTTAAGAACTGTAGATGCTGAAGAAGCTTATCACTAGCACAAAATAAAAGAAGTTTTTGGCCACTCTAGCGACCAATCACTTTAGCATTGTAATTCACGAGCCACTCACCAAAACAATGCTGGGTATCCAAATATTGTATACCTGTGCAGAGCACGGCGTCAAGGTCTGTTCGATCATAGGCAGCACATTAGTACTGCCTAAGTAAAGAGCCAAGGGGGCTCTGTGTATTATCATTTTTTTTCACCAAGGCACTTCCTATGGAGAAGTAAAGATTGTAGATCTTTACTTTTCTTTGAAAAAACTTCTTTTGTGGAAAAAGTTTTTTTCCACAAAAAATAAATTAATTTATTTTTGTTTCTGCAGGATATAGTCTATTTCATTGGTTATGAAAAGAATATTTTAAAACTTTTCGACCATCATAGGCAGCGCAATAGCGATGCCTGAGTAAAGAACGATGTTGGCACAATGTATTATTATTGTATTTTTAGACCAGAGCACTTCGTATCGAAAGAGTTGTCGTAGAATTTTCGAAAACCGCTCATTAGATTGGAAATTAGAAGGGCTTGTGCCCTTTTTAATAGCCGAAAGTAATTGGAAGGCAACTAACACACCTTACACGCCCACCATTTCCCCAAACACATCCAATCAAAATTTTGAGATAGCCATGTTGTTCAACTTTGAAAGTTGAAAGCTCCGGTAATTTTGTCTTTGAGGATGACACTCCACCTACAGCCCTCAGGACAAGGATTGTAAGTTATGCCCAGGGGGCATATAAGGTTTTTTATAGAAAGCGTTGTCATAGGAACTTCAAAAAAGGCTTATTTGATTGAAAATTGAAAACTTTAGTGCCCTTTTTAATAGTCGAAAGTGATTGGAGGGCAACTAACCCCCCCCCCTCTCACGCCCACCATTTCCCCAAACACATCCAATCAATATTTTAAGATAGCCATTTTGTTCAACGTAGTTGAAGGTCCAGAAATTATGTCTTTGAGGATGACATTCCTCCCACAGCCCTTGGGGCAAGGGTTGTAAGTTACGCCCTGGGGCATATAAGGTTTTCATAGAAAGGGTTGTCGTAGAAACTTCAAAAAGGGCTCATTCGAATGGAAATTGAAAGGGCTAGTGCCCTTTTTAATAGTTGAAAGTGATTGGAGGGCAACTAACTCCCCTCTCACACCTACCATTTCCCCGAACACATCCAATCAAATTTTGATATAGCCATTTTATTCGACGTAGTTGAAAGGTCCGGAAATTATGTCTTTGAGGATGACAAACCCCCACAGCCCCCAGGGCAAAAGCTGTAAGTTATGTCCTGGGGAATATAAGGTTTTTGTATAAAATGTTGTCGTAGAAGCTTAAAAAGGGCTCATTCAATTGGAAATTGAAAGGGCTAGTGCCCTTTTTAATAGTCAAAAGCTATCGGAGGGCGAATGCCACCCCCCCCCAATTTCCCTAAATACTTCAGATCAACATTTTGATACAGCCATTTTTTGTGAAATTATGTCTTTGAGTATGATGACCCCCCCCCCCCCCACCCACAGCCCTTAGGGCTAAGGTTGTAAGTTATGCCCTAGGGGCATATAAGGTTCTTATGGAATGCGTTGTCGTAAAAACTTCAAAAAGGGCTCATTTGATTGTAAATTGAAAGGATTATTACCTTTTTAATAGTCGAAAGTAATCGGAGGGAGAATCACCCCCCCCCCCCCCCCCATGCCTATCGTTTCCCCAAAAAATTCCAACCAACATTTTGATATGGCTATTTTGCTCAGCTTAGTTGAAAGGTCTGGAAATTATGTCTTTGACGATGACAACCCCTTCCCCCCCCCCATAGTCCTCAGTACAAGCGTAGTAAGTTATGCCATTGGGGCATATAGGGATTTTATAGAAAGTTTTGTCGTAGAAGCTTCAAAAAGGGCTCATTCGATTGGAAATTGATAGGACTAGTCCCTTTTTTATTAGTCAAAAGCGATTGGAGGGCGAATACCCCCCCCCCCACCCATCCTTTTACCAAACACTTCCAATCAAAATTTTGAGATACCCATTTGTTCAACGTATTTGAAAGGTCTGGAAAATTTGTCTTTGAGGATAACAAATTCCCCCAGCCGTCATGGAAAGGGTTGTGAGCTATGGCCTGGGGGCATAGCTAAGGTTTTATAGAAAGCGTGGTCCAATAAACTTCGCAGAGGGCTCATTAGATTGGTAATCAGACGCTCTATTGATCTTTTTAAGATTCAAAGTGATTGGAGGGCAGCTATCGCCCCCCCCCCCCCCCGAAAAAAAACACACATTTTCCCGAAATGTATCTAATAAAAATTTTGAGATAGCCATTCTATTCAAGTGTCTAGATATCATATAAAAGGCTTCTGGGGTTAAAACAAACCCCAGAGATTAAAGGCAAGGGCTGTAAGTTATGCCAGGGGGTATTTAAGGTTTTTATGGAAGGGATGGTTGTTTAACTTTAGAGGCTCATTTGGTTGAAAATTGGAAGTTCTAGTTCCTTTTTAAGCGTCAAAAGTGATGTAGGGCATTTAGCCCCCCCCCCTCTCTCCTACAACCCCTCCCTTCACCAAACGCATCTGATTGAAATCATGAAATAGCGATTTTTTTTTTCAAAATGTTCCAAAGAACATATGAAAATGTCTCTGGAGATGACACAGCCCCCCAGCACCCTGGAGATAGGGTAGTAGGCTAAGTTGTTTTATAAGGACATATAAGGCTTTTATTGAACGGGCAGTCGTATAAACATCAGATGGGGCTTATTTGGTTTGAATTGGAAGTTGTAATGTCCTTTTTAAGCGTTAAAGTGATTTGAAATCAAACATCCCCCCCTCCACGGTCAGCGTTTGCCTTAACACCTCCAATCAAAATGTAGAGATAATTATTTTATTCGTCGTAGTTAAAGGTTTCGGAAATTATGCCTGTGAGGAATACAACCCCCCCCCCCCCTACAGCTCTTAGGTAAAGGGTGTTAAGTTATGCCCTTGGGGCATATAAGGTTCTTATAAAAAGAGTGGTCGTATATGCTTTGTAGGGGACTCATTGGATTGGGAATCGTAAGTTCTAGTGTCCTTTTTAAGAGTCAAAGTGATCAGAGCGCAGCTACTCCCCCCCCCCATTCCCACACAAACACGTCTTGTTTTCCTGAGATTTATCCAATAGATATGTTGAGACAGCTCTTTTATTCAAAATAGTCCAAATATCATATAACAAGGCTTTTGAGGTTGATACAAACCACCAGAGCCTGAGGGCGAGGGTTAAAAGTTATGCCCCAGTGGCATTTAATGCTCTTATGGAAATGATGGCTGTATAAGCTTTAGAGGTGGCTCACTTGGTTGAAATTGGAAGTTCTATTTCCATTTTAAGAGTCAATAGTGATAAGGCCAAGTAGCACACCCCCCCACCCAACTACCCTTGTTTTCACTAGCCCCGTTTAAATAGCCCAAAGAACATACAACAATGCTTCCAGGGTTGGCACAACCCCCCAGAGCCCTGGGGCAAGGGCTTCAAGTTATGCCCTGGGGGCATATAAGGTTTTTATGGAATGGGTGGTCGTATTAAATTCAGATGAGTCTCATTTTATTTTAAATTGGAAGTTACAGTGCCCTTTTTCAGAGTCAAAGTGATTTGAGAGAGCCCCCCCCCCCGCCCACGCCCATCATTTCCCATAACAAATATTCAAACAAAGTTTTCAGACATCAATTTTTTCAGCATTGCTGAAAGGTTCAGTACACAATGAGATTCTACATTCGCGGAGCTTCAGTTACAATCTGCTGATGACACGGCTTTAGTGATTACAGCAAAGTCGCTGCAAAAGCTCTTCTTCAAGGCGAATAAGGCGCTGGATGGCCTACATGAGTTTGTTTGTGTTAGCCTACTTAGCGTTAATGCATCAAAACTAATTTTATGATGTTTACGAGGACTGGTCCTGCTCCCATTCTCCCTGGTGTCCTTCTATACTATGGCCTACCTCTCTCACAAGTCGAAGAGATCCGATATCTGGGATTCATCCTGGATCGAAACCTGAGTTGGAGAAAACAGTGCAACATCATAGCATGCAAGCTGGCGAGAGGCCTTGGAGTTCTGAACCGTTTTTAAAATTTTTTACCTTTGAAAATTCTGCTTTTATTGTATTTTTCTTCAATAGTATTAAGGAATATTTGGGTGAGTAATGTTAGTTGCAATTTTAGAAGAGTTCAAAATCTACAGAATAAAGCTATAAGGTTGATTGGAAGGTATGATTGTGGTATGGATAGCACTGAATCACTTTTTAGAAAGTTTAAAATTTTAAAGGTTGGTGAACTAAGATTTGTATTTCAGTGTCTAAATGGTCTTGCACCAGATTTTTTTATGAATATTTTTAGGCCTAATTGGTTTTATCACGAATATTCGACTAGGAGTACGGATAGTCTTGAATCTGGGCAACGGAACACAGCGAGAGCGAGTCCTGTGACCAGACTAATGGGCCCGTCAGTTTGGAATTCGTTCCCAGATACCGTTCGTCAAGCTGAAAGTGTGCCGCAACTTAAAACCTGCATTAAAATCATTTCTTTTCAGGAATTAAATAAAAAAAAACAAGTTTTTTTTAACTGAAGGTAAGGAGCGACATTAAAACTTAAAACGAACAGAAATTATTCCGTATATGAAAGGGGCTGTCCCCTCCTCAACGCCTCGTTCTTTACGCTGAAGTTTTTTATTGTTTAAAAAAAATAGAGTTGTTAGAAAGTCAAACTTTAGCGTAAAGAGCAAGGCGTTGAGGAGGGGACAGCCCCTTTCATATACGGAATAATTTCTGTTCGTTTTAAGTTTTAATGTCGCTCCTTACTTTCAGTTAAAAAAACTTGTTTTTTTTATTTAATTTTTGAACGTTTTTGAATAAATGCAGGTTTTGATCTTGGCTCACAGTACATGAATAATTAAAACAAAATTTTCATATTAATTTACTTTTATTTGGTTAAATGGCTTTCTCGAAACTTGTTTCATTTTATTTACGAACGTTTTTATTAGTAATAAATATACGTAAATTACGAATTAACTTACGTAACGAACTTCTATATTCATATATTTTTAATACGTATATTAGGGGGTTCGCCCCCTAGTCAATACCTTGCTCTTTAAGCGAAAGTTCGAATTTTGTTCCAATTCTTTAAAAATGACCGCTTAATCACAAAGGCCGTTAATTAGAATAAATAGCTCTTATGAAAGTACTAAAAAATCTCTGGCTTAAAGAGTGAGGTATTGACTAGGGGGTGAACCCAATTATATATGCAATATTTTCTGTTCGTTTAAAGTTTTGATGTTGCTGCTGTTGCAGTTGAAAAACTTGTTTTTTATATTTAATTTCTGATCTTTTTTTAAATAATGCTGGGAAGTCCGGCGTCCCCTTCATAGCAATTTCCCTTCCCCCATGAAAACTTCCTTCATGGAAAGATCCTCCTACATAACCCCGACCCCAGAAACGTACGCAAGAATTTGTTTCGGGGGGGGGGGGCAAATCCTTCAAACCCATTATTCTGTGAGAAAAATCAGAAAATTATGGGAAAATGAAAAAAATCGTGAGATTTCGGGGGGACTCGGAGGCCCCCTCCCTGCATACGTCCCTGCCCGACCCCCCCCCCTCACTACCAGGAAAAATATACCCTGAAAACGTCTGTACTGTATACTTCCCAATAACCAAAACTATATGTTAACATTGGGTAAAGTTCATAACTTTCAGCCCTCGTCCCGGGAACTTCGGGGGATTAAGTCATCCTAAAAGACATACTTATAATATTTTCGAACATGTTGAACAAAATGGCTATCTCAAAATTTTGATCAGGTGACTTTGGGAAAACAATGAGCGTGGGAGGGGGCCTAGTTGCCCTCCATTTTTTTGGTCACTTAAAAAGGGCACTAAAACTTTTAATTTCCATTCCAATGAGCCCTCCCACGATATTCTAGGACCACTGGGTCGATACGATCACCCCTGGGGAAAAAAAAATAAAAATAAACACGCTCCCGTGATCTTTCTTCTGGCAAAAAAAAATGCAAAATTCCACATTTTTGTAGATAGGAGCTTGAAACCTCTACAGTAGGGTTCTCTGATACGCGGAATATGATGGTGTGATTTTCATTAAGGTTCTATAACTTTTAGGGGGTCTTTCGCCCTTTTTTCGAAAATCAGCCAAATTTTCGCGTAACTTTTGATGGTTAGGATTAAACTTGATGAAACTTATATATTTGAAATCAGCATTAAAATCCGATTCTTTTGATGTATCTATTTGTATCAAAATACCGTTTTCTAGAGTTTCGGTTACCATTGAGCCGGGTCCCAATAACCAATACTATATGTTACATTGGGTAAAGTTCATAACTTTCAGCCCTCCTCCTGGGGGATTCGAGGGATTAAGTCATCCTAAAAGACATGGTTATAATACTTTCGACCATGCTGAACAAAAGCGCTATCTCAAAATTTTGATCTGGTGACTTTGGGAAAAAAATGAGCGTGGGAGGGGGCCTAGTTGCCCTCCATTTTTTTGGTCACTTAAAAAGGGCACTAGAACTTTTAATTTCCGTTCCAATGAGCCCTCCCACGATATTCTAGGACCACTGGGTCGATACGATCACCCCTGGGGAAAAAAAACAAAAAAAACAAATAAACACGCATCCGTGATCTTTCTTCTGGCAAAAAATGGAAAATTCCACATTTTTGTAGATAGGAGCTTGAAACCTCTACAGTAGGGTTCTCTGATACGCTGAATATGACGGTGTGATTGTCATTAAGGTTCTATAACTTTAGGGGGTCTTTCCCCCTTTTTTCGAAAATCAGCCAAATTTTCTCAGGCGCGTAACTTTTGATAGGTAAAACTAAACTTGAAGAAACTTATATATTTGAAGTCAGAATTAAAATCTGATTCTTTTGATGTATCTATTGGTATCAAAATTCCGTTTTTTAGAGTTTCGGTTACCATTGAGCCGGGTCGCTCCTTACTTACAGTTCGTTACCACGAACCGTTTGATTAGGTAGTGTTAAAGGTTCGAGAGAAGGTTGTTTATAGATATATATATATATATATATATATATATATATATATATATATATATATATATATATATATATATATATATATATATATATATATATATATTGCCATTATTTTTTTATCATTAAGCTCAATTATTATTCTTGTTATTCCCTTTTTTCATTTGAATTGGTATGATGAATTGGCATGCATGATATCCAACCGTTCGCTTTTTCAAGCATCAAGCACTGAGAAAAATTCTTTTAAATGTTTTCACTTTTATAACTTTAAGAAATCAAAAATTAATTAAGATTTTAAGGAATAAATATCAGCATATGTATATTAAACTGACAATGCACTTTTTTTTTCAGTAAATTCATTTGCACTTTTTCAGGAGAGTACAAATTATATTCTGGCTTTTAGAAAGCATGGGGTTTAGAACCCTACTCAGATTAAATTCTGCTCGTTTTGAGTTTGACTTATTTTAATTTCTGTTTGTTTTGGGTCAGGGGCGCCACTTGGGGGGGGGGGGGGGGCAGGGGTGGGCCATTGCCCACCCTGATTTTTCTGGGGGGCCCAAGCTTCCTCCCAAAAAGGTCTTTTTTTTCTTTTACAAAATATACAGGAACAAAATTACAATTAGCAATTAGTCAAAATTTTGAAACTGCTACATTTATATGTAGATTAACTTAGATAATAGTGAAATTAATAGTGCAACTGGGTCGTTCACAGGGTTGCCAACTGGACATATTTTATGTCCAAAGGACATATTTCTATGTGCCTGGACATAATGACATAATAGGGCAAAAAATGGACACATTTTAGACATTTGGGACATAAAGTGGACACATTTTCCAAAATTATTACGTAGAACAAATTACTTTCATAAAAAAATGTCATTCATCACCAAATGAGTGCTAAGACTTATATCTACTTATTTTTTAAGCTCTGTATTTATTTTCCGGGGTTGCTTGCTCTTCCCTGAAGCAAACTTTCTGAAAATACCTTCAAAATTCTTTCACCTATAAATGATATTATTGCCCTGATTTTTACTCGGCACGGTCAAGATAAAGGACAAGCTGTCGCCTTTTTCATATAAACTTACTTCCGGCTTCCAAACGTCACACAAAAATCTCAATGAAAAGTTAACAAAATGAAACCTTTCGATTGTTGATGGTCTGAAATCAAAACTAAAGCCAAGTTGTCAAACACCCGGGGTACATTCCTTCAGTTTGAAAATTTTCATCACGGGAAAGGAGCTGAGAGAAACTTAAGTAAGTAAAAATTTAATGTTAGGTGATATAGCTCAATTATATATATATATATATATATATATATATATATATATATATATATATATATATATATATATATAATATATATATATATATATATATATATATATATATATATATATATATATATATATATATATATGCATAGGTAAATTTTTCGCAAATCATATTATTGACTTACGAATAAAGTAAACATACCACTCGATGCCTTTTTTTATGTTCTTTCCAAATATAATAATCATTTTTGTCGGAAATGAATTTTACCCCCACCCCTATATATACTAATTCAGGGCATATATTTGTACATTAGGGGGTGGGGGTTAAGTTTAAACTTACCTCCCATTTACATCAGAAATACAATTTACACCCCCCCCCCCTTAATGTGCAAATATATACCCTGAATTAGAATAGGGGTGGGGGTAAAATTCATATCCGACAAAAATGATTCTTCTATTTGGAAAGAGCATAAAAAAAAGAATCGAGTGATATGTTTAAGTTATTCGTATGTCAATAATATTAACTGTGAAAAAATTAGAACGGGTCTCCATGTCTGGTTTCATGTTTTCTAGAGTTTCGGTTACCATTGAGCCGGGTCGCTCCTTACTTACAGTTCGTTACCACGAACTGTTTGATTAAGATTACCTCTATGTTGTTTTGTTTTGTTCTTTTTTCTTCTGCAAAGCACTGTTAATTTTATGGATAACAATGCTACATGGGTTGAGGGGCATAAGCCAAAGATTGTCGTTTTTTTTTTTTTTTTATTGATGGAACCACACAGTTTGGCAGTGCTGTTAATTTGATGGATAACAATGCTACATGGGTTGAGGGACATAAGCCAAAGATTGTCTTTTTTTTTCTTTCTTTTTTTTATTGATGGAACCACACAGTTTGGCAGTGCTTATAGCATTCGATTTGCTACAATGCCGACTGGTGATATGAAGCCGCATTCGATTTGCTGTAGTCACGCTTCACGTTTCACCATTTGGTCCAAAATTATGAACCTGTTTGGCGGTCACATTATCAGTAGTTCTTCAGGCTAAATGGGAGAACGTCGCAGAAAAAATGCAAATAAGCCCACAACGGAGAAGGACGTAACTGAAACTACAGCAAATCGAACGCGCCTTTAGCTTATTTGCGATCTGTCATGACACCCGAATCATTCATTCAAGGACTACTGCAAAAGCTTTTTGCGATTTGGGTTGCTATTGCATTAAGCCCAAAGTTTCTATTATTGTCTTTACGGGTAGATAAGGATCAACGCATGTATAATCATCCGAAAAACGCCCTCTTTGGCTTTGCTGAAATTTCCTGTTTTTTCCGAAGTTCGATATACTTTAGTAAACTGTCACACCATGGAGGAGTTCTAGCACTATTTTTCCCGAACTGCTGTGCCGAAAGCGGAAACTGCTACGCAGTTTGGACTTAACATACTAAAAAAAAGCAACTGTTAAAATGTTGAAAATGAGTTCAATAGTGCTTCAAAGTACAAGAGTGGCTTTTAACCTTTGGGTATATCTTTCAGGTGCCGAACTCAGCACCCGAACAATCCATTGCCGTCGCTTTGGGTCCTTCGAAGGACGTGGTGGTCGGTCAGACCGAGCTATTAGAAAACGAGACGACTCAAAGAGACACTGCGCCTGTCACTGCTCAAGAGGCACAATCTGGACGAGATACGACTCGAGATGAAGAGCACCATCGTTCAAGTGGTCCTACTGATATTTCTTCATCCTCCCACGACCATCCATGTCAACCACAGCTGCTACGGTACCCTGCACAGGTTTCAGCAAACGGCAAGCTAAGACGGTCATTTAATATTTCGTATTATGGAAAGCATCCTTGGCTTGAGTACTCAGTTAAGGAAAATTCGGTTTTCTGTTTCTGCTGCAGACACTTTAGCGGCACGTCAACCCTTCGCGGACAAAGATACGGGGCGAGGCCTTTCATCGAGACCGGCGTTAGAAGATGGAAAGACATCTCAAGCGTTCTAGAAGAGCATGCGAAAAGTGACCGCCACAGGGACAGTGCAGTTTCGTGGACGAAGTTTAAAGCTATACAAGCCAAGGAGATGCAACCCATCGCATCTGTTTTGTCAACGGACAGGAATAAGGAGATGAATGAAAACAGGGAACACGTAAAGGCTTTACTGAAAGTAACGGCCCTACTGGGGCGACTGGGACAGCCTTTCGCGGCCACGATGAGACTGAATCTTCGGCAAACAAAGGACATTTCGTCGAAACTTGCAATCTTCTCGCAAAGTATTCTCCCACGCTTTTCAACAAGCTACAAAGACGATACGGCCACTATACGTTCCACGAATACCAGAACGATCTAATTTCAGTTATCGGATCTAGGCTTCGGTCTACAATAGTACAAGAAGTTAAGCGTGCCAAATACTTTGCTGTTCTTGTCGACGAGACAAAAGATAATTCGAAGAAAGAACAGCTCGCCATTCTTCTGAGGTACTTCGACGAAGGAAAAGTACGAGAAAGACCAATAGGATGCTACCATATGAAAAGCCTGGATGCTGAGAGTTTAGCCAGCTTCATTAACGACAGAGTGGCGAAACTTGGTCTCGACTGGAACTATTGTGTTGCTCAGTGCTACGACGGAGCAAGCGTGATGAGCGGGCCCTTCTCTGGTGTTCAAGCGCGACTGAGAGCGAAAGCGCCACAAGTAATATACATTCATCGCCATGCGCACAGACTAAATTTCGTCATTGCAAACTTCTTTGAAGGTGTTGGGACTGTTGGCTCATTTTTTTCGTTAGTCCAAAATCTGTACACGTTCATTTCCAACAGCAACACCAGACATCAGCTTTTTGTCGAGTCCCAAAAGGCTACTCAACTGCCAGTCCTGGAATTAGAAAGGAGTGCTGCGACAAGATGGTTATACTGGTATCAAACAATATCGAAGATAAGACTCCGATATGAATGTGTTCTGGCTGTACTGTCTGTAGTCAGCGAGGGAGCTGATAGTGAAGCTCGAGCAGAAGCAGCTGAGCTCCAGAGAAAAATGGAATCTTTCACAGTTATATTCCAGTTGCTCTATATGGAAGCAATTCTGAGGACGACAAAAACTCCCTTTCTGAGCAGCTTCAGGCAGTTGATCTGGTAATATCTAGGTCCCGCACCTTGATTCAAGCAACAAGGAAGGAAATAGCTGAACTGCGCTCTGACACTTCATTTGCATCGCTTTTGGAGAAGGCAAAAGAGTTTGCTGAAGGCCCTGAAATTGAAGTACCTGACGTGAATGGACCCGCGACCGGATCCTCCTCTGCGGGTCAGAAGGGACGACCTAGAAGAACCCAAAAAATTATCAAACACCTGAAAGAATTCATGACCACTTCAACGTTAGGAAAAAACTTTGTTAAATCCGACAATAGAGCTCCAACTCTAGCGGAAGAACTGAAAAGAGAATACCTGGAGACTGTAGATTGTCTGATTGCGGAATTCGACAGACGGTTTACAGATAACCTTCCAGTGCTCAGTACACTCGAAGCTCTGGACCCCAGCTCTACCAAGTTCATGGATGCAGGGATCCTCAAGCAATTCTCTGAACTTTATTCTGAAATGAACATTGACCAGATTCTTCTTGAGGCCCAAGCTGGTATTGCCAAGCGGTTTTTGCTCGAGGAGAAGGCAAAGCCGAAGAACTTCATGGGCGTCATCGATAATATCGAGATACTTCCAGTGGCCTATTCAGAAATTATCAAAGTTCTTCATATTGCTGCCACACTTCCTGTCACGACAGCCAGCAATGAACGCTTGTTTTCTGGGCTGCAAATAGTGAAGAACTATCTGCGCTCAACCACAGGAGACGATCGTCTTAGTCACCTGCTTTTGATCTTTGCAGAGAAGGATTTAGTTAAAAACTTGGATTTCGGATCTAGGCTTTGGTCTACAGTAGTGCAAGAAGTTAAGCGTGCCAAATACTTTGCTGTTCTTGTCGACGAGACAAAAGATATATATATATATATATATATATATATATATATATATATATATATATATATATATATATATATATATATAATATATATATATATATATATATATATATATATATATATATATATATATATATATATATATATATATATATATATATATATATATATATATATATATATATATATATATATATATATATATATATATATATATATATATATATATATATATATATATATATATACATATATATATATATATATATATATATATATATATATATATATATATATATATATATATATATATATATATATATATATATATATATATATCTATATATATATATATATATATATATATATATATATATATATATTTATATATATTTGGAAACTTAAGTTTCTCTCAGCTCCGAAAATTTGTGATGAAAAATTTCAAACTGAAGGAATGTACCCCGGGTGTTTGACAACTTGGCTTTAGTTTTGATTTCAGACCATCAGCAATCCAAAGGTCTCCATGTCTGGTTTCCCGTTTTCTAGAGTTTTAGTTACCATTGAGCCGGGTCGCTCCTTACTTACAGTTCGTTACCACGAACTGTTTGATTAAGATTACCTCTGTGTTGTTTTGTTTTGTTCTTTTTTCTTCTGCAAAGCACTGTTAATTTTATGGATAACAATGCTACATGGGTTGAGGGGCATAAGCCAAAGATTGTCGTTTTTTTTTCTTTTCTTTTTTTTATTGATGGAACCACTCAGTTTGGCAGTGCTGTTAATATTATGGATAACAATGCTCCATGGGTTGAGGGACATAAGCCAAAGATTGTCGTTTTTTTTTCTTTTCTTTCTTTTTTTTATTGATGGAACCACACAGTTTGGCAGTGCTTATAGCATTCGGTTTGCTACAATGCCGACTGGTGATATGAAGCCGCATTCGATTTGCTGTAATCACGCTTCACGTTTCGCCATTTGGTCCAAAATTATGAAACTGTTTGGCGGTCACATTATCAGTAGTTTTTCAGGCTAAATGGGAGAACGTCGCAAAAAAAATGCAAATAAGCCCACAACGGAGAAGGACGTAGCTGAAACTACAGCAAATCGAACGCGCCTTTAGCTTATTTGCGATCTGTCATGACACCCGAATCATTCATTCAAGGACTACTGCAAAGGCTTTTTGCGATTTGGGTTGCTATTGCATTAAGCCCAAAGTTTCTATTATTGTCTTTACGGGTAGATAAGGATCAACGCATGCATAATCATCCGAAAAACGCCCTCTTTGGCTTTGCTGAAATTTCCTGGTTTTTTTTTCCGAAGTTCGATATACTTTAGTAAACTGTCACACCATGGAGGAGTTCTAGCACTATTTTTTCCGAAATGCTGTGGCGAAAGCGGGAAACTGCTACGCAGTTTGGACTTAACATACTAAAAAAAAAGCAACTGTTTAAATGTTGAAAATGAGTTCAATAGTGCTTCAAAGTACAAGAGTGGCTTTTAACCTTTGGGTATATCTTTCAGGTGCCTGACTCAGCACCCGAACAATAAACTGCCGTCGCTTTGGGTCCTTCGAAGGACGTGGTGGTCGGTCAGACCGAGCTAGTAGAAAACGAGACGACTCAAAGAGACACTGCGCTTGTCACTGCTCAAGAGGCACAATCTGGACGAGATACGACTCGAGATGAAGAGCAACATCGTTCAAGTGATCCTACTGATATTTCTTCATCCTCCCGCGACCATCCATGTCAACCACAGCTTCTACGGTACCCTGCACAGGTTTCAGCAAACGGCAAGCTAAGACGTTCATTTAATATTTCGTATTATGGAAAGCATCCTTGGCTTGCCTACTCAGTTAAAGAAAATTCGGTTTTCTGTTTCTGCTGCAGACACTTTGGCGGCACGTCAACCCTTCGCGGACAGAGATATGGGGCGAGGCCTTTCATCGAGACTGGCGTTAGAAGACGGAAAGACATCTCAAGCGTTCTAGAAGAGCATGCGAAAAGTGACCGCCACAGGGACAGTGCAGTTTCGTGGACGAAGTTCAAAGCTATACAAGCCAAGGAGATGCAACCCATCGCATCTGTTTTGTCAACGGACAGGAATAAGGAGATGAATGAAAACAGGGAACACGTAAAGGCTTTACTGAAAGTAACGGCCCTGCTGGGGCGACTGGGTAGAGCCTTTCGCGGCCACGATGAGACTGAATCTTCGGCAAACAAAGGACATTTTGTCGAAACTTGCAATCTTCTCGCCGAGTATTCTCCCACGCTTTTCAACAAGCTACAAAGACGATACGGCCACTATACGTCCCAAGAATACCAGAACGATCTAGTTTCAGTTATCGGATCTAGGCTTCGGTCTACAATAGTGCAAAAAGTTAAGCGTGCCAAATACTTTGCTGTTCTTGTCGACGAGACAAAAGATTATTCGAAGAAAGAACAGCTCGCCATTCTTCTGAGGTACTTCGACGAGGGAAAAGTACGAGAAAGACCAATAGAATGCTACCATATGAAAAGCCTGGATGCTGAGAGTTTAGCCAGCTTCATTCACGACACAGTGGCGAAACTTGGTTTCGACTGGAACTAATGTGTTGCTCAGTGCTACGACGGAGCAAGCGTGATGAGCGGGCCCTTTCTGGTGTTCAAGCGCGACTGAGAGCGAAAGCGCCACAAGCAATATACATTCATTGCCATGCGCATAGACTAAATTTGGTCATTGCAAACTGCGTTGAAGGTGTTGGGACTGTTGGCTCATTTTTTTCGTTAGTCCAAAATCTGTACACGTTCATTTCCAACAGCAACACCAGACATCAGCTTTTTGTCGAGTCCCAAAAGGCTACTCAACTGCCAGTCCCGGAATTAGAAAGGAGTGCTAGGACAAGATGGTCATACTGGTATCGATCAATATCGAAGATAAGACTCCGATATGAATGTGTTCTGGCTGTACTGTCTGCAGTCAGCGAGGGAGCTGATAGTGAAGCTCGAGCAGAAGCAGCTGGGCTCCAGAGAAAAATGGAATCTTTCACAGTTATATTCCAGTTGCTCTATATGGAAGCAATTCTGAGGACGACAAACTCCATTTCTGAGCAGCTTCAGGCAGTGGATCTGGTAATATCTAGGTCCCGCACCTTGATTCAAGCAACAAGGAAGGAAATAGCTAAACTGCGCTCTGACACTTCATTTGCATCGCTTTTGGAGAAGGCAAAAGAGTTTGCTGAAGGTCTTGAAATTGAAGTACCTGACGTGAATGGACCCGCGACCGGATCCTCCTCTGCGGGTCAGAAGGAACGACCTAGAAGAACCCAAAAAATTATCAAACCCCTGAAAGAATTCATGACCACTTCGACGTTAGGAAAAAACTTTGTTGAATCCGACAATAGAGCTCCAACTCTAGTATAAGAACTGAAAAGAGAATACCTGGAGAAAGTAGATCGTCTGATTGCGGAATTCGACAGACGGTTTACAGATAACCTTCCAGTGCTCAGTACACTCGAAGCTCTGGACCCCAGCTCTACCAAGTTTATGGATGCAGGGCTCCACAAGCAATTCTCTGAACTTTATTCTGAAATGACATTGACCAGATTCTTCTTGAGGCCCAAACTGGTATTGCCAAGCGGTTTTTGCTCGAGGAGGAGGCAAAGCCGAAGAACTTCATGGACGTCATCGATAATATCGAGACACTTCCAGTGGCCTATTCAGAAATTATCAAAGTTCTTCATATTGCTGCCACACTTCCTGTTGCGACAGCCAGCAATGAACGCTTGTTTTCTGGGCCGCAAATAGTGAAGAACTATCTGCACTCGACCACAGGAGACGATCGTCTTAGTCACCTGCTTTTGATCTTTGCAGAGAAGGATTTAGTTAAAAACTTGGATTTCGACCAGCTTGTTGACGACTTTGCGAAGATGAAACCACGACGGTTCCCCTTGTTGCCTTGAGTGTTCACTGATCTGTTTCAAAATTTTGTTGTATTTTTTGATTTTGTAAATATACTTGATCGAGCAAAGTTTTGCATCGTCATAGTCGGAGCGTGACTCCGACTTGGACTAAAGTATTTACTGTAAGCAGCGAGCTGAAGAATTCGGCTACATAATATACTTTAGTCAAAGCGTGAGTTTTTACAGAGGTTCGGCTTTCGTCAAGTTATAGGTTCGAAAAAGTGGAAGATTCCCAAACGGCTGTTTTTTTAACATCGCACATACCGTTTCCGCTTTCTTCAGATATCTGGCCTTTTCCGAACCTATGGCATAAGAGCGAAAGAAGGAAAGGCAAATCAATTGAGACAATTTCCTTAATTTTTACGGTAACTCCCACGGAAGGCAGTTTTTTTTTCGGATAAAGCTAGAGGCAATTTTTTTTTTATACAAGCCTGCTTCGGGGCCCATGTCGATTGCTTGCCCACCCTGAGGTTTGGCTGAAATGGCACCTCTGTTTTGGGTTTCATTTATTTATTGATACTGATTTGCGGTAGTTGTATGCTTGGTAGATTATTTGATTCTATTTTTATTTATTTTTGGTTTAATGGAGTTCTTTACTTTTTTGAAAAACTTATTTTGTGGAAAAAGTTTTTTTAAATTAATTCTCTATAAGAATCCGGATTTGGGTTTACTATTTGCTAGTCACAGTCACAAGTATTCGCACTCGCAAGTAGTCACAAAAGCAAGCAATCAAAAGCAGTCGCAGTTGTAAATAGTCGCAGGAGCAGAAGAAGTAGTGGTAGTAGTTTTAGTAGTAGTAGTAGCACTAGAAGCAGCGTTAGTAGTTGTAGTGGCCCTGAAAGGCTCAGTTTAATACTCTCAGCCAATACTCTCAGTAAAGAGCGAAGGGGGCTCTATGCACTATTTATTTTTTTGACAACCCCCCTACCTTCTCAAAACCAGAACATAATTTGTACTTTACTGAAAAAAAAATACCGTGGATTGTCAGTTTAATATACATATACTGATATTTAATCCTTAAAGTTTTAATAATCTTTTATGTATTAAAACTAAAACATTTAAAATGTATTTTATTTCCAGCAAAGTGCAAATTATGTTATGGTCTTGAGAAGGCATGGGGGTTGTCATCCCTGGTCATGTAAATTTTAGCTCGTTTTGAGTTTGACTAGGTTATTTATTGTAATTTCTTTTCGCTTAAATTTTATTTATTTATTAATGGTGATTTGTGGTAGTTTTACGCTTGAAAGGTTATTTGACTTTATTTCTGCTCATTTATGGTTTAGTGAATCTCTTTACTTTTCTTTGAAAGAAATTAATTTTTAAAAAATTAATTAATAAAAAAAAATTAAACTTTTTAAAATTAATTTCTGTCCGTTTTTTATTCACATAGTCTTTTTCATGGGAAAAAAATAATATTTATGTCTTTCGGTATTTTTCTACAAGAATCAACAGTTTAGCTCGGTATTTGTATGTTGAGAAATATTTTTCAAAAATTTTCAATCCTGACACAAATAGTATTTGTTAATTTAATTTTACACTTCCTCAAATTGACCTGAAAAATAAAATTTAATACCATTCCCAAAAGATTCTATCAATGCTGTTCTTTGACAACCTGGACATATTTACCCTCTTTTGATTTATTTAAATTGTAAAAGCAGAAGTCAGTAATAGTAGTAATGTATATAAACAGCTTTAATAGTAATGAAGTAGTAATAGCAGTAGCCCGAAAGTTTTAAATTAATACCCCCAGTCGTTCTCGATATATTGATGAGGTTTCTTATTGGAAATCATACACTAAGGCCGTACCCAGAGGGGGGTTTGAACCCCTCCCCCAAAATGTTTGTTTGACTCGTAAAAACGTAACAAAAATGGATATAAACAAATTTTGTATACGGTTTTGAGTTTTTTTTTGTGCAACCCGAAAAAAAATCTTTGAGTAAAACCCCCACCGAAAAAAAAATCCTGGGTACGGTCTTGCCATACGCACAGTGCCTTTTGATTTAGTTTTAAAGCTTCATTTAGTTTTCAAGCATAATGGTCCAATTGCATAATTAGGGGGGGGACGTGCCCAATATTCTTAGAGACATAGCTGCTGGACTATTATACTATACTGAACAAAATGGCTGTCTCAAAATTTTGATTGGATGTGTTTGGAAAATGAATTGGCTTGGGAGGAGGGTTTCTTGCCCTCCAATCTCTTTTTACTCTTAAAAAGGACACTAGAACTTTTAAATTTGAATCAAATTAACTCTTTTAAAAAGTTTCAATGATATTTCTAGCTATTTATAGCGGCACTGCATGTTATTAAATAAAAAAAACAGGTTTTTTTAACTGAAAGTAAGGAGCAACATTAAAACTTAGAAACAAACAGAAATTATTCGTATATGAAAGGGGCTGTCCCCTCCTCAACGCCTCGCTCTTTACGCCAAAGTTCTTTATTGTTTTAAAAAATAAAGTTCTGAGACAGAGTCAAACTTTAGCGTAAAGAGCGAGGCAATGACTAGGGGGCGAACCCAATCATATACGTAATAATTTCTGTCCGTTTTAAATTTTGATGTTGGTTCTTACTTTCAGTTGAAATATTTTTTTATTATTATTATTTAATTTCTGATCTTTTTTTTTTAATAATGCTGGGAAATCCCCCAGGATTGCACAAAGCCTCCATTCATGGAGGTCCCAGGGACTTCTTGCTGTCCGGTTCTAAGCCGGCTTAAGCACTTCGGTGTAGACTTGAGAAGATATGTGATCCCCGTCCTGCACTGGTATCCGGGATCATTGCTTTTCCTGAGGCGAAAATAATTTCAATGATTTAAAGAACATGAAAATTGGAACTTGGAATGTTACGACATTAAAAAATGACCATCGTATCGACATTTTGACTGACGAATTCAGACGATTCGAACTGGATTTATTAGGAATTTCAGAAACTCATATCCCAGGGGTAGGAAGCATGAAATTAGGTGATATAGAATTTGTTTACTCAGGCAGGAAGGATGGGGTGCATAGACAGGGAGTAGGGCTCATGATGAATAAGGAAGCTGCTAAGTCTTGTTTAGGCTGGGAAGGTATTAATAATAGAATACTAATTGATCATTTTATGACTAAAAAGTTCAGGGTATCAGTTATAGCCACAGTTTATAGAATTATCCATTAAGTTTATCGCAGATTATTTCTGGTCTTCGTTCTCGGTGCGAACAAAAAGCTCCTCCCACTTATTTCTGCATTAGCGGGAATGCGGGTTAGTCTGTTTCCGATTGTTTCCATGCACTTTGTTGGAAGCAATCGGAAACAGACTAACCCGCATTCCCGCTAATCTGACTTCGCTTATGTTTATATCTGCAAAAACGTTCTCCGGAGCACTCGCACCCCGGTCCGGGTTTTTATAATGGGTGAGATAGAGAATGATCATACTGGATAATTATATGAACTGTGGTTATAGCAGTATACGCCCCTGTAGAACCGACTGACGGAGATACCAGTGACTCAGATGAATTTTACTTACAGTTTCAGGAGCAAATAGACAGGGTCCCAGGTAGAAATATGATGTTATTACTGGGAGATTTTAACGCCCAGGTTGGTAGAAATAGGGATAGAGGGTATCCCAGCCTAGGTAAATTTGGTGTAGAAAAAGAAAACAGTAATGGATACAGACTTTTGCAATTTTGTAGTTATAAAAATCTAGTTATAACCAATACGGTGTTTGGTCATAAAATGGCTCATAAGTTAACATGGTATTCACGTGATGGTAAGACAGCAAACCTTATTGATTATGTTATAGTAAACCGAAGACTGGCAGGATCAATACAAGATACTAGGGTATATAGGAGTGCTGTTATTGATGTTAAAAGTAAAGATCACCATCTAGTAGTGTCAAGGGTTAATTTAAAGCTGAAATATCGGAAGGGTAACTACCTCCCGGGAAGTTATGATGTTGGTAGACTCCAGGATGAGAATTTGAGAGAAACTTTCCAGAAACAGTTGAATAATAAACTTAAGCGTTTAAAATTTGATAATGTGGAAGATGGTTGGAATAATTTTAGAAAAATAATTTGTGAAGTTGCTGAAGGTGTATTAGGGAAGAAAGCTAGAACTGCAGCTAAGAATATTAGGGAAAAGGCTTTATGTTTAATAGAAAGGAGAAAGGACTTGTACAAGAATTATCTGAGTGATAGATCGTATGAAAACAAAAGAAATGTAAAGAAAGTGGAGAAAGCATTAAAATATGAACTAAGGAGGTGTGAAGTGGAGGCCATGGATAAAATTGCCGAGGATCTGGAAGATGCAGCTAGACGGCATAATAGTAAAATATTGTACTGGCACGTTAACAAATTGAGAGGGAGTAGTCAATCCGGACTTAGCCCAGTTAAAGATAGGAATGGGGTCGCAATTAGCGATAAGGAAAAAACTAAAGAGAGATGGGCCAAACATTTTGAGAACTTGCTTAACCGAGATAGAGTTGCAGGAAAAAATATAGAGGAAAATGAAAAAGTTTGTGATACCTTGGATAAGGTGGTAAATGAGTTTCTTAAATATGGTGGCTCTGAGGTTAGAAATAAGTTACTGAAGATTATGAATATGATTTTTGAAAAAGGGGAAGTACGTAACGATTTTAGGAAAACCTTAATTAAGCCACTTTATAAGAAAGGTGATAAAAGTGAGTGTGGTAATTATCGAGGCATTAGTCTGGTCTCTGTAGGTAGTAAATTACTTAGTAATATGATACTTTTTAGACTGAGAGATGCTGTAGACAAAGTTTTAAGAGAAGAGCAGTGCGGTTTTAGAAAAGGTAGAGGATGTGTCGACCAAATTTTCACTCTTAGGCTAATAATTGAGAAGTGCCTGAGTTTTCAAACACCTTTGGTCCTCAGTTTTATAGATTATGAGCAAGCGTTCGATTCTGTTGATATAAGAGCTTTAGTAAAGGTTTTATCCTTGTATGGTACACCAGACAAATACATTAAAGTTATTAGTGTTATGTACGAGAATAACACTGCTGCGGTTAAGGTAGGAAATGAGGTTATCAGCTGGTTTTGTATTAAATCAGGAGTTAAGCAGGGTTGTGTTCTATCCCCCTTTGTATGGATCATTTTGATGGACTTTGTTTTAAGGAGCACAGGAAAGCTAATGGGAGACCACGGAATCAAATGGGGAGGAAAAAGTCTCCTAGACTTGGATTATGCTGATGATTTAAGCATCCAAGATGAAAGTGTGAGCAAAATGAATGAAGTTTTAGAGGTTTTGCAAGTTCAGGGTGCTGGAATTGGTTTGAAAATTAATGTTAGGAAGACTAAGTCACTAAGGCTAGGAATAAGTGAAGATGAAAAGGTGACGTTGGGTAATGAAAAGATTGATCACGTGGGCAGCTTCACTTACCTTGGTAGTATTATTAGTAAAGATGGTGGGAGCAGTGAAGATGTTAAATATAGAATAGACAAGGCTCAGGGTGTTTTTTCACAGTTAAAAAAAGTCTGGAAGAATAGGAAGATAAGTCTGCAAACCAGGATTAGAATATTAGAAGCTAAAGTGATGACAGTGGTCAAATATGGCTCTGAAGCATGGACACGCTCCGAAAAGCGGATGAAGATTTGCTAGATGTTTTCCAGAGAAATTGCTTAAGGATTGTTCCGGCTGACTGACCGTATTTCAAACAATAGGCTATACGAAAAATGTGGTTCAATACCGCTCTCTAGGGCTATGATGAAAGAAAGGTTGAGGTGGCTAGGGCACGTTGTGCGGATGAAGGATGACAGATTGCCGAAGATTGTTCTTTTCGGCCAACCATCTAGGGCTAAACGGAAAGTAGGTCGTCCCCGTCTGGGGTGGGAGGACGTCATAAAGAAAGATTTAAAAGAAATGGGAACTTCGTGGGCGGGTGTAAAAAGGGGGCTTTGAATAGATTGGGATGGAGGAGGAGCGTGCGTAGCTGTGTTGCCCTCAGGCGGCTTGGTGCTGCGGTGAGTTGTTAGTAGTAGTAGTAGTAAATCCGGCGCCCCCTTCATAGCAATTTCCCTATCCTCCATGAAAACTTCCTCCATGAAAAGATCCTCCCACGTACCCCCCCAACTACCAGAAAAAATACCCCCTGAAAACTTCTGTATACTTCCCAATAACCAATA
Organism: Artemia sinica; assembly: GCA_027921565.1. NCBI lineage: Eukaryota > Metazoa > Arthropoda > Branchiopoda > Anostraca > Artemiidae > Artemia > Artemia sinica. The sequence continues at coordinate 54,191,495 of CM051264.1, forward strand.
CTTCTTGTAAACATTGGGCAAAGTTCATAACTTGCAGACCTTCCCCCGGGGACTGTGGGGGATTAAGTCATCCTCAAAGACATAGTTATTGTATTTTTCGACCATCCTGAACAAAATCGATATCTCAAAATTTTGATCGGGTGACTTTGGGAAAAAAAGCGTGGGAGGGGGTCTAGTTGCCCTCCATTTTTTGGTCCCTAAAAAGGGCACTAGAACTTTTAATTTCCGTTTGAATGAGTCGTCCCACAATATTCTACGACCACTGGTTCGATACGATCACCCCTGGAAAAAAAAACAACAACAACGTTACTGTTTTACCTAATGATACATACCGCTATAGACTCTATAGCAATTTAGCATGGAGACCCGTAAAGCGGGAAATTGTTATCTAAATTGAACGCAAAGCGTGGTTTCTCATTGAATTTACAATATTTAAACTGCTGGTTTTTTGGGGTTTAGGGGGGAAGTACCTAGGTTAGGTTAGGTTACGTGTTTAATATATGCTATGCTTTACCTTCCACCCCCCTAATTTGCAACTATATAGCCCAAATTTGTTTTATAAACCATTATAACCCGGTATCTGTCCCTCCCGTTCGACTAGTTTCCTTGATAGAGTCTATAACGGTGTGTACCATTAAGTAAAACAGTACCAAAACAACAAATAAAGACGCATCCGTGATCTTTCTTCTGGCAAAAATACAAAATTCCACATTTTTGCAGATAGGAGCTTGAAACTTCTATAGTAAGGTTCTCTGATATGCTGAATCTGATGGTGTGATTTTCATTAAATTTCTATGATTTTTAGGGGGGTTTTCCTATTTTCGAAAATAAGGCAAATTTTCTCAGGCACGTAACTTTTGATGGGTAAGACTAAACGTGATGAAAATTATATATTTGAAATCAGGATAAAACTATGATCCTGTTGATGTATCTATTGGTATCAAAATTCCGTTTTTTAGAGTTTCGGTTACTATTGAGCCGGGTCGCTTACCACGAACTGTTTGATATTGCTTATATGTCCTTTTGAAAACCTGTATGCATATAATTTTTTCGTCTAATTGAAACTCCTCCTATTACCCTTAGCGTCATTAGTTACATAAACTGTAGTGGTAGTATTAATAGTGTATGTATTGCCTTTTGGTGATTTGAACATCATTCTCATCAAGTCCTGGAAGTTTCAACTTAATACAATTAGCCGTTGCTATGAAATTACTGATATATCCTTTTGATAACCTGTATATTTATATACCTTTGTGATTTTCATTTTAATGCTCTTAGCCTTACAAGACGTTGCAATAGAGATCTGAAGTAGGAACAGTAATAGTAGTAGTAAATGTAGCTGCGGAAGTAGCATTAGTAGGAGCATGCACATATTGCCTTTTGGTCGATTGATCTTCCCCTTTAACCGTTTTCTGAAAGTTCCAACTTAATACTCGAATACGCAAATCATATTTTCATCATATTTTTTTTTGTATTTCATTAGGATTGAGCGTCAGAGAAACATACCCGCTATATTTTACCCCCATCCCCCTCTAATGTGCAATATATATGGCCCAAATTTGTTTCTAAAGTATTACATTTTAATCTTACTTTGGTTTATTTTATTAGGATTGACCATCAGAGAAACACATTTGAAGAATATTAGGTAGGGGGTATTTCATACAAGTACCCAAATCCATTCTTGAGATACGCTCGTTTGACAATGTGCATGCACATAGTGTCTTTTGATTTAGTTCAAATTCCCCCTCAATATTTTAAATGTAGTACTTTGATTGTAGTAGTAGTAGTGGAAGCAGTGGTGGTGGTGGTAGTTGCAGTAGTAGTAGCAGCGTGCAAATATTACCTTTTTGGTCAATTGATCATCTCCCTTATCATTTCGTGAAAGTTCCAAATTAATATACTCAATCATTCTTGGGTTAGGCCTTTTTGACAGCCCGTATACTCATAACGTGTTTGGATTTAGTTCAACAATCCCCTCAACCTTTTCTGAAAAGCTCACCTGGATACCCTTTGTCTTTTTGGAAAGTAAAGTTCAAACATAAGTACCTTCCTCAATAACATATACTATCAGTGGCGTCGTTTCAGGGGGGGGCAAGGGGGAAGTTGCTCCCAATAATTTGGAGAAAGAACTATTATATAGCCCATGCCCCTTGACTCTCTTGCCCCCCCCCCAATAGAAATGCTGGAGCTACGCCCCTGTATACTTTATGTAAACAATGAACGAATTGCCTAACTTCTAGCCCTTGTTCTGGGGGCTGTGAAGGGTCTGACATCTCCAAAGACATAATTACAGGATCTTTCGACAATGCTGAAGAAAGTAGACGTCTCAAAATTGGAAGTTTGTTTTGGAAAATGATGGCCGTGGGAGGGGGTCTGGTTGCCGTCAATTCACTTTTGTCTCTTAAAAAGAGCATTATAACTTCCAATGTCCAGTCAAATGAGCCCTATCCTTAGTTTATACGACCACCCATTCCATAAAAAACCTTATATGCCTTCGGGGCATAACTTACAACCCTTGACCCCAGGTTCTGAGGGGCTATTTCATTCCCGAAGGCCTTTTTATATGATCTTTAGACTATTTTGAACAAAATGGTCATCTCAAAATTTCTATCGGATGTATTTGGGGAAAAGAATACGTGGGGTTGGGCTAGTTGCCCTCCTATCACTTTCGACTGTTGAAAAAGGCACTAGAAACTTCAATTTCCAATACAATGAGCCCCCTCCGAAGTTTACGTGACCATCCTTTCCAATAAAACCTTATATGCCCCAGGGACATAACCTATAACCCTTGCCATGAGGGCTCTGGAGGGTGGGGGGTAATCTTCAAAGACATAATTACTGGACCTTTCAACTACACTGAACAAAATTGTTATCTCAAAATTTTGATCTGATTTCTTTAAAGGGGGACTAGAACTTCTGATTACCAATTGAATGAGCCCCCTCCGAGGTTTATACAGCCATCCTTTCTATAAAACCTTATGTGCCCCCAGGGCATAACTTACAACCCTTGCCCTGATATTTGTGGGGGGGGGGTTCATCCTTAAAGAAATAATTTTCAGGCCTTTCAACTACGCTGAACAAAATGGATATCTCAAAATTGTGATTGGATGTGTTTGGGGAAATGATTGGAGTGGGGGAGGTCTGGTTGCCCTTCAATCATTTCAACTATTAAATAGGGCACTAGCCCTTTTAATTTCCAATTGAATCAGCCCCTTTCGAAGTTTCTACGACAACTCCTTCTATACGAAGTGCCCTGGTCTAAAAAAAAAGCAAAAAAAAAAAATAAATAAAAACATACATTGTGCCCATATCGCTCTTTACTTAGGCTGCGCTATTGCGCAGCCTAAGTATGGCTGCGCAATATCAGCTATGGCTGACCTCTAACCCCCCCCCCTTACATTCCCCGGCTGAAGGGCCTCGAAACAGAGATGAGCACCGCCGGTTTGGACCTTGAGGGTCTACTGCCGTCATACTTACTTACATACTTAATCTAAAAGTACTCGAAAGCGGGTACGTGCACACAGGGTTGTATCCATGATTTTTTTTTCGGGGGGTATTTTACACAAAGATTTTTTTCAGGGTGGGGGAGTGCACAAAAAACCTCAAAAAGACATAACAAATTTGTTTATATCCTTTTTTAATATGTTTTTACGAGTCAGACAAACATTTGGCGGGGTCAACCCCCCCCCCCCCTGAATACGGCCTTGCGTGCATATGAACTTATTGTAGGGAGGGGCTGGGCAGAATTTGTCGCATAGCAAAAGACAGGGAGAACCTGAAAGAAACCATTTGGAAAAGGAAATGGTGAAATTTGTAAGATATGGCGGGGCAGGATTTGGGATTTTAGCTATTCCCTCTCTTGTAATAGCAAAAGCGTACAAGGCCTGGAATTTCCATAAGAAACCTACTAAGTAGTGAAAATAGTCAGGCACAAATTAATTCAAGAAAAACCCTTTCACTAGACAGAAAGCAATATATAGGCCTATGATTAACTATGCGCAATAAAACTAACGACACATCGCTATGGATGGGATCCTTGGTCTCAACTTACGACACTGTGATTCTGCATCTACATATACCAATTTTATCCACGGTCCTTGACTCTCATCGACCCTGTACAAAATAATTTACTAGAGAAGGGGGAGTTTATTGACACAAGTTCGTGCTACGCACGCGTCGGGGTCCCCCTAAAGTTTATTGGAGCTGTCCGCTTCACCATAGGCAAATACGCATTTAGACTTGAGGTAAAAAGAACACACATAGACACATGTAGCCTCATGTAGAGGCGCAGGGGCACAAAAATGTAGGATTTTTTTTATGCGAAAATGCAAAAAAAGGCATTTTTCAAAATTTAGCGGGGGAGGTGGTGTTGACGGTTATTTTGGAATAGAAATGTCAATAAAGGTAATTTTCCAAAGCAAAGGGGGCAAAATTACCCCACTCTCTATCCCTGCGCTTATGGAATAATTATCAAAAAGAAGAAAACAAGAATCAAGCGTAATATTATCATTTTTATTCCTGAACATAAAACGTTCCAGCCCCTACCTGGAAGGGGTGGGACTTAGTCCCTCATCTTTTACCTCTGTCAATATAACGCACCCTAGACGAGCTACATTGCTAACTAATAAGTACGCTCCTAGGGTGTAAAACAAGGCCGTATCCAGGGGGGGGGGGGGGTTACCCGGTTTGAACCCCCCCCCCCGAAATTTTTGACCGACTCGAAAATAAGTCAAAAATTAGTAAAACCTAGGTAAAAATCAGTAAAATTAGTCGAAAACTGAGTCAAAAATTAGTAACCCCCCCCCTGAACAAAAATCCTGGATACGGCCCTGGTATAAAACATTCCCTTTTCTTTCAGAAAGAAATTTTAGATTTATATAGTGTGTCTAAAGTGTTTCTTGAAAAATGATAGCTGAAAATCCTTTATCCCTAATAGGAATATTGTGATATAGCATCTAGCACTAAACAATAAATGTAGTCACTTCTAATTAGCAAACCTGCAATGTTTTTTTCAGTCAAATTGCCGATCCCGTTAAGGTAGTTAGCATCACCAGATAAAAAAGTGAAGGGACAAGGGTACAGCTATCCCAAAAACCCAAGTTAAAATATTTGACTTGCATTTCCCTTCTGAGCTAGATATCGTTCATTGACTCGGCGTGCATACAACCTCAACAAACGGGGCGGGTCTGGGCTCCCGTCGGCCATATTTCCCTTGTCTTGCCCAGACGAAAGGCTACAAGCGAGACTCAGACAGAAGGAACTTGTAATGGAACCGTGAAACGACTCTGACAAAATTTTTAGTTTTTATGTTTTTGTTTTGCGTTTTTTTGGTAAGTGATTTCTGGTTTTTGAATTAGCTTTTTGAGCAATTGTGTTAGTAGAGTAATTAGTTGACTTACTTGTTGCTGTTTTCTTAAGAAAGTGCACTTTTGCGTCATGAAAAATGTGACGTCATCCACCTCCAAACAGGAAAGGCTAGGCCAAGTAGCGCAGCCTAATTAATATTTTGAAATATCTCTAATTTTAATATCACTTTTTATATAATATTTAATTTACTTCATAAATATATTATTGCTAGCTTAGATAGAATAATTTAAAGATCGCCACTGCTTTCACACACGAATAGCTTGTTCTGCGGCTGGTCCTTTCCAAGGCCAAATGATTGACGTATTTGTTTTGTGGAAGAGGAAAAACTTGTTACTTTTTTCTTGATACTTATAACTGGTTTTTGATGAGGGCTAAAAAAACATTATGTGCGATTTTATCTATATTATTTTCATATAGCCTATTTTAAAGTTGGCTAAACATGCTTTTGGTCTATCCTAGCCAAGTGAGAAGTCGTCTGACTCAAGATGCAAAGAAGTAGGCTATGCTAGCACCCTTTCTCCCCACAATGAGAAATGTCTTAGGCTGCCTATTCGTCAGATAGGCTAGGCCTAATCTATGACATTTATTCTAATTAATATTAGATTAATAGGCCAAGATTAAAAGATAGCCTAGACTTATGAAATGTTTCGTAATACATATAATAGCCTAGGCAAAAAACATGGTAAGAGCCTACTTTTTGAAAGAATGGTTGACTATTTTTTTTTTACTTAGAAACTATATATAGGCTACTCCATAAATTGGCTACTAAAACCTACAGCCTAGGCATATAGGCCTATACGTAATCTAGGCTATCAATTTCTTACCAAGCTTAATAGCCATGGCTAGCTTATTAGTTTATTAAGCAAATTACACTAGCTTGGATTTCACTTACTAGCCTAGGTGAATTGGGTTACCCAGAAGGGACTAAGGGATCAGCCTTCCCTCCTTTTAGAAAGCAAAAATATTCAAAGTGCAAGATTCGTTAACATTCAGAGTAACTAATTTTTTTTTATAGCAAGAATGAAAAACCCCGAATTTCAGCATCCCTACTTTTACCCCCGACCCTACTGGAAAATTTCTTCAGCCAACCATGCTATTCCATTCTCAGTTAGGTAATATCTAGAGGATTTTTGGGGGGTTTGGGCGATCTTTTCTTGGAACCTCAGAAAAAAAAAGATGGAATAGAATCATTGCGTCTTTGGTTATATCGATTCCTTTCCTAAAATTAAAACAACAAAAACGGGCAAAATCTGTGAAAAACATATGAAATAATTTAGAGAATTATAACAGTCATAAGATTTTGAGGGGTCCGGCGTGCCTGATTGCCCCATTTGCAGGTAACTAGCTGGACTTCGGGGTTTAATCGTCCTTTCCTATGGGAACTGTTTCCAGGTGGAATGAGATTTTCCTCAAAATTTTAAGCAAAGGTAAACATCAACAAGTAAGTAATCTGCAACAAGTCGTAGACTAGTTTCTTTAAATAGGCCTTGTAAATATCTTGTTCTAAGCTCAAGCTCTGGTCCCATTCCCCTCCGGATGTTGTGGTTTTCCACTATCTATTAAAGGAGGAACGAAGAATTTTGGAAAGGGTGCAAAGCAAATTCAACGAACGGGTGGAGTATGACCTCTGGAACCCTCCCCATTTCTGTCCGACGTTTGAAGCAACTTCTTTGGGAAACCAGAAAACATGAGATTTCGCGGAGTTCCTTAGCCCCCCTCAGGTGCCTGAATGATCCATGTCACTACTGCCTTTTTAGGCTGGAAAGTTGCTTGTTCTTGTGCTATCTGTTGAGGAATGCTTAGTCCCTCATTTGAATAACCCGAAGCGTAGGACCCATTTAATTTCAAAGCAGGGTGACTTGAAGTTTTGCAAGACTAAGCTTAATTAGATTGAAAAGGTTCTTTTCCCAAGCATCTGTTGAGGGTTTCAAGACACATTCCTTTTGAGTCTCTTGGTACCCTCACATGTTTAATGAAGTTTACGGCTACAATAGACGCCCCATTTGAAGCTGGAAGTAGGCTAGATATTACGTGAAGATGTCCAATGAACATTTTCCCTTTGAATTGTGAAGAGCGTCCGCGGGGGTGCTAAGCAAGACATGAAAAATATATCTAGTATTAGGAAACATTATAACATTTGGGATAATATCCCCCCCCCAAGTAGAAAAAATCGCGTGTTCGCTCATTGCCAAAAAAAAAAATATGCAGTGTCATCCTTCAAAGGGCGCTTGTATAATTAATCGTGTACTAATTGGCAAGGTCAGGAGCGGCAATTTGGTGGTTGCGTTTGCCTCCCCCTAACTGATAAAACAACAAATTGCCCCCTCGCTTTTGAAAAATACGCACACACACACATATTCGTGAATTGACGCCACTGGGGAAGGTAGAATTTTAGGACTAGATTTGCCAATAAATAATGTTTGGCTGAATAACTTGGCCATAACTTAGTTTGCTGCCGGGGGGCGAACCGAGTTCTGGGAGGGGCAGTTGCCCCCTGCCCCATAGCAAATTACGCTCCTGTTAGTGTTGCTTATTATTCCAATTTGAGAAGAAATTGAGCAGGACTAGGCAGAAGATGGCTTTTGTAATCCACATCAAAGATCTGACATAGCATCGAAACCTATTATGCACTTTAGTTAAAAAGCTGGGGATATCAGTTTTATGCATATAAAAAAAAAAAATCATGTCCGGATCACGTGATCTTTCATGACATTAAATTACATAGTCAGATTAAAAGAGACATCACGAGATTGTAGGGGAAGTTTCTTGTTCGCAATGTTCCTGTAGTTATTTGTTAGGTCAAAGTATAATTTATCCCTATTAGTATTTTAATTCATTCGTTAGTTAAAAGTTATTTTCTTAAATTATTTCAAACAAGTTCGATCCTGCTGATTGTTAGTCACTAGTCAAATTTGACAGAAATCATCATGGGATTAGGATTCACAGGTGGAGTCAGTTGTGGGGGGGGGGGGCATGTGCCCGTTACATTTTTGTGCCCCACCCAAGTTTTTTTGCCCCCTAGATTTTGAAACTTAACTCATTTGGGGTATTTTCACTGAAAATGACTCGGTATTTTTTGGAAAACGACAAATTCCTTCCCCTAGATTTTGAAAAATACAGTCCCCCTTCAACAATTTTTTTTTTGAATTGACGCTAATAAGGAGTGGGAGGTGTAGAGGGGTGACAGTCCCCTTCATACATAGTTTTTTTTTGTCCGTTTTTATTATCATGCTCAGGGTTATATGATAATAGGGCTCATGCTCAGGGTTAATTTTGATATGAAACTATTTTTATAACATCAAAATAATATATGACTTCATATTCTATTAGAAGTTGTCATTTTAAAATTAATCACGCAATAATAATTTCGGTTTTAATTTGATTAAGTTTATGCTAAATGGACTAGCATACTCAAGGACGTAAAGGCCCGTTCACACATATGGTTAGCTCGATATGTTAGCTATAATCAGTTCAGACCAATTAGGGCAGCTTAAAAAAAGAGCAAGCATATTATAATTGGTGGATGACGATTATGCCAAGGCATTGATGTTTAGCTAAGCAAGCATGGGATTTCAGATTTAATAAATAATAACAAAATTGAGACGGTTTGTCCACTAGATGATTGGTATATTAATTTGAAAAGGAGAGATGAATCTTTTTTTTTTTTTAGTTCTCTTTAATGCTTGTTATTTAGACTTGGTCCAATTGGCCTCTGAATGGTCAGTATTATATAAGTCGTTTTTGTAAGCAAGCAATTGTTCTATGCTTTGGACCATTATGTACATAATTCATTTTGAATGGGAGGGGGGCATGAATCTGAAAAACGACGTCGTGAACAAATTGAAAATGTCGGGAGGATCTTATGATTTTAGGGGACCAGGTCCCGTACGACGTTTTCCGTTATTCTCTATATTTGTTCATATAATTCGCTGTGTTTTTGTCTCTCTCTCTCTTCTGGGAATAATATCTGACACCAGAATAGGCTACTTTTTACTATATACTAGAAAATCTTAATATAACAGCACCATTTTTTTTTAAATATACATGCCTTAAACATGAATGAAGTTCGTTTATCATCGTTTCATACAAGCAAGAAACGATGTTTGCATGTTGCACAGTGTTAGGATCCGAAACGGTAGATATTAAGGCCCATTCACAATGAGATTTCGCTAACACAAAGATTTAACTACTGCTTATTTGAGCCAATTGATTTTTCTGAAGTTTTTCAGCCAATCAGAAAATTATATGATAAATATAATTAGCTTAAATTGGCACTAGCTAAATCGGTACTTATTTTGAATCCGGTAAACACACGAGAAAGACCGCATCGAAATCTCAAAGATGCTATATGAAAAACAGGTTTTCGTTGACTAGTGAGGTAATGCTCACTCCGTGACAAAGATTTAAACTCTAGTTTTTTGTGGTTGAAGGGGAAAAGAAGGGTACCTAGGTTATGTTACGTATTTAATATATGTTTTGCTTATACCCCCACCCCCCTAATGTGCAAATATATAGCCCAAATTTGTTTCTGAACTATTATATTTTCATCCTATTTTGTTTTATTTCATTAGCATTAACGAAACTTCACTTCTCGCGTGTTTACCGGATTCTAAAGAAGTACTGCTAAGTCTCGGTGCTAGCAAAATCTTGTTGTAAATGGGCCTTTAGGCCATTATTATTTTAAGGCTGCAGCTGGTTTTACGTTTATCCTTCTGGTCTTGCCTCCATCTATACCTGAAACGCTTTGTACCTAGCCCTATGTTGTATATAAGCAGTTGAGCCACATTAAAAGTTCAATTTAAGTTCGATGTATTAGTAGTAGGTACGTATATACCAATTTTTCTTTGGGGGATTGAGTCGTCAAAAAAAAAACGGTACAATTACGTGAAAATCGCGAGGAAAATACGAACAATTGTGAAAATACAACATTCGAGGGAGAGTCGAAGCTCCTACCCACTTCTTGCATACCTGTCCTACCATTAGACCTGACAAAAGGCTTGAATTGCAATTTCAACCGTGAGGTGGAAGGTGCTATCCCAAATAACGCCCCTTTTGTTTTTTGCCCAGCTCCACTGCCATACTTTCTCATGTTTTTATTATGTTTATTTAGTTTTGTGCCTTCATTGACCGCGTAGACCTGTGATACAATTAAAATGGCTTCCGATCAGGAATTCTGCCTGCGATGGAACAATCATCAAAGTACGCTTGTTTCCGTTTTTGACCGACTTCTGAGCACTGAGATTATGACAGATGTGACACTTGCTGCAGAAGGCAGAAGTATCAAAGCGCACAGATTAGTACTCTCAGCTTGCAGTCCATTTTTCCAGGTACAGTATTTGGTTTGGATTTGGATTCCTATCATTGTTTCTCCTCTGTTTCAGGAGTGTCAATTGGTGAGGGGGCCATTCCCCCCTAAATAAAGCATAAATACCTTTTATCCACATTTTCATTGAAAAAATATGCCCCCTATAGATTTTGAAAAAAATCCTTTTATTGATATTTTCTTTGATAAAAATAAAAAAATTGCCCCTTAGATTTTAAAAACTTTAAATACTTAGAATACACCTTAGATTATTTTAAATACTTTTTTGTATCTTAATTTTCAAAATTGAAAAGAACTTGTACCCCCTAAATTTTTGTGAATCGACTTCCCTGATGAGTGTATTTACCAAATCATGATTCTTCTTTTTATAGAACCATAAGTTTTGAATACCCCACATAACCATTAAATCGTTTTGTTTTTAATTTGTAACCTTGGACGGAATTGGTTAGGTTACAAGAACTCTATTCAAGCCATAACAAATTTGCTTTTATGTTACAATTATTCGAGTTTTTTTTCTGTTGAGAGTATCTTTTGAGGTGGGAAGTAACACCACACTTATGTGCGGTAATTTCTGTTTATTTCAAGTTGACCCTGGCTCTCATTGTTTTTTTTTTCTTTTTTAGGTGTTATTTTTTATTTATAGAAATGCATTTCGTTTTAAGTTTGATAAACCCCATTGAAATTAATTTATGTTTGTTAAGTTTTTTACATTTCAATTGTAACGTGTCCAAAATAGGTGCAGGCGGAAGTTTGACCATAAACACCTGCACAAGGCTCGTTGTAGCATGTTAAAATGTTTATTTTTAGCTGGAAAGTGGGCAGTGAACCTCCAGTCTCAAAATAGTTAAGGTGCCTTCTAGTATAAAATTAAATAAAAAATAACTTTTTTTTTTAACTGAAAGTAAGGAGAAAAAGTAAAATTTAAAAGGAACGGAAATTATTTCGTATATGAGGGGAGCTACCCCCTCCTCAATACAATCTCTTCCCGATAAACTTTTTAGAACTTTAAAAAATAGCTTCTTATTCTAATTAAACGGCCGTTGAGTTCGAGGAGTTTTTCTTAAAGAATTGAGACAAAAGGTCAAGCGTTATAGCGTAAAGAGCGAGGTATTGAGGAGGAGGAAACCCCCTAAAATACAGAATAATTTTTGTTCGTTTCCAGTTTTAATGTTTGTTCTTTTTTTTGTTGAAAAAAAGCTTGCCTTTTTATTTCATTTCTGATCATTTTTAAAATAATGCCGGGAAATCCAGCTCCCCTCCATGTAAAATTCCTCCCCTCCACGGAACGGAAGTTCCTCTAAGTAAATTTCCTCCCACGTCAAATAGCCCCCTCCTCCCGTAAAATTTCTTGCGGACGCTTCTGCCTGAAAAATCTCCTTATCATAGTTTCATTTGATAAAGACTTTAATATCTCATCGTTTTCCAAATCATGCCGAAGATCTCCCCCCAGGGAAATTTTTTTCGGAAATACCTCCACCCCCAGTGGAAAGTGGCTATCGCTGAAAATTTCCATATGGAGAATTTCTCTCGCGGAATTCCCCCATGGATAATTTCTACCGCGTGATTTCCCTCCCCACTCCTACGAGAAAATACTCCAGGCAATTCCAACGCCGCTGAAAATTTTTCCAGAATACTCCTACATCTAAAATTGAGTTGGTAAAGACGAATAAAGAATTTCAGTATAGTAACTGTGGCAAGTTTCTCCCGCCCCCCCCCCCCCATAAAACAAATGTGTGCATTCTTCACGATAGCAAATACTACACGTGAACAACGGACAAATTTCGTAAATTACGTCCTTTCCCCAGCGGCTGTGGGAGGTCATGTTATCCCCAAAGGGATAGTTATTTATTCGACCTTTTAACTATGCTGAACAAAATGGCAGTCAAAAAATTTTAATCGGACGAATTTTGTAAAAAAAAAGGAGTGGGAGAGGGGCTAGTTGCGCTCCAATATTTTTGGTCACTTAAAAATGGCACAAGAACTTTTCATTTCCGATCGAATGAGCCCTCTTCTGATCTTTTAGAATCTCTGCTTCTGTACAATAACCCCTAAAGGGAAAAAATAAAATCGCATCTGTGATCTTTCTTCCGGCAAAAAAAAAACTACTTGGGGGGGGGTGCTTAATACTGTGTTCATTTTGGACAGTTTTTTGACATCTTGGTGAAATTGAAATAGACAGTGACATTGAAATTAGACAGAAATAGGTAATTTGTTGGAATGAAAATTTAAGAATTTGTGACTGTGGTGTCTTAACCAGTCAATGTTTTTTTCGTGATTGGATTTGCCACACCCCCTCCCAAGATTTTTTCACAAATTTTACCATTTTCGATTAAAGATCTGCGAAAAGGTATATTTTCAGATACTTTTCAAATTACCCAAATGGAAATGAAACCATAATTTGGAGACGGAGGAGTTTTGAAAATATCCCTTTCAAAAATCTCCAGATTTGGGCTATTTGCGTTTCTTGAATTTAGGCAATCGAATTTTAGGAACGATCCTTAGGTGAACCTATTTTCCTAAAATATCCTCGTTCATAGTAAGCTAAATAATTATTGATATTATCACGATTTAAGTTGCCCCTGAAGATGTTAGATCAAAAAATAATTGTACCCTGGATCTTTGTTGCACCAGCAGTTGCGACAAAGTTTCAATTTCGCTTGTTACTTCCTTCCGAAAAACTTTTTTATGTTAATTAGCATAAAAGGTTATCTAGTTTTATTGAAATCGTCGTTTAGTAGGTTGCAGCTACCGCCAGGGTTGCCACCCCTACTGATTTATCACTATTTATAGTGATTTTTTATTTGCCTAAACAAACGAATCACTAAATCAGCACATAAATCACTAGATTATTGAAGAAAATCATTAAATCAACCAAAAAATCACTAAAATCTAGTGATTTTTTCTCCCCGGGTGGCAACCCTGGCTACCGCTGTAACCTCGATAAAATAGGTAGCTAGGTCATCTTTCAACTTTTGTTAGACTTGCTCACTTTAACACCTAACTCCTCTATTTATCCTTGAATTTGGAACAGGCATGTGCGCATGCACATTTTAGAAGGGTTAATAAATATCCTAAGCGACGAACAATTTAGCAATTTGGACATTCCCAGCGGATTCCGATCGAAAAGTTAACTAGGAATAAGTCTTTAAAATTTGAAGTTTCATAAGTTCTGATTTCTGAGAGATTTTTTCATTGTGCGTTTCATTTTCATTTTGTTCTCGTGTAAAATTAGTAAAAGCGGACATACGTCCTTTTCGCAAAACGCTACGGATATGTGGCGAGGGAAGAATCTTAAAAACATCAGTACAGGCGGGTTATATGAAAAATTTAGGACACAGTTTGGGAAATTATGCGCAATTTAAGATTCTACTTGGGAGAAAGAAGTGTATCCGCTTACTAACAGTAGATACAGAATCATGCGACCTCCCCCCATCCCCCCAAAAAGAAGAAAAGAAATCAGTTACGATTTTGGTGACGATAATTTTGGTTCGGAATTGGTGATGATTAAACAAAATAAATTGATAGGTGTTTTGAATTGTTTCTTCTTCACTAAATGAATGATGAAAATTTACAAATAACGCGTAAAATACTCCAGTTGTAGTATTCAGTCACATTACTAATTAATAAATCTCTGTTGGCTACTCCTTGAAATTTAGCTTCACAATAGTACATTAACTAATCGGGTATGAAGACGGGTTTTCACTTCATATGCGTGAGTTTGAAAATTTAGGTTTCCCACTTTCTAGTTCATTACCCTTTCTTGTCGTTAGATCCTTACTGGGGAATTTCCTTTGTACAGGTTTAGAATCCGGAATCCTTGGAACCAGTTGTTTTATGAATTTCATATCTTCCAGATTTCAGACCGATCATAGGTATACACAAGCATGACCAGATACCCACACAGGGGTACTCAGAATCATTACAATTCCCTTCTTATAATTTGTGATATTATTCGTATTATCCGTCTTCATTTATGTGCTGTTGTTTTTTCGAACTCGCCCCCTCGTGAAATACTACTACTACTACTAACAACTCACCGCAGCACCAAGCCGCCTGAGGCCAACACAGCTACGCACGCTCCTGCTCCGTCCAATCTATTCAAAGCCTCCCTTTTTACACCCGTCCACGAAGTTCCCATTTCCTTTAAACCTTTCTTTATGACGTCCTCCCACCCCAGACGAGGACGACCTGCTTTCCGTTTAGCCCTAGACGGTTGGCCGAAAAGAACAATCTTCGGCAATCTGTCATCCTTCATCCGCACAACGTGCCCTAGCCACCTCAACCTTTCTTTCATTATAGCCCTAGAGAGCGGTATTGAACCACATTTTTCGTATAGCCTTTTGTTTGAAATACAATAGTTTGGAAGAAAAATACAATACTATTCTTCCAAACTTTTTTTAACTGTGTAAAAAACACCCTGAGCCTTGGCTATTCTACTTTTAACATCTTCACTGCTCCCACCATCTTTACTAATAATACTACCAAGGTAAGTGAAGCTGCCCTCCTGATCAAT